>OZ024873.1:19554395-20754395 GCA_964017185.1 Rugalucina vietnamica
TGAAACAATAACATGTACCGAAGTGATCAACTGAAAACTATGGCACAGAAACAAAACGGATAACACGAAAACATGCAAAATACTTACCACTATCTTGCATTTTTTGCCCCAAAAATGTGTTCAATCACTGGTACAGTGTCTTTCACTGATTCTACGGTGTACAGTGAATCTATAGGGTGATTAAGGTCTCGCTTAAATGTCAAAAGTTTTAAAACACTTTCATTCTATTTTAAAAAAGAGGTAACATCTGACAACATAAAAGCTTCCAGAACATGTTATACTGTAATTTGTCATGGAATTAAACATCGATTTTAGAATTAAGTGTATGATCAGACGATGTTCATTCATAGACAACCTTCCTATAACCAAATACAAAGCGAATAGCAAAAACATAAACCATTCTCTTAACTAAATTTTATATCTCAATACTCGATATAGTTGATCCGGGAGATGGCAGATTCTTGGAGAACTTTACTCGGAGAATGATTATAAAAGTATCGCATACTAGAAGTGCTCACAACTAGTGCAAATATGCAGATAATTCCATTTCATAGATTTCAAACAAATATGTGGTGTACAAGTACACATCTCTATACAAACCAACGAGTAAAGACTAAGCTGAGTGTCATTTGAATATACCGAGGGACTTTACAAACGCTTCCCTTGCTTTACCCAGATACCAATTAGAAAAAGAGTGACAGTATCACATAGCTTTGAGGGTAGACTCTTATAAAAGGCTATGAATCGAGAACATTTCTTGGTAACACGTTGTGTTCATCAGTGCAAGATAATTCACTTGTCACACATATGGCTATTGAAGTTTTTCTAATGATGCGGTATACGACTACAGAATGTCATTACTTCTGTAATAACTTTTATTCATGCGTTGGAAATTTTATGGTACGAATTCTTTTACTTAAGTTCTAAGCGCGATCAATATGAAAACGAATCAGTGGTATTACATTGAAGCTGACACGGCAAGAGCAAAAATTTCCTTCTATTTAATTTCCTTATTATGCTTGTAACATTACATATAATATCAGAATAGAAAGTTCAGGAACTGGTACGATTAAAAGTAAAATCTTGACCAAAATAGCTTACGGGACAGACAGCACGTGTTTTGCTACTACAAATTGATCTCTTCCAGTGATGTCGCTCGTTCAATTATTGTAGCAATGACATTTATTTCAAGGCGCGAAACAATTCTTCAAACAAGCGAAAGGCTGGGAAAACTTTTAACTCGATATGAATTGCGACACCAACAATGTTTCATATCGTTTCATAAAAAAGAACAAGTAGCCCAAGGGCAACGATCGCAAGGGCATTAAGGGCAACGGTCAACAAGTACAGTCACTGGACAAAGTGTTGTTTTTTCACCATATATGGGTATAGCGGCCATCTTGGTCATGTATCAGGTCTATGGCTGCAATAGTTTTCATAGGATCATTGGTCCTGTAAACACTTATCCTTGTTACTACCAAGAATGAAGAAGATCTGATCAAAATTGAAGACGCTGGAATGGCCACAACACTAACAATTGATTTTTCAAACATTCGAGGACAGCTAACTATGCAGTCCAGGGTTGAATCTGGCTCTAATTCGAATTCATCCAAGATGTTAAGGTTATCCTTGTTACTTCCAAGAATGAAGACGATCCGATCAAAATTGAAGGCGCTAGAGTGGCCACAATAAAAAGCATTGATTTTTCAAACACTAAAGGACAGCTAACTCCGCAGTCAGAGGTCGGATCTGGCCGAAATTCGAAATCATCGTTATCCTTGTTACCTGCAAGAATGAAGAAGATCCACTGAAAAACAAAAATGCTAGAGTGGCAACAATACAAAATATTGATTTTTCAAACACTCAAGGGCAGATAACTCCACGGACAGAGGTCGGATCTGGTCGAAATTAGAACTCATCCGAGATCTTATGGATGTCCTTGTTACTTCAAAGAATAAAGAAGATACGAATAAAATGAAGGCGCTATAGTGGCCACAACATTAAATATTGATTTTTCACACAGTCAAGGGCAGATAACCCTGCAGTCAAGGGTCGGATCTGGCTGAAATTCGAACTCATCCGAGATGTTGTGGCTATCCTTGTTACTTCCAAGAATGAAGAAGATTTGATCAAAATTGAAGGCGCTAGAGTGGCCACAACACAAAATAATGATTTTTCAAACACTCAAGGGCAGCTAACTCCACAGTCAGAGGTCGGATCTAGCTGAAATTCGAACCCATCCCAGATATTATAGTTTTCCTTGTTACCTGCAAGAATGAAGAAGAGCCACGGAAAAATAATGGCGCTAGAGTGACCACAACATTTTTCCCATTATAGGTTTATGGGGATTTTTCCAGACGCTCAAGGGCAGCTAACTCCGCAATCTAAGGTCGAACCTAGCCGAAATTCATCCAAGATGTTACGGTTGTCCTTGTTATTCCCAAGAATGAAGAAGATCCAATTAAAAATGAAGTTGTTAGAGTGGCCACAACATTTTCCCCATTATAACTCAATGGGAGCTATCTGTTGCCATGGAAACCAGATCCAATTAAAAATGAAGTTGTTAGAGTGGCCACAACATTTTCCCCATTATAACTCAATGGGAGCTATCTGTTGCCATGGAAACCAGAGTTCTGATCCGACCTGGCCCAAAACCTAATGCAACCTTCCCCCCTCCTCAATGATGCTTCAGATAAAATTTGATTGCGATTAGACTTGTTGTCTTAGAGATATTCAAGATTGAACGCACGGACGGACACACTGACGGACGCACAGATGCCGGCTCGACTACTATACTATAAGCTCACCTTGTGAGATTTCGGTTCAGGTGAGCTAATAAATAGAAATAAAACAGATCCTTTAAGAGCAGTGAACATATTAATGAGAACGAGAATGGGCTATACTGCAGTTTCGGCTACTTAAGCCTTTTCAGTGACGCTATAGATTTTCAAACATTGAGCGAGAGAGAATTACTGTAATTTTGCATCTTTCATTAGGGTAGTCGATACAAAGGCTGAAAACAAAAACCGGTCTGTAATTATGCGAGGTTTTAAAAGGCACATAACAGCTGCATGCTTTAGCAAAGCATGATTTTATTGTATTACGTGTATATATACTGACTGACTTTAGAAATGCAACAGTTTAGAAAGGTTATCATTTTCTTAATCTTCCTCTGAATTTAAGCCAATGCACAAAATATACATAGTATCATGTAACTTATTAAAGTTCCGGTCCCGCTGAATCGTAAGCAATCGTACGATTGTTTAATCACAAAGTGTATTGAAAAGACTTCATATGCAAGATTTGTAAAATGTTTTCCTACTTGTTTCTGCTTTCTTCATTTGCATATCGGGGTCAATTTTAAAATCTTTTGAATTTAATTTTTCACGCAAAAACCGCTTTCTAGATAAACATTAAAATGGCGTTACTACCACGTTTTAGAGCAAATAAAATTACACCAATATCATTTGTTTGACTTTTTTTGTTTCTTTCCAGGAAGCCTGTTCGCTCAGAGCAAGTTTTGCGCTTCCATTGACCAGCTAGATGTCTTTTGTGTTTGTTGAATTTTAGGTAACGCTTGAAATCATTCTGCAAGACATTAATCATTGACACTGGCGTTTCGTTTTTAGGCATTGAAGTCAAGCATACTGATTGTGGTTTTCACTATAACAACATTTTTGGAATAAACTGCACTCTGAATCTTCTGAGGATGAATCATTAAAACACGTGTTGCTTTTTTAAAGTCCTAGAGTATTTATTTTTTTCTTCTTCCGGACTCACGAGAGGCTTTTTCTCTTCAGATGGCGAATCCGAAAATCGGTAATCGATCGATATAATGTAACTATAAACGACATATCTTAGTCTGAGAGCATTTTATGCCAGAAAAATAAAGCTCTATATCTGTTGCAGACAGCTATTTCACTTAAGCTAATTGAAAAATGGATTTATCGGACAGTTCACTTCTAGTTATCTGCTTGGCTTCGCAATTTCAACTGAATTTATGATGAGGCGGGACGCTGTCCTGGGAATAGGTGTATTTAAAATTCACATTAATTTTATCTTCGATTTACATTGGTCATGGGCTTTTGTGTTTGTAATACTAATTATCTAAGAAGTGAAAACGATCGGGCAACAGAAATGGTAGTATACGTGAATAGAAATTATCGTTCCAGAAATAATTTGCTATTTAAGTGCGTAAATGAAGCGGTGGGTTGGCGAAAAGATAGACCTAGCGCACGTTTCATGTAAATCTAAAAAAGGTCGGAATTTTCAGAAAATCTTATCATTTTCATATTCTCCTTTTATCTTTCAGAAAGAGCTCTAGAGATTAATTAGATGCCACTCCAGAACAGATGTACCCAATATCAATGACAGTATAAAAATGTCAATGGATTGGATAGATTACGCTGTTCATCATATTGAGTGTATTGGACAGTTATGTGTAGAATAAGAAGACTTGTGTAGCATTTACAGAGAACATGTCGATGCTACATTTCTTAATAAACGCCACGGATGTATCTAGCAGGGATATAGAAACTATTAAAGCCCTAAACGGAACTATGATAGGGGTGGCGAAAACTAATCACTTCCGTGACAGCCAATTAAATGAGCTGCTTTACGTTGTCATAGTGATAATGTTCTACGCAATGGCGCTTATGATACTCATTGCAACTCAGATTCGCAAGCAGGGACATGGTCAGGATATTGAGTACTATGATGAGTACTTTGAACGAAATGACAAACAGAAGAAGAAGAGAGAGATTTTAGCCAGCATTACGACCGTTCCAGAGGAGGGTTTATTGGAAACGACGCATTTCTTTAACAAACAAGCCGAAACAGCAACTTAATGTTACTTGTTATAAAATGAAAGGAAACAACACAGTTAACATGACACAATTTCTCCCAACTACTATATATTATTAATCAATGATCGTATGAGTTATAAACGTAATGTCAATGACCATGACCAGATCTCAAACAAAGATAGATCAGTTGGTTGATCTACATTTCGTTATTATCCTTGCATTGTTTATTGTCGCACCTCTCGACCACCTTTATGCCGTTTAGTTAACGGGAAAAGGAACCAACCTGACCTTTGGGATTATACTTCTTGGTATAACATTCCTTTGCATGAAGGGCATGAGGCGTTATTTTGCCGTGTTCTCGGGTTAATACTACAGAACGCAAACAAGAAAGCACAAGAATAAGTAAAGGAGTTTTTTGTGTAATGGAAGGAAAATAATAAATCTCAAAATTTTGCGGTGGATATTTTTGAAGTTACAAAATTTTCGACAAAACACATTTTCGACGAAATGTCGTGCATCGGAAAAGAATGCCTTAAGATATACGGCATCATCGTATTACCTTTGATTCTTTGTTGGGAGTTAAAGAATTTTAGTGCTAAGAACCAGTGTCGTGAGTTCATTCGACCCCGAACTTCTCCGGTCTTTGGGGTGAGTCTTTAATACGTCGTGACGTCGCATCGACGTTGATATGACGTCATTTTTACGTCATGTGCCCGCTGGGTAGCAGTGGCGGATTTAGAGGGGGTTCGGGTGGTTCGCTTGAATCCCCCTTTGGAAGCAAACTATTTCAATTTCATGGGGAAATGTATGAAAAATCAGGTAAAAATCAGGTAAAATGTTGAAAACGAACCCCCTCTAGATGGATTTGAATCCCCCTTCCAGAAATCCTGGATCCGCCCCTGAATAGAGGTCCCGTCTCAATATGACATAAGGTGTAGGATGTAAAACACCAAAACATCCAACGAACAAACTTATTTGAAACCATTTGCTTAGTGTAGAAATAGTACCAAATTATAAATTCTATGAGCAGGAATCTTCCATTAAACAGAGCTTAGTTAGAACAATGGGATATCAGAAAACAAACGATCGTACGATCTAATAAACATGAATATTGTTATACTGTTGAGGACAGGGGCAAACCTTTAATCAAAACATTTTCAAAAACATTTAATATCTTCTTCCTGTGCTTCAATTTTCTGCTTGTACTCGCCATTTAATGATTTTGAAACAGCTAGCTCTCCGCTTGTGAGTGAGAACAAAGTTGACCTCGTCAAAACATATGCTAGGGCCATCAATATATGAGCCGCCTCGTGGGAAAACCAACAATGTGGCTTCCGAACAGGTCCGACACAAATCAGGCTGTACAATCACTGAAGACAGCTAGAAGCATGAAATTTCGTATTTACGAAGTAGAGGGATTTTACTATCCGTGTAGCGAAAACAAAGGCGCTGATCAGCTTCGCGGTTACCGCGAAGCTGATCTGCGCCTTTGCTTTCGCATATGCAAATTGTTGGTAGTCCCATGAGGCGGCTCATCAGTCCATGATGGTTTTGTGTATCAGGTTCACGGTTCTGGAGAAGAAGAGTTTGAAAGATTTTACCAATTATGGGCATGACGGCCACCTTGGCTTTGGGACCTGAGCAACAAAACAAATTTTCATAAAGACTCCACATGATCTGACGTAGATTGGTCAAGCAGTTCTAGAAAAGACATCTGAATATTGTGTTCATACATCCCTGGCAGCGGCACTGGCATCCTCTGGCGTTAAATGTTTTCATTAATATCAAAGATATGTCCAAGTGTTCATTGGTCTATTTCCTGCAAGTTGCTTTCTTCAAATAATTTTTACAATATTCCAATTAAAACACATTAGCGATTCAAGGTGACCTTGCCCTAAATTAGTTCAAGATCACCCCAGGTCCATCATTTAGACAAACTATTTATAGAGCTTGAGCCCCTGATACTCCATGCCAAGTTTCGAGATCAGAAGGCCTTTTGGTTTTAGAGAAGAACATTTTAATGTTGTCTATACTATTTATAGCCATGGCGCACATCTTGGGTATGACCAATTTATACAAATATTCCTTGCACTATCATAATGAGGTTCCACGTAATATATGGCTTTGATTGGCCCAAGTGTTTAAAGTGTTTTGGTACCCTTATGTAATATGTACTTCAAATTGAAGAGCTTTTAAAACCATGAATTTTGATATAAAGTTGATAAAAATCGGTTGGGAAATAAGAAAGTTATAGGCAATTTAACATGCAAAAAAATGATTGTATGGGTGCCGCCATTTATTCGGTTAGTTTTCATATTTTTTTTTATTAAAATCAATAAACAATTGAACCCAATTAGAATAAATACTTCTTCAAGCATTGGGGTCCGCTAGTTATACATTCTGGAGAAAGATTTTTCAAAATCGCCCGAGAAATAGAGCAATAAGAGCAATTTAAAAATATTCAAAATGGCCGCCAGGAGTCTAATTTTGGTAATACATGGAGTCTAAATGAAAACTGAAAAAATCAAATTTAATGATTTTTCCCGAACATTTTCGCATCAAACTTTCATAGCTGTTTATTTGTAGCAACAGGCAACATTGTTAATCAAATTGGCACACATTCTATGCTAAAGGAAGCCTTAAATTTTGATTTTATCCTAATTTTTTAACCTCAACTAGAAAACAAAATGGCGGCCATCCATATTTCATACTTAATTACCCATAACTTTCTTAGGAGACCACCGGTTTTCATCAAATTGATATCAAAATGCTTGGTTTTGAAAGCTCTTGAATTTGAAGTACATATCAATTAAGGTACCAAAACACTTTAAGAGGAGATGTTTAAACATTGTAAACGACAACGACAACAGACATCGAAGCATGGGTATACTATGAGAAGGTACAAGTAGGCAATGATCAGGAAAATGCGCAATCAGAAAGAAATTCCCACTTCAAATCCGAGGCGGGAAAAAACTAAATTGACAATTAGGTACTTAGAAACATATCGTAAACCGAATGAGCAGCTATTTTCCAATAATCAGCTACTCAGTTACCTGAACTTAACTAAAACTATGAAAACGAACATAACTTGGCTTCAAACAGCACAAAAAATTCGACTCCAAGAGTGGCGGATCAGGTGCGGTAATAATGAACACAATGCTTTCATTATGTTTCTTGATTTACATTTAATAAACATTTAATAATATTTATGCATATCGCATACAACTGAAAACGTAACTACGTGTTCAACAAATTTAAATGCATATATTCATATCAGGGTTGGGCAATAATTAAACTAATGCCAATGCATTAGCAATGCATTATCTGTTTCTCAACCTATGGTAACGTAAATGCCAATATTTTTCTTGCATTAGAACAATGCTAATTCTAATGCAAATACTTTTCTCAAATTTCACTATTACATTAGGATTAGATTGAACATTATTTAAAAGTTTATTTCACGCATGATAGAAAGTTCTAACTTTAACACAACAATCAACTTGAAACAAATGTGCCTGTAATTTCAAAATGTGTGATAAATCAATTATTTAATAGT
Organism: Rugalucina vietnamica; assembly: GCA_964017185.1. Taxonomy (NCBI): domain Eukaryota; kingdom Metazoa; phylum Mollusca; class Bivalvia; order Lucinida; family Lucinidae; genus Rugalucina; species Rugalucina vietnamica. Next base: position 19,562,757 of record OZ024873.1, read on the forward strand.
TAAGAGGATCGGTCAGAAAGCTATCATTTGAGCCGCCTCGTGGAAAAACCAACAATGTGGTTTCCGAACAGGTCTGACACAAATCTGCCTGTACAGCTACAGAAGCAGGCTAGAAGCTTGAAATTTTGGAGTTAAGTAGAGGAGGAATTGTACTATCCGAGTAGCGAAAACAAAGGCGCTGATCAGCTTCGCGGTTCCGCGAAGCTGATCTGCGCCTTTGTTTTCGCCTATGCAGATTGTTGGTTTTCCCATGGGGCGGCTCATTTATCTACACGTTAGTGACGTCACAGGTAAATTTAACAGTTCGCACTAAATCCAAGTTCGGAAAAATTTGCGGTGCCGTTTGGGTAATTTATTTGTGAAATATTTTACATAACCAATCATATGCATCACCTATTCTTGGTTGTGCAGCTCTTCTGACTTTCGCGTGTCTTCATCTGGTCGCTGAGTTCCGAAATGTTTTTAATGTTGACAAATGTTTTAAAGAAAGAAAATATTGCTAAACAGTACTTATAATATGCCGCATATGTTAGGGTATGTGTAAAACATTTTTGATTTAATATGAAAATAGCAATGCGTGATATCCGAAATCATGTTCAGTACAAACGCGCTCTCTATCGTTGGAAGTTTACACAAATGATAGCAAACTTGGGACACTGTTTGTTATACAGTCAGTAGCGCACTGGTAACGTTTATTGTCATTGCTTTTCTGAATATAAGATAAAAATTAAAACTGAGGTATTGTAAGAGCAGTGAACATATTAATGAGAAAGGGGATGAGCATACCATGGTTTCGGCTATTTAAGCCTCGTCGGTGTCCATTTAGATTTGACAAGAATTACTGTAAATTTGCACCTTTCAACATGATAGTCGATACAAAGACTAGTATTATCCAAATGGAGCCAAATATATGAAATGTTGGTTTATAGAAAATATATCTAAACCGATATTCTAATACACCCTGCCTATAGAAGCCAATGGTAAAGTGCAGTGATATATTGAGTGAAATATCACTGGGCAGATTAGCGTGACGTTACTTTGCGCCGTTTTGACGCCATTTTGATTAAATTATGACGTCAGCTATCCCATAAGCGATTTGCTCTGCTTTACAACTGACCTCCAAACAGTGATATATTACTCAACAATTCACTACTAGAGCTGATCTATTACTTAAATAATTTTCTGAATATAAGAGAATTTATCACATTAAAGTTTAAGACATTTTGACAGGTATTATGTACAGTATACACAACACATGAAAGGAACATTATAAGGTTCAAAAATGCAAGATATCATGCCAGTGGTTCAACCCACCTTTCCTTCAAGGCGAATAATTTTAACTATGTATTTCTTTTGGACATGATTTTTATTTCATTATAAAGGTGAAATGCTGCCCTTTCTAACCATGTATTATACAACAGCCAATCATGTCTATAAATAGAGGATCTTACACGAGTGGTCATTTCATATGAAATGACCACAAGTGTAAGATTCGTTTTATCGTATGACTTTTAAAATAGGATTTCATCGCTTTCGAAGTGGACATATTTTCAATGAAAATTTACATTGTTGTTACGGACGTCGTCAATGACGTTACGTATTCCTGCAAAAGTGTTATTACACGTGTGGTCATACGATTTTTATGACATGACGTTATCCACTGGAAAACAGCGACGTCATATGATAAACATAAATATTACACGTATGAGAGGACTTCTTCTTGAACCATCCTCGTACACTTATTGTATTCGCCTTTAGTTATTCATTTTGAGCAATAGTCTACAGCTTATTTCACCTTTAGTAATTCATTTTGAGCAATAGTCTACAGCTTATTTCACCTTTAGTAATTCATTTTGAGCAATAGTCTACAGCTTATTTCACCTTTAGTAATACATTTTGAGCAATAGTCTACAGCTTATTTCAATATCTCAGGCCAGCAACATGAGAAAACAATAAATGCAAATAATAATAGTGTTGTGTGAACTTAATCAGATAGTTAAACAAACAAAGTAATGAACAATCTAATAGTCAGCAGTAAAATCCACTAATGATGGAGTTTTGTCAATTCAGTAAAGGATTATCACTGTATAGTTTTTCGCTTATCAATGTGCAGCTATTTGCAGTTTATTTGTTTATTTGTTTATTTCAGTCTCATGTTGATATACATTACAAGCAAATATTTACATACAACAAAATAAAAAATATCAACCCATTCTATACAGAATTATAGGAGACAATCGTTGTTCAGAAAACTAAAACATCTATACAAAAACATTAAGAACATAAAGCATGTTTATTACCTAAAGTATAAAACAAAACACTTGGTAATTCCAACTTAAAACATCATAGTATGCAAGTAAACATGACCCATGTGTCATTCTGTGTGCTTTTTGTTTGAGACAGAGGGCTCGTGGCGGAAACCGATGTCCAGACAGCAAGCCCTCTGCTCCGACGAAGTTTCCCCTTTGTAAATATACAATTTAAAGTACTTGCATACTACCCAAATGCACAAGCCAATATTAAAAGGGATATTTTACAAGGTATCTACAATTTATATACTGGCTCTTTTGTTTCGTTGTTTCGAGCAGGTCTCTAACAATCATATACACCTACTCAACAAAGGCAGTTTTGGCGGTAGGTGTATAAGTTTCCCGCAGTTTATTATACACCGGTGTATAATATCCGGCGGGAAACTTATACACCGGTCTCTAATATCAGGCGGGAAACATATCAGTCCTCCTGTAGATATACGTTGTTACTTTTATATTAGACTCAATAAAAGGTAAGTACATTATGTAATGGATCAGATGCACCGCAAAATAATGTTTTCGTCGTGTTCAAAGACATTAAATATTTCCAAGGCTGATTGGAAGCTTTTTTAGCAAATCGCGGTTAAGAATTTGTCTATCGTTAAATGCAATTTCTTCCTACAGAGTATTTAAAATCCCTTGCTGTGAAAGAAAAGAAAATAAATTTCCGGTTTCATTTTTTTTTACAATTCCCCCAAAAGTTATATTAAACGAATCGTCGCATACATTTGTGTGAAAATAGCTCTTGCTCCCTGATTCCATTGTTAGTAGAAGGTTAGGGTTAGTGTGAGTTGAATGAGAAACCTGGCAGTAGGAACGAACTTCACACAGTTATTTTTGACCAGCTGTTTTCCCCCAAAACAGCCGGGCATCAAATGGTCCTCTGTCTTTCAAGCAAGGAGATTAGCCCTTAACAGATCCATATACACTAGCTCATCAATTTGAGCACATTATGTAGTTATGTAAAATCATACTTAGATGGTATTGAATTGTTTGCGTTTATCATAGAAGCAATACGTTTAACGACGTTTAAAAGGGAAATTACTGTGAAGGTTCTATTTGTTCATGATTGCACGAGGAAATGTAAATATCGTGCACAGTTAGTTACCTCGTTAAGTCCGTGGGATAGACTGGCTAATATGCCATGCCGCGAGAAAAGAAAATTAAGCGGAAAATAATTGGTCTAAATATGCTGCGCAGTCTTAAGATTAATAGCAGTTGTTATAACGAAAGAAAGCAGCCAGTATATAAGTCAGTTAGAGTATGTCGGAATCGGTCAATACGAAAATTATAGACCCGGCACGTTAACTTAAAGCCTCCCTCGCTGCGCTCGGTCGGCTTTAAGTTCACGTGCCGGGTCTATAATTTTCGTATTGACCTCTCCTCCATACTCTAACTATTACATATAATACAGATTATACGAACTATACATGTCTTGCAATACCAACACACGCGGACCCAAATCCCATATATTCTGGTGAGAGAAGCTAAAGAAACCACAGAGTAGACGGTATGCGTCGAGAAACAGTCTTATAGGGAGTGGTCCTACAAAGGTCGTCCCCGACGCACACCACCCATCTGTGTTTCAAGCAAAGGCAAACAGCTATTTGTATATGCAGATATGGGCCCGCGAGTGTCCGCACCGCAAGAAACACCATAATTACTAATACTGCGTGGGTGGAATACTCAATGTTCAAGAGACCCAATATATACACATTATTTAGTCAATTCAATTTGTCTAAATACAAATTTACAAGACATAGTACAAATGAATTATTTACATGTTAATATGCTACGTCTTTGTAGGATTTTGGCACAGGTTTTGGCACAAACACTGTAATAAACTTACAGTGTGAAAACGACAGTAAGCGGTTGAACAGTAATATTTCGATACTTGTATTTTCCTCTACTGAGTATCATTTTCTGGTCACGAACGCATTTAATTATTATACAGTCCCAGAAATTACAAAGCAGATAAGGGCAAGCACAAAAAAGCTGAGGAAGGTGTAATAATTGCCAGCTACTTCAGCAAAAGTTGAAATGCTATTTGAGCCTGTGCACGAGAAAACCAACAATTTGCATATGCGAAAACAAAGGCGCAGATCCGCGAAGCTGATCAGCGCCTTTGTTTTCGCTACTCGGATAGTACAATTCCTCTTCTACCTAAATCCGAAATTTCAAGATTCTAGCTCTTTTCTGTGCTTGTACAGGCCGGTTTGTGTCAGACCTGTTCGGAAACCACATTGTTGGTTTTTCCACGAGGCAGCTCAAATGCTATTTTTAAGAAAGAAAACCCAGATTGATGCAGTTTGAAAATAGCATTTTAAAAAATGATGCTGATCAAATGCATAAAGCCTTTGCCAGTAACCTAAACTGTGACATGAGACCGTGACAGCTTTTAGCATATAACCATAATATAAATATGTAAATTTACAGCGTCTTAATTGAAAATTACAAGCCTTTGGTCATTTTAATTCTGTATATACATACTGGTTTTGGCTAGATCTGATTTGAATGCTCCAAGACATACCTTGTTGTGACCTATTACATATGTCCATTATGATATTTGAATGAAAAAAGCCAATGATACATATAGAACCTATCATGACACGTTTTCAATTGCCAATCTTACATAACCCGGAAAATAATGACAATGCTTATGCAATATTTTGTTGAATAATAATAATGCCAATGCAGTTTTAGAAACTGACTAATGCCAATGCTAATTCCAATGCTCCAATTCAGATTTAATGCTAATGACAATACATTACTTAGCAAACTAATGCTACACAAGCCTGATTCGTATCAAATGATTACAAAATATATAAATAATTGAAACAATTCGTGGATTTGTTTTTATTTTAGAAGGTACAAAGACAACCAGTAAATCTCGGATGAGCTCGAAATTCGACGTCATAAGATCGTACCGCTGACTGCTGAGTTAACTACCAACTGGTCTTCGGAACATCAATATTTAGTGTTGAGACCACTCTAGCGGCTTCTTTTTTTTTATTCGATCTGACAACTATAATATTTCGAATGAGTTCGAATTTCGGCTAGGGTTGACCATGATTGCGAAGTTAGCTGTCCTTGGGCATGTGGAAAAATTCCCTAAATGGGACAAATGTTGTTGCAACGCTAGCACCTTTAATGTTTTGTAAATATTATTCATTCTTGCAGGTAAAAAGAGCAACCATAAAATATCTGATGAAGAGTTAGCTGCCATCTGCTGTCTGAAAAAATCGATACTTTGTGCTTTGGCAACTCCAGCAGCTCCTGGTTTGATTGGATATTCTTCATTTTGGAAGTACTTTACAAAGACTAGCATAATACCTTAAGTCGAATTTCTGAAAGTTTGACCTCGGATTGTGGAGTTATCTGTCGTTGGCCATTCAGGGAAACTCCGAAAGAGTAAGAATCATCATAGGAAAATGTTTCGACCACACTTAGTAATTTTACTTGTTGCTTCTCAGGTGAGCGATCGTTTCCCTATGGGCTACTTGGTTTTACTATGCCAAAGGAAACTAAGTTACGAATTTTGCTAAATTGCATCCGACTTAAGTTCAATGCCTTTCATAACCAAATATAAAGTATGAAATGGTAGGCGTAACCTAGTTATCCAATCGTCAGCCCACTTGATCAATCGTTGATGCTTTCAAGTTTACCTAATCACGGATATTCAATTTAGTTGAAGCAATTGATTTCGATGACGACTGATTCCATCTTGCTGCTAATTTCCTATTTGGTGTTAGTGAAGCGAATTTGATCTGGTATTTTCAGATTTTGAGATTTTAATTTATCAAACGAACCGGCAATGAAGAAAACTATGGCTCTTGTAGTATCTGGGTACCTCGCGATAACCAAAATGTGGTCAATAAATATCACAAGTGCCACTTATATATTTGATCATACTACGCGGGAGCCGATTTATATAGTTCTGAATTAAAATAAAAATGGTATAACATTTACAAAATATACATATGCAAAACACAACACAGTGAAATAAAAATCTATAATACTGACAAATTTTAGTACAAAAGTTGTAACTGTATTTCTTATTTTTGTCCAAAACATGGATTGTTCATTTGGTGGCAGCACATTTGCGCTCATTCTTCAAAAAGGTTGGTTCACTTGCGCGCACGATTCCCCAGGTAAACGTTTACATTTGCGCGCACAATTTCCCCAGGTAAATGCCACATTTGCGCTCACCCGATTGTCTTACGTAAACGAGAAAGATCTTGAGAAGCTAGTCAACATCAGAGCAAAGATAGTCGGAAAAAGGAGTTCGTCAGACAGATGGAATTCAAGGCACAGCCAGTTGACAAACTTAACTCATTTAAGCCTGGCGTCCCTTTTATGGGACATATGCACACAGCATAGCCCCAGATGTGACGCCGCAGAACGCGGTGCCCCATCTGGGGCTATTCTGTTTGCTTCAAAAACATCGAAAAATGAGATAAAAATTCAAAATCACTCCTAACACACCTAAAAAATGACAGTGGATTCTCCCAATTGATAATGATGGGAAAGCCCATTCGTCATATATGGGTTAAAAATTGACAAGTATAAAGGCAGTGCTTGATAATGTCAAAATGCCACAGGAAAAGCCGTAAACGTAAATATTTTGAACTACGTACAGCTTTTAAGTGGCTAGATGTAAACCTGTTTGATATCCAGGTTAGTGAACAGAGATAAAGTTGCTAAAATGAACAATGAGCGCAAACGAAATTTTTGAAAAATGAGGCAAATGTAGAAGCACCTTTGATACAACGTTAGACTTAGAGCTGCCTCAGCAAGGCGGTTGTAACGAATCCCGTGACAATGTGCATTGGATCAAAAATAAGAAAAAATGTATGCATACCCCTAACTGTATAAGAAGGTATATATAACACGGACATGTTAATGCTGATGATATTTTCAGTAGATCAAGGTTGCGAAACCAGTGAAACAACACCAAAAGGTATTCCGAAGATTTCTGGGTAGTGTCCGTGGATGGGAAAATGACAATTTTAGAACTGATATTAATTATCATTTTTCGCGTTTCGTAGAACAGTAGTTACGAAATACGACAATATGTGCTTGGCAGTCACGTGGTCACGTATTTTGAATGGACCCATTAGAAACTGACATATGCATATAAAGTTTAAGTGTCGCATGTACGGGGGTCCATGCTTCAGTCCTAGCGAGTTCTTCTTGACGTACGGACGCGTCAAACTTCATTTAGCTTTGCGGCATGTTGAATCTGGAGAGACAGTGGAGTTTATCCAGTCTACTGTGGCCCAGGCAGTCACAGAGGCTCAGGGCAACCTCCTGGGGAATTTGGACCAGCTAATATCTTCGGTACTAGAGTCGTTTCAAAATAAGTGAAAATCAGAAAATTTTGGCTGATAGCCATTTGTCATAGATTAAGAATAAATCTTTCAGCAATGTTGGCTATTCTTTAAAGCGAGAAAGCTGCGAGGATGAATACAAATTTAAGGCCAAGGTCCCGGATAAGATTCAAGACGCAGAAGCTTTTTTGGAGAAAAACTCAGTTGTTGCTAGTTCAGCGTCAGAGAAAAGGTTTCTGAAGGTAAAGATCTGATCAACCATCGACAGAAGTTAATCAAGATGTGTCAGAAATGGGATGGATGGTGGTGCAATGTCAACGAACTTTATAGTCAAAGGGAGACAACCCTTACCCAAGAATGGATTCATAGGGATGGAAACCAGAGGGCCGACCATGTAAGTCAATCTTTTGATTGTGATGATTGGGAAGTAACAGATTCTGTTTTTCAGAGCCTAGACAAGCAGTGGGGACCACACTGTGAAGACAGGTTTTCAGCAGATTATAAAGCTGCGAAGATTCAACTCCAGGTGGTGGGTATCGGAACAGGAGGGGTCAATGCCTTTGACCAGCCATAGTCAGGCGAATGTAATTTGACGGTACCGTCCCAAAGATTGATATCCTTATGTTTTGACAAATTACAGCTTAATAGAGCGCCGGGTACGTTGGTGGTCAGCTCTTACAAGGGTCAACTTAGTAGATGGTTGCGGCAGGTTTGTGCCTTGCGTAGCACAAGCAAGAGATTCTTGCTTTTGAGAATGTGATAAAGAAAGAAAGGGGTAACAACCGAGTATTTTGGAAACATAATAATAATAATAATAATAATAACGATACTAATAATAATAAAGTAAACAGTTCTGCCGTTTAAAAGTGTGGTACTAAAGATAAGATGTAAGTGATGATTAATATAATACATGTACTTTCCCTAAAAATGTTGGGATAAAGCTAGAAGAGCAAGCTATTACATTGATCAGGATGTGAAAAAGGGACGAGCCGGTCCAGAGGGGAAAGAATCACCACTCCCAGTCGAGAACCTTTCTATACCCGTCTCTGTGTCATCTGGTGATTGGATAACAGTAGTATAGGGAGACTCGTTCTTAATTTCGCTGTTCCTGACAGTAGATGATATAGGGATAATATAGTCTTCATCATCTTCCAGTGTGCCTTGAATGCATCTTCCAGCCGTACCCATCCCGGGCAAAGACATTTTTGATTTCAACACACGACCAAATGTTTCTTTTCTCTGCCACTGATGAATCACCTGATCATTGACATTGTTGCGTTCCGATGTCATTTGAAAGTTCTCAGAGCTTGCCCCTCCGACATGAGAAGTAAGACGTATACTCTGAAGAGTCTTGTTTTGATCTGCGGACACAATATATGTTCGGTACCTTCCTCCACAAGGCCGAGGAGGATTCGAGTTTGGTAGAAAAGGCTGAGGTGGACCTTCTGGAAAAGAGTCGTTGGAATTCGAATCATTCATCTGCATGCTATCGGAATCATGGCTTCTGTTTCTATTGGGAAGTGGCGGCGGTGCTGATTCAGTCGATCCACCCAACGTGTTGCTGTTAACAGTACCTTCGTCATCCGTATCTGTGTCCGATTCCGAGAAACTGGAGTAATCTGGTTCAAGAGAAGAGATGTCTGACATATCGTCCTCGTCGGTACTAAAGTCACGTTTCTTGATTCTGAAAAGGAACGGTTTGCGATCAGATTATGCCTCTAGGTCAAACGATTGCTTCAACTGTCAGCCACACCAAAACTCTATGTGATTGTTATATTTTACTTTGCATTGATAAAAAGCTATAGTCATACTAGTATATAGACCTAACATATCGTGGTGTAGCAACTTTGTAAATGGTTAAATAAATTTGAAAGAATTAATCTCGAAACAACATGGAAGTGAAATTAAAGCTAAAACGTACAATTCTTTCAGATACTTTAATACGTCTGATATATCAGGACGGCTAACTTTGTCCCTCTTCCAACACACGGTCATCAGTTTGTACAGAGAAGATGGACAGTGCTCCGGCTTTTCAGGCACTTCTCCGTTTTGTAAAACATCTTGTAACTGAAGAGAAAACCGGAAATATTTAAATATCCCCGGTCATGAAACTGTTCGATAGAAAAAACTTTGCTTCCACCCACATTAAACTCCACTGATTGTATGCTATGGTAGAAAATAGCCTCACCTGAACCTTTTCTCATTTATTAGAGTAAAGTCTCTTTGGTTGACCTCATCAAAAAAAAAAAAAAAAAAAAAAAAATGCCGTGAGGGAGGATAAGTTTGGCTGTCAATCGAGATTGCTGAGAAAATTTGAGCTGTTTCAGAAAACGTTGCAAAATTGCCTGACAAAACAAAATATCAGACAGAGAGATCCTGAAGAAGAAGAAGAAGAAGAAGAAGAAGAAGAAAGAATACAAATTATGCAAACGATCTTAAAGCTAATATAACTAAGATGTGTTGGTAATGTTATAAGAATTCCTGTTGAGCGACTTCCAAAGAAAGTTTTCTATGGTGAACTGGATGAGGAAAGCGCTGCCAATGTGGGCAGAATAAACGCTACAAAGACACATTTAAAGCATTACTGAAAGATTTCAACATACAACAATTGTTCACAATCGGAAAGGATCGAAGTGCACTGACTCGTCGACGAAGGAGCAGTTGATTATAAAGAAAAGAGAATCAGTTTTGCTGGCAGAAATCCGCCAGTGAATGAAATACAAGAGTCAATGAGCACTCGAAAGAATTGTCGACATTAATTTGAACTACTTGCAACCCACAGTTTAGAGCTGCAGTTGGACTAGTCCGCCATCAAAGAACACAACCTTCCTTGTACATGAACGACGAATGTTCAAGAAAGACGATGTTATTCATTACTGAGAGATAATTTAACTTTCTCGCTTTAAATCAAAGGAAAAAAGGCAAATGAAATGGCAAACGAACATAAACTTACGTTAGTTTTTGGTATGGTTGCAAATGGTACACAGAGGATAGGATTTCTCAGCGGGTTTGTGCTGTTAAAAGCAACTGCTGTGAAAACCTCGTAGATGACCATAGCAAACATGTAAATGTCACTTTTCTTTGTGTAATTTCCATCAAGGTTGACCTCTAGAGGCAGCCTAGATAAACAGAAGATATACTATTACTGTATTTGTTAATGTAAGTCTAATGCGTCACAGTTATTAATCAGTTTATAAGAGTGAAACGAATGTGAAAATAGCATAATTATGCAATGATTTCCGATCTACACTGTTTTTTGTTAACAGACAGTATATACAATTTTAATTAAAACGAAACAAGAATGTTCGTATAAAGATTACAACAACACGCCGGTTCTAAATGGTTCGATGGCATTTTTTTCACTGTTTCCCAAAATACAATTAATATACATATAACGTCGATCAGGGTATATCGGACAAAGGCTATTATCGGACAGAAATGAAAACTATCAGTTCTTCTGCTTCTCATATTTCCATAGGGTATATAACAGGTACCCGGGTACCAGACATCCTTTCCTGCCTCCAATTTTAGCAACCCGGTATAGCATAGGCAAGCACAAACAACAAATACAACAAATACCAGTGTAATCGGTCTTTGAATGGTTCGTCTTTTACATGACCACTACCCGCGGTGTCGTTTAGCAGCTCACAGGCTCTGCCAAGTCGCAATAAACAAATCTGTTGAGAGATGGAAATGATTTATATAATTTATCATGATTAATATAATTTATCAACCATAAGCAAACGTCCTATGTGTAATGGTAGAACTTAATCAGGGTGTGTTGTTATTGGCAGTTCATAATTGGTTGACTTTTTGATACAGCTTTACGTTTTTTTTTTGTTTGTTTTTTCTTTTTTTTTCAACATAACTTTAGTTAATATGACATGGGTCAAACAGTAAGTCGAGGGAAAACTACAGAACCCTGTGAAAACAACCAGTCATACCCGCAAGCCAAACTTTGCTTGTCTCACACATGTGATTGACGATAGTGTGTATAATTTGGCCAGTCTGCTTCATTTAATCTAATAAGGTTCCAAATACATCATGCTTAAAGGTTAATGTGTTCAGTGAACACTGTTCACAATATCGCACTGTTTTGGTTACCTTACAATGTAATTAGTCAATCTTTTAAGGTTACACAACATTATTTTACCATATAAACAATAAAGAAAAATGACCAAAAGTATCATTGTATGCAGACGCATACTTAACTCCACCTGTTACAAAGTTATATATATTACCTTTCCTTTTTCTGTTACCCATACGTCTTTCGCAGAAAAACATCTAGCTATCCAGCCGTTATCATGAAACCTCTGAATTCGTTTAGCAAGACGATACAGAAGTCTGCAAAGAATCTCAGGATCCCCATTCTTAAATGCATGATCTATCAAACGTTCTCCTTCTCTGGCATTGTAAGTGTAGGACTGAAGATCAAACATCGAAAGTATTATGAGTCTTTGCAGGAGATAACCGACAATTTGGGTTTCCGACCGGGCCCGATAAAAACCAGCCTGTACAATCACAGAGCGAAAACAAAGGCGCTGATCAGCCGTGCAGTTACTGTACATGTACAACTGATCTGCGCCTTTGATTTCGCACTAGCAGATTCAGTTAGTTTTCTGATGCGGTGGTTCTTATAAAAATAATGCAAATATGGCCCATCCTCTTTAATTTGTATGTATTACTACTTCAAAAGGATCTTACATTTATATTTTATGCAAATTGCTAAAAAAAAAAAACAAAGTTTTGTCCCACATATTGCTTAAAACTGTAAATGGTATAATCTCTACAATGTATACAGAATGATCTTAATTTAGATTCGTTTATTTCCTATCGGAAACACAAAAGAAAACCTACATAATATGTTTCCCCTGTGTCAACTAGTTTCTCAAGTCTGTAGGGTGGTATGTCGTTGATTTCTCTCAGACGGTGATAATGGGGCAGATTGTGTTCTTTGGAGAATGCGTCCAGTCTCTCCGTTATGGTAATAGTACCTCGGTCTCTATCCTTAAAACACCAATTTAGTATGTTGAATATACATCGCCTAATGTACACTAGTCAATTCATACGCCCGATTAGCTCTTATACGTAATAATTTGGTGAAATATCGTTGCGATTTCCATATCTTCGTTATAGGATCGAAGCATTTAGAAGTTTATACGGCTGTCAAAAGTTTGATGCATATTTGCATTAATCTTCTGTAAATTATTTTTGCATTAATCTGCTGTAAATTATTTTTGCATTAATCTGCTGTAAATTACAGTAAAATGATCTACCTGCACTAAATCGGGCTCAAAATCAGCGATGAGATCTTCGTGTTGAAGAGGAAGCATAGTAATCGTCCGTTCTCTTGTATTGTAGTAGAAGTTTGCTAAAGCAATAGAATGGCATTACGAAAACATGCCAATGCAATATACAGATTTTTTTTCATATGTAAAAAATGAAGATTTTTAGTAGAAAAGTTGTGTTATTTTTCAAAACATAGATTGTGGGTACACGTTAGAACACCCAAAATCTATGTTTTGGAGCAAAAATAAGAAAACTAGGTATATCTCTGCATACCCCAGTTTTGGTATATAAAAGTGGGGTTCAAGGAGGTATACATTACACGGACTATGTTTTCGTGATGTTAAAATACATCATGCGTAACAAAAACGCACTTACAACCACTGAAATTTTGCACAGGGGCTGAGGGTTGGTTCCGATCGCTATATGACAAACAATGAAACGGATAGAGCCTGAATTGCATAACAACCTCTAGATATGTTTGTCATTCGTATTGATGTGCCTCCAAATTTTATTTGACTTCATCCTTATTGTTCGTTCTAGTTTTTGAAGTCTTGATTAGCAGTAGGCTTCCGCATTGAACTATCGGGCTGTTATAAAATGCAATCTACGAATGTCAGTTTGTTTCTTAAAATCTAAAGACGCTTCATCTAAAGATGTTTTCTTAGTATAAGTACCTAATTGTCAAATTATTTTTTTTTTGCCACGTCGATGTTTGGAGTGGGAATTTCTTTCTGCTTGCGCCTTTTCCTGATTATTGCCTACTTGTGCCTTTTTATCATTATATTTTATTGTCTCGTCCCCCACAGGGGACGAGACTATTAGGTTCAGAGTTTAAATACAAGATACAAGATTTCTTTCTTCCAGTTGAATCATGGAATGTCTCACCGCGCACCGAAGGTCTCTTCAGCGTAGTAGTTAGTTTAGATGTACAAACATAAATGCATTTCACGCATGTTACTACCGGTCCTAGCGGGTACTCATGAATTGAATACTTTTCATCAAAATGTTGAAATTTTGACAATTTTGTCTATTATTGTAAGACATTAGAGGTGGATTTAGTTGCTGCTGCACTTGATTTATCGTATACATAAAATTATACAAGACAAGAATGACGAGTCGTTTCGGCCCTAGCAATAAGCAAAACGCATTGTACATCCCTCTTTGTTTGGAATGAGCAAAAATGAAATACTGCATCAAATAACTTTTAGACACGACCATGTGCAAATGTTTAACATTCGACACACATTAAAATGGTTTTGTTATGTACTGTAAATTATACTGTCTTTAAAGTCAAACTTTATGATGCACATTTAAGTAGTAAAGTATTATAGCTTTATGTATATATAATGTGACGATCAAATAAACTTTAAACAGTAAACTGTCTTGTTTTACTTCACTGCCGGTTGACTGTCACTGTAACAAGTTAAATGTCTGTATGGTACAATAGCTCTTAGTCTTTTTTTTTGTAGATGTGGATCTCAGTAGAATGAATGTTCCTTAATTCTGTGATATGAGTTAGAACTGATATTGTTTATGAAAGTTATTTTGAACATAAAGTTGAACAGAAATCGCACCATGAAAACACCATGTCCGTGTAATGTATACCCCCTTAAATCCCACTTTTATATTGTAAAACTGGGGTACGCAGGGGTATACCTATTTTTCTTATTTTTGCTCCAAAACATAGATTGTGGGTACTCGTTAGAACCACCTCGGCGAGGCGGTTCTAACGTGTACCCACAATCTATGTTTTGAGCAAAAAAAAAGAAAAAAGATAATTAAAAAAATTCCTCTGAAAATTATCGATTTTTGGCCTGAAAAAGTTACTGTATATCATATGGGGATGTTTTCGTAATGGTGTTTTGTAAGTGTGCACTGGAGATTAGTGTGCTCCTTAACACTGTGTTACTCTTGATAAATGCACCTTTTAAAATGAACACATTGTATACACACTTGGTTTCTCTCCAGTATGAATGCATTTTAGCATGATTTATCAGGTCTCTATCCTGTATGAATAATGTCAGCTTCTTCACAGGTTTAGTTTCTGCGGTCATTTTACAGTTCTTCCGTAACGTGTTGCAACTGGAACTGGCGATTTGGATTAAACTGCTGGTGATTTATCGGTGCGGCCAAATCAAAGCCAAATTTCATATAGAGCCTTCATAGAACGCATTTTTACGAAATGATAACAAAAATATATAAATGATTCAGGTCACATGACCAAGATGGCTGCCGTGGCTATTGATAGCACAATAAAAATAAAAATCTGCTTCTGTAGAACCAGAAGGCCTACGATTTTGAAACTTGGCATGAAACATCGGGTAATGGAGCTGTACAACGTATATCCAAATCTTGACCCTGGGATGACCATGACCTATTTTACAACAAGGTGAGCTTAGGTTGCCCATGCATTGGAATTGTGAAAATTTCATTTATGAGATCAAACATGCTGGGGATAGGCAAATGGACAAATTTATGTTAACGTTTTGGCCCCACAGGGTTGTCTGTTTCTGGCGCAAGGCTATATACAAGGATATGTATGAAAAAAGTATTTGAGTATATACCAAATCTCAGGTGAACGTGGTCATCTGGTTTATCAAATCCTTCAAATATACACTCTAACACACTGCATAGGTATATTTAAACAGTTTGTTTATAATGCGATGATAACCTTGCAATGTTAGTTACATAGAATCCAATCATTTTATATTTACACTTCTGATATAACTCCTTACAAACTGATCAACACGGGCGAGACTTTCCTTTTAAAAGGAAACTTTATTTACAATTTTACCTGTTCTATCTTTCAACTGTTGAATCAGGCGTGGCACACCCTGTAAACGGATAAAATGCATTTTACTTACGTCAGAGAAAAAAAACAACTATTAAAGGGGTTTATAGCTGATAAGGCTACTCGAATACAAATCTGACTTTTAAACATGATAAAAACCATATCCAAAAGTAATACAACTGGCGTAAAGATGAAGCGAATAAATTGCATACCAGTTCTGGTTGGCCTTTCATCTTCTTTTGTTTAGACTGTAAGCTAAGGTAACTAGAACACGGCTTGGTACTCTCTACAAAGTCAGCTGAAATAATTGATGAAAATAAAATACCCTTTTTAGAATGCTATGTGAAGACACTCGTCAGTCTTGATATTGATCTACACGCTATAAACGGTGATCGATTACATCGAGCACAAGCAACGCATTACTGATCGTTCCAAGGCGATACTTCTGTGGTGGTTCTTATTGTTTTATGTCTTGGTGTTTATTTTTGTGCTGTTGGCGCCCTCTTTATGTTATCATATTTTAGTTAAGTTTAGGTAACTGAGTGGCCACCTATTGGGAAAATAGCTGCTCATTCGGCTTACGATATGTTTTCATGGTATAAGTACCTTATTGTTAATTTAGTTTTTTCCCATCTCGGTTTTTGGAGTGGGAATCTTTTTCTGATTGCGACTTTTCCTGATCTTTGCCTACTTGTACCTTTCCATGTAGATATGAACGAGTACAAATAAAACAGCAATTCACGATTTAAACTGTAGAGATATTTTACTTACACTCCAGAACTGGAATCAGTTGTGTCTGTAATTCTTGAAACGACGGTCGTTTTTCTGCACGTCGGTCTAAGCATGGGAGCATTAGTTTGAATACCTTGTCGGGTATGCACCTTGGCTGTGACTGATTGTAACCACGAATAATGACCTTAAAATAATAACAAAGACGTTAACATTTCACTTACAAAGCAAATAATGTCAGGTCGCACAGATATAACTACTAATATAAAAATGCATGTATTTACATGTATCAGTCTTTGGAAAACACAAGACTAACCAAACTATGTTCTACACGTTTTGCATCTAACTTCGCTTCTTATACATTTCCTTTTGTACGAGTACAAGTTATGCGTTTTGAGACTTGATTAACATTTTTATTTACCCACGTTGAGAAAAGTAAATGTGACATTTTTTCCAGCAAAGGAAAAACAAAGAAACAAAATTTTTAGTGAAATTAAGTAAGATTTTTGTTTTGCTACATATAAACATTGCATATTATAACTATGTTGTTACTTGGTAGACCTTAAGTTGCATCTTAAGATCCTTCATATAATATGTGGGCGTTTACCATATGCATTATGTCCGTTGTCTCTTTATCTTTCAGTTCGCTGTAAGGCCAACAACCATGTGTGAATACTTCGAACATGAACAATGCAAACATCCAGACATCGCTCTTTGTGGAGAAGAGGTCAAGTTTCAGTGTCTCTGGGGCCGACCAGCGCACTGCCAATGTGTTGCTTTCATCTGGAATTTGATACATATTGCGTTCATTGAGATAAATATGAGACAACAGATCTTTAAATAATTTCCGTTTATGTTATACAACAACGTGTCCGATAACTTTTCTAAGAATATCACGTCAAGAATCTGATGTGGCATTAAAGTGTGTACCATTATCAGTGAACATCGGATGAGGATAGCCGAGTCGCGTTAACTTTTGACTCATAACGACAGCAACGCTAACATTTGAGCCTCGACGTGAGAAAACCGGGCTTCGGGGTTTCCGACCAGGTCCGACACAAACCGGCCTGTACAAGCTCAGAAAAGAGCTAGAAGCTTGAAATTTCGGATTTAAGTAGAAGAGGAATTGTACTATCCGAGTAGCGAAAACAAAGGCGCTGATCAGCTTCGCAGTTACTGCGAAGCTGATCTGCGCCTTTGTTTTCGCATAGGCAATAATCCCGTTTTTTCACGATGCGGCTCATTTGATAAATTACTTGCAGTTTGGAATACAAAATAAAGCATAAAAGTATATCTGTTTTATATACCTGAACAAACGGAGTCATCAGCTCTGTGCATCTTTCTCGTTAGTCTGAAGTCAGACAATTTTAGGCATTTCTTTCGGAGGAACACGTCAAATCTACAGGATGTGATATCTCTGTGAATCATTTTATTCGAATGAAGGTAGCACATGGCGGATAAAGCATCTCTGATGTATATGTTAAGCTCCGAGAGATGGCACCAGTGTTTCTGCTCTCGCCGTTCTAATAAGAAGCTCAGTAGATTTTTCGCATCATCATCTTGGACAGCGTAGAATAGCGGAATGTGTGTTTGTTGATAAGATAATAGTCTAGCGATATTGTCATGGCCACCACCTTTATGAATGTCCGAAAGAACTGTCATGGTATTACTGAACCGTTCGTGCCCTTCGCTCTGTCTTAATAAGTCCTTATCAATCCCCCTTGCTATACACTTCTTGGTAGGAACGAGTATTTTCATACGTACCTCAGTGTTTCCGAAAATTCCCTTGTAGTCACTCCAACGCGGCAATTGTATATTATTTTCACTGCCGTAATACTGAATTTCTTTTGTTATGAACAATTTGCCATTCTTGCAGCTGTTCTGCAGGACCGAACGCGCTATTTTCCCCATGTCATCACATTTTGTTAATGATAGGATACTTAAAGCCTCCCATCTCACTACATCACACACGTGCGAAACTGAAGTGAAGATGTCTTCCAAGAGTGTTTGCTTTTGATCTTTTGACCATTTGCTTAAAAGAATAGTTTTAAGCGTCTTCATGCAACTTCCAGCGTCGTCTGGCTCTGAAGAAATATGAAACAATACCACTGGATTGATCATAATAAAATAAAATTAGTGAACAATATTTGTAACAACTATAGGCTGAGCGGAAATTGCATTTATTCGGTGACGAAAACATTATTGTCCTAAAATAGGCTGTACATGCAACCGATTGAAAAACGTACGTATTTACAGTGTTCTGAACTAGAAATAGTTTTGATGGAGTGAACGGACAGCAAAAACGGGACTAAAAATCGTTTGGCGCTTTCCGACAACTAAGGTTTATGTAAATCAGCACCTATCGATAATCCGCTACATTGTATACAGTATAGGTAAAATACTTTGACTGTGCCGCTTGATACCACGCCATACATATTCATGCGAAGATTTCTTGATACGAAATAGGTAATGTAAGGCATTCCTGTGTTTATGTTTTCAACTCACGAGATGAAATATAATTTGGTATTGAAGGAAAAAAAGCAAATTTTCTTTTTATTTTATGCATTTTCAAATTCACAAGGCAGGTAGTGAAAATGCAAAAACCAAACATTTTTGAAAACACAAATAATTTTGGTACCACATTTTTTCTTACATTCTAACTAAGAAAATGAATACCCACACTTTATGTTTTCGTTCATAAATAACGGAGTTATAGGCGTTTGAATTTCTGAAGTGAGACACATTTAATGACGTCAAGTAAATGGAAACGTCAGAAGTAATCCAAAATCTACAGTGAAGATATAGGCTGATATCAGTCACTAGTGACTTTTGATATCATTGAGATTTGATATCAGTGAAATTTCATATCAATGAAAATACCAATTTTATCAAGTTTTGATATACATTGGTTTTCACTGTAAAGTATAAAATAATATTGTATAATAGCTAGGTTTGGTGACGTTTTGAAAATTTTATAAATTAGAATAATTCGTGGTATATCAGAGTTTAGTTAAAGAGGAAAAACGTCAAACTGTCTTTTGCATAAACAAACATAATGAACAAAGGTAACTTTCTGCATTTTTACGTTAACGTCATTGTGTTGGGGAATTTGCAAAATATATCACAGCGATTGAATTCGATATCGACGGTTAAAATAAAGTCCTGAAGAACACAGAATAAAACTCGAGTTTCGGGCACGAAAACGGCGCGTGAACAGTCATCTACATAATTGTAGCACTCAAATCATTTAAATGATGTAAAAACGATAATTGCGCGATAATTGGAGGAACATCATACCAAGTCTATTGAAGTCAATTTATCGTTAATTCTAACACGACGTTATCGTTTTTCCCATTGAACCAAATGGAAACGTCACCGTTTGCAAATTAACAATAATTCTTTGTAAACAAAATTACGCGCGTAAGGTGGCGTTTTTGTGACGTCGCACATAAAAATTCATGCCCGCCGAGAATGAGTCCACTGGAAAACATTTTGAAATGTAAACATTTATTTATAAATCGTGTTAGAATCGAAATGTATTTACTTAGCAGTGATTAACGCGTTATGTTGTCGTTATGTTGTCGTGCAGATGCGATATTGAATTCACTTCGGCTGCGCCGTCGTGAATTAATACATCGCAATCTGCCCTCCAACATCCCGATAATTCACCGTAAAGTGAAATTATTTCTTAATTTTCTTCAGACAATGATCATAGCATTATTTGAGCTATATTTTAACGTCATTCTTTTGACGTAATGTTGCTTCATCGGCTTCAAACAGTGCAATAGTATGAACTGAGCAATAATAATCACGAAAATCAGGTTAGACAGGACGAGTTTTCCATATTTTGACTCTAGTTCGGATTAGATATAACGGTTCAAATTGAAGAAATAAAAAAAATATTTGCTTAAAATATCAGAATCAATGTGTAAGATGTTTTTTCATCAGAAAATGTCCACCAGTTGTCTTCTATGTCAGTCTATATGCAATAATACAGCAGACGTTATGACGTCAAAACGTGTCCTTTGAAATGAGCCTGACATGTTCATACTGATTTACATAGAAAATGCATAAAATAAATTTAAACTGAGATACTTTAAGAGCAGGAGGACGTGCTAGCCAGTCCATACACTGAACTTACTCGCGTTCAAGGAACCCTCTAACCGCTCAAGCCCTTCGTAATTGGTCGTTATCGGCCATTCTAACACACCTCGCCTATTTAGCCAATGGTAAAAAACGTGTTATATTGTGCAACAATTTCACTGGGCGAATAAGCGTGATGTTACTTTGCGGCATTTGTGACGTCAGCTATCCTACAAAGCAGCGTTAGACGGCGAAACGTCGTTTAAGCGCACAACAAACGTAATAAGTGTGTGTAAATACCAGCATTACAGTCAAATATTTGGCGGGATATCTGCAATGCAATGGCGGAAAACTGAACGATATCGACGGTTTCAGCAACATTTATTCCGTTTATTGTGTGTTAGAATCGAAAAAGATCAGCTCAAGTGCGTGAATTGTTGAGTAATAATTCACTGTTTGTCGGTCAGTTGTAAGAAGATAAATCACTCGCGCTACGCGGTCGTGATTTGATCTTCTTTACAACTGACCGACAAACAGTGAATTATTACTCAACCATTCACTGCTAGAGCTGATCTATTTCTTAATTAAAATAAACTCAGGACCCAATGAGCCAGCAAGTGGATAAACGATGATGCCCAAATCTCTATACCCGTATTGCATGTCAGTCAGCGATCCGTTCTGAACACTGTACAGCTTCAAAGAACCAACATTACATACCCACCCCACACAAGCAGTTTTGGTCTGCCAAACAAATCGTGTTCCAATAATACAAAGTCAATTGAAACTCTCAATTGTTTGACACCACTCACGTTGTATTCTGCTGACATCTAAGCTGATTTTCGACACTTCGGCCTAAAGAAGCTGTCTCAAATGAGCCAGTAGAATGTTCTGATGTCAATATGCAAAGTCCAGTCGAAGTCATCTGGATTGTTGGGTCACAGTGATGGTACAAGAGGCCTTCTGGCATTAATTTTTAGATTGTGCAGACAGATTTTTGTCGTCTGGTCACAAACATGATTCAAAAAATCATCATGGACTTGAGTTTTAGCGTTTTTGTGGTGTCAAACATGGGCCGGATGGCTAAATTGACAATAAAATTGTCAGTCATTTAGAGCCGTATTATGGACTGACGAGCAGGCTCTATTGGCCTCAAATCGGTTTGAGATGTAGTGGGACCGTCTTCAGAGAATCATTCCGACTTATCAGAATATCCTCGCTGATCTCAAAGGACCAAAAAAAAAAAAAAAAAAAAAAAAAAAAAAAGAAAGAAAGAAAATATAACCTGCACTATGGATGATGTACGGGAGACTTAAAGGGCCGCCACACGGCACAACACCAGAGGCAGTAATAGCACATAGAAATTTAAACTGAGATCCTTTAAGAGCAGTGAACACATTTATGAGAAAGGAGAAGGGCCATACCACGGTTTCGACTATTAAAGTCTCGTCAGTGACCCTTTAGATTTGGCAACATGGAGCCAAAGAGAATTATTTAAATTTCGCAACTTTCAACAGGGTAGTCGATACAAAGACTAGTATTATCTAAATGGGACTAAATATATTAAAAATGGTAAGAAAATGAATCTTAACCGATAATTTTCTGACTTCTCAGAATATCCTCGCTGATCTCAAAGGACCAAAAAGAAAATATAACCTGCACTATGGATGATGTACGAGGAGACATTTTAGACTTTCAAACAATAAACACCTGATATTGAAGAAAACAAGCGTTCTGTTGTAGGTTTTCAAAAAAAAATCTTAGTGGTGTCTGATTGTAGGCGTGAACGCTGCCGTGATCTGCGAGGATATAAATGATTCGTTTTCTCACATCTTAGTTCAACAATAATCAATAATGTTCTCAGCAAATAATTCCGACTTTGTTTTGCGGCTTAGTACTGAATATTTCAATCTGAAGTTGCCTAGTATATAAATACAATAACAACGATATAAGCGACGATTTAACATAAAAAATAATTATTGCTGTATGTTGTGCGTTGAAACCATAACTGGCTTCATTGTCAATGGCTTGAATACCTTTTAATTCGTGCATCCAAAAGACAATGCATCGTGTGACTAGGATGCTGAATGAATACACAACAGCGGTATGAGTTTCCTTCCGCAGTTTTGTAAAACAATCATTGCAAACTCTCTCTATAAGGGATGGCAATTCGTTGATGTGGACATTGGATTCACACTTCTGCAAAATGAAATAAAGCAAATTCTGGTTTATTGTTACAATAATCATAAGGAATGTTGGCCGAGTCAGCACCGATTTGCCCAGTTTTGGTTTCCATGGTTTAGTACCCGCAATATGGCCCATTTGGTAGCCATCAATATTACTCTATAATACATAAGATCTGATAAGCTCATACCCAACCCCAAATAATATATAAATGCAAGATCTTTTAAGACCAGTAAAAAACGTCCAAATGGAGGTGGTATGGGCCATATTGCGCAATTTCGGGTACTGAACCCTCATCAGGGACACTTTATAACCGGCGGCGAAAGCCACATAAATTTAAAGTGTCTTAAATAGATGTCAATGCATAGCATCTAGGTCAGAAAAGTGGCAACAGTCACAGTACTTAGACAATTCCAATCGTCAAAGCTTCAAACATTGAGTAAAAATCTACCAGAATACTCGTATACGCCAATTACAGCTTCCTACACCGATCAGACTGGTCTTGATCAATATAAACTAAAAACCATTTTAACATCCATAAACATATGCACAAAATGTTAAAGTTTTATATGAACCAGATTTATAGCTATCCAACAATAGTCGATTTAATGCATTTGAAAGGGTCAATTTATTTGTAACATTGCATGGGTATGTTATTTTTTGAAACGGAGCTGTATTGTTTACAGTTTAACCGAGATGAACTCTGTGTAAATTGATGTGACAGAGTCTATAGTTTTCATAAAAAAGCTATGTCACTCTGTTTTTAATGAGGCTTATTTGTAAGAGCTATTGTTTTCTATAACTGTTTCGTTACCTTCATTATCATGTAGCACTTAAGGGGATGCCAATTGTCAAAATCTAAATCTAATACTTAAATAATTTTTACCTCTATAAAGAAAAATGGCAATTTTACCAAAAACGACTGAATACTCTTGAAACATTCTTGTATGAGTCATTCAAACATCAAATGAAGATTATTTCATGCCCAGCAATTCAGCTCTAGAGGGCTCAGCAACACGCTTATCAACAGTGTCAAGTTACTTCCTGTTGTTGTTTTTTTTCCATTTTCATCCGTGTGGCATGCTGTGTGGCATGACCTATACAAACATTGGTCCAAAAGAGGCAATCTTTTTAGTTTGTAAAATTACATGTTTTCTTTATACAGGTAAAATGTATAAAAGTATTATATTTTGACAATTGGTATACCCTTTATATGTACAATGCACCGTAGACAAGTACATATGCGTAATATGATACAATAATAATAATAATAATTGTATGTAAAAAAAGTGAAAGTGTCATTTACATGTACTCACCATCCAAATAAGTCCAAAAACTGACGCTGCTTTCTCAATCAAGGTCATTTTGTTTATCCCTGAAAGCAGTACTTTTTGGTTTGTTTCACTTCGAAGACTAATTTTCCAATCTCCAAATTGAATTACACTGTTCGTCTTTTGCACCATTTTGACAAAATCTTCCATAAACATCTTACATCCTTTAAATAATTCTTTAACCTTGTCATCAATCCTTTTTGCCTTTATCCACGACGCAACTCGAAGAATAATATCTTTGTCTAATAGATTTATAACACGTTTGAGCTCACAATTCGTGTTCAGGAAGAGCAGAAGTAACTTTGACGTCAGCAAATTGGACAACAGTACTACGGACCTAACCATCTCCACATTTTGTTTCCATTTCTCTACAAACGTCCAAATGATTTTCAATACGTCATGGGTTTCAGCAAAGAGCTCGGATTTTAAAGGCATTTTAAAGCAAACAAATGTTAGACTTTCTATGACCAGTGTCTGTATATCAGGTATAGGCATACCCAGATGATTTGCTATTTCCTTCAGTTTATGTTCTGCTTTCAGTTTTGGCATTTTTACATTCTTAATGTAATTTTCATCTTCTAAAACATTTTCAGAGTCTGCAAAAAGAAACAGTGATAATCATCAGTATACGAACATAAAGATCAGCGTCAATGCTCCACTTTCTTCCACGGTCATATTTTCACGCTGACAAGTGTATATTATATAAACCAATGCATCAGAAAACCAACAATTTGCATAATAGTTTGCGAAACCTGCACAGCTGATCAGCGTCTTTGTTTTCGATACACGGATACTACAATTTCTCTTCTTCTTTAATCCGAAATGTCAAGCTTCTAGCCTGCCTCTTTGACTGTACAGCCTTGTTTGTATCAGACCTGGTCGGAAATCCCAAATTGTTGGTCAGTTATGCGAGTCGACCAGTGGCCACATCTAAAATTCGGTTGAAAAAAAAAAAAAAAAAAAAAAAAAAAAAAAAATCCGTAAGCACCCTTCCAAACATTACAAAGCATAAATGTACCATAAAATGCAATTTAAAGAGGTTCGATTAAAATAAAAACTTCAGTTGTACTAGGTTAATGTGTATTACCTTTTGGTAGAACCAGGCTGTCGTGGATCTGAATTCCTTCGTTCTTTGGCTCAAGAGACGTTACTTCAACAAACCGACCAGTAGCTATGTTGGTTTCTGCATTTTGGAACAAGGGCTCATATATGTGATCACCATTTGCTTCATGGTACGATCTTGGGCTAGATGGTGGTTCGCGTTGTGATGCGTATGTCGGTATGGGTTCACTTTCTGTCTGCGCAAGAGCCTCAATGCGTTTTACAGTAGTCGGTGGTCCATAATCATCGTACAATTTTGAACCCTCTAAAACGGAATGGATTTTACGGAGGAGACCACCGTCTAGTACGCCATTTTCTATTTCAATGCGTTCCACACTGCTATTTCTCTCTGCAATTCCATAATCGAATGTGCATAAAACTATGCGTCGAGATAAAGTTTCGTCTAAGCGTTCGATATAATGTTGCATACTTTCAATATTGTGTTGACAAAGGAAACATAAGACACACACAGACTCTTGCAAAGCTTCTTTGATTTCAATGTTTCTGGCTTCAGGTGACACGTACTGAAGAAACTTATTCTCTATCTGGTGAAGGAATGTTGTTGATAGGACTGGACAATGGTGAATAATATGCAAGTCGTGTCTAAATCTCCTGTTGACTGTGGACAGCCCGGAACTGTCTGAACCTGTGGCCATGTTTGACAGTTATGTGTCTGAAGAAAATAATACACATTTGAATGAGCATGGTCGTAAGATATACTACTAAAAATTTGATAAGGATCACTTTTTCAGTATAATGCCAGGGTGCCTTTAACCAATGCTTACATATATGTGTATGACATTTATCCATGTAAAGAAAATTGAAAGTTTGATTAAATTCTCTCTCTTTATTTTTTCAACACATGCACCCCTAAAATTTGCCTTAACACAAGACCAAGGGGTACACATTTCCCTTAAACTAATTTCAAGAAACATTTCATCACGTGATGCAAATTTCCATTAAGACAATGTTCAATCCAATAACAAATGTTTTAAAACGGCTGTAAAATCTAAATCAATGCCCGTAGCTCAAATAGGTTTTCGGTTCCAAACACGCAGCCTAAAGGACAAAAAAAAAAAAAAAAAAAAAAAAAAAAAAAAAAAATTGGGATAAAAATCGCGTTTTTTATTCATTTACAACCAAAAAACAGATTTCTGAAATTTTCCCAAAGTGAGTTTTAGACATACAAGTAAACTGTTCGATTATCAAAACAGTTTTGCAGCTGAATGAACCAGTAAGACGGGATGAATGACAGAATTGGCAACATAATTTAGAAATTTTGTCCTGGAAATTGTTTTCGAATAATCTCCCCCTCCACACACACACACAAACACACACACACACACACTCATAAAAAATCAAAATGTCGCTCTCTAAGTCAGATAACATACGGAGGTTGTCCGGAAAGTTTTGAGACTGTGTCTATATCTCAGTAACTGCTTAAGAAAACCGCTGAAATTTTACACAGGCACACGGCAATATCCCATGAGTCATTCCTGAAAATTTCAGAAAAATAGCCTATCTGGAACCTATTCATTTTAATACCTGCATGTTGCTACTCTCGGAGCACTTTGACAATTGGCACTAACATTTTGATACTAATATGTATAATGTGTATATTTAATAATTGTGAGAACAACAATTTATTCTAATGTAAAGAATACACGCCAATTCTCATGTAGCCAGCTCTTATTTGCTTTGCACCGATTTCAAAATTGCAACATTTTCCCTTACATATTGGACTGTCTGTTGTCTTTTTCCTAATTATCCATGTCTTTGCTAAAAACTCTGCAGTAGCGAACAAATAATGATAAAACATATCCTAAAGTTGATTTAGTCAACAACAATAAATTTTGTTTATCTTGGGGACTCATTTTGGCATGTGTACAGTGTTTGGTAGTAAAGCGCTGCTCCATACGTTGCGTTAACGTCACGTTTCTATCCGACATTTTGACTGACATGAAAACTTACGCAAGCTATTGCAAAGATTTAAAAAATCGAAATGTCTGGAAATTTCGCGAACCATTTGGACACTTGATGTCACGACACAATGCAAGTTGTTGCTGCTTTTAAGAGCCAGATTTTCAATTTGTGCTCATTTGTTCATTTGTCTCCATTATTTTGAAAATGTCAAATTCAAAGTGCCCCGAGAAGCACTACCTTGGTTGCCTTGGAGACGGATATCTCCAACAATATACCTTCTTCGACTCACATTTTTTCACAGTTTATTCACGAATCTTTTATCTGTTCAGCAGTATGTCTTTTATAGTGAAGCATATAAAATGATTTTGAGACACGGGCACAGTCACAAAACTTTCCGGTCACCCCTCGTAATAATGATTCAACGAAACAAGTTTAAGCCACATCCAAACTGTACCTAGACTACAAATGCGGTCCGTACCTCGTCAGAATTAAGTCCAGTCAAGGTATAACTAATAAAAGACCTATCGTTTGCACCAGAAATCTACAAGTACATGCTTTTCTTAATTATTTATCTAAATTTTAGACAACACAAGTATTTCTAAATCCAACAATACGATGTTTCTAAGAAAAGATTCATAAATAAAAAGCCATGTTTATAAATGTATATCCTGTTTACGTTTAGTAATTGATACAAATATAGATGTCCAAGTGCTTTAAAACTTCCCTACTGGGTTTGCTTTAACCCACACAAGACATGTGCGTTTAATAGGGGATTTCGATGTGGCGGTGGGGGTAACAAAAGTACAAACAAGAATCCCTAATACACGCAGATATAGTTGATTTGGAAGAGATCATATAGTATTACATGTAGATAGTATGAGCCGTCTCGTGAGAAAAACAACAATGGGGTTTCCGAACAAGTCCGACACAAATCATGCTGCACAGTCACAGAAGCATGCTAGAACCTTGAAATTTCGGATTTATGAAGAGGAGGTGGTGTACTATCAGTGTAGCGAAAACAAAGGCGCTGATCAGCTTCGCCGCGAACCTGATCTGCGTCTTTGTTTTCGCATATGCAGATTGTTGGCTTTCCCATGCGGCGGCTCATATGTATAGTATTTTGGGTCATGTGAAAAGTGACTCACAGTCACTTATTACTTCCTTTCTTATAAGTTTATTTATGCAAGGGTAAAGAAAACAATACCGTATCTTCAGTTTGTATAGCTGTGTTTTGATTTACCACTTATTTATAAAATTGGATTCCTGTATGTATTTCATATTTTCTACTGCGCAAAACAATTTAAATAAGGAAACCAAACAGAAATCCCCACAATTACATTAACGTATACGATATTTTTAGAACTGTTATTGTACATTTGTCCGTGTCAAAACAATGAATACCAATGATTTGGACCAGGCCTATATGTGTCGGATCGGTCTTATCATTTTAAAGGAAGCATAGTTACGAGTTTTTAAGCATCAGATAAACATGTCCATGAAAGGTATACCCCCTTAAACCCCACTTTTATATAGAAAAACTGGGATTTGCAGGGGTATACCTATTTTTCTTATTTTTGCTCCAAAACATACATTGTGGGTACTCGTCAAATCAAAATATTTCTACATACGTTTTTCATTTTTTACAACTTAAAAAAGCTCTGTATATTGCATGGCCACGTTTTCTTAATGGGGCACTCTAAACGCCATAGATTCCTATAATGTCACGCGTAGCGCAGTGCTAGGACCTTTATTCTGAAACTCACATTTATGTGCGAAATCACAATATAACCTCACATTCCAGCAAAATTGTGGATTTGATGATCCAATAGTAACAAAATATACGATCATCTTCTCATTGTCAAGTAAATGTGAAAAACAGGCTTGAATCATAGCAAATGATATGGTTTTTGGACCACCAAATTAAAACAAAATAATGCGTTTGGCTGTACATAAAGATACGTGTATATATGAAAAATATACATTAAATACAAAAGAAACGCGTTTTTACTCATTTTAGTTCAGCAGAATCGTTGAATTAAATTCATCAATTGCCAAATGTAACCTTGAAAGTACTTTCAGTTTCTGAATAATTGGCCATGTTTGCATATCTTATTCCCGGTCCCTTTACAGTAGCGGAAGTGTTTTAAATGTACCATATATTGGCAAGGCGGCTGTCTTGGTATTGTGTCCTGGAGTATTGATACAGTCTTCGATTCCCCCTTTCCAAGGATACTCCGCGTGAAGTTTGGCGTTAATTGGTCACGTGGTTTCTGAGAAAATTTAGTTTTAATTTTTTATTGAAAATGACCTATGGCCAAGGTCAAGAAATGACTTTGACCTTGACTACTCACATTGCTTCATTAACTGAATATGTTTTCTGCATCTACATACGCGTACTTTCAGGACACAAACTACAAAACTTTTTGAAAATTCCGATGTTTCCATTTTTCCCATTTTTGCATATTTGACCTTGCCGTAAAATAGGTCAAGGTCCATCCAAGTTCATGATTAATATAAAATATGAAGGGACAGAGTCCAAGTTTCATTGAATTTGGTCCATCGGTTTGACAGAAGGATATATTTTAAAGTTTTTACAATATGCGGATATGGCAGACATATTGGTCATGTGACCTGAATCAGTAATATCAACTTTGGTTCCCCATTCCTAAGGTATTCCATAGGAAGTTTCGCTTTGATTGGTCAAGTGGTTTATGAGAAAATTATGTTTTAATTTTTTTTTCGGAGTGGCTATTACCAGTTGACTGGCAGCAGCGATTTTACGTTAAAATGGCTGCTGCCAGTTAACTGGTAATAGCGATTTTACGTTAAATTGGCTGCTGCCAGTTGACTGGTAATAGCGATTTTACGTTAAATTGGCTGCTGCCAGTTGACTGGTAATAGCGATTTTACATTAAATTGGCTGCTGCAAGTTGACCGTCACCAGCCATTTTATGATTTTAGGATTAATCGCTGCTGCCAGTCAACTTATTATAGCATTTTAACATAAAATAGCTGCTGCCAGTTGACTTTCATATTTTACAAATTATTATTTGCACATAGATGAAGTAATGACAACGTAAGAGTTGTCATAATATGAGTAGAAAATGTATCAAATGAAAGGGTATCTAAACTATTTACATTACTTACAGTGTTGTTAAAAATGTCCCATTTTGTCCAAAGCATGTATATTATGCTTGTAGAAGCCTTCTTGGTATCAGTTTTGGTCTTACAAATACCTTATAACTGTTGTTTTCAAGTGTACTACTACAAAACATTTGTATTGCTTCAAATGTCAGCTGATACAATTCTTCCTGATCTTAATGTTGAATTCTTGGCTGTTATAAGTATTATGCGTTATTAAGTGAAGACACGATCACGCAATCCATCTATTTACTGTCATATCGTATTCTTGTTCAAATTTCTTTAGTATGTATTAACATGCAACTTCAGATACTTTATGTCTACCGCCTTTTGTTATTTTGAGGATGATACCAAACCCGTCTGCGAAATTGCACAACACCTGTGTTGTGCACAAAAGGAAAACAGTATCTATTTTCCTTTGAAGTCATAATTGCTAACACTGACTAAGCTTAAAATAAAACAAAAATAATTCTAACTATAACCAGTTGACTGCCGGGCAGCAGCGATTTATCGTAAAAATGGCTGGTGACAGTCAACTGGCAGCAACCAATTTAACGTAAAATCGCTATTACCAGTCACCTGGCAGCAGCCAATTTAACGTAAAATCGCTATTACCAGTCAACTGGCAGCAGCGATTTCAACGTAAAATCGCTGCTGCCAGTCAACTGGTACTAGACCTTTCCTTTTTTTATGTAAATGGCCTTTAGCCAAGGTCAAGAAATGACCTTTGTTATATATAATTGATTCAATAATATTGATTCTTTTAAAAGCTATTACTTATAATTTATATATATATAATCAAAGGGGAGTAACCCAATTAATTAATATATATTTCTTTTTATGTTTCTACAATTTATTATCTAGAACTTTGTAGAAGAATGTCATTGATTATTTTTTATCACTGTTATATAATTTAGAAGTATAGAAAATTCTATGAGCACTTTGTGGATAATTCCAGATGAAAATGGAGTTAGTGTTTTTTTTACCATAAGTTAAAAATATATTTGGACTATGTATACTGAGATCTCGAAGGGTCTAGTGGACTCTCGTTTAGTCTTGATGGTCGTTGCGGCCTTGAATTCTCTCTGGGGAATTCTAAATTCTCTTTGGAGAATTTAAAAGAACTTTCGTTTAGTTCGTTTCTTTTCTAGAGAAAAGTTTATTATATCATTCTCTAGAAACCTGGAGAATTTCCTTAGATGTATAAATATAGGTCCCAATTCAGTCGTAGGTATTCAGAAATTTGAAGTGATTTAAAGTATATAATTTTGGTTGTTTCACTAGTGTTTTGGATTAGAAGAAAAGTGTGGATTAAAATATACATGTGCTCATATTCTGGTTACTGGATTGTGGACTTACATTTGAGGGACAAGGACTTATTTGACATTAACTTTGTAAGTTATTTATTTATTTATTTACTTATCTGTTTGTTTGTTTGTATGTATTTGCAGCATTTATTTGTTTGATTAAATATTGTTAAGTTTAAATTACTTGGTTGTTTTTCGCTGTACCTGTCTAGTTACGC
The DNA here is from genome assembly GCA_964017185.1 of Rugalucina vietnamica. Taxonomy (NCBI): domain Eukaryota; kingdom Metazoa; phylum Mollusca; class Bivalvia; order Lucinida; family Lucinidae; genus Rugalucina; species Rugalucina vietnamica. The sequence goes on from OZ024873.1 coordinate 19,594,490, forward strand.
TAGGTCGTAACAGATTTTGGGGGCTCTGAGCCGGGATTGAACATTTTGTGCACCTATTTTATTCTGAATTTGAAAAGATATTTATTGTTTGTCATACCAGCAAAAAGCAACCATGTCATTCAAACTTGAAGATTTCATTGCTGCGCCTTCTCAAGAGCTGTTAAACTTGGCCAAAAAGAGTGATCTTTTAGACATTGCTAGTCATTATAGCATACCTGATGTCAAAACATCTATGTTAAAACGTGAAATTAAGAATGTTATCATTCAGTTTCTTGTTGATGAGGAATTTTTTGAACCCTCAGCTACATCTCTAATTATGGTCTCACAAACCGACATACAGTTGAAAGAGTTAGAATTAAAAAGGCATCTTGAACTAGAAAAATTAAGATTAGAGTTTGAAGAAAAAAGAAGGGCAGATAAGGAAGAAAGGGAAGAAAAACTTGCAAGAGATAAGGCTGAAAGGGAGGAAAGAATACAAATAGAAAAGTTAGAGCTTGAAAAACAAAAGTTAGCATTAGAAGAAAGGCTTGCAAAGGAAAAAATAGATATGGAAGAAAGGGAAAAGGCAAAACAAAGAGAAATGGAAGAAAGAGAGAAAGAAAAACAAAGGGAAATGGAAGAACGAGAGAAGGAAAAACACAGAGAAATGTTAAAAGAAATAGAACTTGAAAAAGAAAGAATGCATTATGATATTAAAATGAAAGAGCTTGAATTAAGCAGTAAATCAATGCCTCCTGTGTCTTTTGATCCTAGTAAAGTATTTGATGTTACAAAGCATATCAGGCTCGTTCCTCCATTTCAAGAAAAAGAGGTAGATAAGTACTTTTTACATTTTGAGAAGGTAGCAGAAAATTTGAAATGGCCAAAAGAGCATTGGACCTTGCTTCTACAGAGTGTTGTTATTGGTAAAGCTCGAGAAATTTACACTCAGCTTCCACTTGATCAAAGTTCAGATTATGACACAGTCAAAAATCTGATTCTTAAGGCTTATGAATTAGTACCTGAAGCTTACAGGCAGAAATTCAGAAATTGTAGGAAAGAACATGATCAAACCCATGTAGAATTTGCTAGAACTAAGGAGCAATTATTTGATAGGTGGTGTTCTTCAAAGGACGTAAGGTCTGATCATGCAAAATTAAGACAGCTCATGCTTGTTGAAGAGTTCAAACGATGCATACACTCTGATGTCAAATCTTTTCTTGACGAAAGGGAAGTAGAAACTTTAGATGTAGCAGCACGATTAGCTGATGATTATGCTTTGACTCATAAGGTGTCTTTTGTAAATAAGCCTTACAAGAAACCTTTTAACCCTCAATTTAAACCTAATACACCTCAGTCAAAACCATTTAACCCTCAACAGAGAAATAATTCTCCTCAACCTAATCCACAACCACAAGCTGGACTAACAGCTGATAGTTCCAGTCCTTCACATAATCCTAAAAATAAAGATACTAGTGAAAACAAAGGTCAAAGATCCTCATACTCACCCCGGCTGTTTTGCAATTATTGTAAAGGTGATGGTCACGTCATTTCTGAATGTGAAACTTTGAAAAGAAGAAAAGAGAGACAAAATCAAAATAATTCTAGACCAACAGGTCTTACTTCTTTAAGGTCAAAACCACAGTCGATTATTCAGGATGAAAATCCTATTTTGGCCAAAACGTCTGCGACTGATTGTATTATGGAGATTTATGAACCATTCTTATCAGAAGGTTTTGTGTCACTTACTAGTGATTCTGCCCAGTCTACCCCTATTAAAATCTTACGAGATACCGGAGCTTCTCAGTCTCTTATTTTAGCAGATACCCTGCCTTTTTCCGAGAAGACTTCAACTGGGACAAGTGTCCTTATTCAGGGAGTAGAGTGTGGATTTGTTAATGTACCGCTCCATAACATTTATTTATCTTCAGACTTAGTTTCTGGTCCTGTGGCTGTAGGTATTAGGCCTTCTTTACCTTTTAAAGGTGTTCACTTGCTATTAGGCAATGACTTAGCCGGAGATAAGGTTGTGGTAAACCCACTTTTGACCAATACACCTTGTGAGGATCAATTGCCTGATCCCATTGAGCAGGAAATTCCTGATCTTTACCCTTCATGTGCCGTTACAAGGGCTATGGCAAAGAAAGTCAAATTGAATGATGGGATACAGGATGTAGACTTAACTGACACTTTTATAGGTCAGTCTTTTCATGATGAGATTTCAAAATCTCTTTCTTCAAGTCAAACTGACTTCAACAATCAAAGGTCAGACAGTGACCTTTCACCTTCAATTTTTGACCAAGGTCACGACCAAATGTCAAGGTCACAACTTTGTCAAGAACAGCACAGTGATCCTGAAATCTCGCCTTTATTTGAAAGGGCTTTAGATGAAAATGAAATTTCTCAGGTTCCTGTTTGTTTTTATGTCAAAAATGACATCTTAATGAGAAAATGGCGTCCTCCTGATGTTTCAGCGGAAGACGAATGGACCATAAATCACCAAATTGTGGTTCCTAAGGCTTATCGTCCTGAAATCTTAAACTTGGCCCATGAAACTCCCATGTCAGGTCATTTAGGGATAAATAAGACTTATCATAAAATTCTCAAGCATTTCTACTGGCCAGGATTAAAATCTGATGTTTCCCAACATTGCAAATCCTGTCACACTTGTCAAATGGTAGGAAAACCTAATCAGACTATTCCAAAAGCTAATTTACAGCCTATTCCTGCATTTGATGAACCATTTAGTAGGATTATCATTGACTGTGTAGGTCCGTTACCCAAGACTAAATCAGGTTGTCAATATCTCTTGACAATAATGTGTGCTTCAACACGTTTTCCTGAAGCAATTCCACTCAGGAATATCAAGACGAAAACAATAGTTAAGGCCCTTGTGAAGTTTTTCACACTTGTAGGTCTTCCAAAATCAGTCCAATCAGATCAGGGTTCCAATTTTATGTCAGGAACATTTCAGCAAGTAATGCATGAACTTGGCATTAAACAATAAAAGTCATCAGCTTATCATCCTGAAAGTCAAGGTGCTTTGGAAAGATTCCATCAAACTTTGAAGAACATGATCAGATCTTACTGCTTTGACACCGAAAAAGATTGGGATGAAGGCATACATTTGCTATTATTTGCTGTCAGAGAGTCAGTACAAGAGTCTCTTGGGTTCAGTCCGTTTGAACTTGTTTTCGGACACACTGTTCGTGGACCTTTAAAACTTATGAAAGAGAAGTTTCTTTCAAGTAATGACAGTCCTTTGAACTTACTTCAGTATGTGTCTGACTTCAAAACTAGATTGACAAAAGCTTGGGAAGTTGCTCGGTCCAATCTTAAGTCAGCTCAGAGCAAAATGAAGTTGCATTTTGATGAAAATGCTCAGAACAGAAATTTTGACCCTGGAGACAAGGTGATTGCTCTTTTGCCCATTCCTGGCAGGCCATTACAAGCTAGATATTATGGTCCATATACTGTTGAGAAAAAGTTAAGTGATGTAAATTACATTGTTAACACTCCTGGGAGGCGCAAGCAAAAACAATTATGTCATATTAACATGCTTAAAAAGTACATTGATAGGGATAGTGATAATGATAGTTCAGTTATTTCCTCAGTAAGCATAGTTAATTCTGTCCCTCATGAACAAAATCAGACAGACTTTGAAGAAATGAACTCTGTGAACTGTGAACCATTATCCTCAAAACTCCAGAATTCTGACATTCTGCATGACCTCGATCAGAAACTGTCACATCTAGATCCGGACAAGAAACATGAACTAAAACAATTAATTCTTGAATATGAGCACTTATTTCCGGACATTCCATCCAGAACCGATAAAATCCACCATGATATAGACATTATTGAAGGAGCAAAACCGGTGAAACAACATCCGTATAGACTTCATCCTGAAAGACAACAATATCTCAGGAAAGAAGTTAAGTATTTGCTGGACAATGACTTTATAGAACCTAGTCAAAGTGAATGGAGTTCTCCTTGTATACTTGTGCCAAAATCTGATGGGACATTTCGAATGTGCACAGACTATAGAAAAGTAAATTCTGTCACAAAAACTGACACATTTCCCATACCAAGAATTGATGACTGCATCGACAACATTGGTCACGCCAAATATGTGACGAAATTCGATCTTTTGAAAGGGTTTTGGCAGATTCCACTTACAGACAGAGCAAAGGAGATTTCGGCATTTGTTACTCCTGATGGACTTTATCAATATAAAGTGATGCCTTTTGGCATGAAAAACTCTCCAGCAACATTTCAGCGCTTGGTTAATAGTTTGATTTTCGGTCTGGATGGGTGTAAAGCTTACATCGACGATGCCATCATCTACAGTGAAGAGTGGAAACAACACCTGGAGATCATCAGAGAATTCTTCAAAAGACTCAGTGATGCTAAACTGACAATAAACTTACCGAAAAGTGAATTTTGCCATGCTAGTTTGACATTTCTAGGACATATTGTTGGACAAGGTCAGGTCAGACCTGTAGAAGCCAAAGTTGAGGCTATATCAGATTTTCCTGTACCTACAGAAAAACGGCAACTGATGCGCTTTTTGGGTATGGCTGGATATTACAGAAAGTTCTGTAATAATTTTTCAGTTATAGCTGAGCCTTTGACAAATTTACTTGGTAAGAAGGTCAGGTATGTTTGGTCTGAGGCTTGTCAGAAGTCTTTTGATCAGTTAAAGGCCATACTTAAGAGTGCTCCAGTTCTATCAGCACCACCCTTTGACAGAGAATTCAAAATGGCGGTGGATGCAAGTGATGTTGGTGCAGACAGTGTATTGTTACAAGAAGATGACAATGGTGTTGATCATCCTGTTTGTTACTTTTCAAAGAAGTTTGACAAACATCAAAGAAATTATTCTACTATAGAGAAAGAATGTCTATCTCTTATTCTTGCCCTTCAACACTTTCAAGTGTATCTGTCTTCTGCAAATGCACCAATTGTCATCTTCAGTGATCACAATCCACTGACCTTCATACACAAAATGAAAGACAAGAATCAGCGTTTGCTCAGATGGAGTCTCATGTTGCAAGAGCACAATCTTGACATTAGACACATAAAAGGTAGAGATAATATAATTCCAGACACCCTTTCAAGAGCTTGACAGTTTTGCCTTGTATGTTTGCATATGAGTATTGCAAAAGAAAGTTTTATTTCACAAAACTTTCTTTTCGTTGAAGAGGGGAAGTGTTATATATAATTGATTCAATAATATTGATTCTTTTAAAAGCTATTACTTATAATTTATATATATATAATCAAAGGGGAGTAACCCAATTAATTAATATATATTTCTTTTTATGTTTCTACAATTTATTATCTAGAACTTTGTAGAAGAATGTCATTGATTATTTTTTATCACTGTTATATAATTTAGAAGTATAGAAAATTCTATGAGCACTTTGTGGATAATTCCAGATGAAAATGGAGTTAGTGTTTTTTTTACCATAAGTTAAAAATATATTTGGACTATGTATACTGAGATCTCGAAGGGTCTAGTGGACTCTCGTTTAGTCTTGATGGTCGTTGCGGCCTTGAATTCTCTCTGGGGAATTCTAAATTCTCTTTGGAGAATTTAAAAGAACTTTCGTTTAGTTCGTTTCTTTTCTAGAGAAAAGTTTATTATATCATTCTCTAGAAACCTGGAGAATTTCCTTAGATGTATAAATATAGGTCCCAATTCAGTCGTAGGTATTCAGAAATTTGAAGTGATTTAAAGTATATAATTTTGGTTGTTTCACTAGTGTTTTGGATTAGAAGAAAAGTGTGGATTAAAATATACATGTGCTCATATTCTGGTTACTGGATTGTGGACTTACATTTGAGGGACAAGGACTTATTTGACATTAACTTTGTAAGTTATTTATTTATTTATTTACTTATCTGTTTGTTTGTTTGTATGTATTTGCAGCATTTATTTGTTTGATTAAATATTGTTAAGTTTAAATTACTTGGTTGTTTTTCGCTGTACCTGTCTAGTTACGCTAGGTCGTAACACCTTGACCTTGAATACTCATACAAGTTCATTACATATAATATGTAATAAATTGTCTGTATCTACCAACTCAGGTCACAAGCTACAAAGCTTTCTGAAAAATCCAATGTCTCCCTTTTTCCCTTTGGTATTCCAATTTGACCATATTTGAACTTTGTCGTAAAATAGGTCAAGGTCCAACCAAGGTAATGATTTATACAAAGTATGATGGACCAGAGTCCCCGATGCTACATACCAAGTTTTGTTGAAATTGGGCCACTAGTTTTGTAGATCTTTAAGGATTTAACCATAAATGGGCATGGCGACCATCGTGACAATGCTATCAATTTATACAAACTACGGTATCCAAATCCTAAGAATACTCCACATGAAGTTTTGCCTTTGACTGGCCGAGTGGTTTCAGAGGATAAGATGTTTGAACATTGTGGACAACGACAACAACGGCTATGACTAAGAAACGAGGACTACGGACGACGGAGCATGGGCATACTAAAAGTTCGGGTTCAGGAAATAACGAAATATATCTATGCCATGTTTCGTTAGGTGATATATATGTTAAATAAACTCCGTAAATATTAGGGAAGATCAAACTAATATTTAAGAAATTTTACTTAGATAAATTATTATAAGAACAGTATTTTTTATGACATATTCGAGATAGAAGGGAATAAAAGATAAATGACTTACCGAATAACCTACATCTTATGAATTTATTAATATCTACATTTTGTTTACTTGTGCGATATACTTGCGCGAGATATATTTAGAATTTGGGAACTTGCATTACTAATGTCCCGGCAATTACTTGACTGTGTCATAACTGTTTCGGTAGTTCAACCCAGATATCTCGCCGTTCGGGACTCTGAGAAATAGATTGTTTCTTGATGCCTATCCGCAGAGCTGCTGATGGTACACCTGAGTAATGGTTAACTGCTAGTTGGTATAGACTGACCGAGGAGACTGGTTAAGCCAAACCATCCATAAATGTAATAAGCATAGGTGCTTGAATGTACGCTACAAAAATAAGCTGGTGTCAGAAACTGAGTAGATGAAACGTAGACACTCGTACATGAACCATGAATTATTACGAAAACTTGCCCATGTACAATATATTGAGGGTTTTTAGCTGTAAAAACTGAAAATTTTGACGGAAATGTTTTTCGATATCTTTAATATTTTTGCTTAAAACATTGTTTGTGTGTACACGTTAGATATACCCCTGTAAACCCCAGTTTTACTCTATAAAAGTGGGGTATAAGGGGGTATGCATTTCATGGACATGTTTTCTTAATGCGCAACATGGTCAGCGTCGCATCTGCTAAAACAGCAAATATGGCAGACATAATAGATAGGAGGAGGAGATTTTTACAAATGGTGGCTACTCAGCGACCGTAACCGAACCACTGCTGCAAGTTAAAAAAAAAGGAAGAGGCTAATGACAAACGTTTGTCAATAGCGAAAACACGTTAAATCTGCTATTTACAAACGTTTGTCAATAGCGATTTTTCGATAAAATCGCTAATGACAAACGTTTGTCAATAATCAAAATTACGAAAAATCACTATTGACAAACGGCTATATCATTTTTTAATTAGCCAAGTTAGACAATGATAGCAGCAATGTACAATGTATCATCATCGTCTCCAACATCTTGGGCGGGGAAAACTGCATTATTAATTGGCACATACGACTGGCAAATATTTACGTTTGTATATAGGAAAAAATATGTAAAATCGCTATTGACAAACGTCTGGATATTAATTAATGTTGAATTAGTCAAGTTGTCAACAGCTGATAGTAACAAACGTACATGTACCAAGTATCATCATATGATTAATCCTTATGCAGGGAAAACGTCCGAACGTTTTTTTTATATGAAATACACCAATAGGCTCACACAAATAGCAAATGTGCATGCATAATATCTCAATTTATCAATCGAAGCTTATTTTGAGCCCAGAAAAATCGTATATTAATCGAGGTTCCGGTTTCATATGATCTTAGCTGTTTGGAAAACTCAATACTAACAGACTCTGAATTTGCTAAACCGTGTTTTACAGTAGACTAACAAGAGTCTTTTCATTATACTCGTACCTGATTCAGTTTAACCGCCCTTTTGGATTGCAATATTTATGTTAAGACGAACTGGTCATCAGCTGGAGCGAACATGGGACTTCTTCAGCGTAAGATCCTTTCCCATAATGTGATTATGTGCTTAGTGGGGCTCAAACCCATGAGTTGGTTGAGTAGAGTTTGTTGGTTGAGGGATTGTTTATTGCCCAAGTCAGCAAGTAATTTTGGGACTGAGGCAGCGTTTCCCAAGTTTTTTGCTTGAACTGAGGACACAACACGGATAGAATCAGGGCCAGATTCAGAGGACGTGAACGGGGTGGGGGCACTCACATTTGTTTTCTTCTAAGAACGAGCGAGCGATGTGCGAGCGAGAAAACTTGAGAAAAAGATATGAGAAAACTGCGAAAAAATGAAATAGGAATCATGCTCCCAGGGTCAATTCTACGGAGAATTTGACTAACTAAGACCTTCTTATTTTCATAGCACATTTGGGTTGAAATTACTTGGAAAGAGCGCATACGTATTCGTCCGCTTGCATCCTTGGAACGAGCGAGCTGTGCGAGCGAGGAGACTTTTGCGAAAATGAAGTAGGTTTCATGCTTCTATATGTCATTTTACAGAAAATTTACAAAATAAATATTTGGGTTTGAGCAAAAGGACTTTCTTCGTTTGAGCGAGCTGTGCGAGAATACATTCTCCACGGCCAGGTGTTGGAAACTGTCACCTGTGCTAGATACCTAAGCGTTGACATTAGAAGCAATATCTCATGGACCTCCCACATTGATCGAGTTGTAGGAAATGCAAACCGGTCTCTTGGCTACATCCGCCGTAACATTAAGAGTAAAGACCAGGAAGTCAGGGAATCAGCCTATAACACCCTAGTCAGACCCCAGTTGGAGTATGCGTCTGCGGTATGGGACCCGCATACCAAAGACCATATTTCCAAAATTGAAATGGTCCAGCGAAGGGCTGCTCGCTGGACCATTAGCAACTTTGATCGCAGGGCATCTGTAACTGAGATGTTAGACAAACTCGAATGGCGAACATTGGAACAAAGACGGGCAGATGCCCGCCTTTGCCTCTTTTATAAGATTGTGTATGGGTTGGTTGCAGTCCCTCTCCCAGATCATGTGCAGTATAACAACAGGATCTCCAGATACTGCCATTCTATGACCTTCAGGCAGGTGTCCACATCAACAGATTTTTCCCCCTCGCCATTATTCAATCAGTAGGGCACAACCGTTAAATCGATATATTATATCTAGAAGGAGATATGCCTAATTACCATATATTTCGAACGAAATATACCCTATTATAATATATCTAAATTGACATATAATATGTCAATCTAAATATCATTATATATTTCGATCGAGATATATTTTTTCCTTCATCTGAACACGTGATCATTTTGCGTAATGCGCAGTCTCTCATCGAGTTTCGCATAGCGCGAAGGTTTGAATTTTGTGCAGAAACAAATTTCCAACAAAAAATCCAGCGTCATCGAAAAGTTCACCAGGGAAGTTATGTACAGTTTGGATTTGAATATACTCGTCGTCCGATTTACATGAGTCAACACTATTTTACTTGTTCAACATAACAACATAAAGCACTAGGGAAGCTCCAAGAAGTGTTAATTATATCTTAAATGTTTGGACTGGTTAGATTATATGACTTAACGTCCATATCAGCAATTTTTCAGTCATATTGGGAAGGAGCCAACGCTTTCTGTATGTAAACCAGAAGTCAAGGGAGCTTAAAATTTTGCCCAATGGCTCTTCACGACAAGATAACGTACGATCTCGCCGGGGACCTCTCTGTACGTAAATAAATCATTCTTCTATTTCTTCTTTTTTTTTTCTTTTCTTCTTCTTCTTCTTCTTCTTCTTCTTTTTCTTCTTCTTTCAAAGAGTGACTCTATCACAATACCAGGCAACAAGCATTTATCTCGATGAACAGACTATTCAATGAGAGCGTGACTGCAAATGAAACCAGCGATCTCTCAATGTTAACTAAACTGAACGGATAAGGGCGGCAAACCGATGCGACTTTGCCCATCCCCGCCCGTTGGGGCCGTGAGAAATAGATGGGCTGCCAGACAGAGCTTATAACTGAGTGATCGACCACACGATAACTGGTTAACCACTTAGGTCTGAAACTGCCTAGGAAAAGTTATAAGCTTTAGTTGTTGTGTGGTTATATGTCTTCAGCACGTATTTTTAAGCATATCACGACATCACAATGTTGGGTAGAAGTCCCATTGAAAGGCAGCAACATCCCAATAAGACCATAGATGTTGACTCGAACGTAAAGCAACACATTCAAACAATAAACCTATATGATCGAATCCCGGGATCAAACAACATATTCACACTCGTCTCACAAATGCTCGGCGCGGGGCTCGAATCAACACTGGCCAGAGCTGTACCATGATGCAACTCGGCAAGGGACAGTCAAACTCGGTTGCAGTTACGCTAAATGGCGATGGGTACATTATTTGCATGGCTCCTCGTCCTCCAGGGAGTTAATATGCCTTGCTCAAGGACAACACGGTGCTGCCAGTGCCACGGTGATCGATCCCATGACCTCTCGATTCGGATTCCCATGCTTTACCACTACGTCACCACGCTCCCTATTTGTTTTATGTTTGTTTGTTTGTTTGTTTGGTTGTTTGAATTGGTGTTTAACGTCCCAGTCAAAAGCTAATGGTCATGTCGGGACGCTGCCTCGAGTTGTGTGGGACTTTTACCAAAAATTAGGACGTCATGACATCCAATAAGGGCTTCGAATATAACCACCAAACGAACCACTTTTCTGGGCAGGCTCAGACCTGAGCGGTTAACCAGTAATCAGATGGTCAGTCAGTAGCGAAGAAGCTTTGCTTGGAGGCACAGGCAGCCCATCTATTTCTTTTAGGTCCCAATGGAAGGACAGTAAACGAGGTCTTAACACACAGGAAACGAGGAAAATAGCTGACACACATTAGCATATAAGCCAAACGCGCGCCGGTTGTGTTGACAATAATGTAAAATTCAACATACGTCAGGAGCACATCGGAGGCACGTTAGAAACGCGTTACATGCGCGCTTTGTACGCTTGGTGTACGCCTCGGTGTACGTTGATATAGTATATGCATTTCACACGCCAGGTGATTGCTCATGACATAAATGCAACCATGAAAATACGTTACATGTAGGGTATAATTATGACATCACATTGGGTCATTATATTTTTGTCATATTGACGTTGCATGAAGGTTATACGCCTGACGTCACTTTAGGTCATCATATTTTCGTCACACTGACGTAGTTATAACGTCGTACGACGTGACCACCATAATGTAACCCTAATGTGACGTCAACTTGACGTCATGTGCCTGCTGGGACGTCGCTGTAGGTCGGTGCGCACTCCACGCGGGAAGGGCTCAATAGGCTTTTTAAGCATGCTTAAAAATTTTCTCGAATCTCGGCGTGAATCGGTCGTGTGTCTAAGCTGGAAATCACCGTCACTCGGTTAGTACCATCTACAACAGATTAGCCAGTTAAATACGTTTCGAATAGGTTCCACGCGCGTTACAGGCGCTTTGAGCGCGTTTGGCGCATATTTTTAACAAATATTTGTTCAGTAACGTGCCCCAAGCGTGTATGAGACGCGCGTTTAACGTTTGCTGCGCGCCTATAGCACCTGCTTAGTGTTTGTTTGTTTGTTTGAATTGATGCTTTACGTCCCAGTCAACAGCTAAGGTCATGTCGGGACTTTTAACCAAAATGAGGATGTCAAGACATTCAACAAGTGCTTAAAATATAACCATCCAACAAAGCCACACATGCTTATATGTGTGGACGGTTTGACTTGTAACCACTTTTCCTGGGAAAGCTAAGACCTGAGCGGTTAACCAGTAATCAGGTGGAACAAGCTTTGCCTGGAGGCCCAAGCAGCCCATCTATTTCTTTAAGTCCCAATGGGCGGGGTCTTCCTGCTTAGTGTGTCTGCGACGTAACACAAAACGTACTTTATTTTATTTTATTTTATTTTTTTTTTTTTTGCGTTTTGAGATTTTCTTTTTCATACGTCTGGCAGACGCTTTAGTCACGCGCTAATGTGTGACTGCTAAAACGAGTTTAAGAAACAAATTATTTTTATACGTCCAAAATCTTCAGCGTGTTGAGAATTTTCATACACCCGGGGCGCGTTTGGGTTATACGCTTATGTTCTATCTGCAGGAAACCACGGATTTATAAATTATAACGTTGTATCTCCCGAGACCGCCCGCTGCTTGCAAAATCATGCATTTGTATCAGACCGAGAAGAAAAGCTTATCTTGTGGCTCTGGTTCAACAAAGATAGTGGAAAATATATAAAACTGTTTGTACCACCCAGTAAATTTATATTACTGACCGCTCCGATGCGGTACTTCTGTTGTAGTCCTACTTGTTTTATGTTTTGCTCCTTTTATCTACGTTTTCAAAGCGTTGCTGAATCGCAGATTCCACACGTGTGAAATCGGCGGCACTTAATCATAAAATCTGTGAATATCTGGTATTATTTTCATATGTGAAAAATTTGTACCAAATTTTCACATGCGGGACGAGTCAGTGTTTTGACGTGTGAAGAATTGGTTTGGATTCAGCACATCTTTGAAGAACTGGTAATAATTTTACTCAGATGTGAAAGCTTGGTACTTAATGTTCACATATAATGCTATAAATATTGAAGAATCAGTGGAATTAAAGGCAAAACCACTTCACATGGGTGGTTTTCGTGAGTGCGAAGAATACGTACATGAAATTTGATTACATGCGCCTATCTCACATGCGTGTGAAATGGGATGAAATTCGTTACATACCAATTTGTTACCAATTCGTCGCCGGCTGGGAGGATTTGGTACTAATAATTCACATAAGAACTTTGCGAAATGTGACAACTGTGGTTCAAGAACGTGTTTTCGTGTTAGAAGATTTAGTACCGATTTGTGTCAATTCTACACATCTGGAAAAAATCATACTAGTTCTTCACAGACGTTATAGAAATTCGTACCGTCAGAAACAGAAAAAAATACGAAAAGGCAATGATCAGGAAATGGGGCAATCAGAAAGAAATTCCCACTCCATAAACCCAGGGGTGGGAAAAACTAAAATGACACTTAGGTACTTATACCATGAAAATATGTCGTAAGGCGAGTGAGCAGCTATTCCCCAATAGGCGGCCACTCAGTTACCCGAACTGAACTAAAAATATGAAAACGCACATAAGGCTCAAACAGCACAAAAATTCGACTCCAAAACACAAAACGAGTAGAACCACAACAGAAGTATCGCCTTGGAACGATATTGAAGACATTTGAAGTTTTAGTATTAATTTCACCGCCTCCACCCCGCCATCGAAATTTAACATACACAAATGTCACACTTCCAAAATGTGCCTTGTTGGTACCTATTTTTACACGAATGTGAAATTAAAAAAAAACAACAAACGGTTCAGCAAGGCTATCATCCATGTCGAGAGCATCAACACGTTATTGGAATGGTGCTGGTACCGGTGAACCAATTTAAATTTATGCTTCCTGCGTCTGGATGCCTCAACTTTTTGATATCCCGGAACATCTCTGACATATTGAAACGAGAGAAGGAAATATATAAGAATGATTGCTAAAAAACAAGTAGGTCATGGACCAGCATTATTAACGGAGTGGGGACTTGTTAAACGATGGCAAAGCTTCATACGATGAGATGGTTCATGTATCTTGGCGAGTTCTAGCACACTGGAGTTTTCAAAAATAAGCAACTCGATGATCGTGTTCGCGTGGCGGGGTAATACAGTCCTCTAAGGCACACAGCGGATAAGCTAAATGCACTGTAAAAAAGGAGTCATGAGTTCGATCCCATCCTTCTCCACTCCTCCGGGTGAGACTTTAAGCCGAGGTCCCACGACAATCTTCCATGATAAACAGATGACAAGGACGTATTGTGATGAGGCTACAGACTTTGTGACCTTTTGTTAAGTCCAAGGGACCTAGTCTTCAGACCTGACTGTCAGATAAAATCTGAACACACGGAATCGTTTAAACACCAACAAGATGATATTTAAGATGTTTGTCCGTCGCCAGGTTGAACTAGGCCATGTTAGTTGCAGACTAAGTTGCGGGCATATTCCAATCCATAGTATATCTAAATCAACAAATTACGTAGATCAGCTAGATAAGCCGCAATCCGTTTCACTTTGTCACCTAGCTCTACTTCCGCGTGGTGTGGAGAGTTATCAAGGAACACCGATGGGAACATCCTGACTACAAATTACGTATACATGTTGCTATGGGGCGAAATATTTTGAAAATTTTTCTCAATTGAGACATAATATGTCAAACGAAATATATATTTTAACCGGATGTAGAGCTGTATATCTCGAAGTAGATATTATATTTAAATTCGAATAGTTTGTGTTTATATCTAGATTTAGATATGATATCTAGTTTTAGATACTATATTAAAAAGGAGATATTTTGACAATATATGTCAGTTTAGATATAATATGTAAAACGAAGTATAGATAAACCGGATGTAGAGTTATATATCTAGAAGGAGATACTATATGTAAATTCAAATATTTTGTGTTTATATCTAGATTTAGATATGATATCTAGTTTTAGATACTATATGAAAAAGGAAATATTATATATCGATTTAACGGTTGTGCCCTACTGTCAATGGAATGCCTTCCCCGAGTCTGTTGTTAGCTTACAGAGTTTGGATGCCTTTAAGGCTGCTATCTGTAAGCTGCAACACTCTCGACCTTAATTCCAGAAAAGCTTGTTTTTAACCTGTTTTTAGCTACTCTCATCTATTTTAACCTATCATCTGTTTTTATCCTTCACTATCACACTCCATTCTTGTCTAAATTTTCATTCTTTTAAACTGTCTGATACTAACAGACCATGCGCAACCCTGCCTAGAATGTCCGCGAGGGCGTATGGCAGTATAGATAGATAGATAGATAGATAGATAGATAGATAGATAGCATGCTTTTGCCCGGACAGGTTAGGTAAATATCATGCCCCTGTCGCGAAGCGGGTAATTAACTTACCTTATGACCCCACTGAGTGAAATTTTAGTTTCTGCCCGACCTATACAAGAACAAATCAAACACTGGTTACTCTAGGTCTACTTGGAGCTTTTAGGAATATTACAGATACGAATGACCCACCCATTCTGTCCATTAAAACTTATTTTCTCGCGACCTAACTGTACCGAACACTGCACGTGCAAAACGTGTAATCTTGTCGGCGGTCTGTCTTCGCTATTGTCTTCCCTTGTGCATTTAAAACCTTTTGAAACATGGGCCACAACGTGAGAAAATGTACCTTCGGACAATATTTTGAGTATTAAAAAAACAAAGTTACTTTGAATGTCTAATGTTTGTAGAGTCTGTAAGTCTTTATTTGACCAGATTATTTCAGTTATTTTGTGAGTTATGGCCAATTTACTACATGAACCCTAGAGACGTCATTGTCCTGAAAAATGACGTCAAAGTTGCGTAATGTATTTCTGCATGTTAGTAGAGCTAACAAAGCTCGATGCATTAGCTTAAAACTGTTTAAGCACTTGTCAGAACCTGTTGTTAAGATAGAAGCATACCATCCTTACAGGTAATATGTCGTAATTATTTTGTCTATTTTCATGACGATGCGGTTGCTATGGTTAACGTTTAACGATAGATATAGGAAAATTATGTGTATTATGGGCTAAAACAAGGGCAGATAACTCCAAATATTGAAAATAAATATGTTTTAAAAGTCATTCATTTGGTAGCCCGATGTTCAAAGATTACAAATACAGTGTTATTTGTAAAACGTATATTGCATCATTTTTCCGCTTTTTGCTGCTTTCTACTAGTAATGTCAGAATGTCCGAAGGTACATTTTGTCGCGTTGCGGTTCACATATTTTTATTTTGTAATGTTTAGCATTTCTTTCTCAAATTTTCTAATTTTCTAATCAACAAAAGGACTTATCTTTTATTGAAATAGTTAACAGACAGGGTGAGCAAATGCAAAATTATCTCTTCTTTTATATGCAAAAACGTACTACCATTTCGTAATGATTTTAGATAAGTATATATAGCGTGTATAGTGTAGGTTTGTAATGCAAGGTTTTAATCCTACGGACCTAAACCTCCGTGGTGCAGTGGTTTAAGTCACTCGCCTTGTAAACCAGGGGTCGCAGGTTCGATCCCGGGCTTCTCCAAAAACAACAACAAAAATCAACCGTTCCCGGTTGAGCCTTCGGGTGCTCCCGGAACAATAAACCCACAATAACAACCTACTATAGTACTGGTCTCGCCCAGAAAAAAAAAAAAAAAAAAAAAAAAAAAAATTCTAAAATCCCCATAGTAAGTTAGGGGACCAGTGCACAAATGCCCAACTGTATTTAAGAGATACAGTTGGTCGTTTTAGATAAACGTAAACGCAAAGTGAAATTGAATGGATTCTGATTCACTGTCCTTGCACTTTAAAAACAATAACCATAACCCACTAACAATAACATGAGAAACAGAAACCAACTTTCAACTCAGAAGACTCTAATCTCAATGTAACTGCACAGTCCGATCAGTGCACAGCAATCGATATTCTTGGCAACTTTTGCCTTATTTCTCTCAAACACGAAACAGTTACATTGGGATAGAAGTCTGAGTCGGCATGGCATGGTGAAGCTTTCATCAACTGTCTGAAGGTATGAAAATTATCTTTTACCACCTGGCTGGGGACAGGTGTGAAAGTATTTTCCCTTCCTGCATAACTGCCCTGGACACCGCACGTGCAGTAAGATATGAAAAATAACTCCCCATGATTAACATTGCAGTCATAAGGTAATGTGTAATTGGGTGTCATGGGACATTGTACTATCTATGGTTATTAGTGTAACATTTAGTTCATACCAAACTTTGACATATAACTGTGACATATATACATATATATTTCAACACCTCCGCTGTCTCAATGCTGAACTTGAAAGTCTATTTTAATGTTTTGCAAATACTTGCAAATGCTACTCAGTTGTCTGCCAAACCTTATCATAAACACATTTGATCAGTAGTTTTGTACGTTATATGATAGTTTAAGATTTTGCAATCTATACTTAGACATAGAAAAGGTAGCATACATTTATTTTCATTGAATATGCCGTTGTACTGTACTGTCGCCATTGTATATGGTATACTTCCTCATGGACTTTAACGCTAATGCAGCTTTCACACTTATCACGATTCGACCACGATTGGAGTCTTGGTCTTCATCGTGGACCAATCGGGACTATCGTATCCAATTTTATCAGATCGCATCACATCTTTATGCCAATCGTGATAATCGGGCTAATCGTGGAAAAAAATTGTCCAATTTTTTCACGATTACCATGATTGGCGGGACTATAGTGACCAACGCACCAGATAGTATGACATCGTAACAAATCACAACAAATCGTATTTCATCTTGTTCCTTAATCGCGGTGATCGGGATCGACCAAAACACCGCGATCTGTTCAAATGAGTTGCGATCTCCTACGAATTGTTACGTCTGTTACGATTCGAGAAAAATTGCCTGGCCTGATTAACTACGGTGACGATGCGATGCGAATGACTCCCGATAGGATACGATCTAATACGAGTAAATGCGATGAGACACGACAAGTCACTCTCTTGCCACGATCTGTTACGAATTATCAAAAAGGCGGCCCCCGTGGCCGAGCGGTTAAGAGCGCTGTTTCTTAATCACTCGATCATCTCACCGTTGTGTCTGGTGTGGGTTCGAGCCCCGCTCTGGCCACACGTGAGACAAGCCAAGTTCTGCTTGCGGGCGTGCCAGGTGGTTTTTCTCGGGTTTCTCCAGTTTTCGCCCTACCAACTGATTGGCCCTCTCGGGCAAGATAAATGACTTTTATTCTTTGGTCAACAATCGAGAAGCAAACATCAATACGGTCCTTTTCAGTATTAATTCGAAATCTGAAGGAAGCCAGGACATGGCAGCAGAGACAGGGGTAAAAAGGGGAACGATAACGCTTTATCATAAGCATGCATTATGCAAATGTCGCATTCTCGTCATTTTCAGCTCCTCCAACATTGTTTCGTCTTCAGAGATTTAAAAAAAACGTAATGAGGTAATCAGATGGTCGGTCAGTAGATTAGAAGCTTTGTCTTGAGGCTTCCTAGGCCCCGATTCACGCCATTTTCCTAATACAGAGAGAGAGAGAGAGAGAGAGAGAGAGAGAGAGAGAGAGAGAGAGAGAGAGAGAGAGAGAGAGAGAGAGAGAGAGAAATTCACGCCATTTTCCCAATACACACAGAGAGAGAGAGAGAGAGAGAGAGAGAGAGAGAGAGAGAGAGAGAGAGAGAGAGAGAGAGAGAGATCAGCTTGGTTTCTTACCATGGCGTTGCGATGCTACATGTATGGTATGACAATAAGAACGCTTTCATCAAACTTTAAACTTTATGCAGCGCCTCACTTGTTGTTGTTGTTGTTCTTCTTCTCCTTCTTTTCGTCATATGAATTCGAACAACTATATACATGTGCATGACTGTATTTTTATTACTCCAAGGCTGGGTATGTTGCACGGGACGCAGATGCATGAAATACGGTGTCCTTTCAAAAAAACACGAATGATTATGTAAGTTTACGACTGTATTCTCAACCTGTAGGCCTACTAAACTGCTGGAGGCATTCTCCACTCAAACTCATTAAGATAACCAAGAAAAAAAAAAAAAAAAAAAAAAAAAAACAAACATGTAAGAATAAGTCGAAAACGAGCTTTTGTTACTCATTTCTTTTTTTCTTCTTCTACGTCACAGGTTCGAACACCACTGGTGACAGGGTACAATGTCATTTGGCCTGTTTGCTTCAAGTTCGTCTTAAGTTATTCCATCTGTGAGTGGTTTCGCCCTGGGTACATGTACGCCACGGATATGTCAAATAAAACTGAGCCGCCTCGTGGGAAAACCAACAATGTGGGTTTTGAACAGGTCCGACACAAACCGGCCTGTACAAGCACAGAAGCAGGCTAGAAGCTAGAAAATTTGGAGTTAAGTAGAGGAGGAATTATACTATCCCAGTAGCGAAAACAAAGGCGCTGATCAGCTTCGCGGTTACCGCGAAGCTGATCTGCGTCTTTGTTTTCGCCTAAGCAGATTGTTGGTTTTCCCATGGGGCGGCCCAAATAATAATTCGGTGCGCAAGCCTATTTATTGATTGTCGTTCCTGTTTTCAGAACAAAACCTGTGCAGACATTGAGTGCAGAGTTGAGAATATTACACAAGTTTTTGCCCACGCTCACATACCATTGCATACATACTGACCCCGATAGCCAAACAAGCGAAAATGGCAAAATAGAGACTTTGAATGGAGTTGTATATGGTACTATTTATGTTATCCACAGTTGTCATCTCATCAGATTTTTTAAGTCTACGTAGATGGTTAAAGGAAATTGTTATATTTGTGCCCCTCTTTGACTCTTCGCTTCTCTTGAAATCGTGTGTGATATGCTTCTTTATTATATAGCTATAAATATCAAATGATTAAAACATAGGGATAAAAGCCGAGTAACAAGTGTGCAGATATCAGACGATCTCTGCACACTTACTTGATATTGCACACTTTGTTAAAAGCGAAAAATTCTGTTTATGAAAAATTGCCAAATTCTTGACTTGAGGGTCATCGTGCAAAATTGTAAAATTGGGACGTCAAATCTAATGACGTCATCTTCATCTGACGTCGCGTGGAAAATGACGTCATACCTAGCCGAAGCGTCAGAAGAAGTTTGTCACATTCAGATTTAAGCAATTTAAGCCGAAAAAAGAAAACAAAATGTCAACAATATTGATTCAATTGCAAAATGTGCTTCCGAAAAGTAACATTGCAAAAATGATATCATCTGATATTGCACTAGTGCAAAAATGATATCACTTATGGATATTATCGCGGCCTTCGTGTAGATATTTCAATTTTGTAAGGCTAACTCTCAACAAAACATCAAATATGAGAAGCAGATATTTATAGCTATATAATAAAAGGGTTATTGCACTGATATCGGTGAATATTGTCCCTCGTTGGAATATCTACGGACGCTCGCAAGCTCGCGTCCTTCGATATCCCAACTCGGGACAATATTCACCGATATCAGTGCAATAACCCTATAATATCACATTAAAGTCCACCTTTTCATGGCGGCATATCTTCTGTGACGGTTTGATTCCATTCCATTTTACACAGAAAAGGTACTTATCGTCATATTTGATTAACGTTTATCATGTTTATGGTGGCACCTATGACTTAATATCTTTGACTTTTAAGTGCTGGTTTTAAATTAACGTTTAACGTGACCAGAAACCAAAGAAACGTTGATGTTTTTATTTTTCTTTCTTCTTCTTTGCGATGGCTCATTTAAATTTAAAATCGGATTCTCTTTTTCCAGCAGACTACAGGAAATTAGCAGCAAGATGGAATCATCCAGTGAAATTAATTGCCGCAACCAAATTGCTAAATTGAATATCCGTGATTACGTAAATGCGTCAAAGATTGATTAATGTGAATGACAATTAGACAACTAGGTTTAGCCCCGACTCAAAGCTATTCATTTTAGTTGGTTGGGGCCGGAGCTTCTTGTCTGTTTTAGTTGGTTGGGGCCGGAGCTTCTTGTCTGTTGCTTGGCCCGCCGGGGTCCAACTGATGTTTTTCTTTTGCTACGGAGTTAGTAAGTTATTCGGCGCCCAGGGATCTCCATCGTCGGGCAGCTTACTGAATCTGTGAGTCCTGGTATTTGATTCATCAGGATGTTTATCATGATTTATTTGTTTGTTCTTGATGATTCATTGACTAGTTAGAGATTCACCACGAGGACCAAAGAACTAACTTAATGTCATGAACCACTGCAGAAGCTGAGGGTGAGGTTATGGCCATGTAAAATCGATTTAAACCCGCCAGTAACTTTGCGTTACTGATCGTTCCAAGTCGATACTTCTGTGGTGGTTCTTTTTGTTTCATGTCTTGGTGTTCAAAATATTTTGTGCCGTTGGCGCCTTATGTATGTTTTCATATTTTTAGTTAAGTTCAGGTAACTGAGTGGCCACCTATTGGGAAAATAGCTGCTCATTCGGCTTACGAAATGTTTTTATGGTATAAGTACCTGATTGTTAGTTTGTTTTTTTCCCACCTCGGTTTTTGGAGTGGGAATCTTTTTCTGATTGCGCCTTTTCCTGATCTTTGCCTACCTGTACCTTTTTAGCTTACATTTTCCACCACATATGGTAGTGTAAAGGAAGAATTGAAGGTCCACCTATAAGGTAGCCAACCAAAAACAAAGGGTGACGGGTACAAAAGAGAGTTGGGCAGAATAAACGGAAAACATGGCGATAAATTACAACAAACAGTCTTGGAACAACTGATGCTTCAAGAGTCATTTTTCTTACTTTTCGTTCTCATTCATCGAGTCTCTGGTAGCCGACGAGCAAAAATTCTTTTTTTATGACAGGCAACAATGTGCTTTGTACAAGTAAAGCTATCTAAACGCAGAAATCTATTTTATCTCGGGTAGACTGACAGACGAATAATGAAAATGGAACTTCATATTTTGGTGTTTAAAGTGCCATCAAGAAAACATGTCCGTGCAATGCATACCCCCTTGAACCCCCACTATAGCAAAACTGGTGTATGCAGAGATATACCTTTTTTTCTTATTTTTGCTCCGAAACATAGATTGTGGGTACTCGTTAGAACCGCCTCGGCGAGGCGGTTCTAACGAGTACCCACAATCTATGTTTTGGAGCAAAAATAAGAAAAATATTAAAATTTTTCCAGTGAAATTTTTCATTTTTACAAACAAAACATTTTCTGTATACTGCATGGGCGTGTTTTCGTAATGTCATGTTGTTTTGGTGTTTAAAGTGCGGTACGGGCGTCACAAGTATTCAGGATTTCCACACTGGTCTGGGACATCCAGGCTATAGACAGACAGACAGACACAACTTTATTCTCTTTGTTGAATTAACAACATACAAGGTATTTCACATAATACAAATCATTGTTAGCGAAGGCGGCATAACTACTACTTGTTTCGATACAGGACCTTGCTAATATCATGTTCGCACTCGTGGGGAGAACGTACTGTCAAACAAGTCTTGCTTGCTATTTTAAGTAGCTTTAAGCACAGACATGATACTGACATGGTATCTCAAGGTAAATAAGCCATCGTAGATCAAACGGTGATTTTGTAAGGTTTGTCTCCCGTACCTGGTAAGGAGTTAAATCACTTGCATTTTGAGCAAGCGGTGTTGACACATGTCAGACGCCACGCCTGACCTGGGTCCGCACCGGTCGCATTTCGTAAAATACCTAAAACATCTAGTATAAATAGTATTGGTACAACTAAAATGGTCAAAACAACAAAATGTGAACTAAAGCATGCTGGTAGTATCGGTTTACCTATGACTAATTAATACAATAGGATAACTGTTTTCTCATGACACATCCCATAAGAAAAGGTTTTCTAGGTCAGACTGAAAAAATCTCGTGCTAGCACGAGGATTTTACATTGCCATGCGGCCGGTCAATTGTTGTAGGTGAAATTGTGTATTTATGACCGGATAAAAATGTCAGTGATTATTCTGTCGACATATATATTTGGATAAATTCTTGCAGATGTAGGTATGCGTATACATGTTAGTATAATATACTTCGCATGAGAAAACCAACAATATGCGTTCTCGACCAGGTACGACACAAACTAGGCTGCACTGACTCGGAAAAAGGCTAGAAGCTTGCTATTTCGGATTTATGAAGAAGAAGGATTGTTCAATCCATGGGGCAAAAACAAGGGCGTCGTTCAGCTGCGCAGTTATTGCGCATCCGATCCGCGCACATGCAGATTGCTGGCCTGCTGATACGGCGGCTCACTTGGTTATAAATTACAGGTTATGTTAAATATACAGTCAAAAAAGGAAACAAATTCAACAACAAAAAGACATTACAACAAAAATAGACATTGATATGTTATTATGTAGAACAATTTTCGTTATTCTTCAGACTTTGTTTTCTGTCAGGTATGCCTGACTGAAAGGATGTGCATCCATGTACAAGTATTAGCAATTTTTACAGTTTATGGCATATTTGTGCATTTTTGTGCTTTTTAGATACGTTGTATGTGTAGCAGGTAAAACAACGCAATAGTCACATTTATTAACATAGGTACAGGCTAAGTTTAATATTGGAACCGCGTAAATGGAAATCCCTTGTCGTAGACCCACATCATGAATTTCACCATCATAACGGCGAACCCGCGACGTGAGTCCGGGGTAAAAAGTTTCAGATTGTCGTCAGAACAATAATATTAAGGGGCAACAGTGCAGATATAAGACATGACAATAATATCAAGACGGTCAGTTTTGTGCAGCATGCATTTCATTGATTCCTGTGTGTAACCACTCTCCACCCCTTACCGGCATTAAATACTGGCAGCCAGTGGAGAGTTGTTTACAGCTGTTTGGCGGTGAATAAGAATTCTGACTTGCATGCATTTTTGTCACTCCCGTTACTCTCTCCCGCCGCCGCTGCCGAAACGAAATACAACAGCTGCAGAGCTAGCAAGGGAGAAATACAAACCGCTCGAGAGTGACCGTCTATTGAAACACATGTGTAGATATGGCAAGGTATGATCGGAGATTATTGGAATTTGAGCATTATTTTCTGCATAAATTTACTGAGAAGTATGAGTTTTTCTGGGTCATTTATTTGAAGTAGTTCCTGAAATTTCATAATATTTGGACTTCTGTAAAAGTATGAGTCGATATAAGTGCGTCTTTCTTTTTTAAAATATGGGCAGCGTAAAAGATAATGATATTCATCGCCGATGTCATTTTCGGGACCATTTACAATGAACAAATTATTATTTTTACATGTATCTATGAGCCAATACCCAATAGTGTTTGTTTTTCGATCTTTGGATGCCCTAACTAGTGGTACATTCATGTTTTCTAGAAATGTCACCTTGTCAAAAAAACTAGCCACTGAATCATCAAAATCAAGCATATCAGACATAAAATTGTCTAATCTGGTAAAATCTGGTAAACGAGATGTTCTACCGTTTATGTCACCATTTATGAACACATATTTATTGTTACTGCACTGGGATATGATCTCGTTCTCCAAGACCGCAATCTCATCCTCGTTATAAAATCGTGATTGTGATGGTGGGATATATATGGTACCTAGGATTACATTTTCATCGGTCTGGAGAATACGTTTGTCAATTGACATCCACAAGATATAATCAGATTCTGTTTTGAAATGTAGACAATAGTCAGATATTTCATTTTTTACGAAAACCGCAAGACCGCCTGATTTTCGGTAATACTTTTGTTTGCGAGGCTGTGAGATTGCAGTAAACCCGGGGAGCGAAAGTATATCAAATTCGTCAGTTTTTGTTTCTTGGTAACAGATAATATCATACTTTGAAAAATATGTCACAAAATCAGGGTATTCTAGACGAGTTTTCAGTCCGCAAACATTCAAAGATGCGATTTTTAATGTTTGACTGTTAGATCTATGTAACTTAGCGGAGCGTGTGGTAAACAAATTTGAACGTTCTCCCGGAATGTCCTATTTAGGTTCGCTGGGTGGGCGGGGGTCTGGTGCTTTTGGATTCGAACCACTGGCAGTGTCTTTGCGTTCAGTCTCATTCTTGTCCACTGGGTGCGGCATTTTAAAGTTTGTAGCACCCACAGCCTGGTCAGTACGGGGGGTCTCTCCAGGACGCGCATTACGTGACTGTGATCGAGAGCTGGAACGGCTTTTAGCGTTTGCTCCCTTGCGTCCGCGTGAAGATGTTGAGTGGGGCCGCGGCTTAACAGTTGTCGCCGGCCTACGTGTCGGACTTCGACCCCGTGAGCGCGACCGAGGTTTAGAGTTGCTCTCGGGTGGTCTTGCCATAGGAACTTCGGCATTAATGATATCAAGTAATGACGGGGATCGCTCTCCGTCATCCTCCATCCGTTCAGGGCTTTCATCTGATTGCTGGGTTAGCATTTGTGGTGACCTTTGGGTTGGCATTTGACTATCAACCAAGTCAATCAAGTTTGTTGTGTCCCTTGACGCACTATCGATTTGCTGACCTAGTGACAAAGGTCGCATAGTTGGAATTTGACGTGAGCTCGCGCTATCACCAGTCAAACCAGTTACACTGACTGTATTACTACGCACAGTATTGACATTATTCTCGCTTGATTGAGTCTGTGGAGGACAGCTTATTCGGCTACCTCGTAAAATGGGGTACCAATCGGGGAAAGCGTCGGCCACTACTACCCCATCAATACACAATCTGGCAGGGAATTCAAGGGTCACCTTCCTATTCGAGTTTGCCTCTCGCGTAGACTTGTACTGATTCCAGAGCGACTGACGTGCCTTCGAGATCTCGTAAGGGTAGTCGCGGCTTATCCCGAACCCTGTCCCTCTTAAATTAGACGACGCATCTAGGATCTCCTGGGTATCACAAAAGTCGCGGAAAGCAACTATGATTGGACGGGTCTTGGTACTATCAAATCGGCCAAGCCTATGGGCCCTTTCAAGATACATGTCTCTATCAATACGCAAGTCCTCATGTATTAACCTTCTAACCTCGGTGAAACAGTTCTCACGCCTTTGCTCTGGTATACCCTTGAACAGGAGATTCTTTCTCCTGCTGCGCGCCTCTAGGTCAATTGACCTATATTCCAAAAGTTTTAGTCTATCATTCTGAGATCTTATTACATTTTCAACGGCAGTAACACGGGACCTTATATTCAACACAGCATCAAGTTTGTTCTGTATGGCACCGACCCTACTCTCATTCACTGATGCTTTTGACAATAAAAGGGTCACTTTTTCGTCCATGCTCATACCCTGGATATCCGTCTCGAATATATCCTCAAACTCATGGGGTTCTGGTTGGGTTGGGCCACTTTGGCCCCCAGTGCTGATTCTTTGGCGTTTAGATTGTTTCCCTCGTACCGGTATGAAACCATCGTCGGGCCCACTCAAAGTTGAGAATATACTATGGGTGCCGCCATCTTGGACAATGTCCTCATCAGGGTCGGCCAGTATCGTGAACATGTTATTATCAAAACGACTGTACCTCGGGGGTTCCTGTTGTCTGAAACCTCTACCCCGTCCTCTGCTGAACCTTAATCCACCACCACGACCATACATTTCACTGCTTTATAGCGTAAACAATCCAAATTTTACGAAAAATGTCCCTTCCAATTTCAACATGCACACCATTCGCTAACTGTCACGTGATTAGTCTATTATAAACACAAGGCTTGATTTACCAGGTATGGAAATGTTGAGAAGGATTGTGTGCCATCTTTGGGTCGAAAATAAAGGCTCTGAATAGATACACGGCGCTTCAATGTGCTAATAGGTTTACACTTAGTTGGACGCGACTGGGTATACGAATGAATGGTTGTCAAGCCCGGTTGCTAGGAAGTATTTTTTGTCGGGTGATTTGTAATGCAATTTTCCAATTCTAAATATAACACATAACAAGTAAGTAAACAAAACAGAGATAAGTTCATAGAGATGTAGGTTAGACTGTTTGGTAAGTTTTTTTTTTTCTATGAATGTTTTGATTATAATATATGCATAATTTCTTTTTTTCTAACTAAGTAATTTATGTAATATTTATATATCGTCATAATTCGACGATTGTGTGTATTGTATATGATGATACAAAAAGGCAGCTTTATTAACCCTTATAGGTATAGTTTCCCTCTGTCGGACATATGCAATTTAGTCCATACTGTGTCGAATCAGAACGCCGAGTCCCATCTGGGCCTATTATGTTTGCTTAAAAAAGGCCTTTAATCGAAAAGATGAATTTGAATTTGAATTTACTTCTGATGTCCCTAAAAGAAAGGTAGATTCGTCCAAATGAAAATGATGGGCAAGTCCATTCGTCGCAAATGGGTGAACTTCCTTGTTTGATAGTTTTTCTGTTTTTTTTTTTTTCTTTTTCGTAGCTATTATCTACTGCTGTAAGTCATGTTTTTGCGGTTTAGTGTTTTGTTTACCGAGGTGTCTAGTTGCAGAAATGTGAACACATGATTTACACCTGAGTGGGGTAAACATCATGTAAAGGGTGCAAACAGCACAAAAACAAAAATTCGACTCCAAAACATAAAACAAATAGAAGCACGACAGAAGTATCTCCTTGGAACGGTCAGTAATATAGAATTATTGATGGGGGGGGGGCTTAAATCGATTTTACAGGGCCCTAACCTTACCCTTATCTTCTGCGGTGGTTCACAACATGTAAGTTGTTCGGTCCTCGTGGTGAATCTCTAAATAGTCAATGAATCATCAAGGAAAAACAAATGAATCATGATGAATCAAAATCGAGGACTCACAGATTCAGTGAGCTGCCCGACGATGGAGATCCCTGGGCACCGGATAACTTACTGAAATCCAGAGTAAAAGGAAAACACCAAATGAACCACGGTGGGCCAAGCAACAGACAAGAAGCAAGGTCTCAACCAATTAAAATGAATAGCTTTATGTCGGGACCATCATAGAGTCTGACACCCGACCCACCGGCGTGCAATTAAGGAAGGCGACAAAGTTATCAACCATAATTGGGTTAAAAACTAAGCATGAAGACTGTCGCGTAACATTTAAATTATAACATATACGCCACGTGTAATGATTTCTCTGAACTGAAAAGAAAATCCTTCCTTCCTACAAGTATCTTAAAGTCACCATAAGATTATGGTTCTGAAAGACCCTCACGTTAAAAGCGCCCTTAGCGCAACATTAAATTTGGAAATCAATTCATAGTGTCTGAGATAGAAAACATTTTTCGAAGTTTATGATACCGATAGCCCCGCAAGAGAAATTTGTCTGTTAAAAATTTATTTCGCGCGTTGATTGAAGACTCTAGCAAACTTAATTAGTTGCGAAATGTATACACCATACGAAGCACGGCGAGGAACGTCACCATCCGAAAACGGAAAATTCACTGTATGAAAATCAAAGTCATCGCGGTTATCAAAAATTTTAGAAGAAACAAACCCATTTGCAATAGAAAGATGTAAATCTAAAATTGGAGTTTCTGTATCTTTGGTGTTGGCTTAATTCAACTGTAGTTCAGGCAGTTCAAAATAAGAATTGTCAATGTTCAAAAGGTCATCAAGGTACCTAGAAGTCGAATTAAAAGCCTCGATAACATCAGCTAGATTGTCAAGGGTAAGAGCAAGGGTCGAAGCAGTATAAACATATATCAGCTACGAGAGGGGCGCAATTTGTACCCATCGGAATTCCAACAATTTGTCTGTATAACTTGGTTCCGAATCTAATATAAATAATATCCAGGAGATAGGATAAGGCGTCGCATGCATTTCTGACATGACAAAAGTGTATATCGACCTTCATATTCTTGTCTTCTTATGTAAGTAAAATCTCAAAACGCTGAAAAAACCTTTTTGTCATTACAGGGCAAACAAAGTGAACCATAGTTTTAATGCTCTTTTGAAGGTCCACTCTACCAAATCAAGAGGCATTTTTCTTTAATCAGATGATATACAGAGTAGCAAAATAATATGTGGACAAGCTGGTCGCACGGAACCCTCAACACTTCAGTTTACTGAGCACCTCGCCAGATTGTTTTTTATTGACCAAAACCAATTTTATTAGAAGTTTCATACACCGTCTCACCGTCTCACCGTAACGTATGACATATATAAACCAAGAATAATCCAGGAGTCTCAAAAAACTTGTTTCAGGTGTATATTTCATCCACTAGCATTTCGCCGCTTAGAAAACCACTAAATCACAAACGCTGTTTATTTCCCCACGTGGGAATCTTTTTCTGATTGCGCCTTTTCCTGATCTTTACCTCCCTACATAATCGGACATAAAACGCTTAACAATGATTTCTGTCACATAGGTATTCCATACAATGTTTGAGTTTGGTTATTCGAACCCAAAACGTCACCAACATCCTTTACCAGAATGGCATTCGATAACCGACGTCGATTTTAAGCTCATCCCCAACAACCGCTTTTGAAATTTCTGACATTCGTGTTTATCTGTCGAGCTGATTTCTACTGTACGATAAATAAAATATTAAAGTTAGATCCCTTGGAAGAAGTGACAACATTCGAAGAGAGGTAGTATGGGCCATATTGTGCAATTGTGGGTCATGAACCCTCATCAGTGACCCTTAATAAACCGCCAACAATAGCCAGATAAATATACCACAATTAAAATACACAAGGAAAGTATAAATCAAAGACATGTGCCTAAACAGGATCATTACCTACTTCCACCTTCAAATAATTAAAACATTGTTTAAAAGATGGCTCTAAAAATACATTTTTATACTCTGGATATTTTTACAGATCTCAAAGGACCGAAAGAAAAATATAGTCTGCACTATGGATGATATATGGGGAGACTTTTAAGGGCACAACACCAGCTGCAGTAATAACAAATAAAATATAAAAGTTAAATCCTTTGGAAGCAATGACAACATTTGAAGGGAGATAGTATGTGCCATACTGCGCAATTTCGAGTCATGAACTCTCATCAGTGACACCTTTATAAACCGGCGACAATAGCGAGGTAAATATACCGCAATTTAAAAAAAGACACGAGGAAAGTATAAATCAAAAACATGTGCCTAAAGTTTATACATATCATCTTGGTTCCGCGCGTATAAGATCTAGATTTTTTAAAACGCATGACGTTAATCATTAAACGTAATTTTATATACTTACATGCACTTTTTGATCAAAACGTCTGAATCTGTGATTTTATTGTACTGTTGTACCAGGAATTTTAGCATATGAATGTCGCTGTGATTATGCGTTTGTCAAAACGTTTCTGGCATCATGAATTGCACATTTGAGTTTTTGAAGCACATTGGCTTTCGAAGTAAAATGTTCTGTCATATAAGGTCGTGGGCGTAGGGAAACATTCTGAAAATGAAAACTTCTGAAAATCTTGTACATTCGCTTTGTTTTTGACGGTTATCATGTTGACTGCCGCAGGTTACGAGCATCACTTATCAGACAAATTTGTAAACATTTAAGAATCTAAGGAGGGCATTTCGTTACTGTACGTAACAGAAATATAAAAAGCGAAACTGCAATGTACTTATATCTTGTGTGTTCTTAAGCAAAACCAGTAAGGAAGTAAAACGATCATAGGTACTTGAATATCTATATTTAAGCCACCTCGTGGGAAAACCAACAAAGTGGTTTTCGAACAGGTCCGACACAAACCGGCCTGTACAAGCACAGAAAAGAGCTAGAAGCTTGAAATTTCGGATTTAAGTGGAAGAGGAATTGTACTATCCGAGTAGCGAAAGAATCTGATCTGCGTCTTTGTTTTCGCCTATGCAGATTGTTAGTTTTCCCATGAGGTGGCTCATTTATGTCGATATCCATGAATAGAATAGATAATTGAATTTTCGTGAATTTTAATAAACAATTGAAAAACCCGGAAAATCCCCACTTTGAATGTTTATGTTTTTGTGAAATAATTTCCTATTGTAAAACTGTCGGCGCCACCTGTTTGACATTTACCGGCTGAATTAATGCATTGGATCTAAATTTGATTTCAGACATGGTAAAGATTTGCAGCTCGTACGCATTGACATAAGTCCGTACCCGTAAAATTAGGTAAGTTTTCTAATAACCTGAAAATATCTAGTCACTCTCAATTTATTGCTATCCAATGCAATTTATTTACCTAAATCAGAAATACCATGTCTGTAGTAAGCGTAAACCGTTTTATAGATCCAAAACTTAGTGAACATGTCAATCCGAATACCTATTATTGCAGACGCTCTCACCATCATGCTACATGTAATCTAAAAGTGTG
Organism: Rugalucina vietnamica; assembly: GCA_964017185.1. Lineage (NCBI taxonomy): Eukaryota > Metazoa > Mollusca > Bivalvia > Lucinida > Lucinidae > Rugalucina > Rugalucina vietnamica. Next base: position 19,625,448 of record OZ024873.1, read on the forward strand.
TTGTTTTCCTCAGATGGCATGCTTGTCAATCATGGCCGCTGGTTCCGATATCTCCAAATTGTCCACTGTCAACCGAAGATATAGACATGATTTGCAGATATTTTACCATTGCCAAAATCTACCACCAACGTTCCTTCGCCAGATAGACAATAAGATTCTACAGCATGTCTCAGCTGATGCCATAAACTTTGACATCAAAGAAGCTTTCCAAGAGTCCGTGTGTGTCTTATGCTTACTGTGTGAGCACAATGTTGAAAGTATCGGACAACATATCAAAAGCTTAGACGAAACTTTTTCTCAACGTATAGTTTTATGCTCGACCGATTCTGGAATTGCAGAGGGAAATGACAGTGTTGAACTTATTGAAATAGGTAATGGTGTATCATACGATGGTCTCCTCCGTAATATCCGTTCCGTTTTAGATGGTTCAAAATTGTACGATGATTCCGGATCAACGACACCTGTAAAACGTTCTCCTGTCCATGCAAGAAGTGGTCCCTTGCCGAAATACGCATCATCGCGAAGCGAACAAACAATTTCTTACCACGGAGAAGCAAATGATGATCATACATCAAGATCAATTTCTTACCACGGAGAAGCAAATGATGATCATATATATGAGCCCTTGTTCCAATATGCATGTATTTCAAAAACAAACATGGCTACTGGTCGGTTCGTTGGAGCAACTTCTCTGGAGCCAAACAATGACGGAATTCAGATCCACGACAGTCTTGTACTACCGAAAGGTAACGTACATGTTGCTTTGATTAACTTGTAAAATGTTTAGTATACGTGTGGTATACTTGTAAAATGTTTAGTATACGTGTGGTATACTTAGATAACACAGGATATGATTATACATTTAACTGCATTTGAATTTGCTCTACGTGTATGTTCTATGTACTGTATTGTATATGGTGACTATCCTGTCATTGGGTTTTATACAAATAACATTATTTGATTTGATTCGTACAAAACTGAGATCCTTTAAGAGCGGTGATTATATTAATGGGAAAGGGAATGGGTCATACCACGGTATCGGCTACTTAAGCCTCTTCAGTGACCCTATAGATTTGGCAACATGGAGCCAAAGATTACTTAATTTTGCATCTTTCAACAACAGGGTAGTCGATACAAACACTAGTACAATCCAAAATGGTGCCAAATATATCAAACCGATACATAATTTTCTGATTTCTCAGAATACCTTCGCTGATCTCAAAGGACCGAAAGGAAAATATATGTTGACACAGCTGAATAAAAATATATAGTATGGCATCAATAACATTTTGCCTGAAGTTGTCATAAAGAAAGAGTGATGTCAAACTTCAGTAGGGAACACTTAATGTTAGAGCAAATTTAAATACATGATGCATATATTGGTACTTTTGGACTGCTTGATATCAATGTGATATGCGACCTCCTTTTATATTGCAAACATGATACTAAAACGTTCGAGTGGTCAAAAAGACATTACGAAAACACGCCCATATTATACAAATTTTTATTAAACTGAAAAAAATTGAAACTTTTCAGCAGAAAATTATATTTTTCTTATTTTGCTCAAAACATTGATTATGGATACACGCTAGAACAGCCGAGGCGGTTCTTACGCGTACCCACAATTTATGTTTTTGATTGAAAATAAGAAAAAATACATACCCCGGTATATCCCAGTTTTACTATATAAAAGTGGGGTATACGGGGGTATACTTTTCACGCACTGTTTCCCTGGTGTTTTATATTGCAGGTAGTACTAAAACATACGAGCCATCAAGAAGATAACACTTAAAAAGTAACAATCCTTATGCATTGCCTTCTATATTCCTTTCCTTTTACAGATACAGCAAATATCTTGAGGGATGAAAAATACATAAAGAATATAAAACTTTCAAAACTGGCAAAAGAGTATCGACTTAGAGAAATTGCAGACCACTTGAACATTCCAATCTCAGGTTTAAAAACAAGGGTAATAGAGAGTCTAACAGATGTGTGCTTTAAAATGCCACAAAAAGCAGAAATCTGTGTCGAAATACATCATGTTCTGAAAACCATATGGGCATTTCTAGAAAAATGGAAACAAGACGTGGAAATGGTCAAATCTGTAACACTACTGTCAAATTTGATTTTGGCAAAATTATTCCTGCTGTTTCTAAATACAGATTGTGAAATTGGACAAATTACAAAACTAATCGAAAAAGAACTTACTCCACGCGTTTCGTCATGGATGCAATTAAAAGAAATCGACAAAAAAGTAAAAGTATTATTGTCAGGGGCGAAGAGTTTTATGGAAGACTTTGTCAAAATAGTCCAGAAGGGACACAGTGTTATTCAGTTTGGTGATTGGAATGACAGCCTGCGGAGCAAAACAAACCAGAAAACCATGATAGAAAGTGTACATAAAATGACACTGATAGAGAAAGCGGCGTCGATGCTTGGACTACTTTGGATGGTGAGTACTTTACTTAGATCATGACCCTGTAAGGACCGTGAGAAAGAGTTGGTTGGCAAAGCTTATAATCGACTGACCGACACCCGATTACTTACTGAAAAAAAAAAAACCGCTTAGAATGTCTGAGCCTTGTAAACCTGAATGGTTATATTCAAAGCACATTTCGTATGCATTGACTGTCCCAATGTTAGAAGTCTTAAAAAATCGACAAGACCATGGCTGTTGGCTGGGACGTAAATCCTCAACTCAAACAAACAAACAAAATCAGAGTATTTAACATTTCAACCCTTTACATGCGTGGTCGACTGTTCCATCTGTTCAAATAGGGAGATTATAGAAAAGTCGAACTCAGCCTAGTGTGATGTCACATATTTACTGTTAGAGATCAGCTACCTGTATTTTGTCCAATCCAGTGAATTAGACAAACTCGTAATTCATTCTTATTTTCTTACGGAAAACATGTGAGTTGAATCTTTCAACTGCATACCTTAAGCTTTTACCAAGACCAAAAGTACACCATACACAATAACGTTTACATGAAGAGGTAACGCCCATACAATAACCTATTTGCCGATTTTTTTTTATATCGCTTTGGATCAGTTATATAAAATTACTGGGGGCTTGGAGGCCACCATCTTTGAAAATACAAAATATGTCAATTTTGTAGGTGAAGTTAATTTCTGCGTTGATTTTGAAAGCACAACTCGGAATCTACTGCCCATACTACCTCCACCCCCCTTTGAACGTTTTCACTGCTTCCAACGGATCAAACTTTTATATTTATTTTAAGAAGCTTTCCACATTTTCAAACTGATAATCATTTTGATGTTTAATCGTATTTGTAGAAATGCAATACCAATATTCATATTACTGAATTGCCCTCCATGATCGAGACAGTTTGCACCAGTTGTTTACACCGACTGAGAAAGATGGACCCGTCAATCATCTATTCATTTAGTATCCTGGCAGCACGAAGTATTGTGTATTGGATAAAGGATTTAAAAGGTATCACTGTTATTCATTAGATTGGGAAAGGCGACAGGAAGGTACAAGTAGGCAAAGATCAGGAAAAGGCGCAATCAGAAAAAGATTCCCACTCCAAAAACCGTGGTGGGAAAAAACCAAACTAACAATCAGGTACTTATACCATGAAAACATTTCGTAAGCCGAATGAGCAGCTATTTTCCCAATAGGTGGCCACTCAGTTACCTTAACTTAACTAAAAATATGAAAACATACATAAGGCGCCAACAGCACAAAAATATTTTTAACACCAAGACATAAAACAAAAAGAACCACCACAGAAGTATCGACTTGGAACGATCAGTAACACAAAGTTACTGGCGGGTTTAAATCGATTTTACGATTTACTGAAATATTTATATTGAAATTTTTATATTGAAATATTTTTATTTGAAACTGAAATATTTATATTGAAGGTCGATGGAAAGCCAGATAAATAGAAAAGAAAGGGGAACTCATTTGTTTAAAACATTAAAAGTACATGCATCATATGGAAGAAAAGTAACCATCTTTCTCTCTCCCTATGCAAGTGTACTTAATCCACCAGTCTTCTACAGTATAGCCAGCACCATTTTCATGAAACTGTCTCGTTGATTTTACTATTAGCAATATTGTTTCGGTCACCTACTACTGACTACTAAATCAATAGCTTTACACTCGTACATAAATAGCAGTCTATTAGCAGTTAATTTTTATTATCTTTTTTCACAGAGACAGAAGACGCCCATCACTGTATGAGGACGATTGAAACGTTTCTTCTACACAAAGCATGGACGAAAGATCAAAAACAAACCCTTTCACAAGAAATCTGGACTTTGATTGCACATGCATGTGATGTCGTAAGATGGAAGGTTGTGAACATTCTCGCTTCAACGAAATGTGATGATATGCGTAAAATCGCATATTCCATCTTAGAAAGCAGTTGCCGCTATGGCAAACTGTTTATAACACAAGAACTACAATATTATGGTAGTGAAAAGGCTAGACAAGATCCTCGCTGGAGTGACTGCAAGGGTGTTTTTGGAAACACGGAGATACGCTTGAAGGTACTAGTGCCTACAAAGGGCTGTGTATTGGAGCACGTCGCCAGAGACTACTCAAACAGACAAATTGAAGGAAACGAACGATTCCGCAATACTATGTTAATTTTGTCAGACATTCATAGAGACGGTGGGCATGATAATGTCGCTCAATTGTTGGCATATCAACTAACTCACATGCCGGTCTTCTATGCAGTTCAAGAGGATGGTGCTAAGAATCTATTGACCTTTCTATTAGAACGTCGAGAACAGAAGAACTGGTGCTGTCTAACGGAGCTTAATCAATATTTAAAAGACGCATTATCAGCCATGTGCTACCTTCATTCAAACAACATGATTCACAGAGATATCACATCCTGTAGATTTGACGTGTTCCTTCAGAAAAAAAGTCTTAAATTGTCTGACTTTAGATTAACGGAAAAGCTACACAGATTTAATGACACACTTTGTTCAGGTAATTGAAACTTGTTTTAATTCCCATTATTGCCCATCATAGTTTCCCTTTAAGTGGATGTCATACTTTGATAAAGCCTTTCGCGACTGTCCTTTTACATAGGGCACTGATAATGGAATCCAATTCAACTTAAGTCACAGAATTATCGAAACATGGTCTTTTCCAAACTGCATCATATTCGAAACATTTTGAAGCTATTTTAACTGCATTGATACTGTTTTAAAATATTCGTTAAAACGTTGTAGATGTTAGCAGCACATTGGCAGTGCGCTGGTCGGCCATAGAGACGCTAAAAGACGACCATTTTTCCACAAAGAGTGACGTCTGGATGTTTGCCCTGTTCATGTTTGAAGTGTATACTCATGGTTGCTGGCCATATAGTGAACTGGTGAACAAAGAGACAGTGGATATCATGCATATGGTAGTAACACAAATGCAATTACAGTCTATTTTATCAAATGTTTGTTTAACGAGTGAGATGAGTGAGCGATTTGTTTCTATTTCATGTTTTGGTGCCTGTTTCTAAAATGCTCTACCGTGTGCGTATATGAAGTTAGGTGCAGGTAACTAAAACACCACCTTTTGTTAAAGAATTATGCACTCGGATGGCTTTGATTTGTGGATTCGGTAGCATAAATAAACATCCTAAATACGTTAATGTTTCCAAGTATAACAATTATGGCCAGTCTACCTAAATAACGTTAACCTTTATATCAGTCTACTTTACATTGAAGGTTGTCATCCGTGGGTACAACCAGTCTCAGCCGAGATGTATACCAGATAAAGTGTTTAAGCTGATGCTTTCCTGTTTAGATCAACGTGCCGGAAAACGACCGTCTCTTCAAGAGTTGCAGAATCAACTCGCTCCGATTCTGGAATGTGAGTAAATTTAGGGCCGTAAATTTATCGAGTGATAAAACGAATCACTTGGTTTGCGCAGAATCTAACAATCCCCAGAGAGGAAAGAAACAAGACGTGTTCGAGCAATTAGAGCCACCCTTTCGTAACAATGTGGCCATGAAGCATAAAAACGGAGAGCTCAACACAGAAATAGACAGACTAAACTGATAATATAAATAATTTTGTAATACAAGACGCATTGTCTAGTGCCAGTCTACGGACCGTTTCACATGAGTTCAGGTACCAAACCCCACTTTTGATTTCACTCTAAGTAAAAATCCAGTTGCAAAATTAGCCCACCACAGCAGCTGATCTGTATTTTCAATACTTAAGGTTTGGCCGATTAAAGACAAGTATTTTGTCATTTTTAAATATATTATTTTGCTATTATTGATGTCGTTTACAGCTGGTTTATCTGAAAGCTCCAAGCAATGTTCAAGCTATCTCAACTTACAACCTAAGCAAAAGAAGATGAAAGGCCAACCTGAACTGGTATGCTTTCACACTAACGCCTTTGTACTTTAGACTCGTAACCCACTCATTATAGGCATGAGATATACTGGGCCTTATATTTTTACTTGAAAGAAGTTTCAATTAAAAGACATTAATAAAAACGACCACGAGAGAGAGAGAGAGAGAGAGAGAGAGAGAGAGAGAGAGAGAGAGAGAGAGAGAGAGAGAGAGAGAGAGCGTAATTTTGTCTTTTGTATTAAATAAGTTTAGAGTGAAGGATTGAATGGAAACTCTACATTTCTTTAACAGGGAGAACATTTGCCACATCTTATACACCAGCTGAAAAACAGAAAAGGTATTTACTCCAGTCCCTGAGGGGTCATTCGTGTGCACGAGATGTCCAGAGAAAATTTTTTCATAACTGGTTAGAGACATATCTAAAGTGCAAGAAAATCGAGGGTGATTGGCTGAAATCATGGTGCGGTCCGAGAAATCCAAGATGGCCGCCAAGATGGCGGCCGATTTTCTTGAAAATGACTGTACACATAAAATTAGCTACCACAACATGCTTTCATTTCATTTTTGGAATCAAAATGATTATATTAGAAAAGAATAGATACAAATAGAATGTTTCATGCCATTTTGTAATGGTTAAACATCAAAAATATTTTTCAGGGGAAAATTGGTCAAATTTTGATGAAAATATGAGGACGGGGTGCAACTGTTTCCTTCACTGTCATTCATTATTGATATAATGCTTAGAAAACACTATTTAAACTTAAATAAGTCGTAAGGCTAAATCACTAAGTTCTTTTAAAGGCTTTATTCTGACCCTGATGTCTGATAAAAGTGTCTCAAATGTGGGTGGGGTAAACAGACCCTTTCGACAAAAATAACCATTTAGCTTGATTAAGTTGTCACAACTTGCTTCTAATTAGTTATTCTGACATAAAATATTTAGAATATATAAAAAGTGATTCAAATACATGCGTTCATCAATTTTACACGAACTTAACGCCAAACATCTTAGACCAGGATCAGAATAATGTCCAAAATTTGTCACATTTTAATGAAAATATGACAATGTGTGCAACATTTTCCTTTAATTTCATCTTTTGCTTGATCATAGCTTTCTCAAAATTAAATGGTAAAAATGTCTTAATAATTAAGGTCTTTGAATGCATTTATTCTGGTTTTGCTTTGCCTTAAAGTGGGTGGGGTAAGCACACCTTTTTACAAAAAGGTACAAGTAGGCAAAGATCAGGAAAAGGCGCAATCAGAAAAAGATTCCCACTCAAAAAACCGAGATGGGAAAAAACTAAATTAACACCAAGGCATAAAACAAAAAGAACCACCACAGAAGTATGACTATTTTTAAAATGACTATTAACCACCACAGAACAAAGACTTATCTCAGCTAGCTATTACAACTTGCGTCTGCTTAGTATTTTGGATGCTATATTCTTAGTAGTAAGGAAGAGATAAAAATACATGGCTAAGTACAATTTTTGCCTGATGTAACACCAGTAGAATAAATGCATGCTATGTCATCTTTGCCTGACATAACACCAAACTATGATACAGGCCAGAACAATGTCAGGAAACTGTCAAATTGTGATTACATAATACAAAACAATGAGCAGGGCCTTTTACTTTACTGTCACCCACTATTCTAGATCAGCTGGCTAACCTGCATTTTGATACATTTGTGACCTCGCTCCACTTCCGTGTGGAGAGGTCTAACGGAGCACCAATGGACATGGAAATATTCCGTCTACCACTATTCATGTATGACTAAGACCAGAGGAGGCTCACCTGATCTTGACAGTTTTCAGTTGGAAAAAAAAATCATTACACGATACACACGTAAAGGTTATAACTTAAATGTTATGTGACAGTCTGCATGTTAAGCTTTTAACCCAATCATGGTTTGATAACTTTGCTGCCTTCTTTATTTTCACGCAGGTGGGTCAGGCGTCAGATTCTGATGACTAATGATGGCCCCGACATAAAGCTATTCATTTTAGTTGGTTAGGGCCAGAGCTTCTTGTCTGTTGCTTGGCCCACAGGGGTTTAACTGGTGTTTTTCTTTTGCTCCAGATTTCAGTAAGTTATATGGCGACTAGGGATCTCCATCTTCTGACAGCTAACTGAATATCTGAGTCCTCGTTTTTAATTCATCACGGTGGTTATCATGATTTATTTGTTTGTCCTTGATGATTCCTTTACTAGTTACAGATTCACCATGAGGGCCGAACAACTAACTAAATGTTGTGAACTACTGCAGAATATGAGGGTGAGGTTAGAGCCTTGTAAAATCGATTTAACCCCCCCCCCTCCCAGTAATTTTATATATCTGATCTTTCCAAGACGATACTTCTGTTGTGGTTCTATTTGTTTTGGGTTTTGGAATCGAATTTGTGTGCTGTTTGAACCTTACGTACGTTTTCATAGTTTTAGTTAAGTTCGGTTAACTGTGTGGCCGCCTATTGGGAAATAGCTGCTCACTCAGTTAAGGATATGTTCTCTATGTATTCGTACCTTATTGTCAATTTAGATTTCGGTATTGTTGCTACACACAATATACAAGCTCTAAGGCTCATGGTTTTAGAAGAAGCTTTTTGTATACTTTATCCGTTGTAGGAATATGGGAACTATTGTCCCCTCGGGGTGGGGCCATTTTCAACCCCAGTGGCAACATTTGCTGGATCTATGTATCGTAAAGCACAATACAAGATCGTTGCATATTTAATATAATAGCTTTGAGCCTTTCAGTTCTAGAGAAGAAGATTTGTTTCTATAATAAGCATATGAATGACAGATAATGAGGCCCCTGTGGCATTGTCTGAATGGACTGCAGGGGCATGGTTAGCAGGGCTTATAAATATGATTCTTTAACATTGCCTCACACAATCTATAAAAGCTCTATGCGTCCTGGTTTCTGAGAAGGTTTTTGTGTGTTTTACCATTGTAAGAATATGGGAGTATATATAACCTCAGGATGGGGCTATATTTGACCCCCATGGGCTGGATTGTCTCTCATTTTTGCTGCATACTTGATATCACTGCTTTGGGTATTGTGGTTTCAGAGAAGAAGTTTTTTTTTCATGTTTTTTCTTATCATAAGCCTATTGCAGACCAAAGGGGCATGGTTGGCAGGATTTATAAAGGGAACTACTATCCACGGCTATACACAAAATATAAAATAAAAATAATTGTTAGATCCTTTGGAAGCAGTAAAAATACAAAGCTAGAAGATGGGCCATATTGTACAATTTCGGGTAATGAACCTTCATCAGTAACCCTTTATAAAACTGGCAGCGAAAGCCAGACATTTTGCTGCAATTTCTAGAATTTACATCTGTGTAGTCTAAATCAAAGACTCAAATTCCCAAAGGGGCCAAATAATCAAAATACTGTTAAGAAGATGATTCTTAACATATAAAAATTTGAAACACTTCATATATATTCACTGATCCCAAAGGATCAAAAGAAAAAGCCCGGGACTTTGTGATTTCAGAGAGAAAAATTTTAATGGCTTTCCTATTGTAAGTCTATGGGGGCTAATGACCCTCAGTGCTTAGTCAGTTTGGACCCAGGGGCATGATTGGCAAGATTTATGTAGGGTACCATTAAACATTGTAACATACTGAATATACAAGCTCTAGCTTCAGTGGTTTTAGAGAAGACTTTTGCCATTATAAGCCTATATGGCAGATATTTATTTGTTTGGACTACCACACATTGCTGCATACACTATATAGAAGCTCTGGGTCTTGTGTTTTCCCAATGTAAGTCTATGACAGACGACGATGGATAGTTTTGCTATCTTATAAGCTCACTTGATAAGCCTTTGGCTCAGGTAAGATATAAAGGCTTTATAGTTTTGAAGAGGAGCATGATAAACAAATGATTTTTTTTTCTTTTTTTTTTATTTTGATTTCAATTCAACTGTCTTACATGGGTGGGGTAAATAAAACACCATAAATGGAAAATAGCCATATTTCTTTTACTAAGGTGATCATTACTTGTAAAAATAAATGAGATATAAAAGTTTGATCCTTTGGAAGCAATGAAAACGTTCAAAGGGAGGAAGTATGGGCCATATTGCGAAATTTCGGGTACTGAACCGTCATCAGTGACCCTTTCTAAAACCGGCGACGATATAAGACTTGTAAAGCACTTATATTAATCCTACTTCCGATTTAACTTTAAGAATAACATAGAATGATTAGATCCTTAAGAAGCAGTAAACCATTTAAACGGTTAAGTACAATGTTTGGTAATGAAACATCATCAATTCATCTTTGACCCTCATAAAACTGGCAACGAAAGCCAGGATTTCAAGATGTTTACATCATCAAAGACACATATTCCCAAAGGGGCCAGATTATATAGATAGTGTTAAGAAGATGTAACTTAACATAACTGTAAAATGTCTGGCTTTCGCTGCCAGTTTTGTAAAGGGTCACTGATGAAGGTTCATTACCCGAAATTGTACAATATGGCCCATCTTCTCGCTTCGAATGTTTTACTGCTTCCAAAGGATCTAACAATTATTTTTATTTGCTATTACTGCAGCTGGTGTTGTGCCGTGTGGCGGCCGTAAAAAGTCTCCCCGTACATCATCCATAGTGCAGATTATATTTTTCTTTTGATCCTTTGGGATCAGTGAATATATTTGGAGTATTTCAAATATATTGTACGTTAAGAATCATCTTCTTAACAGCATTTTGATTATTTGGCCCCTTTGGGAATATGAGTCTTTGATTTAGACTACACAAACGAAAATACTTGAAATTGCAGCAAAATGTCTGGCTTTCGCTGCCAGTTTTGTAAAGGGTCACTGATGAAGGTTCATTACCCGAAATTGTACAATATGGCCCATCTTCTCGCTTCGAATGTTTTACTGCTTCCAAAGGATCTAACAATTATTTTTATTTGAAATAATTCAAATACTCTTATCGATCCCAAATGATCTAAAGAAAAATATAATCTGCACTATAGATGAAATACGGGTCGACTTTTAGAGGCGCCACATTGCACGACACCAGTTGCAGTAACACCAAAGAAAATGCAATTATTTGATCTTTTGGAAGCAGTAAAACATTTAAAAGGTGAAGGTGGGCATGGGCCAAATTGTACAATTTGGGGTAACAAACCTTCATATGACCCTTTACAAGCATTCTTCAAGCAAAATATCAAATTGAATACTGAGTGAAATTTACATTAAATAGGACCAAACCAACAATCAGGTACTTATACCATGAAAACATTTCGTAAGCCGAATGAGCAGCTATTTTCCCAATAGGTGGCCACTCAGTTACCTTAACTTAACTAAAAATATGAAAACATACATAAGGCGCCAACAGCACAAAAATATTTTAAACACCAAGACATAAAACAAAAAGAACCACCACAGAAGTATCGACTTGGAACGATCAGTAACACAAAGTTACTGGCGGGTTTAAATCATGCATTTATAATACATTTTATCCATTTTAAATATTTCGCGTAAAAATAGCTAAGTAGAAGCAAGTTGTGATAGCTTAATTAAGTTCAAAATTTATTTTTGATGAAAGGGTTTGTTTACCCCACCCACTATAAAGGCACTTTTATCTGAATTCAAGATCAGAATAAGGTACAAGTAGGCAAAGATCAGGAAAAGGCGCAATCAGAAAGAGATTCCAACTCCAAAAACCGAGGTGGGAAAAAACCAAATTAACAATCAGGCACTTATACCATGAAACATATCGTAAGCCGAATGAGCAGCTATTTTCCCAAGAAATTAATCAAATAGGCTAAGTACTGTCTAATCAAAGTTTAAAAGGTGTTTTCTAAGCATAATAAAGCATTATATCATTAATGAGTGATAGTGAAAGTAACAGTTGTACAACGTCGTGCGACAAGCTTGTCCACATATGATTTTTCTACTCTGTATACAACATTACCACATAATCTAATAAAAGAAAAACTTCTGAATTTGATAGAGTGGACCTTCAAAAGGGCATTAAAAAACTATGGTTCACTTTATTTGGCATGTAATGACAGAAAGGCTTTTTTCACTTCCTCTGACCAAAGTCGGTATACACTTTGGTCATGTCAGAATGTATGCGATGCCTTATCCTATCTCCTTGATAATATTTATATTAGATTTGGGACCAAGTTATACAGACAAATTGTTGGAATTCCGATGGGTACAAATTGCGCACCTCTCGTAGCTGATTTATTTTTATACTGCTACGAAAGAGATTTCATGGATTCTCTTAACCATGATAATCAAGCTGATGTTATCGAGGCTTTTAATTCCACATCTAGGTACCTCGATGACCTTTTGAACATTGACAACCCTTATTTTGAAGGTATGGTCAATCAAATTTATCCACCTGAACTTCAGTTGAACAAAGCCAATATCACAGATACTGAAGCCCCCTTTTTAGATCTACATCTTTCTGTTGCAAATGGATTTGTTTCTTCTAAAATTTATGATAAGCGCGATGACTTTGATTTTGATATAGTAAATTTTCCTTTTTTGGATGGTGACGTTCCTCGTCGTGCTTCTTATGGTGTATACATTTCGCAACTTATTAGGTTTGCTAGAGTCTGCAATCATGTTACAGACTTCAACGCTCGAAATAAATGTTTAACGGCAAAACTTCTCCAACAGGGCTATCGGTATCATAAACTTCGAAAAACATTTTCTAAATTTTATCGTAGACACTATGAATTGATTTCCAAATATAATGTTGGGTTAAAAACGCTTTTAAGTGAGGGCCTTTCGGAACCTGAATTTTATGGTGACTTGGTTTACAAATTTAAGAAACTTAAAGGAATTAATGATTTTTCTTTTCAGTTCAGAAAAATCATAACACGTTACAGACGTATAGGTTATAACTTAAATGTTATGCGACAGTCTGCATGCTTAGTTTTTAACCCAATCATGGTTGATAACTATGCTGCCTTCTTTAATTGCACGCCGGTGGGTCGGGCGTCAGACTCTATGATGGCCCCGACATAAAGCTATTCATTTTAGTTGGTTGGGGCCGGAGCTTCTTGTCTGTTGCTTGGCCCACCGGGGTCCAACTGGTGTTTTTCTTTTGCTCCGGAGTTAGTAGGTTATTCGGCGCCCAGGGATCTCCATCGTCGGGCAGCTTACTCAGTCTGTGAGTCCTGGTTTTTGATTCATCAGGATGTTTATCATGATTTATTTGTTTGTTCTTGATGATTCATTGACTAGTTAGAGATTCACCACGAGGACCAAATAACTAACTAAATGTTATGAACCACTGCAGAAGCTGAGGGTGAGGTTATGGCCATGTAAAACCGGTTTAAGCCCGCCAGTAACTTTGTGTTACTGATCGTTCCAAGTCGATACTTCTGTGGTGGTTCTTTTTGTTTTATGTCTTGGTGTATAAAATTTTTGTGCTGTTGGCGCCTTATGTATGTTTTCATATTTTTAGTTAAGTTAAGGTAACTGAGTGGCCACCTATTGGGAAAATAGCTGCTCATTCGGCTTACGATATGTTTCATGGTATAAGTACCTTATTGTTAGTTTGGTTTTTCCCACCTCGGTTTTTGGAGTGGGAATCTTTTTCTGATTGCGCCTTTTCCTGATCTTTGCCTACTTGTACCTTTTCATATTTTCATCAAAATTTGACAAATGTTGTGTACCGGTAGTGTTCAGGCCCCTGAGAATATTTTTGATGTTAAGCCATGATAAAATGACATGAAACCTTTTGTTTGTATCACTTCTCTTCTTATTTAATTATTTTAAGTCCAAACACCAAGTAAAATCATGTTGTGGTTGCTAATTTGATGTATACAGCCATTTTCAAGAAAATCGGCCGCCATCTTGGTGGCCATCTTGGATTTCTCTTACCAAAATTGTGTTAAATTGCATAGAGCATGTATTTGTATCACTTTTTACATATTATAAAATTTTATGTTAAAATAACTAATTAGAAGCAAGTTGTGACAACTTAATTTAGTTAAATGGATTTTTTTTGTCAAAGGGTCTGTTTACCCCACCCACTTTTGAGGCACTTTTATCAGACATCAGTGTCAGAATAAAGCCTTTCAAAGAACTTAGTCATTTAGCCTAATGACTAATTTATGTTTAAATGGTGTTTTCTAAGCATTTTATCAATAATGAGTGACAGTGAAGGAAACAGTTGTACCCCATCCTCATATTTTCATCAAAATTTGACCAATTTTGTATGGTTTTCAGGCCCCTGAAAAATATTTTTGATGTTTAGCGATTATAAAATGACATGAAACATTCTATTTGTATCCATTCTCTTCTAATATAATCATTTTAAGTCCAAAAACAAGGTAAAAACATGTTGTGGTAGCTAATTTTGTGTATACAGTCATTTTCAAGAAAATCGGCCGCCATCTTGGCGGCCATCTTGGATTTCTCGGACCGCACCATGATTTCAGCCGATCACCCTCGATTTTCTTGCACCTCAGATATGTCTCTAACCATTTATGGAAAAATTTACTCTGGACCTCTCGTGCACACGAATGACCCCTCAGGGACTGTATTAATTGTTTAGTTTTGTAATCTCAAGCTGGCTCCGCATTCTAATAATTGAATCCTATTCTTACTGCATTAAAATTAATCAGAACCGTTGAACCTGTCTGCTTGACTACATGAGTCATCACATATTTTCCATGTCATTTTAGACTAATTCATTTCGTATTTTATATTTCATACAGTAATATCGCTGAGCTACCTTCATATACAATCAATTATTAGACTACGCTTAAATTGTTCTTTGCAGAGTACGTCAACATGGAATTTCGACCAGTAACTAGGTTACCACTTCAACACGAAGATCTCATTGCTGATTTTGAGCCAGAAATCAAGCAGGTATTTGTGCAGCAATAATAATAATAATAATAATAATAATAATAATAATAATAATAAATTTTAATAATAATAATAATAATAATAATAATAATAATAATAATAATAATAATAATAACAGTTACTACAAAATTAATTATGTTGAGATTCTGGCCGTGGAAGTTGATATTACTCATAATAACGCCTTCTATTATAACACACCTTAAAAATCAAGATTAACAGGTGATTCACAGCTAGGTGGTCATTAAAGCCAGCTTCATTCAAGGAAACACAGTTGTCGCACACAACAGAAATGAACAGAAACATTACATCCTCTTTCTGGCGTTGTTGCAAATATGCAGGTTCTGATAACAAGTAAAGATAACACTTAGTATAATTTAATTAATATGATCTTGACAGTTTGCACAAACGCGCAGCACTGTAGTAAGGTAGTTTTTTTGCCTAAACTGCACAACACAGAATCAGAAAACAAAAAAAATAATATGTAAGTTATATGGACAAGTAGCAATTAGTTTCAGCCCTTATTTAGATATTAGCAGATAGCCTTTTGACATACACATTTATTTCAAGGACAAGGAACGAGGTACCATAACTGTTAATGAGAGACTGGACGCATTCTCGAAAGAACACAATCTACCTAATTATCAACGTCTGAGAGAAATAAACGACATACCGCACTACAGACTTGAGAAGCTGGTAGACACAGGGGAGACATATTATGTAGGTTTTAGGATAAGGAAACATTATCTTTGAGATTTCTGCTCTGCACAGGAATCTATATCTTTCTTAAATGTTGATTATAAGTTTTGGCTAATGCAAATGAGCAGAAGATGCAAATGATGCGCGGTAAAGCATTTTGCACAATAAAATATTACGCAGAATGAAATAACGAAGACTAATTCCTGCTTTCCATGTGAGTTTTCTCTTTGCACTTATCTAGCATGTTGGCATTTTGTCAAAGCTATGGAAATTATATCACACTGAATGTCTCTTGCAGTCCTACACATACAGTGATAAAGAAGGAGAAAGTTTACTTGACCATGCATTCAAGAATGAAGATTCTGAAGTTCTCTGCAAACTTCTCTATTTGCTTGCCAAAAGGATTCGAAAATTTCATGATAATGGATGGATAGTAAGATGTATGTCCGCAAAAGACATTTGGAAAACAGACAGAGGAAAGGTAAGTATGCGCAGATTGTAAATTCGTGTTTATAACATGGCTGAGAACTGAAAGCAAAAACTGAATTAAAGAAGTTTACATAGAGAAAGGTGCAAAACTTTCTTGCCACTTGGTGGTTATTTATTATCGTTAGTTTCAAAATAATGCTCAGGATCTCTGGCACTAATCACCATAGCCATAGCTTTATTTTCTGACAACAAAGCATATTAAATCAAGTTTATAATTAAACAGATCTGTTTACTACGACTCGGAAGAGCTTGTGAGTTACTAAATGATGCAGCTGGCGGAGGCCATGCGAGAGACGAGCCATTTAAAGACAGAAGTCATTGGTATTTGTTTTATTTTATTTTTGAGTTTCTGAAATTGTTCCAATACATCTTTGTTGTTTTATTACACAAATGAGCAGAAAAGTGAGCTGAAAATACATGTGCGTCTAGATTTATGATTGTTTACATATGTAGAAAAGTTTTACAAAATGTTATTGAGCGCTGCAAATTATTTACAGTATTAATGCTGGTACATAAACTCTTCTGATTGTTTGATTGTCGCACTTAAATCACATTCGTCTCTTGTTTGCATAGGTTACCGCTTGAAGTCCACCGAGATGGATTTTACACCAAGAAAAGCGACATTTACACGTTTGCCATGGTTATCTATGAAGTCTTCACTGCATTTTCATTCAACGCTGAGAATCCACTGAGAAACCCACTTCTCTGCGTACCGTTTGCTATGACCTCACGGAATGATGTAAGTCCAACTTATCGAAGGAATGCTTCTACGTATAATGTGGACGAAGAAGTGTTTAATGACCGTTTGGTATCCGTGCGAATACAACACGACTAACAATTTTAATACTGTCGACATTTGATGAAATTAACTTGTTTTGAAAGTTATCATTCCCATTTCGATATATATAAGTTAATATGTTTACTTTTATTTTCAGTTACAGGGTTTTTTAGAAAACGGAAACGTGCCAGACAAACCAGAACATTGCCCAGCGTCTCTATACAGGATGATGACCATGTGTTGGCAGAGGAATGCAGTGAATCGTCCAGATATCTCGGAAATACTGAAACGCATGAAAGAAATGTACGGTTTAGTATTTCATTCACTCCTTAAATTTCAGTTTTGATTTCACAATGTGTTTTCTTTATATACATGTATAATATTGATTGAATGTAGAAATATATAATATATTCTTAAGTATTTGTCTTCTCATTATTTTAGACCTATTTCATTTATCTATATACAATCTAATGCTAATAAACTTAGTATTTATGTAATTTAAATACGATGAAAGACATGGAGAGTCGAATGT
This sequence comes from Rugalucina vietnamica, assembly GCA_964017185.1. Classification (NCBI taxonomy): domain Eukaryota; kingdom Metazoa; phylum Mollusca; class Bivalvia; order Lucinida; family Lucinidae; genus Rugalucina; species Rugalucina vietnamica. The sequence continues at coordinate 19,643,137 of OZ024873.1, forward strand.
AATTTCAAGGCATAGACCAAACAAAAAAGGACGTTTCCTCATTATTCTCTTCTGAAACACGAAATACACGTCAATTCCGTCCAAGAACGTTTTGTATCAATAACGTTTTATGTTGCTTCATTCTTCTTCAGTATCAAGAAATGTGACTTCAACACTGAAGAGGAATATATGTCTGAGTTTTCCTCCCTTGATCCGTATGACTCCAGTTTCTCAGACATAGACACGGACACAGACACGGACGATGATCAGCCTGCTGACAAAACTATGTGTGAGGAATGGACAAAGTCAGTACCGCCGCCATTGCCCGCAAGAAACAGACCGCGACTAGCTGATGTCACTCAAACAAACGATTCCAATTCAAACGACTCGTTTCCAAAAGGTCCACCTCAGCCATTTTCACATTCATCAAACACAAGTGATCCCATGTCCTTAGGGTGTGCCTATCAAATGCATAGTGATTCGAAAGAAAATATTAAACTTTTTCGACTAAATCCACCTTCTTCGGTCATTGAAAACAAATTCATCGAACCTTTCGAAGATATTACTAACTCCGACATTGTGAAGATGAGACGTCGAAAGCCTAAGAAATGGATACGGAATGATGAGAAAACGTTTCATCAAATGCTGAAAACAAACACTGAGCTACCAGGACATGGATGCGTCCCTGGTACCTCAAATGAAAACGATTACTATCTCACTCCAACAGAATGTCTTGATAAAAATACGGACGTTGATAATGAGAATAATATTCGTTTACCAGGAGACAGTGAGAATGTCGTAAAATATACAACCGGCATGTTTAGTGGAAGAGACAAGTGTTTCCCCCTTGGGTCCATGGAAAGTGGAATTCAGTTTTCTGATAACAACGAAACAAGCAATTCAAGTTCAAACGACTCGTTCCCAACATGTCCGCCTCATCCATTCACACAATCTACAAGCGCAAATCATTCTAAATCGTCCCTCGGACCAACGTTTCAATCCCAAAGCGAATTCGATCATCACGTCGAACATCGACGACGAATTGTGCATTCCTCGATCGTTGAAACTGATTTCCGCGAACACGAACGAATTGTTTCAAAATGCGAGAAAGACCAAGAAAATCGCCGAAAGCCGAAAAGGTGGATAAGGAGTCAGAAGGTGCTTGAATCAAATAAGTTCCTGACAGGTCGTGAAGACAAATGCATGGAAGGGATCTTAGAAAACAATAATGACGATGTTGTACAAACGCATCATAACAGTGTTCAGGACAATCGTCGGAAGCCGAAACGATGGATAAGGAGTCAGGAGGTGCTGGAATCAATTAAGCCACTGACAGGTCGTGAAGACAAATGCATTGGAGGGATCAACGAAGACAATGATGACTATCTCACACCCTCGCATCACCCTGAGAGGAGCCATGTCGATGGAAAAAACGAGTCTTTAAATGCTGATTTACATTCAACCGAAGAACAAGAGAACGGTGTTAAAAGGCTTTCATCCAATGCGTCAAGTGGGAGTGGCGATTCTTTTCCCTCTGGACCTGCTAAGACTTTTTTCATATGAAGATCTGATTGTCGGGCATTATATTTTGTCTTATGTATTCTGGCATTTCTTTTGTTAAACTGTTATTTCTCACCCGTTTGATCAGTTATAAAGTAACGAACAAACATTATATTAATTATGGCCAGTGTCTTTCGTGTCAGTATTTTGTAGATTTTTTTAAAAGTATAGCTAAAAGATAATGTGCATTCTTATTTCAAGAATCTATTTTTTGTATTTTGTTGTAGCTGTTCTAGATAATGTGCTGAGTGGGTGAATGTGAAATAATAATGCTGCAAATGACACAAAAATGACAATGATACACGTGACAATAAGAGGAACTAACATAAAAGAACAAGCAACATGATGTCTGAATAACTGGAACTTTAAAGGAGGATTGTGACGTCCAACTATGATTAGTAATTAAGTTAACCTTCTAATAAAGAAGACAGCTGCAATGCATTCCTTACAAAAATCTTGTGTTGAAAGTTTATCTTGAGATTTGATGATGACGGTGATGATGATGGTGATGATGATATTATTTTTATTATAAAATATATGAATGAAGGTACGTGTATCTAGAACAAGATATAATTTGCATAAATTTATGACATTGTGTTATAGTATCTTTTGGATGCATGGCCCAAATAGATAACAGCGACGTAAAATTAATGACATCATAATCGAACTTAGTCACTATGGACGGCAAAGCCATATAGTGTGGTCCAGACTAACAACAATAATTCCTGTATAGGCTGGGAATAGGAATGTTTAGGGTATGACATATCGAGCAAATCCATTCAAAAATATGCAGGATACAAACAAGGTTTACAATTTTCTTACAACTTTGGGCGGCCTGGTGTTTTGGGAGGAGGATATATGTACAACTGTTGGTTTTCTAAGAATTCTCCAATAGTTCATCTGGTGCATTTGTATCTGTACGTCCTTGTAAATTAAATGTATGGAAACGCCATGTTCTTAATGTTGTCGATACGAGACTATTAGCTTGTGGTCAAGGGAGTCTGGCGAATAATAGTACCCTTCCGTTTTTTTTTTCTGTATACGAAAAAAGAGTACAGACTTTGTTTCAGTCGCCAGAATATCAAGTGACTTTATGCGAAACAGCGCCTCTACAATCTAAATCAAAATTTTCAAGTTGTGTCAATAATAGTATTAAACTCTGGTTGAAGTGGACGTGATCGGATGTCCCAACGTCACGATACGTATCATCATGCAGCTTAATTTGAAGTAACTCTGTATTAATGCCGTTACTTAGATGCATTAAGCTTGGCGCATTCCAACTTGTTATTGAATTTCCTGTTTCATTCCAGCAGTTGAATTACCACTTTTGACTTGATGGCTTCACATTTGAATAACAAGATCATGGCATTCCCTTATGCACAGCTTTAAAACTTAGATTGTGTTAATCCGAATTCTCTTTGGCTATTTTCGTGTGGGGTAAACAAAGTATTGGCATGTTAACGTTTATGTAAGTCTGTCGATGAAACGAAGAACAAATAATATTTTGGAGATATTTTGAGTTTAATTATCAAGTTGTTTTAATGTTGTTTTTTATGGAATTGGTGCTTTACTCCAACGGAAAACAGCTGGCACGTAATTCCAAGCTATATGTTTCTTTAAAAGCAGACATCAGATTTTTAGATCAGTTGGCTGTTACAGATGGAATATTTGAGATCTTTATGACATATGTCAGAATAGAATTTATCGACCTTTTTCTCTTTTTCTTTCCTTTTGCCTTCTTCCTCTTCTTTTTTTAGCTCACCTCAGCCGAAGGCTCACTGTTGAGCTTATAGTATACCCATGCTCCGGCGTCCGTTATCCGTCGTCCGTTGTCTAAATAATGACAAATCTTCAAAACAGTCTATTGTGAAGTTATATCTCATATGTTCAATAGAAATGTCACTGATTATATTTCTGATAGCTTATAATACTGGGCATTCCAGATTCCAGGATGAAATGAATAAAAAAAGGTACAAGTAGGCAACGATCAGGAAAAGGCGCAATCAGAAAAAGATTCCCACTCCAAAAACCGAGGCGGGAAAAAACCCAAACTAACAATAAGGTACTAAGACCATGAATACATTGAGTTAGCCGAATTAGCAGCTATTTCCCAATAGGTGGCCACTCAGTTACCTAAACTTAACTAGAATATGATAACATACATAAGGCGCCAACAGCACAAAAAATTAAACACCAAGACATAAAACAATAAGAACCACAACAGAAGTATCGCCTTGGAACGATCGGTAATATAAAATTACTGGCGGGCTTAAACCGGTTTTACAGGATCCTAACCTCACCCTCAGCTTCTGCAGTGGTTCATAACATTTAGTATGTTGTTCGGTCCTCGTAGTGAATCTCTAACTAGTCAATGAATCATCATGGACAAACAAATAAATCATGATAAATTCCATGATGAATCAAAAACGAGGACTCACAGAATGAGTAAGCTGCCCGACGATGGAGATCCCTGGGCGCCCAATAACTTACTAACTCCGGAGCAAAAGAAAACCACCAGTTGAACCCCGGTGGGCCAAGCAACAGAAAAGAAGGCTCTGCAGAAGAGCTGCACACTGGAGATGTTGGATCTATATCATTTTGATTAAAACTGGCTCCAGTATATAAACTGTAGCACATATCCCCCACACAGTAGTTTAATTAGTACCCGCGAGACTGGCTGTAGTATATAGACTGTAGCACATATATTCTTTCGAGATACACCCCACAAAGTAGTTTTGCAATTTGCTTTAGTCCCCGCGCTATAGACTATAGCACATACACCCAACACAGTAGTTTGGCAATATGCTTTAGTCCTCGCGCTATATTTCCACCACCTCCTGCCATACCCAGCCACCCCTCCCGGTTATGAAAAATTGAACACGGAATATACCTAAAATGCTTATTAAATTGTAAAGGGTTACAACTTTAGATGCAGTTTATTCGGTAGAGGGTCTAAAGTACAATATCGCCAGTAGTTTAAACTTAACAGCAAGCATTTGAATGTGTTTGACAGAGGTACTAGTATGTTCTATTTGCAGTAGTGGTTGCAACTTCTCCGGCTGAATTAGATACATTCAAATATGACAGTGAACTGTACAAAACTGCTCTCTTTTTTGTAATATTGTCAGTTCGGTATTTGTGTATAGCTCGATTAACTTTGTTTGTTTTTTTTTTTTTTTCCGTTTCAGTTTAGGTAGAGTAGGTTTAAGACATTCCTCAATATCGCCCAGTTCATATTTCCATAGTCACTTTTAAAATGTCTACTTATCAAAGATTTCACGGTTGACTGTCTTATCGTAGTATGGGGTGCCGTTTTACTATTTATTCCCTATTTTTGGATATCCATAATTTATTTAAGGATATCCATAATTCATTTTTGGATATCCTAAAATAATTAAGGATATCCATTAATATTTTTGGATATCCTAATGTGAAATATAGATATCCATAAATGAATTATGGATATCCATAAATGGATTATGGATATTCTTCAATGAATTATGGATATCCTTAATTGAATTATGGATATTCTAAAATACATTTTTGGATATCCAAAAATCACGATGAATTATGGATATCCATAATTCGATTTTTGGATATCCAAAAATCGAATTATGTATATCCTTAAATGAGCTTATTTAAGGATATCTTTAAATGTATTTTAGGATATCCAAAAATAATCTTGAATTGAGGATATCCATAATTCGATTTTTGGATATCCATAATTCTATTGTAGGATATCCTTAAATGATCTGATTTAAGGATATCCATAAATCGATTTGAGGGTATCCATAATTCATTTTTACATTGTACCCCTTAGGCACATACATCATTTTTTGTGATTTAAGGATATCCTTAAATGAAATATGGATATCCGTAAATACAGTCCTATTTTAGGATATCCATAAATCGAATTATGGATATCCAATATTAGCCCGATTTTAGGATATCCTTAAATCGAATAATGGATATCCAAAAATAGGATTGTATTTTAGGATATCCATAATTCGATTTTATGATATCCTAAAATCAATTTATGGATATCCAATATTCAGCCGAATTATGGATATCCATAAATCGAATTAAGGCTATCCAAAAATGAATTATGGATATCCAAAAATGAATTATGGATATCCAAAAATGAATTTTGGATATCCAAAAATGAATAATGGATATCCATTAATATGGAATAAATAGTAAAACGGCACCCCATAATCGTAGAGCATTCCCGGGACCATTCCATGATATCTTCAATAAGACTATGCAGTGGAGTATACTTAGGTGCACTTGGACCGAGATAGCCCGAAAATGGCGATTTTGCGGTAAGTAGTAGAACTGATATTCGGACCAAAATTATTAGTCAAAAAACACGACTAAAAATGGTGGTTTCTACGATTTTGTCAAGGTTGTAATTTATTTACAGATTAAGCAAATTCTGTATGCATTAAGAAGAAAAATAGTTCATATCCCGCTTACATTTTGCTCCAAGCACCGTCTAGTGTGGCTCTAAGAAATGGATGGGCGTCTGCTTGTGCCTCCAGGCAAAGGGTACAGCCTTTGTAGGCCATTCACACGGTTTTTTGAATTAAATGAAAATCCAACAAGAGGTCATGCCTACAAGTTAAAGAAAAAATCTTGTAAAAAGGATATCCGCAAGAATTTCTTCTCAGTGAGAGTAATTTCTTCATGGAATGGATTGCCTGACCAAGTTGTTACTGCACCGACCTTAAACACCTTTAAGAATCGACTAGACAAATTCATCGGAGATAAGAAGTACACAGTATTTCCGGAAAATCCCTGGGTATTCAACCGAGAGGGGGATATAATATGAAATAAAGGCACGCTGCCTTATCTGCAAACACACACGGAAAACCGTATGCTGGGATTTTTTTGTCAATAAGTGTATCCAGCTATCCATTTTAGTAGACCTGAGTAAGTAGACCTTGTAGGTAAACCTAGGTAGGTAGATCTTGGTAAGTAGACCTTGGTACGTAGACCTAGGTAAGTAGACCTAGGTAAGTAGACCCCGGACGTAGACCTTGGTAAGTAGACATAGTAGGTAGACCCAGGTAAGTAGACCTAGGTAGGTAGACCTTGGGAAGTAGACCTAGGTAGGTAGACCTAGGTAAGTAGACTTTGGTAAGTAGACATAGATAGGTATGTATACCTTGGTAAGTAGACCTAGGTAGGTAGACCTAGGTAAGTAAACCTTGGTAAGCAGACGTAGATAGTTAGACCTTGGTAGGTAGAAATAGGTTAGTAGACATTGGAAGTAGACTTAGTATGTAGGTTTTGGTAGGTAGACCTTGGTAGGTAGACCTTGGTAGGTAGATATTGGTTAATAGACCTAGTAGGTAGACTTTGGTAAGTCAACCTAGGTGGGTAGACCTTGGTAAGTAGACTTGGTAAGTAGACCATAGAAGGTAGACCTTGGTAAACAGACCTTGGTAAGTAGACCCCGGAAGTGAGACCTTGGTAAGTAGACCTAGTTCGATAGACTAAGGTAAGTAGACCTAGGTAGATAAACCTTGGTAAGTAGACCTAGGTATGTAGACATTGGAAGTAGACCTAGGTATGTAGACCTTGGTAACTTGACCTTGGTAAGTAGACCTAGATAAGTAGACCTTGGAAGGTAGACCTAGATAGGTAGACTAAGACATAGGTAAGTAAACCTAGGAAAGGGAACCTTGGTAAGTAGACCCAGGTAGATAAACCTTGGTTAGTAGACTTAGGTAGGTAGACCTTGGAAAGTAGACCTAGGTAGGTAGACCTAGGTTGGTAGACCTAGTTAGGTAGGTAGACCTTGGTAGGCAGGTAGACCTTGGTAGTTAGGTAGACCTAGTTAGGTTTTTAGGTAGACCTAGGTAGGTAGCTCCCTTAAATGTTTTCCTTCTGTTCCTTCAAACCTCAAATATTGTCCCCCAAAAATAACCAGGCACTCTATCCACGGCGTAATTTCCGTCTGTTCGAAACGTCTCGATAATTTCGCCGGTTACCTGCTTTAGGTACACCTCGCAGACGCTTGTTTTTTCGAGCGTTTATATTGCCTTGTTGACTGGTTTGCTATAATACGAGGATTTTAACGGTGTAATTTCGAAAAGGAAGTGGCTACTGACAGCCGGCTGTCAATAGCGAAAGTTCACTACTGACAGCCGGCTGTCAATAGCGAAAGTTCGCTATTGACAGCCAGCTATATATTTCTTTATATTTGTGGGTTTCTAACAGGTGACTTATCTTTAATATGGTAAGATAAATGAATGGCATTAAATCATATGACCCTAGGTTCATCACAAGTATCCTTTAAGCATATATTTTGTAAGTATATTTGGGATTTGGGCCAGAAATCAGACTTTCAAAAAATGTTAAAATTTGTGGTACATGTAATAACTAAATTAATGTTTTTCTTTTCAAGTTTTCCGTATTCTGACAGCCCCTTTGTGACTTATAAGGCATTCCTTAAGCTATAAGTACCTTAGACGGAATATTTCCATCGGTATTCTGTTAAACCTCTCCATATCGACGGAAATGGGGTATATTCAGCCCTTGTAATGTAGAAAAACAAACGATTTTCGACTCTTGAGTCGCTAATTCTACAGTACGTTTTAAGCAATTTTATGTGTTTACTGGAAGATCTATGGCACTGGTAGAAAAACATAACAAAACTAATACCATTAATAGCAAAATAACAAAACTGCAAGTCGCTTACGACTAGGTGAGCTGGCTGTCATTAGCGAAAGTTCACCATGGACAGCCGGCTGTCGATAGTGAAAGTTCGCTATTGACAGCCAGCTATATATTTCTGATTAAATTTATATCTGTTGGTTTCTGATATGGATTTAGATTTTAATGTCAATATTGTCAGACAAATGAATAATATTAAAACCTTATGATTCTAGCTTAGTCTATGACATGACCCCAAATGGTACATACCTGGGGTAGGGCTAGAGATAAGAATAATCTGAAATATCTTTTCAACGTGGTACTCTCTTCATATTAATGTTTCTTAAAGTCCATCTTATGACAACTGCATACTTGGAAAAAGTAGGCTACATATATAGGGCTTGTATTCCATATATGCCATCAAATCCAAGGGACTAATCTTTTGATCTGGAAATGGGGTTACGTGACTGGGACAAAAGGCAAAAAACTAGATCTTTAAAATTCTAAATCAATACAGTCCTTTATAATCAATATAGAAGTCATTTATTATTGTAACATTTGTATTTGTATCATGTCAGACTTGAACTCCAGGGTTTAAATGATGCCTGAGGTGAGTTGAATCATCCAGACTAGGAAATAAACACAGGTCATGGCTGAGTTCACACACATTTTATGCCTTACTGAGGAATAATTCATACCGGGGATAACACTTATTGATAAGTCATAATCACATGTAACTATTTCTGAGATTAAAACTAAATTTTCTGGCCCTCAAAATGGAAACTGAGGTGAGTTGAATCCTCCAGACTAAACAGAGTTTATGGCTAAGTCCACACACATTTAGGCCTTACTGGGGAATAATTCATACCGGGGATAACACTTACTGGGAATAAAATAAATATCAGATCTTGGAAAAATCTCCAAAATGTAAAATTCCTGCAGATTTTGAATGTGATTTGTATTTAACAAAAACATGATCATTTAAACATTTATATCTGCTTGGAAGCAAAAAATCATCAAAATTACAGATTTCTTCATAAATTGGATACAAAATGTTGTATAATTTTCATGTCGGATCACATCTTGTTGAAACTCTGGCATGTGATAGATTCTGACTATGATCTTGACTTGAAAACTACTTCATTCAGACATTTATGCATAAGATGGAGGAATACTGATATAAAGTGATTAAAATGGTTATAAACTTGCAGGAAATGGATAAAAGTTTTGAATACAATTTGAAATTTTGTTCGTGACTCAGTGCTGTACAAATGTTCATAACATCATGTTTCTATATCTTTTTCAGAATAAACTGCTGGGTAATCTAATAAATAAATAAACAAATTTGTATATAAATAAATGACTTTATAAATCATAAACACAAGTTTCAATAATAAATGTGATAACAAGATATTGGTGCAGCTCTGACAGAATATTTCATATTTTGATAATACTGAATTTCAAGTTATTCGCTTTCCTTACAAGTGATGTGTTTGACTCCCATGGGGTTGATTGTTACTAGGATTTATGAAGCCATTTCATTTTAAATATAGAGAAATAAACTTATGCACATTAATATATATGAAAATGTGTAGCTGGCTGTCAATAGCGAACTTTCGCTATTGACAGCCGGCTGTCAGTAGCAAACTTTCGCTATTGACAGCCGGCTGTCAGTAGCGATCGCCTTTCGAAAAACCAATCTTCATCGTCGTCTGCATTTGTAAATTGTGTATTTATCTTATATTTTTACATTTTGGAAACAAATATGATCTGAAATAGGATATATGGAAATATGTTTGACAAAGAAAAATGTTCAGCCGAAAAAAGAAAAAGAAAGTACAAATTTCCCGACATCTGAACGACACACTGTCTGCGCATGCCGACAAAAATGTCTGCGCCCAACATTATGGCAGCCTAACCGTCGGTTTTGTTCGGTAAGGTATGTAGATTTTTTATTCTAAATTTCTTACGTACGTTTATCCTAAAGCAAACACACATGTGTGTTTGCTATAAGTTGATCAACTTGCGTCCCCAAACAGATAAACAGATAAACCATTGACCCCGGTGACCGGTCGGCAAGCTACTCAGTACTCTTTCGTTAGAAAAAAATCAATGTTGGTTACCGGAACTGCACCTTTCCCACCTCTTCGCTCATTCGGTCGATGGTATAACTCGGTCAATATCGCTGTGATTTAATCATTTTAAGATGCTGATAAAATCATAATTTGTCAGAATAATAATACGGGGTTCATACCTTGAGCTGAATAAATAATGAAGATCTACAAAGACATGCAAAACTTTTATTATTATTTTTATTTTGTTTTCATATTTTCTGATATTAATTCAGTAAGGTTACAGCAATAAACACCGAGGAATTCACCTCGTACGAATGACCTATGATGTCACGCCGATCGTATCAATAGGCAGATAGGGCAGGTCGGCAAGGCACTCTGAAAAGAAATCAATATTGGTCACCTTTCCCGCTTTTTTCTTCATTTGGTGGAGGTGGTAACCTGGGTCATTATCGTTATGCGTTTACTTAGTCTGACTAGTCAGCCGTCAAAATGAAAGTTTCATACCTAAGGTTCATTTTGCCATCTGACTCCAGCACATTCTCAAAAAGCCAAGCTGTAAAACAAACAAACTAAAGTCGCGAAAACTAATGACATTTCAAAAATCGGTCCAAAAGTATAAAAGTTTTGCTATTTATAATTGTTTATGTAATTCAGTTGATCTTTAAATGAAAACCGCTAGGGTTTCACAAGATTTTATGACTGTTTAAGACTTAATTGTTTTATTGTAGCTGACCGATCAACCGTAACATGTTTAGACAAAGACACGTGTTTTGAACAAGACCGTCACATTGATCAGACGCCGGAGGCGTGAAACTTTATAGCATGTCTAATTTGCATTTGGACAACACCGTTAATCTGAGTAATCCTTATCTTGATTGGAGATAATTGATTCTTGGAGCTAATAAACAACAAAGCCAAGGTAAAGATGGGAATTTTGGGACGTCTCACGGCGAAAAAATCTTGCGTCCCGGGAATCATCTCTTGGCAGAATTATGCGTCCGAGCACGAGTTTTCTCGTCCCAGGACGCCGAATCTGGCGTCCTCGAGATCTCTGACCATTATTACAGAATAACAAGTTTTTATACAAAACAAAATGATAATCAGGTATCAAAAATTCATTTTGATGGCTGACCCGTCAGACCAGCGTTTACTACTTTCAGACGCTTACAAAATCATAATATGACGAAAATATTACAAATTCCTTACTTTGGAATAAATTACATCCCTAAATCTAATAGAATATGCTATGTTTTATTAAAACATTTCATTTTGATTCCATATTTTGCGCTCCAAATTTTGTAAGGGCATAGCAATAACACCTAGCAATGTACCTCCACCGAATGAACAAACTTACCTGTATGAGTATGACGTCATCCCAACATGCCCTATCCCGTCATCCTTGACCGTAGACTCGTACAACTCAGCTGATGTGTACAGTATACAGGGGCTGAAATAACTTGTCATCCATTCCAATTGTACATTCAGTCTCGTGTCCATCCTTAAAACAGCATGGCCAAAAATAGCCGTTTTTACCCATGGATTGTTTCACCTAGAACTCCATTGTTAATAAAAAGAAATGCTCACAGACACTTCGCTATTTTATGAAGCATACATTTGACTGTCTAACAATGAAGTTTTCTCCACAAAATTCTGTGTCTTCTTTTTTTAACATACTCATTTTTTCAGCTGTTTGTTGATGTGTTCAATCTGTGGGGCTGTTTCCGATCCCAGCCGAACACACATGGCAACGTTACTGAAACTGGCATCAGATATAAATTTATTCCAGTTGAAAGTTCAATCTTTTGTCTTGGCCAATCATACACATTTCTACAAAGGACTTTATTCAGGTCCACAATTTTGATTACGTTTTGACGTCATTGTGATGTTTCAACACGCTCTGCATTATACTAATTGGTACTATTTGAACAACTAACTTTCCATAGATGGAAATGATGGAAAGTTAATTCTCCGTAAACCTATGAACATGTGTAATATTTAAGTTCACCCTTGTGTACAGGTGGACGTTTTTAAACACGATTAAAACCACTAAACAGTAAACACGCACAAAACTTTTTCTAGAAGCTCAATAAACATAAAATATGATTTTAATTTATTTCTAGTATTTTCTACTTTCGGTTTGATGCATTCTTCTCATAGAAATGTTGTATTTTCTTTCATATGTCATATATATAAACAACTCTATGCATTCTTTGCATGAAGAGGTATGGCATATATAAACAACTCTACACATTTTTAGCTCACCTGAGCCGAAGGCTCACAAGGTGAGCTTATAGGATGGCCATGATCCGGCGTCCGTCCGTCTTCCGTCCGTCGTCCACAATTTCAAAGATCTTCTTCTCTGAAACAGCTTGGCCGATCTAGTTGAAATTTTATGTGGAGCCTCCTTAGGTAGTGGCATTGTAATTTTGTTCCCGATATCCTGGTCACATGACCAAGATGGCCACCACGCCCATATATGGTAAAAACACTACAAAAATCTTCTTCTCCAGAACCGGTGGGCCGATTTCCACGAAACTTGGTATATAGCATCGGGGACTTCAGCCCATCATAGTTTGATAAAATGATGATCCTTGGATGACCTTGACCTATTTTACAGCAAGGTCAAATCTGGAAACATAGGCTTTTACATGGGAAAAAGTGAAAACTATGGATTTTTTGAAAACTATTGCAGCCTGAGACCTGAAAAGTGGTAGATGCAAACAACTAATGGAGTAGGTGAAGGTATATGATTACAACCGCGCAAATACCAGCTTAGCAATTCACAAGTTTCAGACAACTCAAAATCAGTTGTCAAAGACAAGAAATTGACAGTCCACAACAGTTATCCAGGTGCAATTTAAATATAGAAAAAGATGTTCATTTCTTTAAAATAGCCAAAAGCTGTCAAACAATCACCTTGGTCTGTTTCATTATTTTCAAACAACCAATGGATTTTTTGAAAGAGAAATCAACATCTGCCAATTCCATCTTACTGTGACCAATCAGAGATAAATAAGGTAATGATGTTCATTTCAAGGTTGATACAAATATTGGACAGGAAATGTCAATTTCATCTTTTTGACAACAAGTAAGGAGATGTTGTTTGGAACACCTGGATTGCTAAGCTGCTATTTGCCTGGTTGTAATTTAGGTCAAGGTCATCTCTTGAACTTGGCCAATCTGTCGTCCATACACACTTTTCAAAGATCTTCTTCTCTGAAACGCTTGGCCAATCAAAGTGAAATTTTATGTGGAGCATCCATGGGTAGGGGAGACGAAAGTTTGATTGCGAAATCCAGGTCACATGACCAAGATGGCCGCCATGCCCATATGTGGTAAAAACCACTCAAAAATCTTCTTCTCCAGAACCGGCAGGCTGATTTACATGAAATTTGGTATGTAGCATTTGGGACTCCAGCCCATCATAGTTCGATCAAATGATGACCATAGGATGACCTTGACCTATTTTACGGCAATGTCAATTTTGGAAACATAGGCTTTTACATGGGAAAAAGTGAAAATTATGATGAACTTGAAGGTATGTGATTAATTTAGGTCAAGATCATCTCTTGAACTTGGCCAGTCTGTCGTCCATACACACTTTTCAAAGATCTTCTTCTCTGAAACTGTTTGGCCAATCAAAGTGAAATTTTATGTGGAGCAACCATGGGTAGGGGGAAGGAAAGTTTGATTTCGAAATTCGGGTCACATGACCAAGATGGCAGCCATGCCAAACTATGGTAAAAACCACTCAAAAATCTTCTTCTCCAGAACCGGCTGGCCGATTTACCCGTAAACTTTGTATGCAGCATTTGGGACTCCAGCCCATCATAGTTTGATCAAATGATGACCCTAGGATGACCTTGACCTATTTTACGCCAATTTCAATTTTGGAAACATAGGCTTTTACATGGGAAAAGGCGAAAACAATGGATATTTTGGAAACTGTTGCAGCCTGAGACCTGAAGGTTGCTAGATGCAGACAACTAATGGAGTCAATGAAGGTAAGTAATTAATGAAGGCCAAGGTCATTTCTTGACCTTGACCCAAGGTCATTTAAATATCAAAATTAAAATTATGGTCTTCTCAGAAATCACTGGGTTTGGAAACTATTGCAGCCTGAGACCTGAAACTTTGCAGACGCAGACAACTTATGATGTCAATAAAGGTGTGTGAGTATTCCAGGTCAAGGTCATTTCATGATGACTTAATACTCCAAGATCAGGCTTCAGGTGAGCGTTCTCAGGATCAATGGTCCTCTGGTTTGCATTGGTACATGTATCGAAGTCAAAGGTGTTGAAAGAGTTCTAAGTTAACATGGTCTTTCCTTTGTTTTGTTTTTACTTTCAACTAATGGAACTTCAATGTAAGCCGTTCCTGTCAGTGTGAAGGTATTACAAAACACCCTAGGGGACATCGCATTTAATTATTTGCATACACCTTAAATCTGTTTCTTTCTCACTATCTTAAATAACTTGGAAGTTATTTATTTTGCCTGATGCAGGTGAGATATCAGACCCTTTTCTTGTTTTCATAAAATGAGCCGCCTCATGGCTCATGAGAAAACCAACAATCTGCATATGCGAAAACAAAGACGCAGATCAGCTTCGCAGTAACTGCGAAGCTGATCAGCGCCTTTGTTTTCGCTACACGGATAGTACAATTCCTCTACTTTCTAAATCCAAAATTTCCAGTCACTAGTCATCTTCTGTGCTTGTACAGCCCGGTTTGTGTCGGACCTGTTCGGAAACCACATTGTTGGTTTTCCCACGAGGCGGCTCAAATATTAATAACAAATAGAGGATGTTTGCTTTTTTGAGGTGAATACCAAATATATTTCATCGAGTGAGTTGAAAACATCAGAATTTTCATGAGTGCGCAGCACAAGTGAAAATTTTTATGTTTTCAACTCACGAGATGAAATATATTTGGTATTCACCGAAAAAAAGCAAATTTTCTTTTTATTTTATACAATACACGGGCATTTTCCAATTCACAAAGCAGGCAGTGAAAATTCAAATACCAAACATTTTTGAAAACACAAATAATTTTGGTACCACATTAATCCTTACGTTCTAACTAAGAAAATGAATACCCACACTTTATGTTTTCGTTCATAAATAACAGAGTTATAGGCGTTTGCATTTCTGAAGTGAGACACATTTAATGACGTCAAGTAAATGGAAACGTAAGAAGTAATCCAAAATGTACAGTGAAGATATAGGCTGATATTACTAGTGACTTTTGATATCAGTGAGATTTGATATCAGTGAAATTTCATATCAATCAAAATACCAATTTTATCAAGTTTTGATATACATTGGTTTTCACTGTAAAGTATAAAATAAATACATCATATCGTCTTTCAGGCCCTGCAAGCAGCTATCATGTTACACCTACATGGCCTCACTTCAACTGGCCAGACACAACTCCAACAGAGCTGCTATTTCAAGACCAAAAAGACATTTCTACGTTAGAGAGTTCCCTACTGTTGTAGTTCAACCAGATGGCTCAACGATATCAGTACGCTATTCAATTCCTAGGCAGATTATTCAGGTATTTTCATTGAAATATTTTTTTTTTTATTTTTTCACAACTTTAGACGTGTCATACATAAGCGTTCGCATGGGAAAACCAACAATTTTGGTTTCCAACTAGGTCTGACACAAAGTTGTCTTTACAGTCACAGAAGCAGGCGAGAAGGTTGAAATTTCAGATTAGGGAATATACTATCTGTGCAGTGAAAACAAAGACACTGATCAGCTGTGCAGTTCCTGCACAGCTGATCTGTGTCTTTGTTTTCGCAAATGGAGATTGTTGGTTTTCTGATGCGGTGGCCATACATATCTCCCTATTTCAGAGGGATCTCCCTATTCTTTGAAAAAATCTCCCTATTTGGAGTCTCAGAATTTCCCTATATATCTTATACATCTCCCTATTTGGAATTTGGAATCTCCCTACCTCAAATCAAGAAATTCCTTCTTTATTTAATCACACTCGGGAATTCTCCCTATTTGGCTTCTCAAGTGTATCACATGTATGTCATTGGCCCATGTCATGTTTCCATGTATATTTTAAGAATACTTGTACTCTAAGCTAAAGACACCAGTGCCAATTTATACTTGTACAGGACGTTTTGATTGTTAGATGAGCCGCGATGTGAGAAAACGGGTCTTCAGGGTTTCCGACCAGGTCTACACAAACTGACCTGTGCAGATACAGAAGGTGGCCAGAAGCTTGAAATTCTGGATTTAGGAAAAAGAGTTGTACTGTCCGTGAAGTGAAAACAAAGTCACTGATCAGCTTTGCACTTACTGCGAAGCTGATCTGTGCCTTTGTTTTCGCATAGGCAAAAATCAGGTTTTCTCATGATGTGGCTCAGATTATGTCCATAGCGAACAGCTGAGTTTAAGGATGTTCGCTGCCAATGAAAAAGTATTCAAACTTTTTTTCTAACCACTCTTTTTTGATTCCAAAATACAACATAAGACATTTGAAAACAAAATAAATATAGGGTAGTGTGCATTTTTTCAAGCTACAGGCCTCTGAATGAGACCTCTGAACACCATGTTTTAAATTTGGTAAAATTAATTTAATTTATGATTCTTTGAAACATACCTGTCTTGAACAAAAATACACCTAGAATGCTTTTAAAAGTCATAATATTTACGTAGCGCAGACAATTTTGGACGAAAAATATAGAAAAAATTGCAACTTGGAGTGGATGAAAAAATTTTACGATTCCTTTTCTAACCCTACCCCCATACTTGAAAAGTCGGAAAAAATCAATATTTTGAAATGTACCAAACCCATATTTGTTGATTCAAACTTTTTCTTGTATTTTCACACAACATAGAACTTGGTAATATTGTTCGAATAAAAGAAAGAAATATATAGGGTAGTGAGCATATAAGAGAGAACCAACAACTTGAAAATCGCCATTTTCGGCCTTTTTTCGTCTGTTTTGTTTCTAAAAGCCCATTTCATAAAACCACCTTCAATTTTAAAACCAGCACACCAAAGACACAAAGAATGACTTAGAAGACCATGTACACATACACTGCTGCTAAAATAAACATCGAACTAGTGCAATTAATTTGAAGATCTGTAATATTCAAGTTTAATCTACCCTACCCCCTAAATTTTACTGACAACTAAAACTTTCTGAAAAGTTGCAGAAAATGGGGTGAAAAAATGAAGTTTCTTAGATTGACAATTTTCATGGCTCATTTTATGCATATTATCAATATGTATCCAAATATAAAATATTAGGAAAATATCTGCAACCGTTTGCGAGATATTCAAGAAAAGAAAAACCGGAAGTTCCGAAATGTCAAATTTTAGCAGCGAACATCCTTAAGGTCAGTTGTCCTATTGAATAACCACACTTTATCATTAAATGTAAGGACTAGGGACGCAAACTGGGGAAAGAGAATAGCCATAGAAATCACTGTTGTCAAATGCCCCCATGGTGCTTGGATTGGTAAATTACCAATCCAAGCATCATGGGGTCATTTGACAACAATGCTATCACTAGTACTGGAGCCTACATTACCAATGGTAATATAAATGAGCCGCCTCGTGGGAAAACCAACAATGTGGTTTCCGAACAGGTCCGACACAAACCGGCCTGTACAAGCACAGAAAAGAGCTAGAAGCCTGAAATTTCGGATTTAAGTAGAAGAGGAATTGTACTATCCGAGTAGCGAAAACAAAGACGCTGATCAGCTTCGCGGTAACCGCGAAGCTGATCTGCACCTTTGTTTTCACCTAGGCAGATTGTTGGTTTTCCCATGAGGCGGCTCAAATATAGGCTCAAGTGATAGCATTGATTGGTTTGAGTTTCAAAATACAGATCTGTGGCTAAAAAGTTGGGTTGAGGGCTAAGAGCATCTTGTATGCAGGAATCGGTATGCTAAAATTAATGCAAACTTTTATTAGATGCAATGTCCGAATTTCTTATTTCGTATGTGAAATTAAGTAAGCGTAACTGATTTATTTGTATTCATTCCTTTTAGAATGTGTAAATAAATTTGAATCTAATTGTTGCCATCTTGAAACTCAAACCAATCATTGTCCTCACTGCGGCCTACGTTACCAATCAGATCATCACAGAGGCCGTCGACATTAGTGAAAATGTCACAAAAGAATGCCCTGCAATCTCAGAAGCTTCATGGCATTAGGAAAACGTGCCCATGGATGCAATATTTCAGTGATTTTTTAAAGTTGTAAAAATGAAAATTTTCAGTAAGAAAATTTTAATATTTTTCTCATTTTTGCTCAAAACAAAGATTGTGGGTACACATTAGAACCGCCTCGGCGAGGCTTCATGGCATTATGAAAACTTGCCCATGCAATATACAGTGATTTTTAAAGTTGTAAAAATGAAAATTTTCAGTAGGAAAATTTTTATTTTTTTCTCATTTTTGCTCAAAACAAAGATTGTGGGTACACATTAGAACCGCCTTGGCAAAATAGGTATACCCATGCAAACCCCAGTTTTACTATATAAAAGTGGTGTTTAAGGGGGTATTCATTGCATGGACATGTTTTCCTGATGGTTTACATGCTCACTTATGTTCCATGCATGTATTGTATTTAACACCTATTTCCTTCTTCTCCAGTCCGTCGGATGGGACTATAAACCGAGGTCCCGTCTCCATATGACCATAGCTGTTGGTGGGATGTTAAACCCCAATCAACCAAACAATCTGCATAGGCGAAAACAAAGACGCAGATCAGCTTCGCGGTAACCGCGAAGCTGATCAGCGCCTTTGTTTTCGCTACTTGGATAGTACAATTCCTCTTCTACTTAAATCCGAAATTTCAAGCTTCTAGCTCTTTTCTATTACTGTGCAGGCCGGTTTGTGTCAAACCTATTTCCTTGAAAGTTGCAGTTTATGGTAGCCATTTTGCTCTTTCTGTTTACAGCTACCACTGGATCTTAGAACACTGAACGAGGCAGAGAGATTGGCTAGGCTTCGGAAACGAGAAACAAAACAGAAAATTATTGTTAAAGAGGAAATAGAAGATGACTTTGATTCACTGAAATACAGAAAACTCAGGAGGAAATGAGCCGTGACATAAGAAAACTGGTCTATGGGGTTCCGACCCGGTCCGACGCAAACAGGTCTGTGCAGGACACAAATGGATCTTTGCAGCTATAGAAGCTTGAAATTTCAGATTTAGGAAGAGGGATTGTACTATCGGTGTAGCAAAAACAAAGGCGCTCATCAGCTGTGCAGTTACTCCACAGCTGATCTGTGCCTTTGTTTTTGCATAGGCAAAATCTGTTTATACGGCTCAAATGATAACACTGAGCCATCTCGTGGGAAAACCAACAGTGTGGGTTCCAAACAGGTCCGACACAAACCGACCTGTACAGTGAAAGAAAAGAGCTAGAAGCTTGAAATTTCGGATTTAAGTAGAGGAGGAATTGTACTATCTGAGTAGCGAAAACAAAGGCACTGATCAGCTTCGCGGTTACCGCGAAGCTGATCTGCGTCTTTGTTTTCGCCTATGCAGATTGTTGGTTTTCCCACGAGGTGGCTCATATATTGCTGCTCGACAATTCCACAATGAGACAAGGTTATTATGAACAATGAGCTACTCAGATAAAAGTCAAAATAAATATTGGTTTAATATTTTTGTTGTTTTTTTCCCCATATTTGCCTTTAAAAGTGCCTTAGTCATTACATGTAATAGAACTTCTAATGAAACCCATATATAATATTATACAACTATTTCATACCTTCCTGTGTAAAAGTCAAAACTATCACCCCGAGGTGCTGTGGATGACCCGATGATCTGTTGCTTGTTTTGCTTGTTTGATCATATTGTTCTTGTTTGTTTGATTCATTTGCCTGGTTGGTCCTTATCATTATACCCCCGGCATTTATGCCGACGGGTATATAGCTTTCGCTTTTCCGTTCGTCCGTTCGTATGTTAGTTAGTTAGTTAGTTAGTTAGTTCGTTTCTTCGTTCGTAATTCCGGAACGTTCGTGGAATTTACGTCAAAGTTTTGGTTAAAGTTTCTCTAGAGGTGTATATCTCATGAACCAATGGTCAGAAACCATTCATATTTGGACCATAGGTACCCTATAGGGTTTGCTTTGTTTCCATGAGTTCGGACCCCAGGGCCCATCCCCAGGGGTAGGGCTGGAGGTCAAAATCTAGGTCACCTTTGAAATATGCTGTTTACAATTTTAATGTTTCTTCTATATGTCCATATCTTAACAAACAATCATAGGGATGTATTCTTATTTAGTTCATAGATACCCTATAGGGTTTGCTTTCATACTCCATGCTCGGTACCATCTCCAGGGGGTGGGGCTAGAGGTCAAAATCTAGGACTTATTTATAATATGATAAATATCATAATAAATATTTTCTGTAAGTCTGTTTTCTTGACATGCACAAAGTTTTATCAGAAAGCATTCATACTTAGACCATGTAAGGTTCAGACACTAGGGTCCATGTGCGGGGGGTGGGGCTAGAGGTCAAAATCTAGAACTTCTTTAAAAAATGTATTTCTTTACTTTTCTTTACCACCATGTTCAGAAATGATTCGTACTTGCACCAAAGGTACACTATTAGGTTTGACATTAGACTCTAGGGTCTGTGCCCTGAGGGTGGGGCTAGAGGTCAAAATATAGGACATCTTATTTTTTTTTTTTTTTTTTTTTTAATATTATTGAAGAATGACATTCTACTTTACATCTAGGACCGAGGACCTGAACCTCAATGTCCGCGATCAAGTCCTAGATTGAGTATACAAGTCAGCTCTGTATACTGCTCTAAAATAGATCTGTCATTCTACTACACCCCCCCCCCCCTCCCCATGGTTTTAGACAGTGTTTTTTGCAAATACAAATTTATAAGATTTACTTGTTGAGGGCGCTCTCTTTCATCAGGAATTGAGGTTTAATGTGTCACTGTCAGTGAGCATGTCTGGATTGGTGGCGGTGGGCTGAGGGGTGGGGGCATTGGAGGGAGCTACCAGCCGGGGGTATACGTGCCTCTCAAGGCACTTTTTCTAGTTACTTTTTGTTTACAATGATTGCAGGTATGGTAAGGCAGTATAAAAGCATGCAAATCATGTCACATGACTGGGAAATAGTCAAAACTGTTGCCCGTGAAACAGTTTGTCACATAACATGAAACAGTTCATTGAAACTGGTTGGTAAAACAGTCCAAAATGTTTAATTACTATTATATAGAACGTTGGGTAATAAAACAAACTGTGTGTTGAACATTTCATTATCATCTGTCTACTTCATTGGTTGGTTACTGGTCTGGCTCTGAGTGATATTTTTTATGCTCAAATTTAATTAAGCTGAGCATTGAATTATCCTGCTCATAGCATGTCATACTGCCAAACATGCAACAGTGGATTGCCTTTTGTTACTTGAGATATTAACCTGCATAAGCCTGGCATCCTTTTATATGGGACATTGTCAAACAGTTTAGCCCCAGATGTGACGCCACAAAATGCAGCGTCCCATCTGGAGCTGTTCTGTTTGCAAATAGAAATTTCATCGAAAAAGAGATAAGAATTAAAAATTACTCCTAATGCCCCTATAAAAATGAAAGTGGACTTGCACAGATGATAATAATGGGCAAGTCCATTCGTCATGGGTTGGGCAAGTCCATTCGTCATGGGTTAAGCAGTAGCTTTAAAGTAAGTTAAAGTAGTATAAGAAGCATCGCACATGACTGCAATGTCACTTCCGTTAAATATATGAGCCTTTGCATGAGAAAACCAACAATTTGGGTATTGGACCAAGAGAAGTTGTAGAAATCATTTGAGCCGTGTCATGAGAAAACCAACAATGTTTTTTCTGATCAGGTCTGACACAAACTGAGCAGTACAAGCACAGAAGATGGCTAGAGGCTGGAAATTTTGGATTTAGAAATAAGAGGAATTATACTAGTATCCGTGTAGTGAAAACAAAGGCGTGATTGGCTTTGCAGTTACTGCGAAGCTGATCTGCACCTTTGTTTTTGCATATGAAAGAAGTTTGTTTTCTCATGACGAGGCAAATTTCTTGACCAAAGCTTCATGAAAGAAATGAGCTGACATTAGGAGTTTAATCTTGGATCAGTGAGTGCAGTGGCCTGGGTTTCAACTCTGCTGGAGTGCCATGTTGTGTCCTTGGGCAAGAGACATTTACTCCAGACAGCACTGGTTGATACACAGGAAGACGAGAAAGTGGTGGGTCTGACATGACTGAAATGTTGTTGACTAGGATGTTAAACCTCATGAAAACCAAACTGTTAAGTCCCATTGCACCGCTCATTCATTCAAGATTATCTGCCGTGGTTGGAAGGTCAGGTTGGCGAGGGTTGCCACGCTCAGGGGCAAACGAAATTCCCTGACTTGCCTGACAATTCCCTGACGGAATTTCAAATTTCTCTGACAGCAACATATCGGCGAGCTGCAGTTTCATGACAGTTAAAGCAGACAAGTCTTAAAACTGAAAAGGCATACATTACTATAACACACTAATCAGGACTTAATTCAACATAAAATACACTTCTAGATACTATCTGATTTATGACTGCCCCAAAAATGACAAATTCACTCAATAATTGGACATGAATTTGGTACTATTAAAATTCCCTGACATTTACCAACAGTTCAAAATTTCCCCGACAGTTTGCAAAAATCCCTGACCTTAAAAAGAAATTAAATTTCCCTGACGTTTCCCCGATGTATGGCAACCCTGTTGGCTTCTATAAATAGTACAGCTGTTCAATACAATGTATCATACAAGTACAATCTCTGACATACTGCATCAGGGAGTCGACTCTTTGGCTCAGTGGTAAGAGGATTGGATCTCTACCCCGGCGATCGGGGTTCAAATTCCATAAGGGACGTGGGATTTTTTCAAACTATGCAGCATTTCTTAATTACGAATTTTCATATTCGTAAAATGGGGGCTCGTTGGAAATGGACCAATTGAGTCATACAGTCATAAAAATGACCTCGTAATCATAAATAATTACTTTCTTGAAATATGGGTGTGTTATGTCCCATTGCACCACTCATTCATTCGAGATTATCTGCCGTGGTTGGAAGGTTGGGCTGGCAGATCACATGGTGCATAGCTTCTGCACAGCTATTCGATACAATGTATCATATAAGTACAATCTCTGACATACTGCGTCAGGGAGTCCACTCTTTGGCTCAGTGGTTAGAGCATTAGATTTCTACCCCCGTGATCGGGGAAAGCAGGATATTTTCAAACTATGCATAATTTCTTATTTACGAATTTTCATATTCGCAAGACAAACAAAATACGCTTCGGCTTCCACATCAGTTCCCAAAACATTCTTTATTCAATAGCATGTATCAGAGGGAAGAAAGACTTGGACAGAATAAAAGAAAAATACAATGGGTGGTTGCAAAATACCATTTATTTAATTTGCTAAACATTTACAAAAAATAGAACAAAACAATACACAAAAATACGGAAAAATAGACACAATTGGCAGTGTTGTCAATAATCTAAACCAC
Organism: Rugalucina vietnamica; assembly: GCA_964017185.1. Classification (NCBI taxonomy): domain Eukaryota; kingdom Metazoa; phylum Mollusca; class Bivalvia; order Lucinida; family Lucinidae; genus Rugalucina; species Rugalucina vietnamica. The sequence continues at coordinate 19,666,930 of OZ024873.1, forward strand.
AAATAGAAAACGAACAGCAGTCTGAGAACACCTCGGTGCTTGTATGAAAAATGAGACACCTCGTGGGAAAACCAACAATGTGGTTTCCGAACAGGTCTGACACAAACCGAGCTGTACAAGCACAGAAGATGGCCAGAGACTGGAAATTTTGGATTTAGAAAATAGAGGAATTGTACTATCCGTGTAGCGAAAACAAAGGGGCTGATCAGCTTCGCGGTTACCGCGAAGCTGATCTGCGCCTTTGTTTTCGCCTATGCAGATTGTTGGTTTTCCCATGGGGCGGCTCAAATAAGGATCAGATCAGCTTCCACACAGGTCACTCAGTTTGTTTTTTTACTTCCAATTAAAGCATAACTGAGCCATGTCAAAAGAAAACCAACATTAAACATATAGTGCGAAACCAACAGCGCAGATCAGCGCCTTTGTTTTTGCTACACATATAGTACAATTCCACTACTTTCTAAATCCAAAATGTCCAACCTCTAGCCTCCTTATGTGCTTGTATAGCTCAGTTTGTGTTGAACCTGTTCGGAAACCACATTGTTGGTTTTCTCGTGACACGGCTCAAATACTTCAGTTTGAGCTTACTCTGGCCATCAACAAACACTTGTAAGTATATACCAAATTCCGAAATCATTAATTGCACAAAATTGTTTCCGACACATTTTTGAATGAAACTAGAAAATGTGTTTATGAAACACTATGCCCCCAACAGATACATCACTTTCATTGTGAAAATGTCCAAAAAATGACTAAACTCAAATTGCAACTTTCAATGTGAAAATGTCCGAAAAAAGACTTGTTCAAATTGCAAAAATAGTGACATAAATTAATCTGAGGAGAATATCCAAACCACATGCATATCTTCAGAGCATGGTTACAACATCTGTAAAGTTTCCAAAGTATCGGTATTTATATCCAAATCACATGCATATATTCAAAGTATGGTCACAACATCTGTAAAGTTTCAAGAGAATTTGTTTTAAATTGTAGGAGGAGGTGCACAAACAAGGTTCCCACTATCTATTCACTTTCTCAAGAATTGAAAAGGGAAATAACTCACAGAATAGGCCCCTAGCCCCTTGAATTTACCTAAAAGAAAATATACCAGTCCTCTTAATTTTCATACGCAAACCACATACCAAATTTCAATATCCTACCTCCAATGGTTCTTGACCGAGTGCTAAGTGTAACTCACTCACTGGAACGGACGGGCATGCCCCTTAACTTCAGAACAGTTACATAACAAGATAATGTGAACCACCTTTTGTTGTTGCCTCCATTTTACCTGAATTCCACCCAAAATTGAGAATTTCATGACATCCAATATGTGCTTTGGATATAAACACCCAAGGAAACAACTAAGGCTTTATGTACCACTAAACTTAATCACTTTTCCTTGGCATGCTCTGACATAAGCAGTTAACCAGTAACCAGATTCAGTAGGTTACGTTTATTAGCTTTGCCTAGAGGTTCAATTTGTCCATCTGTTATAATTTTTTACTGTCCCATATTATATGCTAAAATATCATCTGATACTGGTGATTGGTAAAGTAAAAATACACCAAACTACAACCATACAAGTTTTGATGCTTCACGTTCAGAATGAAAAGCAGGGGTCTTGTTGGGTTTGTCAGTTATCCTTGCCACACTATTCCTGGGCAAGAGTCTTGGTGGATTTCTTTCATCATAGCTAAAGAAATACTTTCATGACCAAATCTTCATGAAAGTTAAGAAATGTGCCAGACATGTGGTTGATCTCAGGTAAGCTTCAGTATGAATGAAACACCCACTCATCATGCCCAATGAGTCTGGTGAAGTAAAGCACAAAGACTGCAACCATGGTGACACAATTAACTTGTCAGTTAAAGGAATTACAGTAATGGGAAACCTCACTTTAATATTCTCAGACTGAGATTCAATTAAAACTTGAAAAAGAAAAACATCAAACAACCACAGAATGAAAATGTACATGATCAATCAAAAGCTTGTATCACACTGGTCAATAGAAATGCATATGCTTCCTCGGAAACGCAGGGGCTTCCATATTAGGACCCACAGGCTTCCCAACAAAATGGCGGTTTGGTAGCAGGAGAAAACAGTATGAAACACACTTTCTAATTGTTACATCATTGTTAAACTATCATAAAATCTGGCATACGCCTTAAAGTACCCCCTATTCATTTCTCTTTACAATAGTAAATTTAAGTAAATTTATTTGAAATGAAAATATAGACCAAACAGAAATACGTAAATGAAGAATCAGCTTTACCTTATGAATTTGCATTACAAAAACTTGCCCATGCAATATACAGAGAATTTTTTTAGCTGTAAAAATTGAAAATTTGGATAATTTTTAATATTTTAGCTCAAAACATACATTGTGGGTACACGTTAGAACCGCCTCACCGAGGCGGTTCTAACGAGTACCCACAATCTATGTTTTGGAGCAAAAATAAGTAAAATAGGTATACCCCTGTATACCCCAGTTTTACTATATAAAAGTGGGGTTCAAGGGGGTATACATTACACGGACATGTTTTCATGATGTAAATGGCAGTATACCTACATCAAAAAGTACATTTGGGTCCATTTTTTCCCCTTTCAATAAGTAATTTACTACCATTATAAAAGGAAATAAATAGGGGGTACTTTTAGGCGTCAGATTTTACAATTGTTGAATAGTTGTTAAACAATTAGAAGGTATATCATACAAACCCATTTTGAGGGTCGGTGTTATTCTTCATGGACATATCTCTAGTCGCACTAAATCAAAAGGCTGGCTGTATCATCTGATTTAAATGAAAGGCATAAAATAGCATGAAATACCCTCAATTTTTATCAAATTAAAATTTCGTAAGAAGCCCCAGCTTTGTTTTAGATTAAGAAGTCAGGTACGTTGTAAATGAAATTCTTAATTATTTTTTTTTCTAAAAGGTTATGGACTAACATGTATGTGTGTGAATGTTTTTGACGTCACCATCTTGTCTTTTAATTTTCTTGGCAGTACAAGTGCTTTGATCGTGTATTTTAAGACAGAAATTGGTAAATACATTACGAAAACTTGCCCATGCAATAAACAGAGATTTTTTGGAACTTTAAAAATTGAAAATTTTCAAATGAAAAATTTTGATATTTCTCTTATTTTTGCTCAAAACATAGATCGTGGGTACACGTTAGAACCGCCTCACCGAGGCGGTTCTAACGAGTACCCACAATCTATATTTTGGAGCAAAAATAAGTAAAATAGGTATACCCCAGTTTTACTATATAAAAGTGGGGTTCAAGGGGGTATACATTACACGGACATGTTTTCATGATGTAAATGGCAGTATACCTACATCAAAAAGTACATTTGGGTCCATTTTTTCCCCTTTCAATAAGTAATTTACTACCATTATAAAAGGAAATAAATAGGGGGTACTTTTAGGCATGTGTCAGATTTTACAATTGTTGAATAGTTGTTAAACAATTAGAAGGTATATACCTTTTTCACCTGTCAACAATCCGCCATTTTGTAAGGAAGCCTGTGGGTAGCCGGACAACTCGGACCCAAGACAACTGGGACCCTTGGTATTTTTCGGACCCAAGACGAATCGGACCCAAGCCTGAGACAACTCAGACCCATTTTTGAGACGACTCGGACCCAACAACAAGGACGACCATGCAAACAATTTTATTTTAGTATGTATAACTTGTATAAAACACACATTCTTGCTAAAATCATAATGCAGCTCATGGTGTTATTTTGTGTAACCTGGGTTAATGAATATACTTGAACATTTGGTAACTACTTTGATATGAGGTTTCTGTGATAATATGATAAGCATTTTCTTTTCTTTCGAAAAAAAAATGCATAATATTGAGTCATTTTTCTGTAATAATGCAGCCCATGATGTTATGTTGTGTAACCTGGGTTATTAAATTTACTTGGTGACTACTTTGATATGATGATTCTGAGATAGTATGATAAGCAAAAAATATTTTTTTCTTTAAATGCAAACAAAAAATGCATGGAATTATGTCATTTATCTGTAATAATGCAGCTCATGTTGTTATTTTGTGTATCCTGGTTGGACATTTGGAGACTACTTTGGTATGATGATTCAGTGATAATATATGATAATAGTAATGTTTCAATATTATCAACATTTTACAATACACATAGCGGCCCCCGTGGCCGAGCGGTTAAGAGCGCTGTTTCTTAATCACTCGATCATCTCACCGCTGTGTCTGGTGTGGGTTCGAGCTCCGCTCTGGCCACATGTGAGACAAGCCAAGTTCTGTTTGCGGGTGTGTCAGGTGGTTTTTCTCGGGGTTCTTCCGTTTTTGCCCCACCTACTGATTGGCCCGTCTCATATGAGCTGAAATAATCTTGAAAGGGACGTAAAACTGAATTAAAAAAACAAAAAAAACAACAGCAATACACAAAAAGTCGCCTGTAGGCAAAAGTGACACCTCAACTAAGTATCTCGATTCATTCGATAATTTAATCAACGTCGATTATTGTTGATCAAATCACGACGCCTGTAATCGATAAGCGACAATCAACAAAACATAAAGGTTTTAGTATATCGATATATGGGATATTTTAGTGGTAAATCTGACAGATACGGTGCAGTGTACTGCCTTTCAAATAATATTTAATTTACTTGGCTCGCGAGTCTTCATCGCATTTGTCGTACAGACAAGGTTTTCCTGTTTTCGTTGGGCTGTACATGTACGGATGTGTACATTTGACACACAGATCAAACAATGTCTTTTAATGTTGATCACTCTTCATAAATTTGCACAAAAAATAAAACATAAAAACCAAGTTTACGCAGTTAAAATTCATACAAAAATCGTAAACCAATAACTAAAAAAAATTAAAAGTCTTACTAAAACCATTGTGTTCATTCGTTCGTATTAAAATTGGTTGTTCCGTTATACATGTAGTTGCGTAATAAAGACTGCTCAGTCGTCTTATGAGTTTTATTAACATTTAACATAATGCACTAGGTCATTTGTAGACACGACCCTCTCGGCCCCGGGGATATCATGCATTTATGATATCGCCCGTATATCGTCCGTCAGTATGGGTCCGATTTGTCTTGGGTCCGAAAAGGTTTAGGTCCGCTTCGTCTTGGGTCCGAAAAGGTTTGGGTCCGAGTCGTCCCGGAAATTTTGGGTCCGAGTCGTCTTGGGTCCGAGTTGTCTGACATTCAGCCTGTGCATCCTAATATGGAAGTCAAGGCCTTTCTGAGGAAGCATATGTGTTTCTATTGACCAGTGTGATATATTTGAAAAGAAAATATTTCAATAAATTTCTACATAATTATTCTTCAAGCCATACATGCAATAAATAACTCTTGTAATTTTTGGATATTAAGAGCTGTTTCAAGAGAAAACCTGTTTTTTACTTTCTAAAGTCAGAGTTTCAAGCCTCACATCAGGAAAACATGTCTGTGTTATATCTACCCCCTTGAACCCCACTTTTATATAGCAAAACTGGTATATAAAACTGGTATAGGGGTATACCTATTTTTCTTATTTTTGCTCCAAAACATAGATTGTAGGTACTCGTTAGAACCACCTCGGCGAGGCGGTTCTAACGTGTGCCCACAATCTATGTTTTGAGCAAAAATAAGAAAAATATCAAATATTTTCTGTTGAAAATTTTCATTTTTTAGAACTTTAAAAATCTCTGAATATTGCATGGACAAGTTTTCGTAATGAGAGAAAACCTGTTTTTTACTTTCGAAAGTCAGAGTTTCAAGCCTCTAGCTAAGTAGGATCAAGTAGAGTGAGGGTTGTGTAGAACCTAGTCTGAAACATCCATTAAGAAAACTTGCCCATGCAATATGTACAGAGATTTTTTTCCGTTGTAAAAAATGAAAATTTCATGAGAAAATATTTGATATTTTTCTTATATTTGCTCAAAACATAGATTGTGGGTACATGTTAGAACCGCTTCACCGAGGCGGTTCTAACGAGTACCCACAATCTATGTTTTGAAGCAAAAATAATAACCAGAGGACCATTGGTCCTGAGTCTCAACGCTCACCTGAAGCCTGATCTTGGAGTATTAAGTCATAATGAAATGACCTTGACCTTGAATACTCACACACCTTTATTGACTTCATAAGTTGTCTGCATCTGCAAAGTTTCAGGTCTCAGGCTGCAATAGTTTCCAAACCCAGTGATTTCTGAGAAAACCATAATTTTAATTTTGATATTTAAATGACCTTGGGCCAAGGTCAAGACATGACCTTGGCCTTCAGTAATTACTTACCTTCAATGACTCCATTAGTTGTCTGCATCTAGCAACTTTCAGGTCTCAGGCTGCAACAGTTTGTTTTCGCCTTTTCCCATGTAAAAGCCTATGTTTCCAAAATTGACCTTGCCGTAAAATAGGTCAAGGTCATCATAGGGTCATCATTTCAACAAACTATGATGGGCTGGAGTCCCAAATGCTACATACCAAGTTTCATGAAAATTGGCCTGCCGGTTCTGGAGAAGAAGATTTTTGAGTGGTTTTTACCATATATGGGCGTGGCGGCCATCTTGGTCATGTGACCTGGATTTCGCTAAAACACTTTCGTCTCCCCTACCCATGGATGTTCCACATAAAATTTCACTTTGATTGGCCAAGCAGTTTCAGAGAAGAAGATCTTTGAAAAGTGTGTATGGACAACAGACTGGCCAAGGTCAAGAGATGACCTTGACCTATATTAATCATATACCTTCATTTACTCCATTAGTTGTTTGCATCTACCACTTTTCAGGCCTCAGGCTGCAATAGTTTTCCAAAAATCCATAGTTTTCACTTTTTCCTATGTAAAAGCCTATGTTTCCAAATTTGACCTTGCCGTAAAATAGGTCAAGGTCATCCAAGGGTCATCATTTTATCAAACTATGATGGGCTGAGGTCCTCGATGCTACATACCAAGATTCGTGGAAATCGGCCCACCGGTTCTGGAGAAGAAGATTTTTGAGTGGTTTTTACCATATATGGGCATGGCGGCCATCTTGGTCATGTGACCTGGATTTTGCGATCAAACTTTCGTCTCAACTACCCATGGATGCTCCACATAAAAGTTCACTTTGATTGGCCAAGCAGTTTCAGAGAAGAAGATCTTTGAAAAGTGTGTATGGACAACAGACTGGCCAAGGTCAAGAGATGACCTTGACCTATATTAATCACATACCTTCATCTACTCCATTAGTTGTTTGCATCTACCACTTTTCAGGCCTCAGGCTGCAATAGTTTTCAAAAAATCCATAGTTTTCACTTTTTCCCATGTAAGAGCCTATGTTTCCAAATTTGACCTTGCTGTAAAATAGGTCAAGGTCATCCAAGGGTCATCATTTTATCAAACTACCATGGGCTGAAGTCCCCAATGCTACATACCAAGTTTCGTGGAAATCGGCCCACCGGTTCTGGAGAAGAAGATTTTTGAAGGGTTTTTACCATATATGGGCGTGGCGGCCATCTTGGTCATGTGACCTGGATTTCGCGATCAAACTTGAAATGCCACTACCCAAGGAGGCTCCACATAAAATTTCAACTAGATCGGCCAAGCGGTTTCAGAGAAGAAGATCTTTGAAATTGTGGACGACGGACGGACGGACGGACGCCGGATCATGGCCATCCTATAAGCTCACCTTGTGAGCCTTCGGCTCAGGTGAGCTAAAAATAGGTATACCCCTGCATACCCCAGTTTTGCTATATAAAAGGGGGTAATTACATTACACGGACATGTTTTCCTGATGAAAGACAGATTTTTCTATGACAAAATTCAACTGACTTGTAACAGCCCCTTTCACTCGAGTTTGCCGTTTGAGCATTTAGGTCAATCAAATTTGTTCACTCGAGTTTGCCGTTTGTTTGTAACTCAGGTAACTTTTTATTCTATTTTAGAACTGAAACAGTGTCCCAGGTGCCAGGTGTTCTTAAAATCTATTCAGCATTTATCTTTAGGTAATGTCATGTCAACTCTTCTGATAAAAACATTGTAATTGCTTGGTTAAAGCACATTTTTATTTCAAAAATTTTTGCACAACATATACAATGCATATTAAGAACACACAACTGTAACAGGATAGAGACAAAAGCAGAATTTTATCAATTTAAGCAGTTACCTGATCTGTATCTACATGGCAAAATTCCACATAGGAAGTTAAAAATTTCACTCGAGTTTGCCGTTTTTAAAGGTCATTTAGTTTGAAGCTGTCACTCAGATCAGCAGATCAATCAATCCAGATGTCTTTGAGGATAACATGAAAAGAAACTCAGATCTTCGGTACACATGGTCTTCTTATGTGATACAAATGCTCAAACGGCAAACTCGAGTGAAAGGGGCTGTATTAACATAGTCAACACAAAAATGCATTACAATTATTACAACTGCATATGCTTTGTTCTAATTTTTAAAGTTTACAAGTTGTACACATATTACATTTATAATATATTTTCCTCATTTTTAATGAGCAACAAAAATGAATACAGTTGTTTATGAAGACAGCTATTTAAATTAACTAGTATGAAACATATGAGCCGCGACGCGAGAAAACCGGTCTTCGGGGTTTCCGACCAGGTCCGACACAAATCGGCCTGTACAAGCTCAGAAAAGAGCTAGAAGCTTGCAATTTCGGATTTAAGTAGAAGAGGAATTGTACTATCCGAGTAGCGAAAACAAAGGCGCTGATCAGCTTCGCGGTTGCCGCGAAGCTGATCTGCGCCTTTGTTTTCGCATAGGCAAAAATCCGGTTTTCTCACGATGCGGCTCATATGAGGATTATTATAGCACCAAGACAATTGAAATACACATGTTGTACCAATATAGAGACAGTACTTAGCTGCCTAAACGCAGTTCCTGAGCATTAATATTTAATAATACTGAATATCAGAATGAAATGAACAGATTTTGAAGAAAAAATGCACTTTGAAGAATGCTGCTTGATGTATGCATATATAGTCAGACCGATAAAATTTCAGAGCACTTGTCCCTTCAACTCTTCCATCTGATAATCATCCAATGTTTGGGATGATTCTGCAATTTTTGTACAGACATACAACTGATAAGGACTGGCAACATATTAAGTAAATGCTCTGGTTAGAACAACCATTAAATCTTGTACAATAGACTTGAATATGTCAACTAAACAAAACAACCATAAAGCTTTTTGAAGTAAAAATTGATATTGATATGAAAACTTCTGATATGAAAACCATTGCATTCATGACATGTACAGATGTATTTCTGTATTTGCAACCTGAAGTCCTAAACCATTATGATACCAAAGCAAAAATTTGGCCAGAAACAAACATGTTAGACTTATTCTTATTGCTGTGCTCATTTTTACACCTCACCAACAGCTATGGTCATGCCAACATGGGACCTCAGTTAAGTCTGGAGAGGCGCTCGATCAAATCTGCAATCCTAGTTTATAGGGCATGGCTTAACCATTATGCCAAAAAGCTTTTTTGAATACTTGTGGCACCCTTACATGAACCTATATGTAGTTGATAATGATCTACACTTCAACGTTATTACAACGTGCCTCATTATAATTCAGTATTCAATATAACAAGTTATGTCGCACATATTGAGTATCTTACTATATGTTAATAGAGAGAACCATATTCATTCTAATAAGCACACAGAGCACTTAAATTTTCAAAATAACTTTAAATTCAGGTAAATAAATATCATTCTAATTATCGCACACTTCGAACAAAAACAATGCATAAACTGCTGAACCATGTCAAAAATTACCAATGATGAAGTCATTTAAATATACCATTCATTGCAATTTTTTGTAATGATTTAAAGTTAAATTTTAATACGCTATTTGTGTGTAAAATACCAATATGCTGGCCAACCAGGGTGTGCGCTTATTGGAGCATTCGCTCTCGTTAGAATGCTTACGGTAACCTCATTATAACATGATTTACTTAAAACAAAGTGTTAAAATGAGGTTGGCCTGTACTTAAATTATTTTTTTCCTTAAACACACTAATGCCTCATCAAAATGTACATCATTGTAGAAACAGGGAGTGTACAATTTAAACAATGAACAAAGATATTGTTCAAGCTCAATACAGTAATCATAATGTAACATTTGAGCCACCTCACGAGAAAACCATCAATCTGCATATGCGAAAACAAAGATGCAGATCAGCTTCGCCGTAACCACCAAGCTGATCAATGCCTTTGTTTTCGCTACATGGATAGTACATTTCCTCTTCTTCTTAAATCCGAAATTTCAAGCTTCTAGCCTGCTTCTGTGACTGTACAGCCTGATTTGTGTCAGACCTGTTCGGAAACAACATACATGTAGTTAATATTCTCATGAGATGGCTAATTCTAAGCTACAAGTACATGTAGCTTAAATTATAGCCATGTTTTAATTCTCAAAATGACTGTGACAGTTGCATGTTGGACAGCGAACTGTCACCATCAGTCATGAGCAAACCAATTTTTTCATCATCACTGATTGACATCTGCGATTCTTGTGACCCATTACATCTTTGGGAGTTTTTCATCTCCACATCTTCTTGAGAGCTGGAACTGCTGTTCGACAAATCACTAGCACTCTGGGCTGCATTAGGGTCTGATGGCATATTGTTTTGTACTGTACTGTTGAAAACTGGGATGGAAAGCCCATCTGGAGCTGATCTAACGCCCAAATGGGCAAATGGTGAATTTGGAACACTTTCTGGTGATTGGTAATTATACTGGGGTATGGGAGTTTTCAATGCTGTGAACTCTGTAACATCACCTCCTCCACCTTTGGAATTATCTGCCATAGATTTCACCTGCATAACACCTTTGACTGGACTTTTATTTGACTTTCTTTTGCTAGATGGTGGACTAGACATGGCTGGACTGGCATCCAAGATGGCAAAAGGAGATTCATGAACACTTTGTGGAGATTTATAATACTGGTTTACTGGCAAGACAGGAGTTTTCAGGGCAGTGAAATCTGTTACATCCATTCCCCCTTCTGGTGTACAGGTATTCTCCACTGATTTCATTGGACTTTTACATGATGTTCCAGTGCTAGATGAGACAATAGCATCATTGTCATAGGCTTCAAACACTTGCTTGGGCACTGTATTTTCACTTGTCGTATCTGGCAAAGTATGAGAGGCTCTTGACTTTTGCCCATCTGTAGCATTATGATTGCCTAATCTCTTGGCGTGATAATGATCTATGCGTCTAACCAGATCTTTTCTCCCGATACGAATTAAAAGATTTTCCAGAAACTGTGTATCCGTTTCTGATATTAATCCAATGTTATACATGTGCAACAATATTTCTGATCCATTTTTCAGCTGTTTCAGGTGCACCCCTTTTGCAAACTTGTCCACTGTGAGGCCGAGTCTCAAACTCGAAACATCATCCTCACATAGATTAAGACCTACATCCATCAGCAGTGTTGCAAAGGGGGAAGAACTCTTCATTCTATACCGAGAGTATCGGCCTATCAAGCTGCTGTTAAACTGGGACATCGTTACAATCTGAAATTAGAAATGACAGAGTGTGTAATAAGAGTTTATCACATGGACATTTTGGTTATGGCCCACAGTATTAACCTGAGCCTGAAAATCTTCTTTTCAAAGAATTCTAATTTAAAAATGTGAAAATGACACTACTGACAATCATGTGGTATTGTTTACATACAAACAAATAAATAGTCGGTGACACACACTGCAACAAAGAACGAAGTTGAGATGAAAAATTTGAGTTTTCTCCTACAGCGCTTCTTCTACCAACTGATAGATACAGTGGTATTATGGCTAAAAGCCCATTTTTGCACAGTTCGTGCTGATCACTTGTTATTTTTCACGGCGGTTTCGCCGCAAAATTTCACCGGCCATGGGAAAATTTAAATGTTTAATCAACACTTTCAGGGTAATACATGTATACCGGTTTTGCTCAAGTACGAAACCCAACAAATATAGGAATCAAACACAGGACATTTTGATTCCTGTCAATTCCTACAATCCACCACTAGGCTTCTGCGCTCAACTTTGTTCTAATCAATCTATTCACCATCGATTTATGCGACGTGCGCTCATATTGCCACGGTGCGTACTCGCAGGCCTGTGGAAATATTAAAAAAATTCACTTGTCCAGGGACAAGTAAACTAAAAAAATTTACTTGTCCTGACCAAAGTTCACTTGTCCGAAAACTAATCGTCAAAAACCATATTTTTGTCAGTTTCTTACCCTGTTGTCTAGATTGCTGGCATGACATGGCATGACATACAATATTAAAACTTAAAAATAATGACCAAGACTTGGCACAGTCATGCACAAATCAGTCCTTGAGACTGGGAAATTTATAACCAAATGTATCAAAAAAAATTAAGCAATGATCTGAAACTGCAACACTCAGATAAACATGTCCTTAAAACTCAAGTGTGCTCTGACCAGGATCTGACAAAATCAATCAAAAAACATCCTTGAAAATTTTGAAATCACAAATGAATAAAAAATGATAAGAAATGAACAGCTACCAAGGGTACATGATCAGTATCAGTACATGCACACAATCACATGCCCATTACAAAATAGTGAAAATACAACAGAGGGCTCAGGAGTACTCCTGGTACTAGGTGATTTTCTCCTGATCCATCTTGTCAATGCCCATTGATATCTATTGGATTCTTTAACATACATGAGAGGGATCAGGGAGACTTTTCTTCCATTTCAGGGAGTTTTTGAAAAAATAGTAGAATATATGGGTAAATAAAAGATTCATTTCAGGGAAATTTGAATTTTTGTTAAAAAAAAAGGTTCATTTTAGAAGAATTTTTAAAGCAAAATGCGGCTCATTTCCTGGAGTCTCCCTGATGATGAGGGAGGTATCACATGTATGCTTTAATGTTACAGTCTGTCCACCTAAAAGATAAAGAAAATATTGAGACAACCCCTCCATTTCCAATATTGAGTGCTTGGTTATTCTAAAACCATAATTTCGTTTTCAGACGAAAAAAATAGCAACATATTACAATACACCAAACAAATTCAAAAGGATACAAATGATGAATTTATGCTCTTTGGATATCTTGTTTACAGCTACAATATTTAGGTATACTTTTTGTGATTCTTTTGGATAGTTGCTACAATATTGGCTTATTGGGCCATGCAAGCCAAGACAAGAAACTATCAATTTCTTCCAAACTAAATTTGGGTTTTTGATTTACCCGACCTGTGTTTTTCTGTACCAAATTATTGGGTCAATAAACAGCTGACATGACACGCTCATTTCATAGAAAACATGTCATAATTTTTGGAAATAACTAATATTTAGTTCACTTTATTGGATAAAAGACTTATGCAGCTTCTGACTTGGTGAAAGTAAGATTGTTGAGGATTATTTTTTTCACTTGTCCGTGGACAAGCAGATCTTGAAACATTGCTTGTCCGGCGCTTTCATGTACCGAGTCGGGCAAGTCGGGCATGGTATTTCCACAGGCCTGGTACTCGTGACCCTTACTGTATATATGTGTTCCGAAATAAACTGAAAACTTCATATGACGCATTTCTTACACAAAATTGGTGTACAAGTATGAACTGCAATACTTTGTTTTAAACACAGTTTTTAGTGTTTTATGCCCTGTATACAATGAGGTTTTGACATTCGACATGCATGTGTACATGTACGTGTTCCAAGCCATCCGTACATTTGGATTTTGGAAGGCACACAACACGCTGTTTAACTCAAAACGGTTAGCAAAAGATCCCTGTCAATTATTGACAATTTCGACACAGTTGTGTACATGTACGTTGCTGTATTGCTCGTATTCGACTGAATATCGTATTGACCCGGTTAAGGTCGTATGAGACCAAATGTCTTTTCGACTAAATTGATTTCAACGAAACGGCGTTCACTTGACGTAATCGAAAATTCACTGATGCTTTTAGCACTGTCATTACCACAGGCGATTAAATGTCTGAAGAAGAGTTGAAGCCGATTGCTTCATCATGTTGAATCCAAAGACTTGTATAGATCTGTGCGTTGAGATCGCGGGGGCATAGTTGTAGTGCATCAGACTCTGAATCGAGAGGTTCTGAGTTTGATCCGCATTGGCGACACCGTGTTGTGTCCTTGAGCAAAGCACATTAACTACCCACAGTTAATACCCAGGAAACGGTAGCTCCATCCAGACATGACTGAAAAATTGGTGACTAGGACCTTCAGCCTCAATACAAACAAACAAATCTGTGGGTAATCATCCCATGAAAATTGCTTACGCTGCTATAAGCTTTTGTTCTGTTAATTAAGCTAGATAATAGGATCTTATATGATCGGGTAAGTCTAATTAATCTGAAAAAGAAGCATAAAAATAAACACAAAGCCGATAACTATGGTCATAGAAACTTCAAACAGTTAAGACACGAATAAAACACTTAACTTAAACGATTATCATACAAAATTGAAAAGAAAATCTGTAAATTTCGCGGCGGAATTTCGCAGCGGAATTCCGTGCTGACTTATTTTTCACGCAATTTCTCCGCGAAATTTTACAATTAGCCGTAAACAAATTAGCCGTTAAAACGGCAAAAATGGGTTTTTAGCCATAACACCACTGTAGGTGCAGTCAATAAAAATATCCAAGGGAGGTAACTCAATACCTTGACCAGATTCAAACAACAACAACAATTATGCTAAAAACAAAAGGATATGATAATATTAAAAATAAAATAGATATATTTAATATTAAAAATAAAATAGATATTTAATAATAATTTAAGTTAAAAATAAAAAAGGATATAATAATATTAAAAATTATATATATGAATTTTTTTTTTTTTTTTTTTTTTTTTCACATACATGTATTCATAAAATGTATTAAAAGCCTGCATCAAGACATTAGCTGTGTCTATACTGGTACAAAAAATACATACCCCGAGCCAAAGAGACTATTTCCCTAAAGGTGGCCACTCAGTTACATGAACTTTAACATATGAATACATGCATCAAAGGTGCAAACGGTGCAAAAATGACATTAAAACATAAAACAAGTAGAACCACAACAGAATTTACACCAGGTAGTCTTATAGATGCAGTGACAAAATAATTAAATGTATGCATGTACACTTGACACGCGTCGCCGGGTGTAATCTATGACTTCCAGATTTTGGGCCTGTGACTTCCAAATCTTAAAGGCTGGAAGTCATGACTTCCTGATTCAAAAAGTTAGTGCAAGCACTGAGACTAAAATTGGGCCATTTTTGAGTGCTATAAAGTTTCACTTCAAAATTATTTTACAAGAAACCAGCTATTAAAATTTCATCTTAAGCCAATAAGTTTATGTCAGAAATTCAAAAGGAATATCCTAACTCTTATCTGAGGTGATAAATACATTGGTACTTGCCTTTGTATAAATTCCCAAGAGCTTTTCTTAAAAGTAGCCCTTTGTTATAAATTTTGGCTTTTTTAATATCCCTACTGAAAATATGAGTGAAATATCACTGAAATTTCAATGATATTTCAGTGAATTGCCATGGAACCCTTATTAGCAATGAAATATCACTGAAATTTCAGTGAACTTTTATTTTTCAATGGAATGTCAATGAAGTTTCAGTGAAATATCAATGATATATTCCATTGAAATTTCAGTGAAATATCAATGAAATATCACTGAAATTTTCAGTGCTATTTCAATGAAATTTCAATGATCACATGACCAAAACCACATTACCCATAATCCCATGACCTCTGACCCTACTTCCTTTTCCTGTGGCACATAATTTTGAAAGGCAAACAAAAATCTAAACTGACCTAAATCTTCAAACATCTAAGGTATCAGAATGACTACAAACTAGAAATTTGAAGACTAAACAGCAGACAAGATCAGAATTAATAACAAAAAGAGGATTTTGCAGAAACTTTGATGGGAAGTGGTCTAGAGGATGTTTATGTAGAAGACATGAGGGAATGAGAGAATTATCATGGATAGAAAAAAATGATATAGGCTATATAGGGCTAGTATGTATGTTACTTAAAAGAACTACTATTTTTAAGATATGAAAATATGTGCATGTTGTTCTCAACATAGTGTCTCATTTATCATACTGTCTGGCTGGGGATGGTTAGATTTCATAATTTATAGTCTCTAATTTAGAGACATTTGACCAGGTACCTTTTCCTTTCTGGGTGCAGGCACATCCTTGCAATGCACATAGGTCATTCAAACAGCCAAGAATGTGAAACCAACCCCATTCCCCCACCCATTACCTCTCAAAGTTACAAATCACAAGTCAGTCCTATAAGGCCTTGAACTACAAACAGCTAAATGGATGGAAGGCCAGGTAGCAGCAAAACTGACAGAACATATAGATATCAAGAAAGATCTTAAAAGTTGTGTTAAATGAAAATATGTATGTTTGTTTAATATAGTAATTATTCAATTAACTTCTTTGTACATTTTTATTTGTTTGCATTTTCTAGCCAATCCTCAAGACATATTGCAACTAGGTGTCTGGCAGGGGTTAAGCTCTAATTTCAGTGCTATTTCATTGAAATTTCAGTGATATAGCATTGAAATTTCTCTGACATTCACTGAAATTTCAGTGCTATATCATTGAAATTTCAGTGCTATATCACTGAAATTTCAATGAAAAGAGGGGGAATTTTTACACTGAAATTTCAGTGATATTTCAGTGATATAGCACTGACATTTCAATGAAATTCTTTGAAATTTCAGTGATATAGCACTGAAATTTCAATGATATAGCACTGGAATTTCAGTGAAATGAGGGGGAATTTTTGCACTGAAATTACACTGAAATTTCAGTGAAATTACAATGGATATTTTCAGTAGGGATCCCCAAATCAGGGGCTTCCAAACTTAATAAACTGCAAAATATAAAATCACAAATGCCATATTAAGCCTAAGATACTTTTTGAATTTTGATGGAAAACCCCATATGGAATATAAAGTGATTGTGGAATCTGCCAGATGCAATTTTGTAACACCATGTAAATGTCGTGTCCGTAGACCCCTATTTTCAAGCCCCTATTAACGTATGTTAACAATGCTTAATATAAACATGACCTTCACTTTCATTTGCGGGTCCAGCCATTAAACATTTTATAATAAACATTTTGTGGCTTAAGCTGAATGGTTTCATCGGATATCGCGGTAACTATGCTGTCCGTAGCCTTGTCGTGTCCGTAGCCCCCATTTTTGTTGTTTGCTTAAAATGATCATTTTAAGCTTATCTCATTTTGTTTTGGGTTGTAAACAAACAAGAACATCATTAAAAGTCATAAATGTACCAGTAGATATGAATATTGCATGTTAATACTTGTGACAATTAAAACTGTCTTAAAAAAGATAGGGCTACGGACACGACAAATTTTCATATTTGCCATATGTTAAAAATTTTGACAGGTTTTCCAGATAAAATCTGTTATCTAACACCAAAAAGTATCCCAAAAGTAAAAATTCTCAATACAAGATGAATTGCATTAGCCATAATGCATGTTATATTTTCAGATATGTAGGCCCCTAAGCCCTAAGGGCATAGGTATGGTAAAATTTTTGAAAGCCTGAAAAGAAAATGAAAATTTTTGCGTTTTTGCACCTGCAAGATGTCTTGGATAACAAAAATGCCATCTAAATATGCCCCACTTAAAATTCATTTTTTGACAAAAGTGAAACCCAAATGTCCACCCTGATTGAGTTTTAGCCGTATAGATGCTTCATATAAAATTTGGCTTTGATTGGTCAAGCAGTTTCAGAGAGGATGTTTGAATATTATGCTTAAATATACATGTATCATGTATGTTGCCCCGGGGTGAGGGAAGATGTGCCCCTGGTGTCCATTTCTTTTCAGAATCCAGTGATGTAGATAATCATTTTTCACAATGCGTACTGTACGCATCAAAATAAATGCACACTGCGTACCGACAATACAACTGTGTACACGTTTTCTGAGGATTCTTATTCTATCCACTCATTTAGAATCAATTAAACTTATAGATACATGTATGTGTACACGTATGGATAAGACAATTTCTTCAAGTAATGAAAACTCAAGTAAATTGGCTACCAATCCTGTAATTACATGTTATTCTAATATTTAGGCGTGTTAAACCATACTTTTGTCCCCAGCATAGATAATAAGAGAGAAAACCAGAGGACCAATGGTCCTGTAAACGCTCACCTGAGATCTGCTTCATATGCCAATAAACATATTTGAATATTATGGTATTTAACCCCAGTGCAGGGGCAGATGAAGCCCTTGGGCCATTTTCTTTTTTCAGAACAATCAATATTCTGTCCATTTGCCAATTTCCTGCTGATTTTCCCTTTCAAATAACATTTTAAAAGCAGATGAGCCCCTGGGGTCCTTTTTTTTCAGAATCATTAAATTTCAGTCCTACAGCCCATTTCCTGCAAGACTTTCACTTAAAATGACATTTTAAAAGTTTTCCCCATTCAAATGCATTGAGGACCTATGTTAACCTTGCCATAAAATAGGTCAAGGTCACCACAGGGTCATGTTTTATATATACATTGTAGTACTTGAGTCATCCATACTTCATGCAAAGTTTCGTTGAAATCGATTCATCGGTTCTGGGGAAGAAGATATTTTAAGGGTTTTTACCATATATGGGCATGGCGGCCATCTTGGTCATGTGACCTGGATTATTTATATATACATTGGTTCCAACTTCCTATAGATGCTTCATATAAAATTTGGCTTTGATTGGCCAAGTGGTTTCAGAGAAAAAAATCTTTGAAAAGTGTGTATGGACAACAGACCGGCCAAGGTCAAGAGATGACCTTGACCTAAATTAATCATATACCTTCATCTAATCCATTAGTTGTTTGCATCTACCACTTTTCAGATCTCAGGCTGCAATAGTTTTCAAAAAATAGCTAATTTCCACTTTTCCCATTATAAGTCTATGGAAACTTAAAGTTACCATAGCAACCAGAGTTCTTATCCCACTGGAATAAAAAACACAAATTATGTAGAGGCTACTGTCAGGAACACGTATACAAAGTACAGGATTCATCCACTTAACAGTTTCTGAGGAGAAGATTTTTGAATGTTTCTTTCAAAATTTCGCCCTTTATGGGGCCCCAGCAACCAATCAAAATAAAGGATTAGGACAAAACTCGCAAGAAACGTCAAACACTACTCAATACACATTTCTGCAAAAACAAAATTCAAATGTCTGCAATTTTAGCGGAAAAATAGCCGATTTCCACTTTTCCCATTATAAGTCTATAGAAACTTTAAGTTGCCATAGCAACCAGAGTTCTTATCCGCCTGGAATAAAAAACACAAATTATGTAGAGGCCACTGTCAGGAACATGTATACAAAGTATAGGCTTCATCCCCTAAACAGTTTCTGAGAAGAAGATTTTTGAATGTTTTTCGAAATTTTGCCCTATATGGGGCCCCTGCAACCAATCAAAATGAAGGATTAGGACAAAAGTCACATGAAACCTAGAGGACTACTCAATAAACATTTCTGCAAAAACAAAATTCAAATATCTCTAACAAGACAGCAAAAACTGGCAATTTTCACTTTTTTCCATTATAAGTCTATGGGAAGCATAAGTTGCCATAGCAACCAGAGTCCTTATCCGATCAAAACAAAAAACACAATTATTCTTTCCCCCTACCTGTAGATGGTGTATGTGTAATATGAGAACAATCGGCTCAGTGGTTTCAGAGAAGAAGATCTTTGAAATTGTGGACGACGGACGGACGGACGACAGACGGACGCCGGAGCATGGGTATACTATAAGCTCACCTATGAGCCTTCGGCTCAGGTGAGCTAAAAATAGGAAAACATGATAAACTGGGCTGGCTGTAGAACATGGAATACATCAAGTTTAAATTTAAAAAAATGACCGGAAATCGATGCAAAATGCCTATTCAATAAACAAAAGTGACACACAACACTTCGTGAATAAATCTTTGGTAAACGGTTTGTCTGGCCAAGGAACTGAACAGAGAGCGCGTGAAGATACATTCTATATTGCATGATATGTTAATATGGAACGAGCAAAAGCTACATTACACTTAATAACTACTTTTCCATTGTTGATAGAGCAGCCAGACAAACCTAGTTGAAGAATTGTCATTTTGTGACAATTTTAAAGATTTTTTTTTTTTTTATCTGAGTACGCATAAAACCGAAAAATGTTTGCGTACCGCTGATTTTTACTGCGTACATGGTACGCACAGGTCCGAATTTTCTATGCGTACAGAGCGAAAAATCGTGCGTACATACGCAGTACGCATCGTTATCTATTTTGCTGAGAATCATTGATATTCAGTCCTACTGCCCATTTCCTGCAAGATTTTCTCTTTGAAAGACATTTTAACAGTTTTTCCCATTCAAATGCAAGCGACCTATGTTGACCTTGCTGAAAAATAGGTCAAGGTCAACATAGGGTCATGATTTACATATACAATGTAGGACCTGAGTCATCGATGCTTCATGCCAAATTTCGTTGAAATTGGTGAACCAGTTCCACAGAAGATTAGCATTCAATTTAGAATTTCCCATTTTTAATGCCCATAGAACAGCATGACTGATTTGGACAAGCAAGCTTATTGCAACAAAAATCACGCCTACAAAACTATCCTATTCTCAACCGTTGGTATAGACGGAAACTCATTCGGAGCAATTTCCGGCTCCGCATCCGAGCATCTAAAAAGGTAAACAAGACTGTGTTGTTTGATTAATAACTTTTCTTCCAGGATGAAAATAAAAAATCAGGGAATTGCATACAGTGTCTTACATATTCATACGTCTGTGGTGTAAACATGAGGTCGGGGAATTATCTCATTTTGCCTGAATCCATTTCAGCGTGATGAAGGTGTACCAGATACAGACAGGTTTGTATAGAAATCGGGTGTGTTTCAGTCTGTATTTACACTTTTGTGTTGTGTTTCAGGGTAATTTATAAACCGCTGCTCAAGACTGAGTTGTGCAAATTAATGTCACTTAGATTTGCATGTCCATTCAGCCGAAGCAATGGGCACAATATCTTAGAAAAACACTGAGAATTTTGGTTGAGCATCGGATAATTAACCAGAGGACCAATGGTCCTGTAAACGCTCACCTGAGACCTGCGATATATACATGTACCAATAAACTTGTTAGACTAGAATGCTACAATGCATGTATATAACCCTAGGGCAGGATCAGAATAACTCATGGAGTCAATGTCTTTTTCAAATCATAAAAATTCAGTCCATTTGCCAATTAACTGCAAGTTTTGTCCTTCAAATGACATTTTAACAATTTTCTCCATTCAAATGCATGGGCGATCTAAGTTGACCATGCCGTGAAATAGGTCAAGGTTATCCCAGTGTAATGATTTACAAAAATTTTGTAGACCTCCGTTCCTAAATGCTTCATGCCAAGTTTCAAAATCATAGGCCTTCTGGTTCTGAAGAAGATTTTTAAAAAATTTTGTTATTTATAGCCATGGCGGCCATCTTGGTCATGTGACCTTGACCATTTATATAAACTTTCATTTCCTCTTCCTAAGGATGCTCCACATAAAGTTTGGCTTTGATTGGCTAAGCAGTTTCTGAGAAAAAGCTGTTTGAATATTTTGGTCATCTACATGTATATAGCTCCGGGGCAGGGGCAGACAACCCCTGGGCCTAAAATATTTTCATAAGCATAAATCTTCTGTCCATTTGCTCATTCCTAGCAAGTTTTCTACCATTACATGACATTTTCCTATTTTTCCCATTCAAATGCATTGGCGACCTAAGTTGACCTTGCCGTAAAACAGGTCAAGGTCATCCCACGGTCATGATTTATATGAACTTTGTAAGTAAATTCTTTATATTTTTTTTTTTTATTTAAAGAGGGTGACCCAATTGGTAAGAACCAATCTTCCTTGGGGCCCTCTAAAACAAGTTAACATATATACAACAACATAACATATGTGTGAAAACAATATCAAGAATTACAATAATTTAAGTAAGTTAGATAGTTGCAGAGACATGTTAACGACGAGACACCAATCATATTTGCATTTTACAAACAAAAATCATGAAAAAAACTACAAAAGACATACAATTTAACAGACGAATGAATGCATAAAATGTGAAAAATGTGAAATGGCGGTGGAGGTTAAAAACTTAAAATATCTGTTTAATGCTTAATCCATTCAGCACATCTCTTGCTGAATATGTTTAGGGAAGATGAGTTTTTTATGTCTAGCGGAAGACTGTTCCATATCAGAACCCCAGAAAACGATAAGCTTCCTTTGAATAAATTGCATTTTGCTTGAGGTAAAATGTAATGTTTGTTTGCTACCGATCTTAAATTTGACAGTGTGCTGTCTAAGTTAACGTTTCTCATTTGGAACATTTCATGCAAGTAACTAGGGACCAAGTTATTATAAATCTTATACATAATTTTAGCCTTAGTAAGGAAAACACTTTGATCAAAAGATAGGATATCTAGTTGCTCAATTGATTCATTTAGACTTACATACTCGTTTAATAAAATTAGTTTACATGCCCTCCTTTGCAATCTATTTATTTTATCAACGTTGAAATTCGACGAATTACTCCAGATCACACTACAGTAATCAAACTGCGGTTTAATGTAAGAAGTGTAAAATTAAAGTCTGTGCTCCCTTGATAAGTAAGTTTTAATTTTACTTAAAAGCCACAAGTAGGACGAGACTTTCTTCGACACATGCTGGTAATGATCATTCCATGATAAGTTTTGATCAACATAAACACCTAATATTTTATCGCTAGTGGTCATTTTAATATCTATATCATTGTAATTAAGAGACAGCGTGTCTTCTTGTAACTTGTTTCGCTTTTGTCTACTTGTTATCAACATCACTTTAGTCTTTAAAGTGTTTAAAACCATTCCATTTTTCCTACACCAGTCATGAAGGGAGTTTAAGGACTTTTGCAAATTGCTTTGAAGAGTTTCCATATCAAAGTGCTGCTCGTATATGGTAGTGTCATCTGCATATAAATCGACAAAAGACGTGCCATGCAAAGATAAGGGAAGGTCGTTAATGAAAAGTAAAAATAATAAAGGACCTAAAATGGATCCTTGAGGAACTCCACAACTGAGTTTTGACGTCTCAGACAATTCATTGTTTATAGCAACACGCTGGGTTCTGTGAAACAAATATGATTTAAACCAGGATAAACAAGAATAACTGCATTTATAGGACTGTAATTTTTTCAATAGAATTTGATGATCAACAAGATCAAACGCTTTTCGGAAATCTACCATCACGCAACCAACTAGTTTCCCAGCGTTTAAAGCTTTTAGCCAAGAATCTACCATGAGGATCAAAGCAGATTCTGTAGAGTCAGCTTAGCACGAAAACCACTTTGAGACTTATGAAGCAAACTGAAATTGTTTAAAAATGAGGAAAAATTCAAATCAACCCATTTTTCAATAATTTTAGATAATGTGGGTAGAATAGAAATGGGTCTGTAATTGTTAAACTTTATGTCATCCTTATCTCCAGATTTGAAGAGCGGCTTAACTTTTGCTTCTTTCCATATACTAGGAAATGACCCAGAAATTATGCTTTTATTAATGATCAATACGAGACTTGGGGATATAATATCAGCAGATAGTTTAAGAATCTTCGGGCCTATGTTATCCAAACCCGTAGATTTAGTTACATTTAAGTTTGATAGGAATTTTCTTACAAATCCAACATTAGTAAAAGGAATATCAAATTCAACGTTAGTTGGAACTTTTGATTGCACAAACATATTTAATTCCTCAAATTCCGAATCAACAATTGGTTCTTTAAGTTTGGAAGCAATGTTTACAAAGTAATCATTAAAAAGGTCTGTCAAATCTGATTCATTTGTAATCAGTTCATTTTCACATTTTATTCCAAGATTATTTTCGCCATTATTCCCTTTAATACCTTTTGTTCCAAATTCTTTAAACAACTTCCAAATAGTTCGCGGATCTGATTTTCCTTCTTCAATTTTTGTTTGGTATGTTTTAGTCTTCGCTGTTTTAATCATATTTGTTACTTTATTGCGCAGTTCTTTATATAAAGAAATGTTTCCATTTAATTTGCACTTATTTCTTTCTTTCATACAATCAAGTATTTCAGAAGATAACCATTCTGGTTGAAATTTACTGTTGACTCTATGACATTTTATCGGGGCATGTTTATCAAGTATTTCTAAAAATAGGGTATTCCAAATGCTAACAATATCATCAATGTTGTCAAAATGTTCTAATATATCCCAAGGGACACAGGTCAAATCTGTAAGAAAACTTGATTCATCAAAATTTTTAAAAGACCGATATGTAATTACTTGATGGGTATTTTTACAAATTGATCCATGAGATTTTCGATTGCAAAAAACAGCAAAATGGTCACTTATGCACATCTTTTCAACATAGACCGAATTTATTGTTTCTTCATTATTTGTGTATATATGATCAATCAATGTTTGTGATTCTTGTGTTACCCTTGTGGGTTCACTTATTAACTGAGTGAGGCCCAAAGACGAAGTAAAATTTCCCCAATCCCTATCAATATCTGGATTCAATAAATTTCTATTAAAGTCACCTAATAATATGAATTCCTTGTTTTTGGTTTGAAACAACATCTATAAATTCCTCAAATCTATCGTTAAATTCAATTCGTGAGTCAGGCGGTCGATACATATTTCCTACTAAAAACGATTTTCCTATTTTAGGACAAAGTTCAATCCAAAGACATGAAATATCATTTGTTTCTAAATCTTTCCTTCTTTTCGCAAGAATACCATCACGTACATAGACAATTATTCCACCACCGCCATTTGTTTTATTATCTTTCCTAAAAAGTAATTGGAAACCTGGAATTTTGAAAACTTCATTTAGTTTATGTTCTTTCAGTTTTGTCTCGCTCATTCCAAAAACATGCAATTTGCTGTTTACAGGATCTGTTAATAACGATTTTATTTCTGAAAATTTTGTCATTTTATCACCACAAATTCCTTGAATAGCTCCTTGTACAGCTCCATTCCCAGATGCTTCATACCAAGTTTCAAAATCATAGGCCTTTTGGTTCTGAAGAAGAAGATTTTTAAACGTTTTTGCTGTTTATAGCCATGGCGGCCATCTTGGTCATGTGACCTTGACCATTTATATAAACTTTCATTCCCTCTTCCTAAGGATGCTCCACAAAAAGTTTGGCTTTGATTGGCCTAGCGGTTTCAGAGAAGAAGATGTTTGTATACTATGGTCAAATACATGTATATAGCCCCGGGGCAGGGGCAGACAACCCCCTGGGCCCAAAATTTTCTTAAACATAAATCTTCTGTCCATTTGCTCATTTCTAGCAAGTTTTCTGCCATTTAATTACATTTTCCTATTTTTTCCCATTCCAATGCATGGGAGACCTAAGTTGACCTTGCCATAAAATATGTCAAGGTCATCCCAGGGTCATGATTTATATAAACTTTGTAGAGCTCCATTCCCAGATGCTTCACACCAAGTTTCAAAATCATAGACCTCCTGGTTCTGAAGAAGAAGATTTTTAAACATTTTTGCTATTTATAGCCATGGCGGCCATCTTGGTCATGTGACCATGACCATTTATATAAACTTTCATTCCCCCTTCCCAAGGATGCTCCACATGAAGTTTGGCTTTGATTGGCCTTGTGGTTTCAGAGCAGAAGATGTTTGAATATTATGGTCATATACATGTATACAGCCCCGGGGCAGGGGCAGACAACCCCCCAGGGGCTAAAATTTTCCATTAACATTAATCTTCTGTCCATTTGCCTATTCCCAGTAAGTTTTACCCATTAAATAGCATTTTACCATTTTTTCCCATTCAAATGCATTGGAAACCTAAGTTGACCTTGCCGTAAAATAGGTCAAGGTCATCCTAGGGTCATGATTTATATAAATTATGATGGGCCCGTGTCCCCAATGCTACATACCAAGTTTCCTGGAAATCGGCCGACTGGTTCTGGAGAAGAAGATTTTAAAAGGTTTTTGCTATTTATAGCCATGGCGGCCATCTTGGTCATGTGACCTGGACCATTTATATAAACTTTCGTTCCCCCATCCTAAGGATGCTCCACATGAAGTTTGGCTTTGATTGGCCAAGCGGTTTCAGAGGAGAAGATCTTTGAAATTGTGAACGACGGACGGACGACGGACGGACGCCAGAGCATGGGTATACTATAAGCTCACCTGTGAGCCTTCGGCTCAGGTGAGCTAAAAATGATATATCATTGATATTTGTTTGTGCCATTACATTCATCGCTCAAAAATATGTTTCAGGAATGTCACATTAGTGCACACAGAGTACTTCTTCCCAAATTTGCCACTCTAAATTCTGGTATTTCCTAGATATCGAAGATATAAGTTGCAGAGTACAAAATACATGTAAAACAGTATATTTTGTAAATAATAGGCGGCAGGCTGGTTTGCATAACATTAACGGCATTAAAAATAGTAACAAGAGGACCAATGGTCCTGTAAACGCTCACCTGAGATCTGGTATATAAACACATTATGTAGCTTGAGTCGCCAATGCCATGTCTCAAGACTATACAACTTTGGGTTCCGGAGATTTTTAAAGGTTTTTACCATACATGTATATGGGCATGGCGGTCATCTTGTTTGTTTATATACACTTTAGTTCCCACTTCTTAAGCATGAACCTTACATTACAAAGTTAAGCTTTGATTTGCCAAGTGGCTTCTTTTGTCCATTTGCCTTTCCCCAATTTAATTATATATTAACAATTTTCCCCCATTCAAATGCATTGGTGACCTAAGTTAACCTTGCCATAAATAGGTCAAGGTCATCTTAGGGTCATGATTTATATATACATTGTGGATCATGAGTCCCTTATGCTACATACCAAGTTTCAAGATCTTAAGCCTTTGGGTTCTGGAGAAGAAGATTTTTAAAGGTTTTTACCATATATTGGCATGGTGGCCATCTTGGTCATGTGACCTAAATTACTTATATACACATTCCTTCCAACTTCCTAAGGATGCTACACATAAAGTTTTGCTTTGATTGGCCAAACACTTTCAGAGCAGAAGATGTTTGAACATTATGGAAATATTATAGGGTTATTGCACTGATATCGGTGAATATTGTCCCGAGTTGGGATATCGAAGGACGGGAGCTTGCGAGTGTCCGTAGATATCCCAACGAGGGACAATATTCACCGATATCAGTGCAATAACCCTTTTATTATATAGCTATAGATATCTGCTTCTCATATTTGATGGTTTTTTTTAGAGTTAGCCTTACAAAATTGAAATATCTACACGAAGGCCGCGATAATATCCATAAGTGATATCATTTTTGCACTAGTGCAATATCAGATGATATCATTTTTGCACTGTTACTTTTCGGAAGCACATTTTGCAATTGAATCAATATTGTTGACATTTTGTTTTCGGCTTAAATTGCTTAAATCTGAATATGACAAACTTCATCTGACGTTTCGGCTAGGTATGACGTCATTTTCCACGCGACGTCAGATGAAGATGACGTCATCAGAGTTGACGTCCCAATTTTACAATTTTGCACGATGACCCTCAAGTCAAGAATTTGGCAATTTTTCATAAACAGAATTTTTCGCTTTTAACAAAGTGTGCAATATCAAGTAAGTGTGCAGATATCGTCTGATATCTGCACACTTGTTACTCGGCTTTTATCCCTATGTTTTAATCATTTGATATTTATAGCTACATAATAAACATCTATACAGCCCCGGGGCTTGGGCAGACAAACCCCTGGAGACAAAATTATTTCATAAACATACATTTTCTGTCCATTTGCCTATTCCCAGCAAGTTTTCCCCCATTTGATTACATTTTACCAATTTTCCCCTTTCATATGCATTGGCGACCTAAGTTGACCTTGCCATAAAATAGGTCAAGGTCATCCAAGGGTCATGATTTATATATACATTGTGGGCCTTGAGTCCCTTATGCTACATACCAAGTTTCAAGATCCTAGGCCTTTGGGTTCTGGAGAAGAAGATTTTTAAAAGTTTTTACCATATATGGGCGCCCATATATGGGCATGGCAGCCATCTTGGTCATGTGACCTAAATTATTTATATACACTTTCGTTCCCCCTTTCTATAAAGGCTTCCTATAAAATTTGGCTTTGATTGGCCAAGTGGTTTCAGAGGAGAAGATCTTTGAAATTGTGGACGATGGACGCCGGATGGACGGACGCCGGACATGGCCATCCTATAAACTCACCTTGTGAGCCTAACGGCTCAGGTGAGCTTAAAATTCCCCTTTTACCAGAAAGAAAATATCAGTGTTTGATTTTTTGCAGTTGCGCATCGGAGGACCTAAGCATATTTTCCGCATTTATGTGATTTTGGGATGTGAAAACATGCAGAAATGGTCCTAATATCCGTTACAGTATACATTGTTTATGTGATTTAAAATGACTTGAGAAGCTGACACATTGCCTGTGTATCACTTACAGGGATATAGGTTGTAGCAACTTAATTATAAGCGTTGGATTAATCCTGGTTGAATTCTGCATCTAACATTATCACAGAATGACACAAGGGACGTAAATACACAATTTCATATATGTTACAAAGGCATATCGCTCCACGCACATAGTTATTACCATGCATCGGAGTACTCGGGTGAGCATTAGACCATCTATACTCATCAAAAGAAGTTTTGCACCAGTTAATATTTTTCTCATTTTAGAATAATGTCTAGTATAGATATTTTTCAAATTAACTTTTAAAACTTGATACCATCTTAAAGGGCTGGACTTCCTAAATGTCAAATCAATATTTTTTCTTAAAAAGATTAAATAAAAATGTGCAAAAATGCTTGTTTTTGAAAACACCAAAATTTGGGATGCAGCAAAAAGCCCACATCTTTATTTCTGGGTTTTCAAACCCGAATTCGTTTCACCTCCTCATTCGGGATACTGAAAGCAATCATTTAAAGCAAAAAACTAAAAATTGAATTTTTTGACAAAAACACTATTTTTGACCAAAAATAACGATTTTTGAGATTTTGTTTAAATTCTCAGATAAAGCTTAGTAACTCAACTCTCCAATAAAATGGGTTGTTTGTCTTACAAACACAGCATGAATCACCCATTAATGTTTAACTGAAGGTACTGGTTTTCAACCCATCCAAATTCAGAATTTTTAAAAGGCTGCATGTCAAAAAAGTACTCATGCAACATCTTTGACATGAGATTGCCTTTAACAGAAAGAAAACAGGCGGCAATTTTTGATGTCAAAACATCTCATAGTGATCAAAAATGGAAATGAATTTCGATTTTACTCATTTTTTCCAATTTTTATCATTTTTTCTCAAAAATTGCAATTTTGTCAAAAAAATGAATTTTTACTAAAATTTTGAGATTTTTAAAATTGTTTTTATGCTTAATCATTAGCTTTGGAGCTCTTGTGTGTAAATTTGGAAACAAAAATGTGTTCTTGATGCTGTGTCATTTTTTGTGGAAGTTTTTCGATTTTCCCATTTTCAGCATTTACAGAAAATTGGAATTTTCAATTTTTCCTAAAATCGTTTCCGCAACAATTTTTGGTCTTATCACACACATTATCATACTCTTTCAGACTGTGCAAATTCAAAAAGCTAACTTTAAAATTTATTAGTTAAACTGTCACTTAAAAATATGAAAAAATCTAAATGGTGCAAAACTTCTTTTGATGAGTATATTTCGTAACAAGTTAGAAATTGCCGGATTATTGATATCTGGTGATTTTCAACAATCTTTTGATACAGTCTCTTGGCAATTTATTGACAAAACCTTGGATTATTTTACTTTTGGACCATCAATTAAGAATTTGATAAGATTATTTAAAACAGGCTCGTAATCATGCATTTTGCAAAAAAAGGTATATTTTTCAGAGTCTTTTATTTTACATAGGGGATGTACATGTATGCAATGGGATCAGGGGTCCTGCTGGACCTGAACATTAGGGAGAAGTGACTTCTCCCTCCAGAAAAAGTTAGGGAGAAGTTTGGGTACCAAGGGAGAAATGATAAAAATAATGTCAACCAAGGCGGAAAATAAATTGCTTCGACGTTTTTAAGCCTACATTTAGAAATATAAACAATTTGATGAGTCATTCTGTTGTTCTAGTATGATGGCTGTATCATACACTTTATCTATTGTTCTGCATTAAAGATACATGCACGTATGTAGACAACAATGTCTAAGCTCTAAAATATGTGTATAAAATGTGCAGATGCAGAATCAGAGCTAATGAGCCTTCTACACAGAGGTCCAAAGTTTTTAAACAGCCAGATCTTGTTTATAAAAAAAACCAGAGGACCAGTGGTCCTGTAAACGCTCACCTGAGACCTGAGATATATACCAATAAACTTGTTTGACTAGAATGGTATTATGTATATATCCCCAGGGCAGAGTCAGAGCAGCCTCTGGAGTCAATTTCTTTTTTAAATCATAAAGATTTAGTCCATTTGCCAATTTACTGCAAGTTTTGCCCTTCAAATGACATTGTAACAATTTTCCCCATTCAAATGCGTGAACAACCTTAGTTGACCATGCCGTAAAAAGATCAAGGTCATCCCAAGGTCATGATTTATACAAACTTTGTAGAGCTTCATTTCCTGATGCTTCATGCCAAGTTTCAAAATCATAGGCCTTCTGGTTCTGGAGAAGAAGATTTTTAAAGATTTTTGCTATTTATAGCCATGGCGGCCATCTTAGTCATGTGACCTTGACCATATATACAAACTTTCATTCACTCTTCCTCAGAATGCTCCACATAAAGTTTGGCTTTGATTGGCCAAGCGGTTTCAGAGAAGAAGATGTTTGAATATCATGGTAATACACAAGTATATAGCCCCGGGACAGGGGCAGACAACCCTCTGGGCCCAAAATATTTTCATAAACATGAATATTTTGTCCATTTGCTCATTCCTAGCAAGTTTTTTGCCATTAAATGACATTTTCCTGTTTTTTCCATTCAAATGCATTGGCGGCCTAAGTTGACCTTGCTGTAAAAAAGGTCAAGGTCATCCCAAGGTCATGATTTATACAAACTTTGTAAAGCTTCATTGCCTGATGCTTCATGCCAAGTATCAAAATCATAGGCCTTCTGGTTTTGGAGAAGAAGATTTTTAAAGGTTTTTGCTATTTATAGCCATGGCGGCCATCTTGGTCAAATGACCTTGACCATTTATAAAAACTTTCATTCACTCTTCCTCAGAATGCTCCACATAAAGTTTGGCTTTGATTGGCCAAGCGATTTCAGAGAAGAAGATGTTTGAATATTATGGTCATACACATGTATATAGCCCCGGAACAAGGGCAGACAACCCTCTAGGCCCAAAATATTTTCATAAACATGAATATTCTGTCCATTTGCTTATTCCTAGCAAGTTTTTGCCATTAAATGACATTTTCCAATTTTTTCCCATTCAAATGCATGGGCGGCCTACGTTGACCTTGCCGTAAAAAAGGTCAAGGTCATTGCATGGTCATGATTTATACAAACTTTGTAGAGCTTCATTGCCTGATGCTTCATGCCAAGTTTCAAAATCATAGGCCTTCTGGTTCTGGAGAAGAAGATTTTTAAAGGTTTTGGCTATTTATAGCCATGGCGGCCATCTTGGTCATGTGACCTGGACCATTTATACAAACTTTCGTTCCCCCTTCCTAAGGATGCTCCACACGAAGTTTGGCTTTGATTGGCCAAGTGGTTTCAGAGGAGAAGATCTTTGAAATTGTGAACGACGGACGACGGACGACGGACGACGACGGACGACGACGGACGCCGGAGCATGGGTATACTATAAGCTCCCCTGTGAGCCTTCGGCTCAGGTGAGCTAAAAAACAATCTAAAAATAGAATAAAATAAAACGTACCCATTCTGTTCTCAAAATTACCATGAAAAGAAAATAATTATCCAAATCAAACACATCAAACAGAACGTCTACTTGCAGTTTCACTTTCTCTTTTGGTCTCATTTGGAATACCTCGGTTAATTTTCTGGCAATGTCATCATCCGGGTCATTTACCTGTTGACGCAGCTGAGTGATCAGTGAAGCGAGTCAATTGAGTTTTGACACAATTATCACCTAAAATCAGATAACTGATATGCTGAAGGGATTAACCAAACAACTGTCAGATGTGTGAAATACTGACAGGTAACTGAGGTATGAATTATATATTCTACTCGTTTATGAATTCCCTCAATGTACTTTGTTTATACAAGTATCAGCTTTATTTCAAGTAAAAGCAAAGCGATTTGACTTCTCTTTTAGAGCAATATACGGCGAAACCTCTTAACTTTGAGCGAAGTTTTTCGCCCTAGAGCCCTGTAACTTGATCCCTGACTGATCCTCTGCTTCAGCCATTGTGACGGGTCACCCGGATTCAAGATGAGCGCCTTCTCCAACGAGCATTGTTTAGAACTTCAGTTTTGGTGTTGGTGTGCACTGTACATATATATATAGAAACTTTTAGACCGTGAGTGTTCACGGGTGCTCCAATCGGGTGGAGGATCATACAGTCTAAAAGAAAAAGATGAGCTACCATTGGATGTTCGTTTAAGGCCTCAAATGGGAAATTGTTTCCTTTTTAAAGGAAACTGTTCTTATGAAACTTAAGGTGAATTAGTAAAGAAATATTGAGATTTTGTCCCCACTGTAGGGTATAGAATAGCCCAGGCACATCAAGCTATTGTTATAGCTTTCTTAAGGAGTGCAGATCGTGAGATCAGACTGGTCCTTACATTTATGAAAAAATCCCTATATTTCAGCCATCTGATGTAACTATTATCTCTCTAAGTTATGATCTTTGAAAAAAGAAATTAGCTGGTACCAGTAAAATAACAGAAAAACGACAATTTTGAAAGTTCAATATAAAATGTATAACAATACTACTGTAATTAAATTTAATGGTTTGATATGTTGTTATTAATTGTTCACCCTAATTTTCTTTCTACCCCAGATGGTGCCAGCCGTGCCTCTTTAAAGTTCAATACATCTATGTCCTTGAACTTTTTGTGTGTTTATAAAATGGCAATTAATTAGGTCAATGGAGAAAATGATAAGTTCTGGTTACAGTTTAAAAGTTATTTTTGATTTTTTGTGGGCATTTTATTCCTTTGATGTTAAAAAAAGTAGTTTATACTAAATTTATATTTTTTATGTTACTTATAGAAATCAGGGAGACCTAATGTGGTTATGTCCTCGAACTTAGGTTACACCAGTATAACCTAAATTTATTTATCTAATGCTTATCCAGTGACGGATTTAGAGAGGGTTCAAGGGGTTGAACCCCTCTCTAGAGCCATATTATTTCGTTTTCATGGGAAATTTAAAGAAATTATGAGTGAAATTAGGCTGACGAACCCCACTTTTCTACATTTGAACCCACTCTTCAGAAATCCTGGATCCCCCCCCCCCACCGTTATCATAATTAATAAACAATGGATGAGCATTGAATTACTTAACACATGGATATCATAAGCATTTAAAATGGGTAAATTTTTCTCCTTGTTTTCTTATACCTGTTTCTGCATATCACTGATGAGCAATGATAAAATCATATATATATTGATTTTTCCCTTGTTAAATCCTAATAAATTATTAACAAACAATATTTGATAACAATAACAAACGCATACTTAAACGTTAAGTTGACACTTGCTACAATATATACAATAAGAATGTTTATCAGATAATCTAGGTACCTTGTCCTGCTGATAGCCAATACCTATCACTGAGACAGGCTATCCGCATGACTGTTTTGCCGATAACGCCCCTTATCGGCACGACTGTCATGCAGATATTTAAGCGGCGTTATCGACAAGATAGTCAGATACTCCCATAACATGAGAGTCAGGTATTTCTGATATTTTCTTTTATAATGTTCATGTTGAAATACTGTCAGGCAGTCAGCATCAATGTCCCAATATCAACGTCGACTTCCACAAGATTTATGTTATAGATCCAGACCGTCGGATAGGCTAAGCCATGACTTTATAGAAGTGCTGCGTGACTTGCATATAGCCAGGCACAAATTGAGACCCAGACCAGAGCCTTACGACCAGATGATCGCAATGCCCTTATGATGACAATAATCATAATTTCAATTTTTAATTCACCATTTTTGCATTATCAGCTGGTTTCCAGCTTCAAAATAATAAATATTGGAAATTCAGGTAACCAGAACCACCCTGACCTGGTGGTTCTGGTTACCTGTGTTTCCAAT
Source organism: Rugalucina vietnamica (assembly GCA_964017185.1). NCBI lineage: Eukaryota > Metazoa > Mollusca > Bivalvia > Lucinida > Lucinidae > Rugalucina > Rugalucina vietnamica. The sequence goes on from OZ024873.1 coordinate 19,701,163, forward strand.
ATTGATTTTTGGAAAGCTGGAAACCAGTCGATAATGCAAATGGTGAATAATTTTATTGTCTACGCGCCAGCGCGTAGACTACTCTAAGGTTTGAGATTGACCTACTTACAAGACAACTCATACACCTCTCTACAACTGCAACTGCACGTTTGAGTCTAGTGGCTTGACCATCGTGTTAGTAGGATTCCGGGTCGTTTCGCCAAGGACCGTGTAAACACCCCTAAACACCCATGCAAACCTCCCTTTGGTTGGTAACACGTGTACCAATGGTGCAGTAGGTACCAAAAATGGGGCAAATTGTTAAATTCGTGGAACTGGTGCATGATTGCATTCTATCTAAGCAACAACGGAATGAAATGAACCAACGGTATTGTGACGCTATATGGTCAGGTATGAAAGCTTTGACCCCGCCCCACCTGTCGTGTAGCCATTTACATTCTATCCAAGCCACAACGGAATGAAATGAACCGACAGTATTGTGACGGTCGATTGTCATGTATGAATGCTTTCACCGCGCAGCGTTTTATTTCTGTTCAGTTAAATGCACCACGATGAAATGGGAGTACGGTCAGATTCTTTGACATTCTAGTTTATATATGCGAAGCGTAGACCAAGCTTTTTGTTAAAGCTTATACTTGTGTTACAAAAGCTTCTACTTGTATAACTATGACTTTATAGCAAATCACATTAAAATTTATAAGAAGCGGTCAGTCGCATTAATGAGCACACGCGTCTCTCTCTAGAAACTGAAATAAAGATGAAGTATTTATTTACTTTTTCTGCTTGTCTAAATGAGAAAGGATCAGAGAATTCGGGAATAAGTAAGGATTTCACACCAGATTGTTTTCTTCCGTTACGGTTTGTATCTGGTTCTTGTTCTAATAAATGGGTAAAAGACAAGAATAAGAGTCGTCTCGTTCCCCAAACTCAAAGCCGCGGTGTTCCACTTCCGGACAAAAGTTCTCTCGGAAATCAATATCGGAGAGCAACGGAGGTGTTGGCACTGTGCGGGAGTTTGCTCGTTCCCCACCTTGTGTAATCAAACTCCAAGCCGCGATGTTCCACTTCCGAATAATACAGAGTTTCTTGATCCTTTCTTTAGAGAGACCCTGATGCTACCAAATATCCAGTATGTGACTTATTGAAAAATGATGGAACTTTAAGCAACTCTGAGAGAGATAAAGCTGAAGTTTTAAATGACTTTTTTGTGAGTGTTTCCACTAAAGAAGATTTGTCATATGTACCCACATTACCGGATAAAAACTTTGATCAAGAATTAGAATCATTTTTAATAACCCAAGATGATGTTTTGAAAAAGTTAGGTACGTTGAAAGCTTCTCAGATCAGAATAGTTTACTAGTAAAACGTCAAACTGACAATACCACACCAGGGTGATGGGGCTTGACCGGAGGGGATTAGTCCCGAGCTCTCACAAGAGAAGTAAATTTAGACACACAATCATCTGACAATTCAGCAGAGGAGATCAAAGAATCAGGGAGTTCATTCCAATCTCTAATGGTCTGGGGGAAGAAACTGTGTAAATAGGCATTTGTACTTGCTGAAGGTATCTGAAATGCCAAGGAGTGTTGATTCCTACAACGCCTATTTTTGGGGATAAGGTCATCCGTGGGTATTTTTTCTTTCCCTTTTAGACCTTTGTAAAGCAATATAATTCCATTATCCTTCCTTCTTTTCTGCAGGGATTCCCATTTTAGTTTTTTAAGGATGACAGTCATACTACCTTTTTCATATGTATAGTTCCTAGTTACAAACCTAGCCGCACGCCTTTGCACTTTCTCCAAATCATCTATCAGACCTTCATAATGAGTGCCCCAAACTGAGCTATTATATTCAAGAATAGGTCTCACCACACCTCTATAGGCAGCTTCTCTCGCATCTTGGGGGCAAGAAAACAGATTTCGTCTCAAAAAACCAAGGGTCCTATATAGTAAATGATTTATAGTATATGATTTTGATATACTAAATTTTCCGTTTTTGGATTGTGACGTTCCTCGTCGTGCTTCTTATGGTGTATACATTTCGCAACTTATTAGGTTTGCTAGAGTCTGCAATCATGTTACAGACTTCAACGCTCGAAATAAATGTTTAACGGCCAAACTTCTCCAACAGGACTATCGGTATCATAAACTTCGAAAAACCTTTTCTAAATTTTATCGTAGACACTATGAATTGATTTCCAAATACAATGTTGGGTTAAAGACGCTTTTAAATGAGGGCCTTTCGGAACCAGAATTTTATGGTGACTTGGTTTACAAATTTAAGAAACTTATAGGAAGTAGTGATTTTTCTTTTCAGTTTGGAAAAATCATAACACGTTACAGACGTATGGGTTATAACTTGAATGTCATACGACAGTCTGCATGCTTAGTTTTTAACCCAATCACGGTTGATAACTATGCTGCCTTCTTTCATTGCGCTGCACGCCGGTGGGTCGTGCGGGCCCCGACTTAAAGCTATTCATATTAGTTGGTTTGGGCCGGAGCTTCTTGTCTGTTGCTTGGCCCACCGGGGTCCAACTGATGTTTTTCTTTTGCTCCGGAGTTAGTAAGTTATTCGGCACCCAGGGATCTCCATCGTCGGACAGCTTACTGAATCTGTGAGTCCTGGTTTTTGATTCATCAGGATGTTTATCATGATTTATTTGTTTGTTCTTGATGATTCATTGACTAGTTAGAGATTCACCACGAGGACCGAAGAACTAACTAAATGTTATGAACCACTGCAGTAGCTGAGGGTGAGGTTATGGCCATGTAAAATCGATTTAAACCCGCCAGTATCTTTGTGTTACTGATCGTTCCAAGTCGATACTTCTATGGTGGTTCTTTTTGTTTTGTGTCTTGGTGTTTAAACTATTTTGTGCTGTTGGCGCCTTATGTATGTTTTCATATTTTTAGTTAAGTTAAGGTAACTGAGTGGCCGCCTATTGGGAAAATAGCTGCCCATTCGGCTTACGAAATGTTTTCATGGTATAAGTGCCTGATTGTTAGTTTGGTTTTTTCCCACCCCGGTTTTTGGAATGGGAATCTTTTTCTGATTGCGCCTTTTCCTGATCTTTGCCTACTTGTACCTTTTGGTGCACACATTGCTGATGTGAGTATTCCATTTTAAATCCTTAGTTATTGTTACACCAAGACTAAGTCAGCTGGTCCAGATGGACTTCATTGTAAGTTTCTAATTGAAAGAAGGTTTATGTAAACCATTGACTGTCATCTTTAACAAATCACTTGAGTCTGGAGAGGTATCGACACAGTGGAAAAGAGCTCATGTGTCGCCTATCTTCAAGAAGGGGGACAAGAAACAGCCCGAGAACGGGCTTAGAAGTGGTCATTCGTGTGCTACACAGTTGTTATGTGTTCTTGAGGAATGGTCGAAGGCCTTGGACTGTAATGAAAATGTGGATGTGATATATTTAGATTTTCGCAAGGCCTTCGATACAGTTCCTCATGCAAGACTGATAAATAAACTATATGCTTATGGAATCAGAGATAGACTTTTACGCTGGATACAAAACTTTTTAACTAACAGAAAACAAAAAGTAATAGTTCAAGGAGAGGAATCGCAGTGGGCTGACGTAACTAGCGGTATACCCCAGGGATCGGTGTTAGGGCCAGTATTATTTCTAATATATATCAACGATTTACCAGATGCGATAAAGAAATTTGTCACTATCTTCGCTGATGATACTAAGGAACACGCTGTTATAAGGATAGAAAACGATACCATTGAAGTCCAAGAGGATCTGTATGAAAAGTCAGACTGGCCAGAAATATGGGAAATACGATTTAAAACGAAAAAGTATAAATCATTGCATATGGGAAAATCCAATCCAAAGACTGTATATTATATGAAAGAAGGAGATCGGAAAATACCTCTAGAACAAGTGACAGAAGAGAAAGATTTAGGTGTAACTTTCTGTGATACACTGAAGTTTGATAAACATATATTGAACTATCTAAACAAGGCAAACAAAATCCTCGGTATAGTCAAGCGTACTTTTACATATATGAACAGGGATATGTTTATCCAGTTGTACAAGAGCCTCATCCGCCCGAACCTTGAATATGCAACGGTGATTTGGAACCCATATCTGAAAAAGAACATTTTTCTTATCGAGAATGTACAAAGAAGGGCAACAAAGTTAATATCAGAAATAGCTCACCTACCTTATGAACAAAGACTACGTAACTTAGGCCTCCCAACTTTGAACTATAGAAGATGTCGTTCAGATATGAATCAAGTTTACAAAATATTAAACAAAATTGATGATATTCCAGTGGATAAGTTTTTCACAATATCTGAAAGCAACAGAACACGTGGGCATAAGTATAAGCTGGTTAAGTGGCACAATAGAACGTAGCAAAGGGCCAGTGTATTCTCTCAGAGAGTGATAAATCCTTGGAATATGTGTGGAGAGTGAATCAGTCAACAGCTTCAAGTCTGCGTTGAATGTCGCCTGGAAAGATCATCCGCTGAAGTTTGAATGTACATAGTTTTAATCCAAGTTTTAGCGCACTCCCAAAGTTTTAAGCTAATTATGTTCTAAGAAGATTGTGTTAAGTTGCTATGATCGGCCATAACAAGCAACCTGCTTAGACGACGGCCTGGTACCCGTAAGTTACCCTCAATGATAATGTGACGGGATAGCCTCCCTTGGAAATATGCAAATGTCAAACTAGAAACTTTGTGAATCGAGTAAGTGTTGGGTATAAAGAGCAGATAACCACCCTTGGTGGATGAGCATGCTTTTCCACCGACGGGGTTTGCTGTGGCTTGGCTCGGCTGTTCGTTACATTTGGTGGCAGCGGTGGGATAATGACAACTGCCAGACCGGAGTTGCCTTACCCATGTATAGTCCCCAGGCCAAGACTCGGGGCGAGTCTTCTCGGAGGGGAAAGTAATGTGGCGGGATAGCCTCCCTTGGAAATATGCAAATGTCAAACTCGAAACTTTGTGAATCGAGTAAGTGTTGGGTATATAGAGCAGTTAACCACCCTTGGTGGATGAGCATGCTTTTCCACCGACGGGGTTTGCTGTGGCTTGGCTCGGCTGTTCGTTACAATACAAGTTTTGGAATTTACAGAGGAATAGGGCTGTCAATGTCTATGTAGTCAATATTTCCCTCCTGCATTCTTTCAGTTTGAGGTGAGGAATGGACTCGCTGTTGATATTGAAAAAATTAATATGACATACCAAAGCAGGAATCAAGACAATTCACGGACAAGACAACTCACCGACACAGTTTTTGAGACAATTCACCAACACTTCTGAAGACAATTCACCGACACTTTTGTTCAAATACAATACAATACAAATAATTTATTAAAGTCTCACCTCACAGAAAGCATAATATGCATGTACATTAAAAACTTTCATATATGAGCGACTCTTTATTAGAGCTATGAGAGACTATTTAAATTACATATTTACAAATAACTTTAAAAAACCTTTAAGACACATTTAAGATTGTATTAAGAGTGAAGTTAGTGATCTTAAAAGTTCTGTTAAAAAGCTGAATAAAAACGTTTCACTTAATCTAAGAATATAATGTATTCCGTCTTAGCTTCAAAATGTCACAGCAGGTTTTGGCACAAGCACGTATACTACTATGTAGTTTACAACTAAGTATAGCACAGAGACGCTCTCTATCACTTCTAGAGTATAAATCTGGAAACTCATAAATTAATTTAGTAAAAAGGGCTTCTCTCAAATTGTTATAAAGAGGGCACTTCAACAACACATGTTCTTCGTTTTCGACCATATCAGGACAAGTAAAACATGTTCTCGATTCTACATCAAGTCGTTCGTATCTTCCTGTTTCCAGTCGTATTGGCGCGACCCCGCAACGAAATTTGGCGTAAGCACTTCTATGTTGACGAGGAATGGGAATGCTTAAGTATTCTTCTGTAGTATATTCACTCTTGAATAGCTTATATGCCCTTAACTTGTTTTTACCGTTTCCATGTAGAGCGTCCTCCCGATTTATATCTTCTTGCCATGATGCTAAGTACTTGTCGTTAAGATAACTTACTATATTTGCTTTAAACGTCACTGAATTTGTTTCTCCTGGTTGATACTGAATATTAACTTCTTCGATCATTTTATTCACTCTGTGGTTCCAGTTTTGACATCTCCCATTACCTTTAGCTTCCGCCCAATCGAATTTTTTTTCTATTTAATCTATCGTTTCCCATTGCTTTCATGCGTAGCCATTGTCTTATAACGACTTCCCATTGACGAGTTATTGTAGGTTTCCATCCAGTATCTCCCATGACCGCGGCATTGGGCGTGTACTTTCCAACTCCCATAAAATACCGTGCTGATCTCAGTTGTATCGAATTTATACAGTTAAACTGTCTAGTTCCCCATATTGCTGCCCCGTAACTGACGACACTCCAAACCATCGTGTCGAATAACTTGGTGAACGAACTAAACGGAAGACCTCCGAATGATTTACTTTTCGCAATAACTAATCCTAAAGCGCGGTTTGCTGATTTCGAAACATGAGTGGCCATATCATTATAGTCTAAATGTTCCGAAAGTAATATTCCAAGGTAAATGTATTGTTTTACAATTTTAAGACATTTATCACCACACTTAAATATATGATCAGATTGCGGAATACTTTTTGGCCGAAAGTGGATAACATTTGATTTCTGTTCATTTATCTTTATACCATTATTCTGGCACCATACATTTAGTTCCTGTAACAAAGCCTGGAGTTCACCTTCCGATGATGCTACGAGGACCAAGTCGTCTGCATATAACAAAATTGACACTTTTTCACCACCTATATCTATGCCGGCATCAAGACTGTTTATTTTAATCACCAGATCATTGACATATAGATTAAATAGCAAAGTTAACAGTGTGCAGCCTTGTTTGAGTCCGCATTTTACTTCAAAATAATCCGTTTTGAGTCCGTTTAAACGAACGCAGCACTTTACGTTATCGTACAGCGATGTAATGGCTTTATGTATCCGACCCGTAATTCCCATGCTTGATATTTTCTTAAAGAATTATTGCCGTAACTGATAATGATCATTGGTGATCATGAGCAATTAAGGATAATAACTAGCCTAAGATCTATTATTAATTACGGATTTGATTAATATGAGGTGTTTTGAAATTGCCTTTCAAAATTTAAAATAACGATGAAATGTTATAAAATAGTATCTATTATAATCATAAACTTGTCGGCGAATTGCCTTTAAATATCATTTTATGTCCTCCAAAATTTAAATCTGATGATGAATTGTCTGTTTTGGTTCAATATAGCTGGTGAATAGCTTTTAAAAACTTAAATTTGTCGGTGAACTGTCTTAAAATTTTCTCTCAAATCCAAAATCATTAACTGTCTTAAAATTGTACTTTCGATTTTTTTATGTGACGATGAATTGCCTTATTTTAAATGTGCCAGTGAATTGTCGGTGAATTGTCTTAAAATTCCATTTCCATTTCGTTGAAAACCAGATAAAACTGTCTTTACGTAAATACAATAATTGATAATGTGTGATCGCCAATTATGTTCATCAGTTTAATTTCATGTCATTAACTTTGAACAAAAGTGTTAGTGAATTGTCTTCAAAAGTGTCGGTGAATTGTCTAAAATCTGTCGGTGAATTGTCTCAAAAACCGTGTCGGTGAGTTGTCTTGTTGGTGAGCATACTCCCCAACGGTAACGGGTCGTTTCGGCCGTGAGTCGTTTCGGCCTTGAGTCGTTTCGGCCGTGGGTCGTTTCGGCCTGGGTCGTTTCGGCCTGAGTCGTTTCGGCCCTGGGTCGTTTCGGCCAATTTTGGTGGGTCGTTTCGGCCTGATTTTATTTAATCCATATATACTATATAATATACTTTATGCTAGATGTGTATGTTATACGAGGCTAGTTTACCATGCAGCCAGTCTTGCAAGGGTACTTGGGTCTATAACAGGGTGAAAAATTTGCATCTTTATTCCATTAAAAACAATAGAGAAAGGTACAAGTAGGCAAAGATCAGGAAAAGGCGCAATCAGAAAGAGATTCCCACCCCAAAAACCGAGGTGGGAAAAAACCAAACTAACAATCAGGCACTTATACCATGAAACATATCGTAGGCCGAATGAGTAGCTATTTTCCCAATAGGTGGCCACTCAGTTACCTTAACTTAATTAAAAATATGAAAACATACATAAGGCGCCAACAGCACAAAAAATTTAAACACCAAGACATAAAACAAAAAGAACCACCACAGAAGTATCGCCTTGGAACGATCAGTAACACAAAGTTACTGGCGGGCTTAAACCTGTTTTACAGGATCCTAACCTCACCCTCAGCTTCTGCAGTGGTTCATAACATTTAGTAAGTTCTTCGGTCCTCGTGGTGAATCTCTAACTAGTCAATGAATCATCAAGAACAAACAAATAAATCATGATAAACATCCTGATGAATCAAAAACAAGGACTCACAGATTGAGTAAGCTGCCCGACGATGGAGATCCCTGGGCGCCGAATAACCTACTAACTCCGGAGCAAAAGAAAAACTCCGGAGAAACTACAATGGTCATTTCTAAGACGTCATGGATGATCATTATAAAACAGAAAAGCACAAACGGTTTAATTTCATAAGATTCCTTACATTTTCTCATCTCGAACTAAACATCATTTTGAAAAAAGTCAACTTTAGAGATTTCTGGAGTAATGCCTGTATCAAACAGAACTAGTTAGTGCAATCTAAGCTTTATATGTACAATGCAAACTGCAAATTAACAATCCTGCCTCAAATAATTCTAAGAAGTCTATATAAAATCTGTAAGCATAGTACATGTATATAATAGAATTTGACTTTCAAACTGTAACAAGGTTGAGCTTTTTCATAACTTTTTAAAGCTATTATTTTAACGGTATTTTAAATTTCTTTTCACTTTAAGCCGACCAAAGTCGCATAAGAAAACCAACAATATGCATAGGCGAAAACAAAGGCGCAGGTAACTGCACAGCTGATCAGTGCCTTTGTTTTCACTACAAAGATAGTACAATCATCTTCTTCTTCTTAAATACGAAATTTCAAGACTCTGGCCTGCTTTTGTGACTGTACAGGCTGGTTTGTGATGAACCTGGTCGGATTCCAAAACTGTTGTTTTTCTCCTGCGAAGACTCAAATTAAATTGACAAGCACACGTTTTCACACTTTAATTGAGTACATTGATAATCAATCACCATGGATTAACATTACTGATTACAGACACAAGTTTTCACACCGTGATAATCACCCTTATAATTAGATCACCGACAGCCGATGCATCACTGAAAAGTTTTCCCTTGCAATTGCCGATGACTTCATAACTAAATGTTTAGTTTAATTGTACAAACCATCTATCTATCTATCTATCTATCTATCTATCTATCTATCTATCTATCCATCCATCCATCCATCCATCCATCCATCCATCCATCCATCCATCCATCCATCTATCTATCTATCTATCTATCTATCTATCTATCTATCTATCTATCTATCTATCTATCTATCTATCTATCTATCTATCTATCTATCTATCTATCTATCTATCTATCTATCTATCTATCTATCTATCTATCTATCTACGTATCTATCTATCTATCTATCTATCTATCTATCTATCTATCTATCTATCTATCTATCTATCTATTCATTCACTCCCTCAACACTATCAATCCTTTCTATCGCCAGCACTAATCATTAAATAATAATGGGATTTTTTTTCCGATACACTAAGAATATGTCGGGCTGGAACTGTGACTACAATACTTTCAAAACATCTCACATGCATACTTTATTATTTGAATGTATTATCCTCCAACCACTGGGAGCACCTCGGTCATCACCGAGTAATGTCAAGATAACCACAATGACAGAACTACACTGCCCACCACCAACCATCACCTTAACATATTTACTGTATTTCCATCACTGAAGTTATCTTTTTTTATCTTTTGGGGAGAAGAGAAGCCAGTGCTAGCCTTATGAATGCTGAGCGCCAAGCAAGGTAGCCACTGGTACCATTTTTAACGTCTTTGGTATGACGCGGCCCGGATTCGAACCCGCGACCTCCCGCTTCCGAAGCGGACGCTCTTACCATTACGCTATCGGGACCGGTAATGTATATGTCCACGAACACGCATGTACTCCAAGATCAATTTATCTTCGAGTTGTTTTCCATAAACTTTGGCCGAAACGACTCAGGGCCGAATCGACTCACCCAGAAAATTGGCCGAAACGACCCACCCTCAAAATTGGCCGAAACGACCCAGGCCGAAACGACTCAGGCCGAAACGACCCAGGGCCGAAACGACTCGGAGTTTGGTCGGTGAGTTGTTCCCCTAAGGCCAGGATTTTACCCTAGAAGCAGACGAAAACCAGTGGGGTACTTAAAATTTTTTTATTTTTATTTTTAACGAAATTTATGCGTTTCATTTACTTGTCTTTTCTGCGATCTCTGATATTTCTCTTTTTAAATAATGATTTAACCAACGCGATGTTTTATTTAAGATTGTTTTTATCAACATTCTTATATTCAATTCATCTTATATTCAATTTATCCCATTATATTTTTTTCATATTTTCGTCCAATTTCTTAAGCTACCAACAGCGGGATGCTTGAAAAGTTACTTGTCTTGACAAGCAAACTTGAGATGTTTTGGTTGGACAGATCATTATAATGACAGAGAATTCCAATAAAAATGGATACATTTGTCTTCAGTTAACCTTTTGCTAGAAAATTTTACAGGATCGTTAAAAACTAGCCGGCTATCATTCACCATTTTTCATCACATTTTTTTTTCTAGATGTAGTTTGCTTTCTTTTTCTTCTACTTCTACTTGCCTGACTGGTCAGCCGTCAAAATGAAGTATCATACCCTTTGGTTCATTTTGCCGTCTGACTCCAGCACATTGTCAAAAGGCCAAGCTGTCGGCCACTTTTGGGTGAAAGTCATTATTTACAGAATAACAAGTTTTTATACAAACAAATGGTGTAAAACATTGTAAAACAAAAAAATAAACAAACCTCCATTTGAAAATTCATAAAACATATCCAAATTTTGTTTATTTTGATGATTTTTTAAAAGAATCCAATCAACATGGCTGACAAAAAAGTCATCTGAGAGGGGAGACAATTCTAACTGCGAGTAGTAGTAGTAGTAGTAGTAAAGTTTAGGCTGTTTTACGTCTGCCGGGGCCGAGCGGACTTAATCCATAGCTCCACCACTGAGACGTTTTCTAACTGCGAGCTTCTGATTGGCTCTTAAGAGTGCATGACCTCAGCACCCAGCCATCAACCAATCAGATTAGGAATTCCCATAAAATCAATGTCTAAAAACAGCTTGCAGAGATATTAATAGAACTTGAGAAATTTTGATAGTGTTGGAGTCAGACGTCAAAATGATAAAATCAGTTATCAAAAATTCATTTTGACGGCTGACCCGCCAGACTATACTTCTACTTGATACTCCCAGCAGTCGATTGCTGTCTATAACTGGGAGGCGCTGTCAGGAAACAGCTAGAAATGATGAAAAATGGGTGATGTTAAGGCATGTATGAATGAAAATGATCGACAGTGCTCCAGAGATGGATTGATGGTCAATGGGTATTTACCCACCTCTTTTTGGCTTAAATGGGTATTTTGGATTCCATTGCCGTAAAAATATAATTTTGAAAATTTCAAATTGGGTACTTCATGTTTTTGTATTGGGTATCCTAAATGAGGATGAAAGTAAAAGTTAAAATTAAAAACAAAAATCATGTGTTTCATTAATACCTGATTTGCCTCTTGTTTTGAGGATATCTCAGCTCATTTGCCAGAACATTGGAAGTGATACTTGAAAAGTTATCCTCAATTATCACTGACTACAGGTCTATGTTATTCAGCTTTTTCTAAAAGCTAATACTTGTTAAATCTATTTTAAGCAACAAGAATATTTCAAATGACACAAAATATTTTAGAAGCTGCTTCCTGTTGTAAAAACAGTGTTTCACTTAAAGACCTACATTTACTACTGTTTAAAAACATGATGATGATTTAAAATGTTGTGGTGGTCAGGCCTGTGCTGAAATCACACAGGTTGGTGCTGGCCCTGATGCTGTAAGGGAGACTATTCCAATATCTGATGGTTCTGGGGAAATATGAATTCATATGGTATTTGGTCCGTGAATATGGTACAACGAATTTGAGATTTCTGGTTTCAGTGTTTTATCAAGAGTCCATTTAAGCCTATTCCAATATATCTGTGTTTTGATAATGACAAAATATTCGAGCAATTAAGGCTTGCTAATTTTAGCTAACCAGGTTGATTTGCCAGCTTGGCCTTTCATACCAACAAACAGGGGCGGATCCAGGATTTCTCAAGAGGGGGTTCAAATGTAGAGATGGGGGGTTCGTTTGCCTAATTTCACACACAATTTCGTGCAATTGCCCATGAAAACAAAATAATTTGGCTCCAGAGGGGGGTTCGAGAGAACCTCTTGAACCCCCTCTAAATCCGCCACTGCAACAAATTAGCAAATTTATCAACAGATCAAAGTTACCGCTGGGCAGTATTTTCTGCTTTTCTTTGACACATGCACTGTAAATCATTGGGACATGTAACAAATACGTGTATAGGGAAATACAGTACAGGTCAACCTCATTATAACGCTATCTTTGGGGTCCATAGAAACGGACCGTGTTATAAGTGAACCGTGTTATAATGAGGTTAATTTCTATAGACATATAGTAAAACAATTAATTTGGGAGCCATGACTGGGCCGTGTTATATTGAAAACCGCATTATAATGAGGGGCGTTATGACGAGGTTGCAGTGTAGTAAACAGGCGTAACCTGAACAGGTTATGAAAATGATAACTGAATCAAGTTATTAAAATATTTCGTTCGTTGGTTCAATGTCGAAACGACAGTACTCAGTAGTGTCTCGCCGGTAATGATTTAAAAGCATCTCCCTTTCTTGGTTGTAAGAGTTAACTTTTCTTCTTACTCATAAAGTTATTTCTAAAAATGTTCCATTTAAAAATAAAAGACAATATTAACCATGTTAACCTGAATACATGTGTTATTATTTTTGCTGCCCTACCCGTCTTTAAACCATGTGCATACCAGTAACTAGATGAGGCGTACCAAGATTTTTATTGTAATCAACAAATTAATGTCATATCCACTAAGGAAAACTGTCGTGACATGTGGCAAAATTTCGATTAGATGGGGATCTGATATGTTTCAAAATTATGAATTTCACATTTCTGGGGCCCAAATTTGCACACAAAATTGAAGGTTACCAAACTTGCAACACTGTTCTGGGACTGTCCTTCATATTGAAATAAAGCTCTTGTCTCTAGGTATCCTGTTAGAACATTTTCATGACACAAAACTGCATAAATTTTAAATAAACCAAAGAAACAGTCACAGATTTTGACCGATTCTGGAGAAAAGAAAAATAATGTGATTTATTTTTTTGTAAGCTGTTTAGGTTACGCCCTTGAAATGATATCTATCTATCTATCTATCTATCTATCTATCTATCTATCTATCTATCTATCTATACTGAAACACCCTCTTGCGAGGATTATGTGCAGGCTCTCTATCTCTTTGTTTATTTTTTTTCTTTCTTTTGTTTATTTATTTATTTTTTTTTTTTGAGAGAGTGAGAGAAGAGAAGCCAGTGCTTGCCTTATGAATGCTGAGCGCTAGTGTTGTGCCGATTAATCGAAATAATCGATAACTATCGGAATCTAGCTTCTATCGGTAGCTATCGATTGGAATTTTCCACTATCGATTAATCGAAATTAAATACATGAGTCTATAGTAAAAACATTTACTAACATAAAATGTTGTTACAAATTCAATTCATTTGTCACAATAATGCCTCCTTATGTCTGCCTTCATTTAGACTTGAATGCATTGTTAATATTCACTTATTAAAGCATCACTTGACAATCTTCACTGTTTATAGCTATGTGCTACAGCAATATTCTATCACATGGTCACTTTATCATTTGTAGAAAATGTGGCCTTAATATATTGGCTATGTTCAATTTAAATACAGAGAAGGGGCATGATGCAGTGACTTGTCACTACATTGTCAAATACTGAGCATTTTTAATCACTTCACTGGTTAATGTAAGGGGAACATACATTTCGATTGTACAATCGATAATCAATCGACTAATGTGCTCCGATAATCGATAGTGATTTTCGCGACCGATACCCAACACTACTGAGCGCCAAGCAAGGTAGCCACTGGTACCATTTTTAACGTCTTTGGTATGACGTGGCCCGGGTTCGAACCCGCGCCTCCCGCTTCCGAAGCGGGCGCTCTAACCATGACGCTATCGGGACCGGTATCACTACCTTAGCCTTACAGTTACGCCCCTGACTGGTAAAGTTGATTGAAGTTAGGTTTGTGTCTTGTTTATAAGTTTTGCTAAAAGTTACTGCAGATAATGAAGCTTATTGTTCTCTTTACCTTCCTTTTTAAAATGAAATAATCTTTAATATGTTGAAAGTAACAATCAGATGGTGGTATATATAGATGGTGGTAGAATTATTAATCGATTATCATGATTATAATCGATAATCAGTTGAAAATGTTCAAACATTACGAAAACTTGCCCATGCAATATACAGATATTTTTAAAGTTGTAAAAAATGAAAATTTTCAGCAGAAAATTTTTGGTATTTTTCTTATTTTTGCCCAAAACATAGATTGTGGGTACATGTTAGAACCGCTTCGGTTCCTGCTCATTTGGTGGCCAGAGAAATAGATGAGCTGCTTGTGCCTCCAGGCTGTGACTGACTATCTGATCACTGGTAAACTAGCCTTTTTAGTTTACTTGTGTGGTTATATTTTGAAGCACATTTTGGGTCGAAGTCCCATAATATGGGGGCATCGTCCTGACATGACCATAGCTGTTGACCATTACGAAAACATGTACATGCAATATACAGAAATTTTTTAAGTTGTAAAATTTGAAAATTTTCAGAAGAATTTTTTTGATATTTTTCTTATTTTTGCTCAAAACATAGATTGTGGGTACACGTTAGATTACACGAGTACCCACAATCTATGTTTTGGAGCAAAAATAAGAAAAATAGGTGTACCCCTGCAAACCCCATTTTTTTTATATAAAAGTGTAGTGTTTCCCCCAGTCTCAAAAAAGGGCATGGTAAGTTGCACTAAAAAAGGGCACTTTTTAACGCGCGGCAACATGTCAAAGGGACACTTTTAACGTGTAGCGACGAGCAAAGGGGCACTTTTTAAGAGGCCCATATCAGGCTATGAGGGCACATTTAAGCACAGGTCATTAAATTTAATCTGTTTTAATAAATTTGCTTTTCATCTTAAATTGTTCTTTCCTCAATTTCAGGATTCACTTTTACCAGAGACAACTTAGAAAATTTCTTTTCTCTCTGTCTCACATTTCTTTAATACTGAATGCTTGTCAAAATAAGAGGTAATCTCACTCGATCAAGATTTGTTTATTGATAGTTGAAACTAACTGGCACACTTATATTATCAGGTAGAACATTCACTTTTCACACCTTTTCTGATTAACAGCTCATTTGGTGTCAAATTGGGTAATTGTCATTGAGTTATTATCAACATTTGCCACTGCAATAAAGTGACAATAAACAAGGGATTAAAGCAATCAACAACTGTGGAAGTCATGATCATAGATTTCGCCAAATTTGTTTCTGCAGACTTCAAGCAAAAAATCTTGTAACTTCCTTATTTTTTTGTCCGATTTTGACAAACTTTTTACCAAAATGTAGGGCACAGAATGTAGATTCAGAAAAAGGGCATGGCGCTGGGGAAAAGGGCATGGCGCTGGAGAAAAAGGGCATGGCGCGGCGCCATAGTAAAAGTGGCTAGGGGAAACACTAAAAGTGGGGTTTAAGGGTGTATTCATTGCATGGAGATGTTTTCCTGATGGCTAGGACGTAAAGCATCAAATCAAACACGCAAATAAAAATTTCTAAATGTAACACATGTCATTTTCATTATTTTCAGTGACATTAAAAGTAATCTGACAGTGATGTGACAACGATTTAAATAACATGGTGCAGTACATAATTTCGGCACAGTGTTCAACAGATACACAGCTGTTTGATATAGTTATGCTACAGTTATGATGCTCCTGTATTCTTGACCAAAAATCAAAGACTAAAGATAATGTGCTTTTTCACAAATTTGTCAATGTATCAACAAAGTGAAGTTGTTTAACCAGTGAAACAGTGAATTCAGAAACACAATCATCATGGCTGATGAATTATTTTCCAAGCGGTTACCAGTGTTGTTAAAGACTACAGATAGAGAGGACAGGTAATCGGAAATAAACTTGTATCATCTGCACTTGAAAATGTCAGATTAGTTTTGCACCAGTGATAATCACTGGTAATCTTAATTCAATATTGTGGACAAACCACTGGTATGTATACCGGCTAGTAAAAATGAATGTTCAGTAAGTGTCAAAACATGTCGAAAGTATAATACATTTTATGTCTCACACAGTAATGAGATGCATCAGTCCTTTATAAGCATGCGTTTTCAAACTATTGGGATTAATGGTTCTAACTTTTTACTGTTAATTTCCCACTAGCTATTTCTTTTGTGTTGCTTCCGGAGCTGTAGGAGCTGTTGCTACAAGTGACTAGAGCATAATAAGTAAGATATGAACCGCCTCGTGGGAAAATCAACAATGGTTTCCGAACAGGTCCGACACAAACCGGCCTGTACAAGCACAGAAAAGAGCTAGAAGCTTGAAATTTCGGATTTACGTAGGAGAGGAATTGTACTATCCGAGTAGCGAAAACAAAGGCGCTGATCAGCTTCGCGGTTACCGCGAAGCTGATCTGCGTCTTTGTTTTCGCCTATGCAGATTGTTGGTTTTCCCATGAGGCGGCTCATATGTGATCGTTTGTTTCAGGAGAGCCAATATTTCCATTAAGATGGAGCTTGTGACTGTTACAGCACCTACTACTAGAAAGGTATTTGAGCCACTGCATCAAAAAAACACAAACAATTTGCATATGCGAAACCAAAGGCGCAGGTCAGCTGTGCAGTGACTGCACAGCTGATCAGCGCCTTTGTTTTCGCTCCATGGATACTACAATACCTCTTCTTTCTAAATATGAAATTTCAAGAATTTAGCTATTTTCTGTGGCTGTGCAGGCCAGTTTGTGTCAGACCTGCTCTGAACCTCAAATTGTTGTTTTTCTGATGCAGCACCTCAATTTTATTTTTAAGGCTCTCATTTTGTTTACTTCACATATACTTTTAAAGCTTCATTATGAGAAAATCTGTCTTTTGAGATTTGCTACCAGGTCTTACATAAGTCATGCTTTGCCATCATGGTTTGAGGCATGACCTTTCATTTAGGATTTATCCTGTGCGGATGTTTTTTACCGCACCCCTACACAGAAGGGATTGTCTACCGATATTGTTCCTCTGTTATTAGGGGTACAATTGAAGGAACCATGTGAAGGTAGAATATAGAATTTCAGCTCTACAGTTAAGTTGATACATGTACATGTATGTGCCTTTTTATATTGTTGACAAAATATGATACAGAAATATTCAATGTACTTCATATAATAATGCATACTCTATTGGTAAACATGTACAATTGTTCATATAAGTCATAATATATATCGGTAAGTCGCACACATTTTTTTCCATTAGTGCAAAATTAGCTTACAAAGCATACATCACTTCATTAGTCTCATAAACATATGAGCCGCATCGTGAGAAAACCGGATTTTTGCCTAGGCGAAAACAAAGGCGCAGATCAGCTTCGCGGTAACCGCGAAGCTGATCAGCGCCTTTGTTTTCGCTACTCGGATAGTACAATTCCTCTTCTACTTAAATCCGAAATTTCAAGCTTCTAGCTCATTTCTCAGCTTGTACAGACCGGTTTGTGTCGGACCTGGTCGGAAACCCCGAAGACCGGTTTTCTCGCGTCGCGGCTCATATATGTTGACATTTGCATTGTATTTCAGGAATTGTTAGTGCGTCTAACAGATGACAGAGATCTGTTTTTCCTCTATACACTAAGGCTTGGTGAAGAAGACTTTCAGAGGTAAATTTTTGTGTTCCATTACGAAAACTTGACCATGCAATAAACAGATATTTTTTAGCTTTCAAAATTTAAACTTTTTAGCTGAAAATTTTTGATACTTTTCTTATTTTTGCTCAAAACATAGATTGTGGGTACACATTAGAATCGCCTCGGCTCTAACGAGTACCCACAATCTATGTTTTGGAGCAAAAATAAGAAAAGTAGGTATACCCCTGCATACCCCAGTTTTATCACTGTACAAGAGTGGGTAATGAGGGGGTATTCATTGCAAGGACATGTTTTCCTGATGAAAATTGATTATCTTTAAAGGTGTAAATATGAGCCGCCTCGTGGGAAAACTAACAATGTGGTTTCCGAACGGGTCCGACACAAACTGGGCAGTACAGTCACAGAAGATGGCTAGAGGCTGCAAATTTTGGATTTAGAAAGTAGAGGAGTTGTACTACCCGTGTAGCGAAAACAAAGGCGCTGATCAGCTTCGCTTTTGGTTTTCCCATGAGGCGGCTCATATAATAGTCAGCCATATTTGGATAACCTTGGTTTACAAGTCTTTCCAGCATCAATTATAAATGTGACGAATGGACTTACCCAGTGTTATCATTTACATAAATTTTTTAAGAGGCATCAAGAGTGCCTTTGATTTTTTCATTTCTTTTCGGATTAAATTCCAATAAGGAAACAGAATAGGTGGGTTGAACTCTGCATTTGGCGCCTTACTATCTTGGACTGAAATTCAACTAAGTAAGCTAGATCAATTTAATTTTGAGCATTTCTCACACTTTCATCCATTTTGTTTTTTCAGTTTGAAGGTACAGCAAGGTCTACTTGTAGATTTTGGAGCATTTCCTCAGAAGTTTATTGACTTATTAGAGGCATGTCTGAAGGAAGAGCACAGAGAAGTTCCAAAGTAAGTAGCATATCATGGAAACACAGCTCCACCCCACCCCTCAAGGCTTTTAAAAAGTTACTGGCTGCAGGGTGCCCCAGTGCAGCATTGTTCGATGATTGGTCACTAAAACCTAATGGAATTTGATATATAAGATGATTTATCCTAGTGACATTATGCACTAGTAATTTGAAACGACGGCCCCCAGTCCCAGGAAAATAGTGACAACTGATTTTCACCTAGCAAACCTCTGCTTAAAGCTCTACACTATGGAAAAATCCATTTGGTAAAACCCCTGCAAATTCCCCCCACAGTCTCTTATGTTTCCATTGCACTGCTGTTTTTGCAAATATAATGCAAAACCTGGTTGGTTCCGCAGCACTGTTAGTCCGGGGACTTGAAAATAATTTTAGAGGTCAAGCCTCATATTTCCAAAATGCAGTTTATCTGCTAAGATTTCCAACGGTTGGGCCCAAACTACAGCACTGTGGAAACAAAGACTAAATCCCTGCTCATTTTCTCAGTTTTCACCTGCCCTCCCCTGGGATGGGGTGGCGTGGTTACAAAAGACTAGACCATTATCCTTGTTAGAAAGCCAATTTTCATTGTTTGCTTTACATCTACATAAATTGTGCAGTGCAACTGAAGTGACAAGTCCAAAGTTTATGGCTTCTTTTATTGCTATACATTCTATCCATAGTTTGTCTTGGTTCGAGAAATTATCTAGACAAAAGAAATATTAATGAAACTTTACTCTTTTTGTTTTCCAGATTTGTTCTCCACATGGTTAGCCAAGGTTCCTATAATGGAGACCGAGTGACAGCCATGTTGAATGTTGTGGAGACGAACCCGTTCAAACACCTGACACACCTGTCCCTCAAATTTGTACCAGGCACAGACGCTGATGTAAAGAAATACCTCGCTGATTGTCTCAAACAGTTGAAGGTTTGTATGTCCAAAAGCAACCTTGGAAATCATAAATTATATAGTGGTAAAAGTGTTTATAGCAATTATAGTGTACATGTACTTGTTAAAAACTTCCAAAACAGATTTTCTAGAGGCAAGTCTTGAATGTCTACTTTAAACTTTAAAGTCAAAGCACTGCTAGTAAGAAATTTGGAATTTGACTATTAAAGAATGTTTCAGTTTTTTGTAAAAAGTAACTGGTTAAAGCTGTATCTCAGTCAGTCTGACCCTTAAAAGTCATAACAGGAGCAGATGAAATGTGTACTCAATAATTTTTACGCAAAAACAAATATATTGATACATGTCAACCTCATTTTAATGCTATCTTTGGGGTCCAAAGAAGCAGACTGTGTTATAAGTGAAATTGTGTTAGATTGAGCTTACTTCGTAGACATATGGCAAAATAGTGACTTTGGGAGCCTTGACATGACTGTTTTATATTGAAAACCGCATTAAAGTGACATGTGTTAACGTTTGCTTGTAACTGACTAAATTACTGACAATGGTTATCTTACATGTGCCTACTTCTTTCATAATAATACTTTTACAATGAGGTTGTAGTTGTTTAAAGAAAATTTTAGGTTTTATGTTATTATATGTTCTAGGATACCAACAGTTTACTGCAGCAGAAGCTGGAACATACAGATACAGACCTGAACCACAGGTTAAAACAGGCGCAAGAGGTAATCATATGACCCGTGTCATGAGAAAACCAACAATGTGGTTTTTGAATAGGTCTGACACAAACAGAGCTGTTCAAGCACCGGAGATGGCTAGAGGCTGGAAACTTTGGATTTAGAAAGAAGAGGAATTGAACTATCCGTGTAGGGAAAACAAAGGCGCTGGTCAGCTAATTTGCGCCTTTGTTTTCGCATATGCAAAATGTTGGTTTTCTATGCGAGAAAACTGAAACTGCACAGTTACAGAAGAAAGCCAGACTATTGAAATTTCAGATTTAAAAGGAAGTGGAATTGTTCTATCCTTGACGGGAAAACAAAGGCGCTGATCAGATGTGCAGTTATTTTTGAAGGAAAGACAAAAATCCTGTTTTCTCGTGACAAGGGTTATGATTCTCGACAAGGTCAAACAATTTGTTTGTTACAAAAATCAAAGAATCTCATAGAAGTAGTTAAATTCCAGTTCAAAGGCAATTCATACAGTTAGAAGCATTTGAAGTTAAGATCACTGGGGGTGTGAGGAGCAAAGAATCTATGACGTTCTTGGGGGTTTGATGCCTCGTTTTCAAAAGGCCATAACAATGTCTCAAAGGTTCTGGTGGTGGTATTTCATGATTAGGGCGATAGCGCAATGTATTCTGAACCTATAACTATTAAAAGTTTTGACTATTTCCTCCATATAGTGTAAAAAATGCGATTTAAGCGGGGGTGGGGGTCAAAATTTCATATGTGAGAAAATTTAAATTTTTCGCTTTTCCTTGCTTGTAGTCCTTTAATTCCACTATTGTATCATATTTTGTGCATGCAACGCTGTGTTAAGTGCGATAAACATGCATAATGCCATTGAAATAAAATTGAAATATTACAAGGTCAACATTTTGGGTACAAACCTTTAGCAGTTACCTGTATAATATTTATTGTCTAAGTACTACCAAACATTATTATACAAGGCACAGTTAACTCATGAGAAAACCTGCTATCTGTTATATGCAAAACCTTACACCCAGATCAGCGATGACCAGCCAGCTACTCAGAATTGTGTCATTAATTAAGAAAACTTCAATCCATCTTCTATGTCTTGCACAGCTTGATTAGAGTTCGATCTTAACCAAAAACAATTTTCTCCAGACACGGCACATTGTGACAAAACTTGGTCACACTGAGCAACCTTGCATGATTATTTATTTACCTGTATAAACCTGTTACAACACAGCCTTCAATATATTTATTTTTCTGATTCAGTTTAATGTCACTTTCAAGATTATTTCAGCTCGTATGAGATTGACCAATAAGTAGGTGGGCGAAAACATGAGAACCCAGAGAAAAAAACTCCTGGCACACCCGCAAACAGATCTTGGCTTGTCTTACATGTGTCTCGTTTCAGTATAATGGTTGTGTCGAAGTGATTATAATCATAATAGTTATCTTTGATTAGATTAGATTATGGCCGAACATCCTTCAATAGGAACAGTTTTTCTGTCACTTTGGGATTGAGTCACATATTACTTCTTGTACCCAATATTCTGGGGGTTGGTGTGTCTCGGGCACAGCACGGCTCCCCACGATTGGATCAAAACCAGGGCCTCTATTTAGAGTTACTTGCATTAAAGAACTGAAAGATTCTTGTTTTGATGCCTAACGTGATATAGTAAGCAAAAGTTTTATGAGAGTTAATGGAAAATTGTGTAAACACCCTTAAAGTTGGTAATTTGAAACTTTATGTCGCTGTATTGTACCAATGACATTTTAAGTTCCCATAGTACTGGCTAATACCTAGACAGTGGTGGCATCGTACCGACCTGACTGAAAAGTTGTTGATTTGGAAGTTAATACATTTAAAAAATAATATAAAAAATAATAGGAAAACAGTCTACCAATGTTACTGTTTGTGGTGCAAGAGGTTATTGGCCGGGTAAACAAGTGGACAATATTAGTATAGATTGATTACAAAAGTTTGTTCCACAGAATGTACAGTACCCTCATTTTTTGGGGAATGGAACATAAAAGGTGGTTATAAATCATGCAGATTTTGGTTAATTTTGGAAACAAATGTATATATCCATTTTTTGTACTTTATATATGGCTTAAAACTTAATTGCTGTTTTGTTTTCTTTTTAATTTTAAGTTAAAAACCATTTCACATACTTGGGCTCTAGTACTGAGATAACATTTTGGGCTGTAGGGTAGTGCTCCCCCCGAGTCCCAGAACGCCATTCACATATATTATGTATAATATGACAATACATTCATATGCAATATGACAATACATTCATATGCAAAGCGGCGGCCCCCGTGGCCGAGCGGTTAAGAGCGTTGTTTCTTAATCACTCGATCATCTCACCGCTGTGTCTGGTGTGGGTTCGAGCCCCGCTCTGGCCACATGTGGGACAAGCCATGTTCTGCTTGCGGGTGTGCCAGGTGTTTTTTTTCGGGGTTCTCCCGTTTTCGCCCCACCTACTGATTGGCCCGTCTCATATGAGCTGAAATAATCTTGAAAGGGACGTAAAACTGAATTGGAAATTGGATCATATGCAAAGGGATTTCTTGGGACTCGGGGGGGAACAATGTTAAATAAATACTTTTCTATTTTGCTATATGTTTAATACAAAATATGTCCATTTTAACCCTAAAGTAAAACAGTACATCTTTTGAAACAAAAACCTCAATCCAATATCATAAACTATGGACTACCAGCAAACATGTATACAAAAACAGAAGCATTTGACCAATATTTATTTTTCTCAAAATCTGAGGCAGCTATACATTATGGCTCCCATTTCCACCGTCAGAGGTCCTTTGGCCGTAAAATGCCTTCATTTCAAAATGGTTTACCATTTGACGCTTTATGGACAGAGGACATTAGATCGTTACATGTATTTGCATGTAACTGAAAAATTGCATGGAATATGATAAATCATGGGGTCTTATCATAATATTTTACAAATAATTTTACAGAGCCTGACAGCAAAGACTATAGAACTGGATAATTTGAAAGCTGAGTGGACTGCAAGACTGAATGATCAGATGGCCAAACATAAACAAGAAATGGCTGGCGAGAAAGAGAGAATTTATCAGGTATAGTATTAAATGAGCCACGCATGAGAAAACCGATCTTCAGGATTTCTGACCAGCTCTGACACAAATTAGCCTGTAGAGTCACAGAAGAAGGATTGAAGCTTGAAATTATTTAAGAAGACGAGGGATTGTAATATCCATGTAGCGAAAACAATAGGCACTGATCAACTGTGCAGTAACTGCACACCTGATCTGCGTCTTTGTTTTCGCATATGCAAAAAAAACAGGTCTTCTCATGATGTGGCTCAAGTCACGTTAGTGTCAACTGAATTTTAGAAGTATTACTTTTGCTATAATTTACTTTCTGAGTAGTTGATTTTATCATTCTTCTTAAAAAAAGAAGCGTAAATAAAGTGAATATGTTCCAAAAAAGATGCAAGAAATAGTGAAAAACTGATGAGACTGGAACTCTAGCAGCTGTTTATTCTAGAGCTGCTGTTTCGGTATGCATGCTTAAGTCAGACTTAGGATCCTTGCAAAAACATATGTGGCAAAATGCTGACACCAATAGAATTCAGATCAAGCCACAATCAAGCCAGAATAGCATTGTTGGTACATGTAGTTCATTTTGCATATTCATAGTCATTGCACAGTTTTAGATAAAATTCCCAGATGCATCATTCTAGCAGAAGCAAATCAAAATAAGTGTAAAACAATGGCCCCTGAAACTTGTCAGTACTTTACCCCTTCTCACAGGTTCAAACAAGTAGTCAGCAACGACAGGAGGCAGAACGTCGGGAGTTAGAACAGGCACACTCCAAGATAGTACAACAGTTAGAGAATAGAGTGTACGATCTAGAAAACACTAATAAGGTATGAAGTCTTGTTTGGTGACACAGCTGTTTTTGTTATCCTATATTCAAACAAGGAGAATATTTTCCTAAATTTGCAAAAAAAATGGCAACTAGAATAACAGTGAAGTCCCCCTATCAGATTATTCCATGAGCACCAGTATAAACGGGTGCAAGTCTGAGTGAAGGCTAAATAGCTATTTGACATTTTCATGACCTTGACCTAAACTTGATTGCTTACTTTGCAAGGTCATAGAATCACAATGAAAATGGCCAACTTGGCCTACATTTGACTGGATTTTGTGGTGACAAACATTTATTTCCTCACTTGAAAATGTTTATTATAATCATGATTTCTTCACAGTTATAAAGGAATAACTTCTTTGAATAAAAGTTGAGCCACTGCATACAAAAACAAACAACATGCATAGGCGAAAACAAAGGCACAGATCAGCTTGTCAGTTATGCAAAGCTGATCAGCACCTTTGTTTTTGCTACAGGGATAATACAATTCCTCTTCTTTCTTGTAATTTCCAGTCTCTAGCCATCTTTTGTTATAGACCAGTTTGTTTCGGAACTGGTCGCAAAACCACATTGTTGGTTTTGTTATGACGCAGTTCATATTTTATTCATAGGATCTGACAGAGAGAAAGTACAAGAATGAAGCAACAATACGAGACTTGAAATCCAAACTATCATCAATAGAAGAAGAGCATGTACGGGCAAAGCAAGACGTCCAGTCGTTACGGAAGCAAAATGCCTCTCTAGACGCAGAATATCACGAACAAGAGAAGATAATTAACCAGTTGAAGATGAGAGTTGCTGTGTTTGAGCAAGAGATTAAAGATAAAGAGCAGGTTCTGGCAAAGTCAACAGATTTGTTAGGAGCTGAACAAGATAAAAAGGTGGGTATTGAAATTTAGGATAAAATTGTTTTTCCTCAGACTTTTGAAATTTCAATGATAATCTTGATATACTGTTTGAGCTTACATCTTACAGTGTTAATTTTCTCTTGTTTTAAAAGACAGCAATCCTTCTGTCAGAACACTATTTTCAGTATTAGGGATAACTGAAAAACAAGTGGTGAAGTGCTTTCATGTTCAACACAAATTAACAAATCAATAAAGTCTATAAATGCTCTTTATAGGTACAGATATCGTAAGAATAAAAATGCGATGGTAAAAATCAAATTTACATGAAACCCTTTTGCAATACACAGGACATGTTAGCATTTATCTTTGATTTGAGTTTGGCACAGAGTAAAAGCCGTTGTTTGTCTCATATTTATGAATTAACTAATATTTGAGACACCTAATAGATAACAGTAAATTTGGATATGTGAAATCAAAGGCACATATTGCACCTTTGTTTTTGCCCCCTAGATAGTATTACACCTCTTCTTACAAAATATGAAATTTCAAGGTTCAGGCTACATGTATTTTCTGTTGCTGTACTGTCTGAATTGTGTCGGATATTGTCGGAAACCCAGGTTGTTGGTTTTCTCACTTGAAGGCTAATTTATGACTTATCTTGTAGAAACGTTATGAAGATGACATTGAAGCCCAGAAGCGAGAGGTCAGTAAACTGACCAATAAGATGAAAGCAATGTCAGAGGAGCTGATGAAGGGAAATGAAATTATCAAGAAATTACAGGGAGAAATCAAAAACTACCATGGAAAGGTAAAAGCAGGGGCTCAGAGAAGGGTTAGGTAGAAATATTAATTGTATATATCAACCACAATGATAGGATATCACTTAAAGCTGTTTACTGCATAAAACAGAATATTTGAATAGAAAAAATATTTTGCTGGTTTAAAAAGTGTCTCTTAGTGTCTGCTTTTAGACATACAATGTACCAACTTGTCACAGTTTTTAGAGTGTCAGACTCATTATCATATTTTACAAAAAGTTTGATTTGTTTCTCTTATAATGGGCTCTATTTAGGAAAACTTGATTGACTAATAGAATGAACTACATGTATTTGTAAGTTCAACATGCCATTTTTCAAATAGATCAAGTTGCGGACACAGATAGCAACCGAGCAGGAGAAATTACTAACAGAAAAAGAGCAAGAGTTGGAGAGAATAAGACAAGATCTGGCAACAACAAAGGATGATCTTAGTCAGAAATCAGAGGAGGTAAATGATAGAAACCAATCTACCATGTTTGGATCATGTCTACACATGGTTTCAAAAAATTCTAGGCTTAGAAACCATGGCAAACCTTGGCCTGTTTATAATCATGATCAAGGCACATTTACTCTTCTTACTAGCTCCTACCTGTTGTGATTGAAGAATTATTGACTTGGATATTACGAAATCAGATCAAACAAAGACAACAAGGACTAGCATGTTATTTGCATCACATATATATGGTCCTCATGAGGACATTCTTATAGCCAAGCATGCTGTTTGACTGACATTCCAATGCATTGCAGCTTAGTGTATTTCGGCCATCATTACGAAAACTTGTCCATGCAATATACAGAGAATTTTTTTAAGAAGCAAAAATTGAAAATTTCATTGGAAATATTTTGATATTTTTGCTCAAAACATTGATTGTGGATACATGTTAGAACCACCTCGGTGAGGCGGTTCTAACGAGTACCCACAATCTATGTTTTGGATCAGAAATATGAAAAAATAAGTAAATCACTACATAAAAGAGGGGTTTAAGTGGGGTATATAATACACAGACATGTTTTCCTGATGTTGATTGGAACCCCCAAGAAAAGTTTTCCTCATGATGCAGCACCAGTCCGGCAAGTTCTCATCCATTTTAAAATTATTTGAAGTGGCAGAGTATGATGCAATGTACAAAGATGTATTTCATACAAATGTATGAGGCAAGTTTTGATTAACCCATATTTGACAAATCATTATCAATTGGATGAGTCCACTTTCATTTTTAGGGGTGTGAGGAGTGATTTTTACTTTTTATCTCATTTTTCGATCAAATTTCCCTGTGCGAATAGAATAGCCCCAGATGGGACGCCGCGTTCTGCGGCGTCACATCTGGGGCTATGCTGTTTGCCTATGTCCCATAAAAAGGACACCAGGCTTATATGAGTTAAATTCTATCCTCAGCACAAGAAGATGAGTGAAAACTATGAGAGTACTGTGAAGAAACTGGAGGAATGTCGAGAGCTACTCAAGACCAATGAAAATGGTTAGTACCTCGGTCCGTAATTAATACGAAGTTTTCTAAAAGCCTGTATGGTGTAGTGGCTAAGTTGCAAGTTTAAGCCCAGGTTGCTTCAGTCCTTCAAATGAGATTTTAAACCAAGGCCCAATCTCCATATGACCTTAGCTGTCTGTATGATTTTATACCCAAATTCAAGAACAAAATTTGACTCTCAGGCTTTCATGATCAAGTGCATGATATGTAAATTCTATCTAATTGAATTTCTAAGATATGTCTGTTGAACAAGTTGAATGCTTTCAACTTTCAGTGATTTTGTGTTTTAAAATAAGAAAACAGATTAATGAGACACAGTTACAACATATTTTAGCTACCTCAAATTTCAGACCTAGGGCCGCTGTCAATTTATACCAAAAGTTGTCTATGATCTTTTAATTTCAGTGATTCAATGGTTAAATAAACAGATTAACGAGACCCAGTTACAACACAGACAGACTGGAACCTTTGAGATGCCTAGAGCTACCTCCAACTTCAGGCCCTCAGGGGCTGCAATGGTAAGGATTAAACTTTTATTTGAGTCGCGACACAAGAAAAACAGTCATTGGCGTTTACGACCAGGTTTGAAACGAAGTAGCCTGTGCAGCCAAAGATGGCTTGGAGCTTGAAATTTTGGATTTAGAAAGCTTAAGAATTGTACTATCCGAGTAGCAAAAACAAAGGCACTGATCAGCTGTGCAGTTACTGCACTGCTGATCCGCGCCGTGGTTTTCAAATAGGCAAAAAGCTGGTTTTCTCATAACGAGGCTCATTTGATGCTTTACATACATGGTCATGGCCAGTTATTCTGTTAAACCTCTTTTCCTGGAAAGCTTTTCAAATGCAGATGACCGTTAATAAGTGCTTATTTCTTCAATCATTATATAAACTGACATTTTCAATTGTCTTTCTGAATCACCCAATCATAAAGAGGGAAAATTGTCACAGAAATATTTTCTTGACCAAGTTTACACAAACATAATTTGAGCCGCATCATGAGAAAACTAAATTGGACGCGAAAACAAAGGCGCAGATCAGCTTCGCAGTAACTGCAAAGCTGATCAGCGCCTTTGTTTTCGCTACACAGATAGTTCAATACCTCCTCTACTTATACCCAAAATTTCTAGGTTGTAGCTTTCTTCTGTAGATGCACAGGCTGGTTTGTGTCAGACCTGGTGGGAAATTCCAAAGACTAGTTTTCTCGTGTCGCGACTCTTTTGTTAAATGAGGAATTGATCTTGGTCTACTACCATACGAGCCTCATCGTGAGAAAACCGGATTTTTGCCTATGCGAAAACGAAGGCGCAGATCACCTTCGCAGTAACTGCGAAGCTGATCAGCGCCTTTGTTTTCGCTATACGGATAGTACAATTTCTCTTCTTCTTAAAACTGAAATTTCAATCTTCTAGACTTTTTCTGAAACTGTACAGGCCATTTTGTGTCAGACCTGGTCGGAAACCCCGAAGACCGGTTTTCTCGCGTCGCAGCTCATACAAAGCTCAGACAACTGAGTTTACAAAGCCTGCTTAAGTTAAGGATTTCTTATTGAAGATTTCTATTGATTGTAGCTTATCTGTTCAGCATGTTCCATGAATCCTGTGATTTTTTCCAGCATAACTTCAGTGCATCCAGTTATGGTTCCAATACCTCACATCAACCCAGTGATCTACGTGGACCAGCAGTGGGGATACCTAAGCCTTACCCTGTCAACAATAAGGTGGCACAAGTATGTACTGCTTTTCATGGTTAACCTCCCCCCAGAAAAAAAGCATAACCAATATCAAGTTAATAAAAGATGCAAAATCAATGGGCAAAAAGGCTTTAAGGCTTGAAGAGCACTTTCATGTCAAATAAGTTGATTTTTATTTGGGCTTTGTGTGACACAAATCAGACAGTACCAATGCATATGGCCAGATGTATCTGCGCTGTAGAATTTTGAATGCAAATATAGGCTTTCTTTTGATGCAGAACATTCGTATAAATACATGTATGTCCAAAATATGAGTTTCATGATACAAATGTGTCATGCACTGATGTTTGAAATAGATGTTCTAGAAATTTATTATCTATGGTGAAGTAAAGTTATAATTTTTCTTTCAAACACATTT
Organism: Rugalucina vietnamica; assembly: GCA_964017185.1. Taxonomy (NCBI): domain Eukaryota; kingdom Metazoa; phylum Mollusca; class Bivalvia; order Lucinida; family Lucinidae; genus Rugalucina; species Rugalucina vietnamica. Next base: position 19,730,942 of record OZ024873.1, read on the forward strand.
AATTTAGTGCTCATATGTTGAAATATGTTTTATCTATACCATGATTGAAGGTGCAATACAACCCTGGCAACCCTAAGAGAAGTGGTCTTCCTGTACCGAGCTCTGCATCAGCTGGTACGTCCCGACCGGCAATACCACAGATACCAGAGGAGATCAGACCACATAGTAGTCACAGCTCACCAGGGTCTACACACTCAGCAGGGGACAAAGAAAAGTGAGTAAAGAGTTATTTATGCAATTATGTACCTTTTAGGTTTTGATGCTTGAAAGGTGTGTTCCTGCAATTCCCCATATTGATCCCTAGGGTTTGAGGCCGGGACTTTGAGCCCACTTTACTTTCACATAAAGGTCAAGACTGAAAAGCATACAAGTGATTTTTTTTAAATAAAAAAAGATGGTTCAAAATGTTATTGCCCCTCTGAACAGAAACATATGGGTACATGTAATATGTGAAAAGGAAAATGGTTTATTTCAAACCAAACAGAACCAGTTAAATGTAACATGCTTCTCATCAAGTTCACGTTTTAATATTTTTTCAGTGACCCACCATTAGACCCACGTTATCTTACAAAGCGGGACGATGCAATAGCTACAAGGGAAATCTCCAGCTCTGCGTCAAATCGTAGCCATTCACCTCCAGTGGTGCGGTCGGGGTTTGTTCCAACAGCCAGATTAAGTCAACAAGTGGTCATACCCAAACCCACCCACCCTCCTTCAGCGCCACTTGCCTCGGCTTATTTTCCAGGACAGAAAGGCTCTTGACAAAAAAGTTGACACAGACTTTAAGTAGTTATCAGTTCAAAGACAACTGTATTGTCAATAGGAACATGGGGGTCTAGTGGTAATGATGGCAGCCTATGGATCAATGGGTCAGTGATTTGTTCCGCTCAGGTGCCAGGTTGTTCTTTAGCTGCTAAAGACAGGGGTTGTGTTTTTAAGAAAAACATTTTAACTCCCCATAGTACTGGTTTATTCTCAGGTAATGGTGGCTCTGTTGTGCCATGACTTAAAAATTGTTCATTGGGCTGTTAAACTGCATAAAAAATGAACAAAGATCATCTGAGACATACTGTAGCTGAATTCATATGCTGTCATTTGAATCTTGCAGACAATATATCCTAAGTGTTGAATGCGAGCAGCCTGTATGGGCGACCAAATGGTCTTGCACAGTCTGATCAAGACTTTCATGGTTGGCAGCCCTACTAGTACATGTATTGTTAGCCCTAGTATTAAATGCATATATGTATTTCTAGTCTAATATTCTTGAAAATTCTAGGTTCTAACCTTGCTTCTGTGGGTGAAAAGTTCTGATACTTAACTGCTCCACCTGCTATGCTCTATTTTCACCTTTTTATTCAGTTTTACATCTTTCTCAATGATTATAGCAGCTCATATGAGACAGGCCATTCAGTAGGTTGTAAAAGGGTGTACAGGTAAACCTCATTATAATGCTATCTTTGGGGTCCACAGAATCAGACCATGTTATAAGTGAACCGTGTTATAATGAGGTTCTTTACAATAGACATATAGTAAAATATCTTTTTGGGAGCCATAACATGGCCGTGTTATATTTAAAACCGCATTATGAGGCGCGTTATAATGATGTTGAACTGTACTTGGACATAGCATTGAGATGATCAAATGGTTTTGAGCTATAACGAAGTCTGCGGCGATCTTAACCACTCAGCCTTTGGGGCTTTAGTTAAGCCCTCTTTTGTAAAATGTTAATGGTATCATGTTTTGTGCTATATTTGTGTTTAACATAATGTTAATATAATAATGCTTTTAATTACATGCATGTTAAAATGTACATGAATTAATTTTTCAAATTGTATTTATACTCAGAATAACTATTTGTTGATGTCTGTAAATGTGTTTGTCATTATTTACAAAACCAAAAATATTGTTCATAGCAGAGTCTGACTGTGAAATGAGCGGCCACATGGGAAATCCAATGACATGCACAGGCGAAAACAAAGGCGCAGATCAGCTGTGCAGTAACTGCACAGCTGATCAGCGCCTTTATTTTCGCTAAACTGATAGTACAATCTCTCTTCTTCCAAAATCCAAAATTTCAAGCGTCAAGCCTTTTTTGACTGTACAGGCTTGTTTGTGTCAGACCTAGTCGGAAACCCATATTGTTGGTTTTCTCATGTGAAGGTATATTAATTTCTTTCTTAACATCCACATTACACAGCTGAGGTCATGTTCGGACAGGATATCTGAGAGCATGCTTAACCTAAGAGATCAGTACTTGCTTTGTTTTCCACAGCAGGGACATCAACCTGTGACCGCCAGAAAACAGGCAATTAAAAGGTAATAAAAATCAATGGCAATTCCAAACGTTGAGTTGTAGCTTTCAACATTGAATTTGGCATGTACTCATAGGTGGTGATCTCAGATTTGAAACGTTTGCATGGTTTTGAAAATCTTGAGACCCATGCATGGTAAATGAACTTTTGTACCCTGAGGCAAGAATTCGCACATGCACAGTAACACGTTGAATTTCATATTGCAGAAAATTTTAAGGGTCATTTTCATATTAATTTGGCACAAAAGTTTCCAGATAATTGACTGATTTAAGGATGTTCGCTGCCAATGAATAAGTATTCAAACTTTTTTTCTAACCCTTCTTTTATGATTCCAAAATACAATACAAGACATTTGATAACAAAATAAATATAGGGTAGTGTGCATTTTTTCAAGCTACATGCCTCTGAATGAGACCTCTGAGCACCATGTTTTAAATTTAGTAAAATTAATTTAATTTCTAATTCTTTGAAACATACCTGTCTTGAACAAACATATACTTAGAATGCTTTCAAAAGTCATAGTATTTACGTATCACAGACTATTTTGGACCAAAAGCAAAGAAAATTTTGCAACTTGAAGTGGATGACAAAATTTTACGATTCCTTTTCCAACCCTACCCCCATACTTGAAAAGTCGGAAAATAGCAATATTTTGAAATGTGCCAAACCCATATTTGTTGATTCAAACTTTTTCTTGTATTTTCACACAACATAGAACTTGGTACCCAGCAGGCACCTGACGTCTGTTTGACGTCAGATATTGGTTATATTTTGGTCGCGACGTCGTATAACCAATTTCCAACGTCTATCAGACGTCATTTCCTGACGTCTTTTGGACGTCTGGATTGGACGTTGTTTTGACGCCAAACTAGTTCGTCAGTTAGACGTCGTAATCAAGACGTGATTTAGACCTTGTGTTTTTCATACTTCTGACCATGTGTGGTGTGCAAATTAATGAAACTTCACTTTGGGTAAAAATCAGATCATTCGTTTCGTGTGTTTCTTTTGCTTTCTTCCTTTCTTTTTTTTTTCTATGTTACTTCCAGCAGACATTTGACGTCCGTTGGACGTCAGATTGACGTCGGACTCCAACGTCATAATAACGTTGGAGTAGGTTGATTTTGAAAGTTTGTTTGTTGTCAAAACTAGACGTCAATCTGACGTGCTAAAGCCAACGTCAGTTTAACGTCTGAAAGCTGACGTCAATCTGACGTCCTAAAAACGACGTTTGAATTCATGTCATATAAATAGTTTAAGGTGTATATTTTTTTTCGCATTTTTGAATAACAGTGGATTCAGAAGAGCAGTGATGCATTTTTGATAGTCCCTTTCACTCCTTTGATAGAGTTTTTCGGAACATACAAAATGTTCAAGATATTAATTCAGCCTGATGTTGGTACATCTTATTTAAGCAAAATTTTATTGCTTTATGGTGCTAAAACCATGCGCGGATCCAGAAATTTTCATGAAAGGGTGTCCAACGAAAATGGTAATTTTTGGTCACAGACGAGGGGGGGTCCCGAAATTACCTTTTTTTAGGTAAAATTTTCAAATTCCAGGGGGGGTCCGGACCCCCGGTCCCCCCCTCTGGAAAACCAATAAGACATTAGTGTGAGAAATAAGATTATTCTGAACAATGGTGAAATAAATATTAAAATACACAAATTTTATTTTCATCTTAATTGAAAGTTTGATAATTTAGTGAAAGACTTTATTTTGATTAATAGATAATCATTTTTTTCTACATTAATTAAGCATGAGGGCGAAATATGGGATTTCCCATACGAGACTCAGATATGACTTTTAAGTGGCAAGGTTGAAATTATTATTTGAATTTGATATTATATAGAGGATCTTACACGAGTGGTCATTTCATATGAAATTCATTAAACGAGCCTTCAGCGAGTTTAATAAATTTCATATGAAATGACCACGAGTGTAAGATTCGTTTTATCATATGACTTCTAAAATAGGATTTTATCGCCTTCGAAGTGGACATATTTTCAATGAAAATTTACATTGTTGTTACGGACGTCGTCAATGACGTTACGTATTCCCGCAAAAGTGTGGTCATACGATTTTTATGACATGACGTTATCCACTGGAAAACAGCGACGTCATAGCAGGCATCTGACGTCAACTTGACGTCGGATATTGGTTGTATTTTGGTCACGACGTCATACAACCAATAACCAACGTCCACCTGACGTCCAGTCCTGATGTCAGTGGACGTATTGATATGCCGTCGAAATGACACCGGATTCAAACGTAATCTAACGTCATATGTCGACAGAGTTAGCTGCCCTTGAACTGACATAATTTCTTGCGCAAATGTAACAACATCAAATTCAAATAATAATTTCAACATTGCCACTTTTAAAAAAGCCATATCTAGGTCTCGTATCGGAAATCACCATGCTTAATTAATTTAGAAAAAAATAATTATTTGTTAATCAAAATAAAGTCTTTCACTAAATTATTAAACCTTCTATTAAGACGAAAATGAAATTTGTATATTTTAATACTTATTTCACCATTTTAAATTATTGATTGTTCACAATAGTCTTATTATTTACACTAATGTCTTATTTGTTTTAACACCATATAACAATAAAATTTGACATGAATAAGATATACCAACATCAGAGTGTCTTAACATCTTTAACATATCCCGAATAACTCTATCAAAGGAGTGAAAGGGAATAACAATAGTGCATCACCGCACTACTGAATCCACTTCAGGATTTCAGAATGTTAATTAAACTCTGAACAAACATTCACGATATCGGTTTTAGCACGTCAGATTGACGTCTGTTTTTGACGTCAAACAAACTTTCAAAATCAACCTAACCCCAACGCCATTATGACGTCACATTTGAGACATCAAACCAAAGTTGTTTTTCTGACGTCAGAATGACGTCTGTTTTTGACGTCAGAATGACGTCTGTTTTTGACGTCAAACAAACTTTCAAAATCAACCTAAATCCAACGTCATAATGACGTCGGAGTCTGACGTCCAACTGACGTCAAATGTCTGCTGGGTAATATTGTTCGAATAAAAGAAAGAAATATATAGGGTAGTGTGCATATAAGAGAGAACCGACAACTTGAAAATCGCCATTTTCAGCCTTTTTTCGGCTGTTTTGTTTCTTAAAGCCCATTTCATAAAACCACCTAAAATTTTATAACCAGCACACCCAAGACCCAAAGACTGACTTAGAAGACCATGTACACATATACTGCAGCTAAAATAAACATCCAACTAGTGCAATTAATTTGAAGATGTGTAATATTCAAGTTTAATCTACCCTACCCCCTAAATTTTACTGACAAATAAAATTTTCGGATATGTTGCAGAAAATGGGGTGAAAAAATGAAGTTTCTTAGATTGACAGTTTTCATGGCTCATTCAATGCATATCATCAATATGTATCCAGATATAAAATATTAGGAAAATATCTGCAACCGTTCACGAGATATTCAACAAAAGAAAAACCAGAAGTTCCGAAATGTCAAATATTAGCAGCGAACATCCTTAAAAGATAAGGGGGAAGAAAGTTGATTTGGCAGTGGTACACAGTCTACATTATGTAACTGTCTCAATATGAATTGAACAAAGTGAGGTCAGTGCATACAATAAGGCATTGGAATCAAAAACAACTTACACGAAGATCTATAACATTATATTCTACATGTGTTTCTTCATATCACAGATAAATGGTGGCAACAAAATTTTAACATGATACATAACACAAAACTAAATATTAATTATGCACTCATTCTGTCATTCAACCCAAGAATACACAACAAAGAAATCATTTTATTATATAGCTATAAATATCAAAGGATTAAAACTTAGGGATAAAAGCCGAGTAACAAGTGTGCAGATATCAGACGATATCTGCACACTTACTTGATATTGCACACTTTATTAAAAGCGAAAAAATCATTTTATGAAACATTGCCTAATTCATGACTTGAGGGTCATCTTGCGAAATTGTAAAATTGGGACGTCAACTATAATGACGTCATCTTCATCTGACGTCGCGTGGAAAATGACGTCATACCAGGCCGAAACGTCAGCTGAAGTTTGTCGCTTTCAGATTTAAGCAATTTTAGCCGAAAAAAAGAAAAATGTCAGCAATATTGATTCAATTGCAAAATGTGCTTCCGAAAAGCAAAAATGATATCATCTGATATTGCACTAGTGCAAAAATGATATCACTTATGGATATTATCGCGGCCTTCGTGTAGGTATTTCAATTTTGTAAGGCTAACTCTCAACAAAACATCAAATATGAGAAGCAGTTATTTATAGCTATATAATAAAAGGGTTATTGCACTGATATCGATGAATATTGTCCCTCGTTGGGATATCTACGGACGCTCGCAAGCTCGCGTCCTTCGATATCCCAACTCGGGACAATATTCACCGATATCAGTGCAATAACCCTATAATACTGTCAGTGTAGAAAGCAGGCCTTGCAAGTACATGTGTGATTCATTGTACCTTACAAAAGCTAAAGAATGAAAATAAAGTGGACTGATCTACATTGCAATAACTTGGCCTGACCTTCAGTAAGAACTCATGCTACTCTGGGTATGAAGTGAACAGACAAGGTATCCTATCCTGGAGTCAGAATAGTTGAGGTCTTTGATGAAGAAAATAATATTTGCTGCAAAACAGATCATTTTCTTCTTCAGCTCATGCTGAAACTGGTTTTGAGCCAAGCTGGTAATTTGGTCTATCTATACAGGTAACAATTTTATACATTCAAAAAGTGTGAAATAATCTGGGCTGTTCTTAAAATCTTAAATTACACACAAAAATGTTAGTAGCATAGGGGCACTTTCACGTTAAATTAGAGAATTGAAAATCGGACGTTTGGACCTATATAATTGTTTTAATACTTTGTCTAATACAAATAGAATACTATCTACTTATGCGCCTGACCGCTAGCTCCTTGTTGTGAAAATTTCGTTAAGATCGGTCCATTAGTTCTCCTGTAATGGTGAAAAATGCACATTTTTTGGGACAAATAAAATTCCCATTTTAAAATTTACACTTTAAAACAATGTATTTTTCTGCAATGGTGACTGTTAAGTAATAAAATAGGGTGTTTTCATGAAGTGTACATGACCTATTTACTGCCAACAGAAAATCATCCATGAGCAAAAAAAAAAAAAGTAAAAAAATTACTTTCATAGAAAACCTTAAATTTGTCCCAAAAATGTCCTCACCAGAACAAGGGGTTTATTAGAGGACAACAGATGCAAGGTAAGTTAAGAATTTTGTCGCTATAATAAACTTAAATGTCCCAGTAACTGAATAAATGAACATCTTTATGGTTCTGTCAACAGTTTCAAGAATAGTAGCCTTCCAAAGAACTTTACAATGCATTGTCCCCAAAAAATGTCCTCACCAGAACAATGTTTTTTTCTGAAATACAGCTTTGCTGTTGCAAAATGTGATGAAAATGTGCTAAAATTCCAGGTTATCTCCTATCCTGTTGAGCTGGCTGTCATCTGGTACTGATTTTGTAATCATAATTTGACAGAATACATCGAAAATAGCAAATGTCCTCACCAGAACATTAGGCCTTCTATTATAAATTAAAGGTTTTAGGGTTTATTGACCACTAATGTCTTTTTTTTTTAAGTTTTGTTATCTTTGCTGAAATGACACTGTACTTGAAAATGTCCCCAAGTATGCTTCAGTATTTTATACTTTTGGTAAAATTGTAAATTTGACCTCATATACTGCAGACATTAAGATGTGAAATGAGACAGTTGCCGATATAACAACTATTTTCATTCATATTTTATGAAATTTCATTTCTTATAGCAATGTAAAACGAAGTATTGAACTGTGGATGTATATATCCTAAAGGAATTTGATAGTATGCATCCCAAAAAACAGGTAAATAATGTTCTGGAGAGGACATTTTTTGGGACATACTTTGAATTTGCGACACAACTTCTTGTACCTCATGTATGATATTCATATCTTATATTTTTAAATATCTGAACAATGTAGACTGTGTTTAATCCTTTTAAAGGGCTATTTTATATTGATAATCTTTCTTTAAATCCGCAAGGATATATATTTCCCTTATATTCCCAATAGAAATATAATGCTACAGTTGTTTGTTACATTCATTACATATGACCCTTATTTTATCAAAATGCAAACTTGTTAATTTACAATTTCAAAGTACTTAAATAAATGATTTATGACTGTAGGACTTTTCCTGTGTGCTTGTTATTAGCAATTTATATGATTATAGCAAGTTTTAAATGAAACACACCACACAGACCCTGTTACCATTTAGACAGACTTGAAGAATTTATTGATTTCAATAAAGTTTTGTGTTTTAACATCATATTAGTATAACTGCAGGCTTTACAATGCAATATTATTGATCTTTATGAATTTAGAAGTTGTCTCTGTGTTATATTTCAATCTGTTACATATGTTACATTCAGCGCAATATGTACTATGAACAAATTTCACAGATCTTTAAGATTTGAACTTTTTATTCTTATTTGTTTTATATATATAAAATGTAAGTTAATGCATTTGTTAAATCAAGGAGTTGTTTTATCCTTATTTAATTACGATGTTACAAAATCACAAATTAAGAAATTACATTTCCTTGAACATCACAGTACATGTACCATGATATTAATCTCAAGAAAAGGTTAGAAGCTCATTACTCAATTTGTTTTTATGACATCTATTCATCATTCAATGTATTATTTTGATGCAAACCCTATCTTAGTATTTTTGAAGGATTGTGTAACAGATAAGAACACATAATATGCGAGAATAATGTTTGCATTTGTATGAAAAGGAAAATCACTAACAACAAGATGTTTGTTATGATATGAACGAATGTAACTTACCGAATTTAATTTTCACAGAGCAAATCTTAACTTTAAATAACTTTAAATATTCAGTTTTGAAGAATGTTATGTTTGTAACCTACAATATACATTTAAAAGGTTGAATAAGATCTAAAGGAATGTGAAGATACAAAGTGGAATAACCTTTACGATAAAGCATACTTCATAATTGGCCTAACATGCATACATTTTCTAGGAGATTTTGGTTTGATGTTTAGTTTACAAGCATTTATGTGGGTAACATATGTAATGCAGTAATGTTACATTTTACTGAGGGCAAAATGTTTAAAATACTTATGGCTTCACAGAATTTACGGTCTGTTAAATCTCATGTAGAGTGCAAAATCAGATCGTATCTTGAAAATCATAGTATTAAAATTAGATACAGTAAGGGGTACTCTAGCTCCCCTTCTTAAAACCTTACAACTGGTATGGAATTGGTATGTTATAGTAATATACAGTGATTATTTGTCAAAATTTCCACTTGTGTCGTTAAAAAATTAAATGTTATTGGTAAATATTGTGTCATTTTGCATGGAGTAAATAACAAAGAGTAAGAAATTCAGTTTATCCCTAGACAACTCCACATACGGATCTCCCTGCCTCACTCCTTCCTATATGAGAATCATAACATCTGATTATCAGTTACACAAAGTTAAGCATCTTCTAGTTTTTCCTCATTAGAATAATATTTTAGCTTTTAGAACTGATTCAACAGAAGGCAAATTTTAAGCCATTTGGTCTCACTGCTATTTTCGAATTACTTTATATAGTTCTAAACCTAAAGAAAACAAACAAGTGTGAAAAACAGATAGTAGAAGACCACCATGAATAACATCCTTTTGGCAAAGTCTATACTTAGTTAGGTAAATGTAAGCAATGACCAGGAGCTGGTGCAATTAGAACCAACATTCCGCCTAAAATCCCAAGTGGAAAGCAAACGGAATAACAAATATTTACTGGTACAATGAAAATGTACAGTTTGCCAAGAGAATGGCTATTTCCCAAAAGGTGACCACTCATTTACATAAACTAACTTAATATATGCCATTTAGGATTATCTTAGCACATTGTGTGCAAGAAAGGTGCATTAATGATGCAGATCAAAATTCAATTCTTTTTAATAATGTTTTGGAGCATTATTTCAACATTTCTTAAAATTATGAAACGTGACCTACATGTATACGTGTATAATGTTAAAAATGACAATGTTACCGGTTTTGAATTATCATGCAATTTTGCTCAAATCAGGAAGATATATATGGCATGTTTTTATGCAAATATGGTATCTTGACAAAGACTGGAACATATTTATCTTTGAAGTTGAATTTGGTATTTTTTGTAAATTTAAGAGAAAAAATCGAGAAATGTTTTAATCATTTCATCAGAAAATCAATATACTTATTCTTCTGTAAAATGTTTTTACGGTGTAAGTGTAATGCCTGGAATGTTCTCGAGCCAATCCACGTGATACATCTTGGAAAATGGTAAAACTAAAGATTTTGGACACACAAAGATGATGGCAGGTATCATGGCATCGTGGGAGTGAGCCAGGGTTGCCTTCTGAGTCCTATAATTAATTATTTAATTCAATCTATGCATTTTCAAAGCTCATATATGATGACCTACGTATGAGTAAAATTTAAAGAAAATCCATGCGTGGCACATTTGTAACACCCCCTTTAGATGAAAACTTTTTTTTATTTTTCTCTTCATAGTGCCAAATGAGCCGCTGCATGAGAAAACAGACAATTTGCTTATACGAAAACAAAGCCACAGATCAGCTGCGCAGTAACTGCGCAGGCTGATCACTCTGTTTTTTGCTCCATGGATAGTACAATTCCTCTTCATTCTAAATATGCAATTTCAAGCCTCCAACCATCTTCTGTGGCTGTACAGCCAAGTTTGTGTCAGATGAACTTCAAACACATGACAAGATTCATAATTTCAGGGAATATAAAGTCTGTCCCAAAAATTGTCCTCTCCAGAACATCAATGTTGATTACATTAAACAGCTGAACATACTCAGCAAAGATGTTTTGTAGTTGATATGCATTTACTATATACAAGTATATAGATTTGCAAGTTTTATTTTGCTAACAACAGATGAGCTCATATTACTAATGGTAGGTTCTTGACACAACATGTCAAATGTTTCTCTGGTGTTATACATTTTCTTTTACAAAATAAAGGGTTGCTTAAAATTTTATTGATCATATGTTGATATATTTTTAATATTGTGTAAAATCTTAATTAAAACTTCAATGGAGTTCAAAAATTAGATACAACTTTAAAAACATGACAGTCTAAGGTTTGTCCCAAAAAATGTCCTCTCCAGAACGATGATGTGTATTTAGATATAATAGTGATACACATGAAGCAAAGTTATTTGTGACTAATGTACCTTGACAATGTACAAATATAAAGATTTGCAAGTATTAATATGTAAACAGCAGGGTAGTATAATGATAGTGATTTTTGGCTCTTGGCACAACATGTCAAATGCTTCTTTGGTGTTTTTCATTATCCATTATGAATAAGAGTTTCTTAATTTTTTATTGGTCTTGTCTTGATATATTTCATAAATTTTGTGTAATATTTAAATGAAAACTTTAATGGAGTTCAAAAATATAATGAACTTCAAAAACATTTGGCAGTCTAAAGTTTGTCCCAAAAAATGTCCTCTCCAGAACAGCTATAGGGATTAAATTTAGCAGCTATATGCATAAAGCAAACATATTTTGTGGGTAATATACCATGCCAGGGTACAAGTACATAGATCTGCAAGAACTATTTGCTATCATGATATTAATGTTCTTGGCACAGCTCTTCATGCGTTTCTTTGGTGTTATACATTATCTGTTAAACATGGAGTTCCATAAAGTTCTGTAAGGTTCTATTGGTCTCATGTTGATGTATTTTATTACAGTTTCATTAAATATAAATAGAAACTATTCCATTTTCTCTTAAGCTAACACATTGTTTGTTAAACACCTTGTCAATTTAAATGTCCTCTCCAGAACATTGTTCTGGTGAGGACATACTTTTGGGACATCTTCCTATGACAAAACCGCTGTTCCTTTCAATAAAAGAATTTGCCAGTTGTTAAACCTCCTAACTCCAATGCTGTATACCAAAAATTATTGACTTGCAGTGTACAGTATAAGAACAACAAAAGAAATAAGGATGTGAAATCCAGTTTTTACTTCAGTTCATAATCTGCAATTTAAATTGTAACCTGTATAGTTGAAATGAAAAACAAATGGGTGTTTTTTGCAATTTATATGATACCTGACTACCATTTTGGCAACTTTTTTTTCACCAAAAGACCCTTATCAGCATTCAAATCCCCTACAATAAGAAAATTTTTGGTTTTCTTTAAAAATCAACATTTCTGAATTTGAATTCCAATAATTTTTATGCAAATGAATTAAAGTCAATTCCAAAGTATTTCCCATGTGATTTAGGGTAAAAACAAAAGGAAAAGTCATATATCCCTTCAGTGCAAGGGTACTTTTTTTGGGCACCGTCTGGGAATTTTTTCTCTAATTTAACATGAAAGTGCCCATAGGCTCATGTATGTTGAAGATGTACATTCATTCGCAGAACAAATCCAAAACAGGCAAACAAATAGTCTTGTAAATAAATTATTTAATGAAGCATATCTAACAATCCTATCTAAGAATCTGTCTACTTGGTTAAAAATGAATGAAACAATCTCGAATGTCCAAAACTAAGGCGAAAAAAAAACAAAACAACAACAACAAACAAAAATTTCTTCCAAAGTTAAAGATGATAAAACGTTTAATCAATAATAAACACCCATTATATCCAAAAGGCAACCTAATTTCTTGTTGCACAGTTTGATGCAACATCTTATGATGTAATGAAATAGGTATTGGTGATGGGAAGCCACACTGATTGGGCAACAAGAGTTAATTGCCTCACTTGTAGGTTCTTGTACAACAAGCCGGGCTCTAATCACTGCAGTCGATTTAGTCATGTTGCATCAATCTGCGCAGTAAGAAATTCTGTTGCATCACAGATATATTGGGTAATAAAGGAATGTGAAATCCTCACAGTCATTAATAACCACAACAACAAACCTGCAGTCATGTTGGCTGACATACGAGCCTGTGCGTGAGAAAACCAACAATTTGGGTTCCGACCAGGTCTGACACAAACCGGCCTTTGCAGCTATAGAAGCAGGCTAGAAGCTTGAAATTACGGATTTACATAGTAGAGGAATTGTACTATCCTTGTAGCAAAAACAAAGGGACTGATCAGCATGAAGCTGATCTGTGCCTTTGTTTTCACCCAAGCATTTTGTTGGTTTTCTTATGCAGTGGCTCATATTATAAAGCTATCATGCACTATGGAAAATAAGTAAAGGTGTATGAGATTGTCTGAGCATATGTATCAACAGCCCTAAACAACTGCACTTATTGCACAAATGAACCGCATCATGAGACCAGCAACAATGTGGTTTCCAAACAGGGGCGACAAAAACCTAGCGGTACAAGCATAGATGGTTAGAACCTGGAAATTTTAGAATCAGAATAAGCAATTACTGAACAGCTGATCTGCACCTTTGCATATGCAAAATAATGATTTTCTCATGATGCGGCTCAAATATGTTATTCAAATATACATGTAACAAGGTTTATCTCCTTCTCGTTCCCCCAAACCCTGAAGCAGTCCTGGTTCCTGAGCTGCTGGAACGGGAACCACCCCAACCTGAAGAGGTCGTTGTTCTTGTTGTTGTATGTCCACTATTCCAGCCTGATCCCCACCCTGAGCCCCACCCCGTGTTTCTATTTCCCCATCCAGAACCCCAGCCACTGCCCCACCCCCAGCCTGTGTAGGGCCTGTGGTGGTGGTAGGTGTTGGTTCGACTCCCGAACAGGTACCCCAGGAGACCCCCTGTGGCTGCCCCACTCCAGAATCCACCGCCGGTACTCGGTCCCTGGGTCTGACCACCAGTCTGTCCTGCTCCTGTGTAGGTCTGACTCCCAGAACATGAATCTAGAAGTAAAAGTTTATAAAAATTAAAACAATGTTTTCTGAGGAAAACTATGTCCCCCCAACCGTTTAGTAATTGAAGTGTAGTTACCTTGTGATATGAAGTTTTTCTAGGGAAGACACCATGTAAGGTGTGATAGTTTAAACTTGTTTTGGACCCTGTCTAAAATTGGGTCACAATCACCAAATTCTTATAAACTCTGAACCTCCTCACAACAATGCTTCTGAGCAAGTTTGGTCAAAATCCATCAATTAGTTTACAAGATATCGTATCGGAAAAACTAATTTCAACAGTTTTTATGGACCCGTGACCTTGGAAATTAGGTCAAGGTCATCAAAATCTAATCAACTTTGAGCCTCCTCCAAACAATGCTTCTGTGCAAGTTTGGTCAAAATCCATCAACTGGTTTACAAGATATTGCAGTGAAAAGACTAATTTCAACATTTTTTTATGGACTCGTGACCTTGAAAATTAGGTCAAGGTCACCGAAATCTAATCAACTCTGAGCCTTCTCGCAACAATGCTTCTGTGCAAGTTTGGTCAAAATCCATCAATTGGTTTACAAGTTATCGAGTTGGAAAGATTAATTTCAACATTTTTTATGGACTCGTGACCTTGAAAATTAGGTCAAGATCACCAAAATCTAATCAACTCTGAGCCTCTTCCCAACAATGTTTCTGTGCAAGTTTGGTCAAAATCCGTCAATTGATTTACAAGATACTGCGTTGGAAAGACTAATTTCAACATTTTTTATGGACTTGTGACCTTGAAAATTAGGTCAAGGTCACCAAAATCTAGCCGACTCTGCGCCTTCTCGCAACAATGCTTCTGTACAAGTTTGGTCAAAATCCATCCATTCGTTTACAAGTTATCGCGTTGGAAAGACTAATTTTAACATTTTTTATGGACTTGTGACCTTGATTATTAGGTCAAGGTCACCAAAATATAATCAACTCTGAGCCTCCTCCCAACAATGCTTCTGTGCAAGTTTGGTCAAAATCCATTGATTGGTTTACAAGATACTGCATTGGAAAGACTAATTTCAACATTTTTTATGGACTCGTGACCTTGAAAATTAGATCAAGGTCACCAAAATCTAATCAACTCTGAGCCTTCTTGCAACAATGCTTCTGTGCAAGTTTGGTCAAAATCCATCTATCGGTTTACAAGTTATCGCGTTGGAAAGACTAATTTCAACATTTTTTATGGACTCGTGACCTTGAAAATTTGGTCAAGGTCACCAAAATCTAATCAACTCTGAGCCTCCTCCCAACAATGCTTCTGTGCAAGTTTGGTCAAAATCCATCAATAGGTTTACAAGATATTGCATTGGAAAGACTAATTTCAACAGTTTTTATGGACTCGTGACCTTGAAAATTAGGTCAAGGTCACCGAAATCTAATCAACTCTGAGCCTCCTCCCAACAATGCCCTTGTGCAAGTTTAGTCAAAATCCATTCATTTGTTCAGAAGATATCGCGTCGGAAAACCTAATTTGATCAGTTTTCATAGGCTGGTGACCTTGAAAATTAGGTCAAGGTCACCAAAATCTAATCAACTCTGAGCCTCCTCCCAACAATGCTCTTGTGCAAGTTTGCTCAAAATCCATTCATTTGTTCAGAAGATATCGCGTCAGAAAACCTAATTTGATCAGTTTTCATGGGCTGGTGACCTTGAAAATGAGGTCAAGGTCACCAAAATCTAATCAACTCTTTCCCCCCTCCCAACCATGTATCTATGCAAGTTTGGTCAAAATCCATCCACTGGTTCAAAAGATATCGCGTAAGAAAGAAGCTACGCGGACGCGGACGCCGACGCGGACGCCGACGCCGACGCCGACGCCGACGCCGACGGGAACCGCACCAAAAACAATATGTCCCCCACCTTCGGTTGGGGGGACATAATGAGTATGGCTATTTTATTTCTTTAAAACTGGTATAAATGTGAAATTTTCATGAGCAAAACATTTTTGGAGGAAAATGCAGATCAGTTGATGAGCAGAATTAATGATCTGTAGACTCATGTCTGTGACATGTAGAAGGTATTTACTTTTTAGGTGAATACCAAACATATTTCATCAAGTGTGTTGAAAACATCAGAATTTTAAAAAGTGCACAGCATAAGTGAAAATTTCCATGTTTTCATCACACAACACAGAAGCATCTGGCATGCCCGCTATATTCCAGTGGATGAAAAAACAGATGAATCTTCTATTACCATTTTACAGCTTTTCAAACCTTACTGAGATTGGTCAGTGATCTTAACCTAACCCTCACTTTGGCAGTTTTTTCAACAGTTTACCACCACTAAGTGCTAATTCTTCCATTATTCAGTACTATATAGATCACATACCATCATTTGGCATATAATCCTGTCTGAAACCATAGGGAGGAGGCTGGGACCCAGGATAATCTCTCCTCTGATGGCCATCATAGGGGGGTGGGGCATCATCACTGCGGACCTCTGTGGCAATGCACTTCTTGTAGATAAAGTAGACCAGGCCGGCAATCATGAACAAGAATATTAGGTCGCCAAATATTGAAGAGGCTTTCTTTCCATACCTGTGAATACAATTCCAGCATGTAGAAATAGCTGATGACATTACACATTACACAAAGCATTTGGGGGAGAATTAGTCATGCAGCATGAAAATAGTTCTTTATCTCATACTGTGAAAACTTTGAGATAAAAAAAACATACTGGATCATCAAAGAAGCTAGCTTATAATGATTTTTATATGCTTAGTTCCATGCAATATGATGTACCACCTTTGCAGAATGCAAGACATTTACCAATCACTGAACAGACAAGGTACAGATCAACCTCATTATAACACTACCTTTGGGGTCCATAGAAACAGACTGTGTTATACACGTAAGTGAAAGCGTGTAATAACAGACAAATGGCAAATGTTCATTTTTGGAGACATGGTATGACTGTTCTATTGTCTACTGAAAACCACACTATAGTGAGGCATGTTATAATAAGGGTGAACTGCACTATAAATTCGGAAAATTTTGTGTGACTTATTTCAATAATTATCTATTTGCAAATTATTAAAGTAAACCTTTGGTATGTACCTTTGAATTTGTGGGCATCAAATTTGCAAAAACTAGCAAGAACTAAGTTCTCATGAACATTGATGAACTAACAGTATACAGTATATAAAAAGAATCATAGCTGGGTGCTCACATTTTTTCCCTGATATGTTTAACAACTTACCCCTGGTAATGATCAGACCCATGATGGTGGTAACCTTGGTCATAGTTGCTATGGTAACCACCATGACCATGTTTCTTTTGACGACCTTCTTCTGTCAGCTCAAGAGTATATTCCAGCTAAAAATACAAAGTACATGTATTACAATAGGCAAGTTTAAAAATAGGTTCATACACACACCATCTTATTTAGTTCAATAGAACCAAGAGTTCAATTCTCTTTTCTGGAACTTCTGGTTCAGAAACGACCAATTTTTCTGGTCCACTGCACTTTGGATGTTATTGCACAGATTCAATTCTGCATTACATAACAAAACTAAGTATCAATCACTACTACTGCATGTTGGAATCCTGAACGAGGGCTACAGGGTTGGCCCAGATTTGTTACGTCAGCAAGACTCTTGAACTTCCTCCAGGCTCCAGTACTCTCATTGACAAGACTGAATAATTGTTGGCTGGGTTCTTAGACAACAGAAACAAACAATCTACATGCATTATATATTTCAATGATTGTGATTTGTTTTTACAAGTTTAGTAACACATAACTATACAATACCAATTCAGCCGCCTAATGAGATATCTGCTATTAATTTGGTTATGCGTAACTGCATTGCTGATCAGCCATTGTCATATTAACTACACAGATGATTCTATCACACTACTTTTTACTAGGGATGTCAACGAATATTCGAATGTTCGAATATTCGCATTTCATACGAATATTCGAATGCAATTTCTGGATTCGAATATTCGCATAATTTTCTAACCTGCAATATTGTCATGTATCAGTTAAAAGGAGGGCTCAAATATAAGGCCAAAGGTCGAAAAATAATATGACCAGTAATCCTGCTTGTCTGTTGAGTAATTCAATATGGTCAAAATTTTGACACACTTGCAAATTGAGATTGCTCAATTAACAGTTTGACACTTTGTTGATTCAAGTGACACTTTGTTGATTCAAGTTGAGAAGAAAGTATTGCTTGCTTTCAATAAATGATTTAAGGTGTGAAAGTCCTACAATTTGTGCTGTGTCATGTGAAAACTTAAGATGGCTAGATAGTTTGACAACTCAATTCTTTAGGAACAACACAGTCACAACAGACCTTTCACAAAATGCATGTAGGCCACACGATTACAATAGACCCTAAGCACTCTTGGTGGCGGATATCAACGGCATGCATGCAGAACTTGTCGTTGCTTTCTCAGACAGAACCCAAGAGATTTGTCATTATCAAACACCTCCAGATTGTCTAGTTTTCTGTGCAAAATTTGTTAATTTTCTTACATGGCGCCATTGGTATAGCCCAGATAAGATACCATGCATATACATATATCTCATATTTTCAATACATGTACCACCAAGTAAGTCATCGTAATTGGTCTATTGGACATAGATGTGTTTATCATTCGAATATTCGAATATATTCGAATATCCTATGCGAATATTCGAATAGCAATTTCGGCATTCGTTGACATCCCTACTTTTTACACCCAAAACTTCAAGCTTTGAGCTGTCTTCATTGGTTTGCGTTAAACCTGGGCCCAGCTGTTTAAAAGTAACGACACCGTTACTTAACAAATTTTATCACTAAAATTTCAAACATGAATATTACAAATACGCTTTTATTTGTGAGAATCCTTTGCAATGCGAGAATCCTTTGCAATGCAATACTCACATTTTATCAACACAAAATAGCAGTGTGTTTTGCTTATGTTGTCAGCATTTTCTTGACTTCTCACTATGTGGTTCAATGAGTCAATAATTTGTTTGCTTACCCCACAAGAGCCTTTCAGTATATATGGATCATCAGGATAGTCATAGCCCTCACAGACCACCTCGACTGTTCCAAACCTGTAGTTGTTGTCCATGTCAGTCTTACACTCCCACTGAAACAGTAAAGCTCTCATTAACTCCAAATATGTCACATTTTACACCAATGTTTTTATTTTGACTCAAATACTTTTAAAAAATCTCAATAGAAAAGTATAGCAAACCTCTCAACTTTAAAGACAGACCTCATTTTTTTTTTCTACTTCACCGCTTAATTTTTTAATAATATGAAATAATTTGGTACTAGAGGGCGGTTCGTATTAAATAAATTTGAAAAATTATTCATTACAAAAACTAGCCCATTCAATATATGGAGATTTTTTTAATCTGTAAAAAATGAAAATTTCAATGGAAAAAAAATGATATTTTTCTTATTTTTGCTAAAAACATAGATTGTGGGTACACGTTAGAACCGCCTCGGTGAGGCGGTTCTAACGAGTACCCACAATCAATGCTTTGGAGCAAAAATAAGAAAAATAGGTATACCCCCGCATACCCAAGTTTTGCTATAAAAGTGGGGTTTAATGGGGGTATTCTTTGCACGGACATGTTCTCCTGATGCCTAGTCCTTACCTGGATGTCATATCCATCCGAGCCCCTGTTGTAACACTGGACAGTCTGAGGTACAAACATACCCTTCGCACTGCCACCAACACAAGTCAACTGGAAATTTACAAAACAGGCATGTAAGTCAGTTATTCAAGTGTGTTGTGAGGAATTGAATTCAATAAGAAGCCAACATATCAAGTTAATGCAGAAAGCTTAATCAAATAAATTTCTATATTTTAATCTGGTATTGTTGAAAAAAAAATGTGCAGCTTCTGCACTGCAAAAGACTCCTTCCAACCAAAAAGTAAAGTGTTCACACTGGTCAGTCTATACGTTGCATTGCCGGGGTCAACGCGGACTTGCCGGGGATTGCTACGCTGATTTGTGGAATAAAATGGCGGCCAACAATAAACAAACTGCGGAGGTGGTACGTATTATCCTGCTTTTCTTCGGTTATAGTTTATTCCAAAACATCTCGTATGCCAAAGGGACTATAGAATTGTATCGGAAAGACGTGCGTGGCATGCACTTGGTGATTTATCTAAGCATTTAGGAATACATTCGAGTACCGATACAGTGGGTAGGACGGTTTTGAAGATTTCTTGTAAATTCACGACTTTCAAATGATATAGTTTTCATCTGTTCTACTTTTCTTTCTGTTTATCCATGCACGAGTCATCATTTGGCCCCATAACATCGGAAACTAGCAACAGTTTGGAAGAGATGTTTGTTTTCTGAGAAATATCTCGAAACATACCGTTATACGCCGGAGCTGGCGGAACCATGTGCTACGCGGTTTGCCGGGTACCTTTTTTAAGCACCTGGTAGACTGAAATACGTCCAAAAAGCATCAGAATTATCAATCCTTCTTTTTACAGCATGCCAGCCAACCATTTTCCTCTACTATCTAAAGCGAATAGAACTACTTTTTGACCATCAACACACCCTACGGCCTACACACACATGGACACATGCATTGTCATGGGAACATTTCTTCGATTAAAAAACACATAGATGATTTACTGTTAATGTCCTGATAATCTCTGAGATTTTTGTACGCCTGCATTTGCCATTATGAATAAAATATGAACAATGTTACATGCACTACGACTGACTTTCAGAGAGGTCAGTCAAATTTATTTATGTATAATAATGTTCAGAGAAACGTCTTAGTTTTGTGAGATTCAAACATAAATGTCCCGGTAATGAATAGTTTGAATATCCCCTTAAGCCCCACTTTTATTGGGGTATACAGGGATATACATATTTTTTCTAATTATTGTGTGACATCTGTTAGAACCGCCTCAGCGATAGGCGGTTCTCTGTTCATTTCGCACCACAAGTCATTTCTTAACCACTTTGGTCATTTCGTATCCACATTTATTTTCATTTTGGTCAGTTCATACCAATTAAGTTTGGTCAATTCGTACTTATTAGTTGGCCTCCCAAGCCCCCCAAATATTTTTCTGTTGGCATTTTTGAGTACATTTTGGCATCCATGCCTAATGTGTACCTTAATGTGTAACAATACACGCTAGGGTGGATGCCAAGTCTGAAAATGCCCCAGAGTCCCAAAAATAGGTCAAAGGTCAACTAAGTGCAAAATTTGAGATATTTCAATATTATAGCAGTATCTTATGAAATATTTTCTTCTTTTTTTGGTAAAAAAGCCCCAAATTACATCTAATGCATTTATATGATGTAATCAGTTACAATTGTTACAACAAAGTAATGCAGATTTAGGTCAAAGGTCACTTTAGTGCAAAAAATGCTTATTTTCATGCCCTTTTACAATTGCCTGTATAAACAAAAGTGTCAGTGGTATTCTGATGGAGATAAAGTTCTTTTAGGTACTTTTTGTATCAATTGTGTATAGAATATGATCGTAGCAATTATTTGATACCAATTTCAGCTCTCTGCAGATTTTGGTTGCTGAGATATTGTCAATTTAATTGGTACACTCCCCTGTACAGCTCCGTTTCATTAATAACATACCCCTGCAATGTCGCAAAATAAATTGACCCCGCACCCTACATTGAATGGCTCATTGCTGGATGGTTATTAGTCTGGCCTGGATGAAACTTCTACAATTTGTGTATATATTTATGTGTGTTAAACTGGTAGTTTGTTTATATTGATCGTGAGCAGTCCGATTGGACAGGAAGCTGCTTTCGGCGTGTACCAAAATTCTGGTAGATTTAATGTCAAGTTTTCAACTTTAGGCGATTGGTATTATGTAAGTGCTGTGAATATTGCCAGTTTCTGACATGAATGTTGTTCATTGGCATCTATTGTAGATACCATAAAACTTACATCACATTCGCTTAAGTACTGAAGTAGAAATGGAATATCTAACTATACCTACAACCCTGTATAATGCTACCATGCAAATTCATGTTTTCAGCACATAAATTGTCTGAAAGTTTATCAAATTTAAAAACTGGACATCTGAGAGTATCATTTACTTTGACATGATTATTTAAAGATAGTTACGATAGCCTTGTATCTAATGCAATGTGTACCTACCTGCCTATGACAATGTTTTAAGTTATGTAATGACATTCTTAAACATATATTTATTAAGGACATTTGGTGGTTTTTGAATACAAATGATTGAAATAGTGTGACTGGCGATTTTAACAAGATGGCTTATATTAGTAATCATCCAAGAGAAACTTCAACGAATCAAATATTAAACGCGCGAGAGCACACTAAGATGGATGTAGACATTAAGAGCAGTTTTGCTTCCTTGAAATATGTCTGTAATGAAGGAAATAGCGTCTATTTAATCATTATTTCTGAACTTTATATGTATTGCGAATGCGGTGCAAGTTTTAATGTATATCAAATAGATGTCAATGAATAACATTCAGGTCGGAAAGTGGCAGTATTCACAGTACGTACATAATACCAATCGCCGAAAGTTGAAAACTTGACATTAATTCTGTCGGAATTTTAGTACATGCCGAAAACAGCTTCCTGTCCAATCGGACTGCTCACGATCAATATAAACAAACTACCAGTTTAACACACATAAATGTATACACAAATTGTAGAAGTTTCATCCAGGCCAGACTAATAACCATCCAGCAATGAGCCATGCAATGCAGGGTGCGGGGTCAGTTTATTTTGCGACATTGCAGGGGTATGTTATTAATGAAACGGAGCTGTATTTGTCTGTGTTTTTTCTCTTATATCTTAAGTTTTCTTATTTTTTTTGTAACGGTATAGTCAGCTTGGTCATATATATTATTACATGTTTATACATTATTGTCATAACAATCATTTGATACCGATTTTAGATCTCTAGGACTTATGGTTGCTGAGATATTAATGTTTCCGTTGGTATACCCCCTCTATTTTTCTGTGATTTTTATCAAATATTTTAAGTTTTCATCAATATGCAAACAACAAGAAAGTCGAACTATTCATTTATCTTATCGCATGTTTATAGAACATTATCATAGCAATTATTTGATATCAAATTAACCCCTCTAAGACTTTTGGTTGCTAAGTTATAAAACATTTTGTTGGTATACCCCATCCACTTTTCTGTGGTTTTTCACTAATATTTAAAGTTTTTATCAATATTCGAAAATCAAGAAAGTCAGAATGTTTGTGTGTCTCACAACATGGTTATAGAATATTACCCTTGAAATTATTTGATACCAATTTCAGTTCTCTAGAGGTTTTGGTCACTGAGATATTAGCAGTTTTATTGGTATACCCCCTTCGTTTGCCACGGATTTTTCTCCTATATCTTAAGTTTCCTTAAATATTTGAGAAACAAGATAGTAAGCTTGTTTATATACCTTATCACATGATTATAGAATATTGTTATAGCAATCTTTTGATACCAATTTCAGCTCTCTATGACTTTTGGTTGCTGAGATATATACGTTTCCGTTGATATACCCCCTCTATTTTTCTGAGATTATTGTCTAATATCTAAGTTCTCATCACTATTCGAAAAACAAGAAAGTCAGATTATTTATGCGTCTTATCACACTATTATAGAACATTATTAAAGCAATCATTTGATACCTATTTCAGCTCTCTAGAGCTTTTGGTCACTGAGAAAAGCAATTTTATTGGTATACCCCCTTCGTTTGCCACTGATATTTCTCCTATATCTTAAGTTTTCTTAAATATTTGAGAAACAAGACAGTCAGCTTCTTTATATACCTTATTACATGGTTATAGAATATTGTCATAGCAATCATTTGATACCAATTTCTGCTCTCTATGGCTTTTGGTTGCCGAGATATATACGTTTCCGTTGGTGTACCCTCTCTAATTTTCTGAGATTATTATCTAATATTTAAAGTTCTCATCATTAATCCAACAACAAGAAAGTCAGATTATTTATGCATCTTATTACACTATTATAGAACATTATTATAGCAATCATTTGATACCTATTTCAGCTCTCTAGAGCTTTTGGTCACTGAGATATTAGTAATTTTATTGGTATACCCGCTTCGTTTGCCAGTGACTTTTCTCCTATATCTTAAGTTTTCTTAAAAATTTGAGAAACAAGGAAGTCAGCTTGTTTATATACCATATTACATGGTTATAGAATATTGTTATAGCAATTATTTGATACCAATTTCGGCTCTCTATGGCTTTTGGTTGCTGAGATATAAACGTTTCTGTAGGTATAACCCCTTCATTTGCTGTGATTTTTCTCTAATTTTATATTCATAAAGATTTCATCAATATTCGAACAACACGAAAGTTGTTATTTATATATCTTATTTTGTGTTTTTAGAATGTTGTAATAGCAATCATTTGATACCAATTTCTGCTCTCTATGGCTTTTGGTTGCTGAGCTTATAAGCATTTCTGTAGGTATACCCCCTCCATTGTTCTGTGATTTTTCTCTAATATTGAAAGTTCTCATCAAGATTTTAACCCCAAGAAAGTCACATTCTTTCTGTATCTTATCATATTATTATAAACCATTATCATATCAATCATTTGATATAAATTTCAGCTCTCTAGAGTTTTTGGCTGCTGAGATATAAGCAATTTTGTTGGTAGACCCCCTTCATTTATCTGTTATTTTTCTCTTATATCTGAAGTTCTCTTTAATATTGAGCATTAAGATAGCCAGTTTGTTTATACATATTTTATTACAGAGTTATAGAACATTGTCATAGCAATCATTTGGTACCAATTTTAAGCTCTCTAGGGCTTTTGGTTGACGAGATATAAACAACTGTGCTGGTATACTCCATTTTTCTGTTGTTTTTTTTCTAATATATAAAGTTCGCATTAATATTTGAAGACCAGTGAGTCAGTTTGATATTTATATCTTATTACGTGGTTATCTAGCATTGTCAAACCAATCATTTGATACCTATTTCTGCTCTCTTAAGGTCTATCAGTAGCCAAGAAACATGTGGTAATATAGGTGTACCACACTACTTCCTTTGCTTATTAGAGGTGGGGGTGAACACTCTATGATTTTACGTGACACACATGGGCAATAAAGAGATCCTCTGACCAAACTGGCACCCATGAGCATTTGTTCTAAGGGTGCAAGGTACATCCTATAGATATTCCACACTTAACCCTTCAAATGGCAATAGATTTTCCCTTTGTATATCTTGATTTTCGTCATTTTCATTAATATTCATGAAAATGCAAATGTTATTATTTAGGCCCATGAGTCATCAACTTTATCAAATATAATTATTGGTACAAAAACAATAAGCCAAATGATAGTTTAGGCATGACATTAGTTTTTATGGGATAATTGATTTTTAATTGTTTCTTTTTATTCATTTTAAAGTTTTAATGAAAATTCATGAATATGCAAATTAGATATTTTCCATTACTTATCATAGGAAGAAAGGGCTATGTCTAAGCTTTAAGATGAGACCAAGTTCAATGGTCTAGGATTACAAATAATTGAGATATTTTCAATTTTCTATCTGTACCCCCATTATAAAAGCGAAAAAAAAAAAAATGAATATTTAGGGTACATTAATAGAACACAGCGTAAAACGCAGACACTTCTACTGGCAGAAAACAGGGTCTGATAGCTTTTTCAATGTACTTAAATAAGAAAATCATAGTGCAGAAAATTACCCCTGGGGGAAGGGGTATGGGTAGCCAGAAGAATATTAGTTATCATAACAGGTTTTGATATTTTTGCACTCATATGACTTTTGACCTAATTATGTGACCCAGAGGCAGTTACAGACTTGGAATATACCCATATGAGTTTAAACACTTGTCAATGAATAAAATAAGCACAAGTTGCCTTACGTCAGTTCATGTTTGATTTAAGAAATACTTGATTATTGTAGCGGGTGTTTGTTATTTTGCACTCATTTGACTTTTGACCTAATTCTATCACCCAGGAGCATTTACAGTCTTGGCATCCACCTCTATGTCTTTGGACACATGTCAAGGAATGACATGAGTACAAGTTACCTATAATCAGTCCATTATTTTCCAAAACAATAATGTCTATTTTCATTTTTACAGATTTTTGCTATTTTGCACTCATTTGACCTTTGACCTTGTTCTGTGGCCCAGGGTCATTTACAAACTTGGCATCCACCCATACGAGATTGGGCACATGCCAAGGAATATTATGAGCATAGGTAGAATAATGTACTCAAAAATGCCAACAAAACCAAAACTAAGCCACTTTTTTGGATTTGGACTGCCAAGTATATGGTTTTATTTTTATTTTTATTTAAAATTACTTTGGTCACTTCGTACGGAGTGTTTCAACTTTGCTTCCCAAGTTATTCAAACCTTTAGGGCCAAAATTAAAAAATTGTTGGTTTGCAGCTTCCGCCTACCCAGTAATTTACCCCCCTACCCAAAAAATTTTATGGCCTCAGAATAAGGATTTTTTTTTTTTTTGCTTTTCATTTATGCTGACAATAAAATGCCTTAGTTTACCTTTTGTTCATGCATAAATGGTGTTTTCTGTATCTTTTTGACACTATTTGACAAAGGAACTATCAGAAAAAGCTTGTAATCTGGCTATTTTAGACAACTTGCATTTGTTCATTAGACATTAAAATTTGTACATGCAAAAAAAAAATAATAATGCTACCTACCTACCCAACTCTTAAACCTCCCAGTAGGAAGCGGCAAACCAAATATTTTTTAAGCTTGGCCTAGTCATTTCGTACCCAGATAAATATTTCGTACCCAGGGCATTTCCTTCTTAGGCACGAAATGCCTTTGGTACGAAATGACTAATGTGCCATACCAAACTGGGTATACAGTGACTTGGGCACAAATATACTCTAGATCCAGAGTCCGACACTCTACCACTGAGCCACCGAGCTACTCCAACTACAGTTGAGGCATTTACGTGATGTCCTGAATTAATTAAAACCAGTAAATAGGGCTAAAATTCATTTTCAAATGCCAGGGTTTTCATAAATTCCGGAAGGTCTTTAAAAATATGACTTTTCCGCCATTTTGTTGGGGCGTGCCATGATTAGTGATCACGTGACTTTGCTCTGCTCCGACTACACCACCTCGCACGGCAATATTTGCAACAATTAAAGGCAGTGCATGCTTAATTTACGTGAGAACGAGTGTGGGCGGGGAGTGCGACCTGCATGTTTTTTAGGCAGTGTTGATGGTCAAAAAGTAGTTCTATTCGCTTTAGATAGTAGAGGAAAATGGTTGGCTGGCATGCTGTAAAAAGAAGGATTGATAATTCTGATGCATTTTGGACGTATTTCAGTCTAGCAGGTGCTTAAAAAAGGTACCCGGCAAACCGGGTAGCACATGGTTCCGCCAGCTCCGGCGTACAACGATATTTTTCGAGATATTTCTCAGAAAACAAACATCTCTTACCAACTGTTGCTAGTTTCCGATGCTATGGGGCCAAATGATGACTCGTGCATGGATAAACAGAAAGAAAAGTAGAACAGATGAAAACTATATCATTTGAAAGTCGTGAATTTACAAGAAATCTTCAAAATCGTCCTACCCACCATATCGGTACTCGAATGTTTTTCTAAATGCTTAGATAAATCACCAAGTGCATGCCACGCACGTCTTTCCGATACAATTCTATAGTCCCTTTGGCATACGAGATGTTTTGGAATAAACTATAACTGAAGAAAAGCAGGATAATACGTACCACTTCTGCAATTTGTTTATTGTTGTCCACCATTTTGTTCCACAAATCAGCGTATCAATCCCCGGCAAGTCCGCGTAGACCCCGGCAATGCAACGTATAGATTGACCAGTGTGGTGTTACTGTACAAAATATTCACATTTAACATGCTAATGAAACATTCGCTTACAAAGTAGTTTATTTTGATCAAATTTACTAAATAATCCTAAAATGCTCTTTCAGAAGGTTTCAGTTGAACAAAGCACATTAACTTATCTATTTTAATATAAACTGTAAAAGTTAAATCAATTTCAACAAGCTGCTAAATTCTGTTAACTTAAGGACACATCAGACAACAGTATGGTCAACGTATGTACTGTTTTAACTTTTAACATCATGAAAACAGGTCCATGCCATGAATACCCCCTTAAACCCCACTTCTATATAGCAAAACTGGGGTATGCAGGGGTATTCCTATTTTTGCTCCAAAACATAGATTGTGGGTGTTCGTTAGAACCGCCTCAGCAATAGAACCGCCTCGCTGAGGCGGTTCTAACGTGTACCCACAGTCAATGTTTTGAGCAAAAATAAGAAAAATATCAACATTTTTCAGCTGAAAATTTTCAATTTTTAAAGCTAAAAAAATCTCTGTTTATTGCACGGGCAAGTTTTCGTAATGAGTATTCTCTCTTCCGCTTGGTTGTGATGATGATTACAGTTAATGGTTTGTGCATCCAGCAATTTAACACATTCACTGCTGCCGACGACTGTAGTCGTTTTTACCGTTCACTGCCACCGACGACTGTAGTCGTTTTACCGGTATACCGGTATGTCCCGGGTTATAGATGAAAGTTTTAAAGGGAGGTAAATGTATTGTATATCAGATTTTACAGTGTAAAAAGCCCTTTTCAATGATATATGATATGCGCATATATCTAAAAATAAAATAATTAATAAATTAACTAATAAATCAATAAAATAAATATATGCTTGGCAGTGAGATATTGATTTTTTGAGAGGCGTGGCAGTGAAAGTGTTAAGAAAAACACAAATAAATACTTATAGTTGCATTTGAGTCATGAGAAGAGAAAACCTGTCTTTGGGGTTTCCGACCAGGTTAGTCACAAATCGGCCTGTACAGTCACAGAAGCAGGCTAGAGGCTTGAAATTTTGGCTATAATTAGAAGAGGAATTGTATTATCCGAGTAGCACAAACAAGGGCGCTGATCAGCTGTGCAGTTACTGCACAGCTGATCTGCACTTTTGTTTTTTCATATGCATAAAAACGTTTTTCTCATGATGTGGCTCCTTTATTTTACTGTACCTGTGGCATTGGTGCTGATCTTCTACCTGTTGTCATCCTCCCATTATGCAGAGTAAGAACATTTACATCCTCTAGACGGATCTTGTCACCACCTCCCCATGCACCTGTTATAGCAGAAAACTGATTTATTAACTGCATACATTAACATGTTTATGATGACAATTAAAAGAAAATTTGCAAGAGAAGTCTCATGCAAAATTTAAGGTTTTCATTTTCATAACAAATATACATGCACCATTTTAAATCATAATAATTATTATCTGTGAACAAACAACATGAACAAAATATATCTTTTTTTTTTTTTGCTTTTGTTGATAATGCTAAACTTTCACTCTACATATTTTCAGGACTTGCAACTAAGCCACTGCTTTTTAGCTATTTGAGCCTCGACGCGAGAAAACCGGTCTTCGGGATTTCCGACCAGGTCCGACACAAACCGGCCTGTACAGTCTCAGAAGCAGGCTAGAAGCTTGAAATTTCGGATATTAGAAGAAGAGGAAATATACTATCCGTGTAGCGAAAACAAAGGCGCTGATCAGCTTCGCGGTTACCGCGAAGCTGATCTGCGCCTTTGTTTTCGCATAGGCAAAAATGCGGTTTTCTCACGATGCGGCTCATTTAATGTTTGACAGGTAGTAAAACATCTTGCACAAAGACGCAACAGGATGGCAAGGATTTTTTTGCCAATTTTGGAAAAGAGCCCCAGGGCCTTTCTGACTGGGAAAATTATGGCATAAAACTTGAATTTGTAAAAACTTTTAGAACATTCAAGTTGACATTGTTAATTAAGGTTATTCATTTAGTCTAGATAATATGTTATCTAAGTTTAACATTATTTCAAACAGCAGAAACTGAATTTCACAATGCATGGAAAGTTCTGTTGAAAATTAGTTTCAGCTGTGATCGGGATAATTTCTCTAGTAGACTGGGAACCAAACATCCTAGTCTGACTGGTCAGCCGTCAAAATGAAGTATCATACCCAGTGGTTCATTTTGCCGTCTGACTCCAGCACATTGTCAAAAAGCCAAGCTGTCAGCCACTTTTGGGTGAAAGTCATTATTTACAGAATAACAAGTTTTTATATAAACAAATGGTGTAAAACATTGTAAAACAAAAAAATAAACAAACCTCCATTTGAAAATTCATAAAACATATCCAAATTTTGTTTATTTTGATGATTTTTTTAAAAGAATTCATTCAACATGGCTAACAAAAAAGTCATCTGAGAGGGGCGACAATTCTAACTGCGAGCTTCTGATTGGCTCTTAGAGAGTGCATGACCTCAGCACCCAGCCATCAACCAATCAGATTAGGAATTCCCATAAAAATCAATGTCTAAAAACAGCTTGCAGAGATATTAATAGAACTTGGGAAATTTTGATAGTGTTGGAGTCAGACGTCAAAATGATAAATCAGTTATCAAAAATTCATTTTGACGGCTG
Source organism: Rugalucina vietnamica (assembly GCA_964017185.1). Taxonomy (NCBI): domain Eukaryota; kingdom Metazoa; phylum Mollusca; class Bivalvia; order Lucinida; family Lucinidae; genus Rugalucina; species Rugalucina vietnamica. The sequence goes on from OZ024873.1 coordinate 19,761,651, forward strand.
ACCCGCCAGACTACAAACATCCGACCTCTGAGTATCACTCCTGAGTCTGCTTGCTCTAACAGATTAACACTGGAACACTATGCTCCCAATTTTAAATCAAAATAACTGTAAAACTTCTTATAATCACCAAACAATGATGTAATCATGAAATAAAATCTTTTATTTATTTAATAAACTCATGAATATAAGCGTGGCATCCTTTTTATGGGACACAGGCAAACAGTATTGCCCCAGATGCGGTGTCCCATCTGGGGCCATTCTGTTTGCTTAGCAGAATTTCACCAAAAATGGAATAAAACTTAAAAATGACTCCCTATGCCCCTTATAATGACAGTGGACTGACCCAACTTATAACAATGGGAAAGTCCATTCATCAGTCACGAAAACATGTCCATATGATGTGTACCCCCTTGAACCCCACTTTTATATAGCAAACCTGGGGTATGCAGGGGTATACCTATTTTTCTTAATTTTGCTTCAAAACATAGATTGTGGGTACTTGTTAGAACCACCTCGCCGAGGCGGTTCTAACGTATACCCACAATCTATGTTTTGAGCAAAAATAAGAAAAATATCAAAATTTTTCGGCTGAAAATTTTCAACTTTTAAAGCTCATTTGATGGGCAAGTTTTCGTAATTGAACAAGTTAATCCTACCTGACACAGTCACCGCAAGGACTGCTCCAACAATGACACAATAACTGGCCATCTTCAAACTTGAACAGAACATCATTCTGATTGTCTTTTCTTGAATTCGAAAACTTCTTTCTTAATCTTCTCTGTCACTTTAGATTCTGTACACCTTTGTCTGTTATTACTCAAACACTTCTTTCTTGTACTTCTGTTTTCTTTTACTGATTATGGAAGACACCGTACAGCTTTTGTCACGAAATATATCACTCAAGTTTAACCTGTAAAAAAAAAAGAAAAAAAAAAGATTTTTAATCAGTGTGGTAGTTTCAAATGGTGAACAATGTGTACTGATTCTTACATTAGGAGCTGTGGAAATGCGAGTTGCTCAATGCCACAACAAATGGCGCTCGTGGCTGAAGATAGAATCTGGGACCTCTGGGACCAGAGTCCTATACTCTACCACAGAACCTACCCTTACTGAATAAATCTCACACTGGGAATGTCAATACACACATAGATAGTAGACAACAGGCAAGGATGTGACTCAATAGTAAATCAGCACAGGACAACTGAGCCACTGTATCAGAAAACCAAAAATCTGCAAATTTATGCAAAATCAAAGGCGCATGCACAGCTGATCAGCGCCTTTGCTTATGCTGCTTGGAAAGTGTATACAATCCCGCTTTTTCTTCAATCTGAAATTTCAAGCATCTAACTATTTTCTGTGGCAGTATACAGACCGGTTTGTGTCGAACCGTGTCCAAAACACATATTGTTGTTTTTCTCAGGTGAAGGCTCGACTGTTTTAAGGCTGATCCATTACCCATATTAAGCTAGCAAAGAAGCGTACAAAAGTAGTTTCTTTCCACAGACTATCAGGGACTGGAATGACCTCCCTGATTCACTTGTCTCCTCTGCTGAAATGTCTGATGACTGTGTGTCCAAGTTCGCTTCACTCGTGCGTTCAAGGGACTAATTTCTCCCCCGACCGAACCCCCTTGTGAAATAATGTCATTTGGCGTGTCACCAGTAAACTATTCAGAAGCTGAAGATGCCATGCCAAATGCCAATCACACATAAATTTTCATACCATGATTAGCAAGTTACATTAGAATCATGGAATGATGTATACCAGATAGGATACATGTAGTTGCGAGATCTCACTCCGCTATATTACACATATGTTCCATATCTCTTCGTTGCGATCCCAGTTGGTTGTTCAATGGTGAAACGTAGTGTCAATAATAGACTAGCTACTAGTCTGTAAAACATATTAATGTCATATGATTATTGTTTTCATTTTTATTATTTTCTCTATATTGAAATTTCTCGAGTCTCTAAGCTAGTCTATCAATGAATTTTTCTTCAATGGTCTTGGCTGAGTTTTACAGACTAGTAAAAAGCAATATCCCTCTGAGAAATGATTGACACTAAATGGCTATCAAATTGACAATCTCTAATTTCTTGATGGAGATTAGCACCAGTGTTTATTTATATTTCAGTAGATGATGGTTTTACAGCCTTGAAAGTTTCTATGATAAAATGAATTGAGCATTCAGAAACCAATCTGGCCTCATGAAACAATGAATGAGATTTTTTTTAAAGTTTTACTTATTGTTTTTCCAAAATACTTTGCACTTTTTACATACACTGAATACTGATGCAATTTTGAACGCAGTTATTGTCAGAGAACAGCAACAACACCAATAATTATAATATCTTTTATTAATGATAATATCTTTACTTTAGCATTAATGCCAGTCTTACATATGGTCCTCGTGTTAATACAGACATTTGCATTGTTATACCAGACTTTTTTATTTGTTTGTTTGAGTTGTGGTTTAGCATACCAGTCAACAGCAATGGTCATGTCGGGACATTGCCTCTATTTTGTGGGGCTTGTACCTAAAATTGGACGTGTGCTTCAACTACAACCACCGAACTAAGCCAATAAGGCTTATATATATGAGCCACCTCGTGGGAAAACAAACAATGTGTTTTCCGAACAGGTCCTACACAAACCGACCTGTACAGTCACAGAAGCAGGCTAGAAGCTTGAAATTTCGGATTTAAGAAGAAGAGACATTGTACTATCCGTGTAGCGAAAACAAAGGCGCTGATCAGCTTCGCAGCTAATGCGAAGCTGATCTGCGTCTTTGTTTTCGCCTATGCAAATTGTTGGTTTTCTCACGCAGCGGCTCAATTTATTATGTTTTCTTGAGTAGGCTCAGAATTGGGCAGGCTCAGACCTGAGCGGTTAACCAATAATCAGATGGACATTTTGTAGTGTGGAAGCTTCACCTGGAGGCACAAGCAGCCCATCCATTTCATTAGGGCCCAAAGGGCAGGAGCCAAAACTTTTTAGACATTGTAACTTGTTATGCATATAACAGCTATATCACAGTAAGCAAATGCAAAATGCTGCATTGGTTTGGCCCTGAAAATAGCTTTTTGATGATCAATTTTTAAAAGAAATATGCACTAAATATTGGTAATTGCCTAGAAACTGAGTTATTTGTATAACTGACCTCAGGCTGCTCAGCTGATGACAGTGGGTATGAAGCATCAAATCAAACCAGTCAGACAGACAGACAGACTGACAGACATGCAAGCAGGCAGGCAGGTAGGTAGGCAGGCAGACAGACAGACAGACAGACAGACAGACAGACAGGCAGGCAGGCAGGCAGGCAGACAGACAGAGTACACCCTCACTGATCAGCAGCAAAATAAAGCATAACTTTGTATTATGTATAATTATTCTTCTTATTTGTTTGCCTAAATCAATAAACCATAAAAATTCCTGAATGCACTGCTTCTCCAATGTTCTTCAAATTGCTTGCAGCTTTGTAACTTGCATTTATAATGACAAAGGTCAAACTCACTTTACAATTCTTCATGTGGCATATTCAGGATGTAATTCTTATCAGGTGCAATATGGTGTTGAATATCTGTCTAAATACAGGGTCATAAACCTTTGAATACCACTAAGCACTTTGCTGTTAAGATTCTGACATTGATAAATGTGCCCTACGATTTCTGAGGCTGCTGATTTCAGATTTTACAAGGCTTAGAAATCGCGCCCCATCTATAGACTAGACTAGCCGCAGAGATTTAAAAAAATGAAAATTACGAAAGGCATTTTTCTTTATTTCTAAGCCTCGGGCAAGGCTATGTCAATAATTGCAACCTTTTCAAGATAAACCAAGAAGAATACACGTCACCGATGCGTTACTAACATGTTTATTGTGCTTTTAAAAAAATCCAACCTACTTTTGTCCGTTTTTAGCGGTTTTATTCTCGTTAAAAAAACGGTGGACGGAAAAAAAGTCACAGGAAAAAAAGTCACGGAAAAAAAGTCACAGGAAATAAAGTCACAGGAAAAAAAGTCACAATTATAAAAGACCAAGAGAAAATACATATATCAGTAGATAAATGTAGTAGGACATGATGTTCATGTTAAAATAAAGCAATAATGAGGAAATGTCATAATCAGAATTAAAACATGCCCACAGAATGGGAAACATTGAATGGATGAGAATCCACCCAATTCGAGGAGCATGGTGGCATTATGGTAGAGTTTCAGACCATGGTTCCTTAGAATTTTGTTTGAAATAAACTGTTGCCATGCAGTGTCCTTGAACAAGCCTATTTTAAGTTACCAAATAACTGGTCAAGAACCCAGGAAGTATCACCTCAGTCCCGGCATGATCAAATAGTGTTAAGTGGGACAAAAAAAGGCTAAAACATCAATCCAAACAAAACATAAAGTGATAAAAATGGTAATAATAAAAATAAAAATGTTTATTCCTAACCAATAGTTGAGAAAAAGCATAATTCTTTTTTGTGACTTTTTTTCCTGTGACTTTTTTTCCTACCCAAATTTGTGACTTTTTTTCAGGGCTGGGGTAATCGTAATTTGTAATCGTAATCAGTTGTAATCGATTACAGATTTTCAAGTAATCAGTTGTAATCAGTAATCAGCCATTTTTCTGATTACAAGTAATTCAATTTAATCAATTACAATTGAAAAATGGCTTGTAATCATGATTACATTCTGATTACATCTGATTACAATTAGATAGATTTTGACTTATTTTATGCTAAATATTAATGTGTATCAATGGTATACATGAATGAGGGCAAAATCCAAACCAACCCCCCCCCCACACACACACACAAAAAAAAAAGGAAATAATTAATGAAACTTGTCTTTCTTGTCTGCAATGACACAGGCAAAGAATGTTTTGTAAAATTACGGTTATAAAACGGAACAAACTTCATAAACTTATTTGATATACAGTTTGATGCCTTTTGCAGTCTGATAGGGAAACTGCATATTCACTGAAAATTTACATTATCTAACACCCTAAGCTACAAATCACTTACAGGCAGCTATATTCAAGCATTTCAACAGCCTACAACTTAATGATTATTCTAAAGCTCAGTCTAATGCACCAATTAGGTTTATACGGCTGTGTCGCTTTAATTGGCTTGTTGGTCTATTGAACACAAAGGTTGTTCAGGGTGTGAACAATTTCTTTTGTTGTATGCCGATGAATTAATTTGATTATGCATTTGAATCAAACAAATTGGGGATTTACCTGTGACTACACCTGTACAAACTGTTAACAATCAAGATAGGCATTAGCAGACAACTATATTTTCTTTACAAATGGGACATGTAAAGTTAACCAAAGATCATTAAGTTAGTGAAGTTAACCCAAGTTTTAGCTTCTTGCAGTTTAGTTTTCAAGGATAAGGCCTGGTTTATAATGGTGTCCATTCCTGTGCCCAAGGTTATAAAACTTTTTTCAAGCTCAACTCAGCTGAGCATGAAATCCAAACTACTCATTAATACTGAAATAGCCCAAATTAATTGAAAATTTCCTTTAAGACCACATCAAAGCCAAATATTAAAATGACAACAATTGTTGGCATTTTAACATTTGTGAGCAGGATAAATTTTAGACTCAGTTGAGTCGAGTATGAAAAAAGTTTTATAACCTCCGGGCCCGGTCACTGCTTATTGTTTTACTCATGAAAGGCCTTCTTTCTGTGATTTAGAAAAAATATGCATTAAATGCAGGTTTATACTTTGCAGGACTTTCACGAATATGCAATTTATCATCCTAGCCCAGCAGACATTTGACGTCAGTTGGACGTCAGATAGACGTCAGACTCCGACGTCATATTGACGTTGGATTTTGAAAGTTTGTTTGACGTCAAAAACAGACGTCATTCTGACGTCAAAAACAGACGTTATTCTGACGTCAGAAAAACAACGTTGGTTTGATGTCTCAAATGTGACGTCATAATGACGTTGGGGTTAGGTTGATTTTGAAAGTTTGTTTGACGTCAAAAACAGACGTCAATCTGACGTGCTAAAACCGATATCGTGAATGTTTGTTCGCAGTTTAATTAACATTCTGAAATCCTGAAGTGGATTCAGTAGTGCGGTGATACACTATTGTTATTCCCTTTCACTCCTTTGATAGAGTTATTCGGGAAAATGTTTAAGATGTTACAACACTCTCATATCTTATTCATGTCAAATTTTATTGTTATATGGTGCTAAAACAAATAAGACATTAGTGTAAATAATAAGACTATTGTGAACAATCAATAATTTAAAATGGTGAAATAAGTATTAAAATATACAAATTTCATTTTCGTCTTAATGGAAGGTTTAATAATTTAGTGAAAGACTTTATTTTGATTAACAAATATTTTTTTTTTTCTAAATTAATTAAGCATGGTGATTTCCGATACGAGACCTAGATATGGCTTTTTTAAAAGTGGCAATGTTGAAATTATTATTTGAATTTGATGTTGTTACATTTGCGCAAGAAATTATGTCAGTTCAAGGGCAGCTAACTCTGTCGACATATGACGTTAGACTTACGTTTGGATCCGGCGTCATTTCGACGTCATATCAATACGTCCACTGACGTCAGGTGGACGTTGGTTATTGGTTGTATGACGTCGTGACCAAAATACAACCAATATCCGACGTCAAGTTGACGTCAGATGCCTGCTGGGGACGTGTTTTTCATATATGTCGACAGAGTTAGCTGCCCTTAAACTGACATAATTTATTACACATATTATGTATTATCATATGACGTCGCTGTTTTCCAGTGGATAACGTCATGTCATAAAAATCGTATGACCACACGTGTAATAACACTTTTGCGGGAATACCCCAGCAGGCACATGACGTCAAAATGACGTCATACCAACGTCGATGCGACGTCATATGATCGACGTTGATATGACGTCATTCCGACGTCATGTGCCTGCTGGGACGTAACGTCATTGACGACGTCCGTAACAACAATGTAAATTTTCATTGAAAATATGTCCACTTCGAAGGCGATAAAATCCTATTTTAGAAGTCATATGATAAAACGAATCTTACACTCGTGGTCATTTCATATGAAATTTATTAAACTCGCTGAAGGCTCGTTTAATAAATTTCATATGAAATGACCACGAGTGTAGGATCCTCTATATAATATCAAATTCAAATAATAATTTCAACCTTGCCACTTAAAAGTCATATCTGAGTCTCGTATGGGAAATCCCATATTTCGCCCTCATGCTTAATTAATGTAGAAAAAAATGATTATCTATTAATCAAAATAAAGTCTTTCACTAAATTATCAAACTTTCAATTAAGATGAAAATAAAATTTGTATATTTTAATATTTATTTCACCCTTGTTCAGAATAATCTTATTTCTCACACTAATGTCTTATTGGTTTTAGCATCATAAAGCAATAAAATTTTGCTTAAATAAGATGTACCAACATCAGGCTGAATTAATATCTTGAACATTTTGTATGCTCCGAAAAACTCTATCAAAGGAGTGAAAGGGACTATCAAAAGTGCATCACTGCTCTTCTGAAACCACTGTTATTCAAAAATGCGAAAAAATATACACCTTAAACTATTTATATGACATGAATTCAAACGTCGTTTTTAGGACGTCAGATTGACGTCAGCTTTCAGACGTTAAACCGACGTTGGCTTTAGCACGTCAGATTGACGTCTAGTTTTGACAAAAAACAAACTTTCAAAATCAACCTAACTCCAACGTTATTATGACGTTGGAGTCTGACGTCAATCTGACGTCCAACGGACGTCAAATGTCTGCTGGAAGTAACATAGAAAAAAAAGAAAGGAAGAAAGCAAAAGAAACACACGAAACGAATAATCTGATTTTTACCCAAAGTGAAGTTTCATTAATTTGCACACCACACATGGTCAGAAGTATGAAAAACACAAGGTCTAAATCACGTCTTGATTACGACGTCTAACTGACGAACTAGTTTGACGTCAAAACAACGTCCAATCCAGACGTCCAAAAGACGTCAGGAAATGACGTCTGATAGACGTTGGAAATTGGTTATATGACGTCGCGACCAAAATATAACCAATATCTGACGTCAAACAGACGTCAGGTGCCTGCTGGGAGCTTACTTGATACAATTCAGCAAAATAACAACCACTCAATGAAAGACAAAACTTAACAATTCCTTGAACAGTATATATGATGATTTATCCAACAACTAAGGTCATGGAGGTGGGACCTTGATTTAAAATCTGGTATTGTGTTTGGTTCGACTTCTAGGAAAATAATATGATAATTCTAAATTGATAGAATTGAGTTCAAATGATACTTTTAGTGAGTTGTTGTTGTTTCCATGTAAAATACCAGTGAGAAGCAAATACTTGCATTAAAGAAACCAATTTATAAGAGATGTTAACTGTCATCTTACCACCAAAGTAATCGGAAGTAATCTGATTACATTGTCAAAGTAATTGTAATTTAATCGATTACATTCAAAATGTAAAGTAATCAGTTGTAATCGATTATATTTTATGGACAAAGTAATCTGTAATTTAATCGATTACATTGCAATGTAATCTGCCCCAGCCCTGCTTTTTTTCCTGTGACTTTTTTTCCTACATTCAAAAAAACTTCTGGCTGTCATCCTTTCAGTGCACTAAATCGTCCGTATATGTTCGTAGGTTTACGCTGAAAATTGACTTCCGACCATTTCCTTATATGGAAAGTTAATTGTCCAATTAATATTTAATTGATCAATTAGTATAATGCGGCGCGTGTGCAACGTCACGATGACGTCAAACGCCGCGCGCCGAAATCAAAATGGCTGACCTGATTGACGTCATTTGTAGAAATACGTGCATATCATTGGACAAGGCCAAATCTTGACCTTTCAACTGGAGTGGAATAAATTAATGTTTGACGTCAGTTTCCGTAAGGTCGGCATATGTGTTCGGCTCGTTCCAGAAACGGCCCTACACGAGTGAAAACGATTGACAAACAGCTGAAAAATGAATCTGTTAAAAAAGAAGATGCAGAATTTTGTGGAGAAAATTTGATTGTTAGAAAGTTAAATGTGTGTTTCATCCAATGGCAAAGTGTCGGTGATCATTTCTTTGTATTAACGATGGAATCCTAGGTGAAACAATCGATGTGTAAAACGGCTTATTCTCGCCATCTTAATTTACGGATGGACGCGAGGCTGAAAGTACATTCGGAATGGTGAAGAGATGTTTCGCTCCATGAAGATTGTACTCATCAGCTGAGTGTGCGAGTCTAGGATACATGTTACTATGTTTGTAGCTATTTATATTTAGGCTTTACGGATTTATGGCGGAACCTTCGAAATTCGGGGCAATTCGAAATTCGGGGTAATTTATATTTTTGATAGTTTCTCTCTCTCTGTGAAGTGTTCTGAAAAGATTTTAGCCTCAGTTGAAACCTTGATGTTTGCACTTTAAAATGGTATGAAAATTGTAACTGAACAACATTGTTGTGCAAGTTCACAAGCATTTGAATTTACACACTCATTTTTTCAACAAGGAAAAAAAATAAATTCTTAATAAAATATAGTCCCTGAGATTAAATTAATCTTAAATACAAACCAGACATGATAGATAAGTTTAATTACCATGACTACCTTGGGGATATCCAGCTCTACAAATTGGTAATAATCAGACTGTTCTGGCACCACTGGATAATTTTGTTTTGAATTTTGTTTACTACTACACCGAATTTAGAAGGGACTTTTCGTCTGGCTGAAAATCCTACGGGTCTGCCTAAATACAGTAAAGTAGCGCAAAGGGGCGTAAAGAGGCGTAAAGTAGCGCAAAGGGGCGCAAAGTGGCGTAAAGTTGGCGCAAAGTAATGTAGAATGACATAAAACCGTATTATTTATCAAACATGAGGTAAATGATACACATTCAGTCATATGCATGCATGCAATTCGCATGTAGGGGTGAGGAGGGGGCGGGGATGGGCGCAACATATAGTCTGATGAACAGAAACTTATTTTTTGAATATTTTCGGCAGTGTTTTGAAATGCAGAAAAATATTTGAGATTGTGTATCATGATGGGTTATCTTATGATGGTAGGCTTTTTCTTATGTTCATAATATTGATATGTTAGAGATACTCAGATAGGCAATGTCTCTGTTACTATTAATGTACAAAGTAAAGTGTCGCAAACGTGGTGAAATGTGTCAAATATTGATTGGAAATTGTGGTCGTTTTATTTTTTGCTCTCAGAATTTTATATTAATGGAAAGAAAGAAGAGAGAAATAATTTTGTGTATTCAAAATCCTTTGTGTATTAAGATCATGTGGCTTTAACTCAATAAAAGGTGTGAAAACGTGTGTCAGGTTACCATGCGGTAATCGAATTATCAGTCACGCGTCTGTTTGTAAGGCGGTAAAACAATCGGCTACTGTTGTTTAGCGCGTGTCATTAATTAGTGATAATCATATCAGGTTTATTTAACTTGAAATGTTTCCTAATTTTGAATTACGGAATGTTTTACACTGACCTTAGTAGTCCAATGGATAGCGCATCCAATGAAGGTATCTATCTTTTTATATAGTAAAACTGGAGGTTACAGGGTTAACTTATTATTTTTCATTTAATTTTTTATCAGAAACAAGATGTCGGTACTCGCTAAAACCGCCTCGTCGAGGCGGCTCTAACGTGTGTCTACAATCAATTTTGAGCAAAAACAAAAAAAATATAATTTTTTTCATCTGAAAATTTTCAATGTTTGAAACTTAGCAAAAATCTGTGTTTTACATGGGCGTGTTTTCGTAGCCGTACTTCCAACTTTTATGTACGGTGTTGCGAAAGTAGTACAAACGGTTACGAGAGGCGTAAAGTAGCTTATAAAACTTAACAAAACGTAGCATTTCAAGTCTTAATCTTGTATATTTCAGTATTTCAGCTTTAGTTGAAAAAAAAAGAGTCTTCAAATAAGAAAACATTCGGTTTCATATCAGAACATCTGAACAAAGTAATAACACATGGCTTTTAACATTTCTTTCAGAAAGGTCATAAATGATGAGACAATTTTATAAAGATTTTTTTCAAAGATATATTATTCGCCGGTGTAAATGCATATGGCAATTGAAACTGGGCCCGGGGTCGAAAATGTGCTCAAGAAAAATGGTCATAAATCAGATGGGGGTCCAATGGTAAAGTAATATAAATTTTGCATTTTTTTAATCTTTTCATTTAACCTAAAGGTACTCAGACACATTTTCTTATAAAAATGTTTCTGCACTTTTTTCACACAACGGTATTAACGCTTTACGCTGACAAATTCTAGGTTAGCGATTGCATACTAGAGATAAACAGTATAAACTGTAAAGACGATTCATAACAATTTATCAGCCATGCGCATGTTTCCGTCATTCACATTTTTTGATATTCGTACTCGGTTGTACAAGGAATAATTAATGTACACAAAGGCACAGCCGAATATTCAACTGAAACGAAATCGTGACTCGCAAGGTTTTCCGAAGACACACTGGCGACTTTCTCCACCAATACCTTCAGTTTAAATCTACTTATAAGACAGGTAGTATTACAGCCATTCTGCTGCTTTTAACATCACCATTTAACTATCATGTAGTTACATATAAACAAATCACTGCGTTTTCATGATATATGACCAGTTTATCAAAACACTCTTGCAGAGAAGTGTAGAGCTCTAGATAAGTCAAATTGGAGAAAGTCGCCTGTCTGAAGAAGCGAAAATATAAATGAAAATGAAACATGCGCTAAACATGCGACCATGCAGTTAAGGGCTATTAACACAGTCTGTTCGTCTGTTGTGCGTCCTCTCGTATATAATGGTAATGCCGGAAAACGTAGCACAATTATTTTTTTTCTACTCCAAATGTTAATGCCGGTATACCAGAAGACTAATGAATGTTTAGTCCAAATGCCTGTGAATGACGCTTTAAATAGCGCAAACTAACTTTGGATGGGGAAAAAAGTAATTGCTCAAGGATTGAACGTATCATAGTCGCGTAAAAGCTAGATTAATGTCGGAACCAAAATATGTTTATTGGATTCGAGAATTAATGAAAACATTTGTGTTGCAAAAATTAGTGCTGCACTGATCAAATAAAATTGTAACACCATGCATGTCTCCGTTTTGGGAATAAAAGTATTTCTGGCGAAAAGAAATATTAAACCCTATGGGCGGTTTGCATTTATTACGTAGGCATGTGCCAGCCGGGTATCGAACCAGCAACCTCTTGATTGCAAAGATAATACTCTATCCATTAATAGACCACCACGGCCGGTATGAAACGTGTTTATTTCTTAGGAAATATTTCCATATAAATGTATAATAAATGACACGCGCTATCAGAGATTAATTCAACAACAGTAGCCGATTGTTTTAACACCTGACAAACAGACACGTGGCTGATAATTTGATTACCGCCCGATAACCTGACACACGTTTTCACACCTTTTATTGAGTTAAAGACACATGATCTTAATATACAAACGATTTTCATTCAAATGCTAAGCGAACACTCTACCACGTCGCTGTAAAAGCCGGCTTGTACCGCAAGGCAGTACAAGTGTGCTATATACCTATACCCTGTGACATTCTCCCCCACCAAATTGGGCTTTGTCCCCGAAGTCCCAGGCCATAGAGTTTATCGTAGAAACAAACTCGGGGAATTACTGCACGGGTCATAGGATTAATTCACGTTGGGCGCCAAATGTAACAGGCGAAGAAAAATTCTTTCTTCCCTGACGGGGATCGAACCAGGTTCTCCCGCGTGCTAAGCGAACACTCTACCACGTCGCTGTAAAAGCCGGCTTGTACCGCAAGGCAGTACAAGTGTGCTATATACCTATACCCTGTGACATGTAACACTTTGTAGTTTGTAACAGAGACACTGCCTATCAGAGTATCTCTAACATATCAATATAATAATTATGAACATAAGAAAAGGCATACCATCATAAAATAAATGCCCTGTACCTTCCGTCAAACCCATCATGATACACAAACACATATTTTATTCTGCACTTTAAAACATAGACCAAAATTAATGCAAAAATAAGTTTCTGTTCATCAGACTATGATGCGCCCAACCCCCTCTCCTAACCCCTACATGCGGATTGCGTGCATGTATATGACTGAAAGTGTATCATTTACCCCATGTTTGATAAATAATACGGTTTAATGTCATCCTACATCACTTTGCGCCAACTTTACGCCACTTTGCGCCCCTTTGCGCCCCTTTACGCTTCTTTACGCCACTTTACGCTACTTTACTGTATTTAGTGACATCGAATCCTACCCTAGTGATTCTAATCAAGGATAGTTATGTTGACACATGAAAGTGACCAATTTCTCAACTCTGTTTTAGTTCAGCATGTGTCACTGCATGTGTGCAAGAACTGTAATAAACACGAGTTTTTAGAGAGAGCTATAAATAACTACACCGAATTTCGAAGGTACCATCATACTTTGGCTTACTGAGTGAGAAGTTAAAATTCAGATTATTATGGCCTTACCTTAGATTGTTACTTCTTTAATTCTCTGTTGTTGGTATGTGTCTTTATCTGTAAACTTTTTTGATTCACATTTATATACCTGAAAACGTAAATTTCATCAACTTTTCCAGGTTTTCCTTAAAAAACTTAATCTGACGTGGTGTTTATTTTGGACACACACGTTTAACTAAACTGGTGACTCATGTGCCAGATATATGTCCGGCTTAAGTGTAGGCGGTGTACTAAAAACCGGTATCTCCATTGAACCTTAAAAAATCAGAACATCTAAAAATTGCTAAAGAACAGCAGTATCAATTCAGAATTGTTGGACAATGTTCTGTTATCATCCCCTCTACGGAATAAATAAGGTTATTACCCTGAATCTGAATCTGAATGGTTTACTGGTGACATGCCATCTATCTTCATATACTGAGTCGATCAATTTCTGATCATCATCTCAGGTGTTGGGTGGGTGCTAAATTTTGAATTTAGCAAGATGGGGAGAACATTCGGGATAGGATGGGCCATATTAAAACTATTTACAAGAAGCTTAACAGAGGCATACTAAAACGTATACCTCTGAACCCCTGATCTAAATGAGAGCCTTGAATTCATCAGCAATCTTTGATGAGACCACTGAAGAGGGAAGACTATTCCATAAAGGGATAGTCCTCGGGGAAAAAAATTCTTCAGAGCATCACTATAGGCCATATATCTTGTGTATTGTGAATCATGAGATGCCCTGGTACTTCTTAAGTTTGGTGCTGGGGTCAGATATCTATCTTTATCAAGAGACACTGTACCGGCCTGCACTGTACCAGAGTGAATCTTGTAAAAGAAAGTTAAGGAGGACTTCACCCTGCGGTCCTCCAGGGATGGCCACTCAAGTTCGTCCAACATATCGTCAACACTACTCTTGTTATGCCATCGCCTGCAGGTCCACCTGGCTGCTGTCTTCTGCACTTTCTCCACCTTTTTTGTCTCAGTTTCATTATAGGGATGCCAAATAGGAGCTGCATACTCAAGCTGAGGACGAACCAATGTTTTGTATGCAACCTCCTTTGTGTGCCGAGGTGCAAGAGCCAAATTGCGCCGAAGAAAACCCAATGTCTCAGTTGCTTTAGAAGAAATTTCAGAAATATGTTGACCCCATTCTAAGTCGTCAGTGATAGTAAGTCCAAGGTATTTGGCGGATCGAACCTGTTCAAGAGTTTGCTGATGTAGAGAGTAGTTGAAATGTACATGTATTTGATTGGTAGGGAGGTACCGGGTCACCCTCATTGAGTGACATTTGGCAACGTTGAATTTCATTTGCCAATCGGACTCCCATTGTGCAAGGCTATTCAGGTCTTTTTGTAGAAGCTGGCAATCAGTGAGTGAATTAATGTTCCTATACAAAACACAATCGTCTGCAAAGAGACGAACAGATGACCTGATATTGTCCGGAAGGTCGTTATAAATATCAAGAAAAGGACCGGTCCCAAGACCGATCCTTGCGGGACTCCAGATAAGACCGGGACTGGATCTGAGGCTTGACCATCTAACACCACTTTTTGATAGCGCTCAGAGAGCCATGAAGCGATCCACTTGAGAGTAGATCCTCTAATCCCGTAGTAGTGCAGTTTGTATAGTAATCTCTTATGTGGCACCTTGTCAAAGGCCTTTGCAAAATCCATGATGATCACATCCGTTTGTCTGTGGCCCCGGTTCTGAGCTCGATCCAGGTTACTAACCATGTCGTGAAAGAACTGAACCAGCTGGGTCTCGGAAGACCTCTGACTACGGAAACCATGCAGACAGTCAGCAAGAATATTTTCAAGGGAAAGTATGTTGCTGACTATAATGTGCTCTAAGGTTTTGCAGCAGATGCAAGTTAGCGACACCGGTCTGTTATTAGCTGCGTCATATTTCTCACCTTTCTTATACACCGGGGCCACGTTTGCCTGTCGCCAATCATCTGGTACAGTTCCCTGAGCAAGCGACTCATTGTAAATAAAGGCCAAGATGGGAGCAATTTCAGAACTACATTCTTTTAATACCCTAGCACTCAGGCCGTCTGGCCCAGGTGCCTTGTGAACCTTTAGCCCATTCAGCAGTTTGAGGACTGTGATTTCACCCATAGGGGTAAAAGGGCTTGTGCCTTTGGAGGGAATTTCAGAGTCAGACTCACGCTTAAATGCAGACTGAAATTGTTTATTGCAGATGTTTGCCAACTGCCAACGCCAAATTGACAATACCTCACTTGGGGGGGGGGGGGGTGCGCCAGGAGGGAAATTAGTCCCTGGCTCTCACAAGAGATGCGAACTTGGACACACAGTCATCAGACATTTCAGCAGAGGAGATAAGAGAATCAGGGAGGTCATTCCAGTCCCTGATAGTCTGTGGAAAGAAACTACTTTTGTACGCTTCTTTGCTAGCTGGCCAAAGAGTGTTGATTTCTACAACGCCTATTCTTTGGGATTATGTCATCTGTGGGTATTCTGGCTTTACCCTTTAGACCTTTGTATAGCAATATAAGTCTACTATCCTTCCTCATTTTCTTAAGAGATTCCCATTTCAGTTGACCTAAAATGCCAGTCATGCTCCCAGTTTCAAAAACATAGTTTCCCGTCACAAACCTTGCCGCACGATTTTGGACATTTCCAGTTCTTCCTGGAGGCCAAGAGTGTGAGGGTCCCAAACTGAGCTTCCATATTCCAAGACCGGCCACACCAGTCCTTTATAAGCTGCTTCTTTCACATCGGGGGGACAAGAATACAAATTTCTCCTCAAGAATCCGGGAATCAGGCTGGTCCATGGAATTTAATCTGGGTAAATGTGAAAGTGATTCGCGTAATAAAAAAGCAAAAACCAATCATCTTTCCATATAAACTTCACAACATTGAAATGAAAGCCACTGAAAATGCAAAGTATCTCGGAATCACAATTAAAGAAGAATTCTCCTGGAAACCTCACATTGAAAATATGGCTTCCAAAGCTTTTAACACCCTTAAATTCATTAAAAGAAATGTACAGACAAATAATCAGAAAATAAAAGAAACAGCATACAACACGTATGTTCGTCCTCAGCTTGAGTACTGCGCTCCAGTATGGCATCCATGGCAGGAAAAACTTACTTATAAGGTGGATAGAGTTCAAAGAGCAGCAGCTAGATACTGTCTAAATGATTACAACTTCACTAGCAGTGTCACTGAAATGCTTAAAGTTCTAAACTGGCAAACACTTGAAAACAGAAGAATCCAAAATTCACTTATCCTGTTATATAAAATCAAACACAATCTAGTTGCCGTAGATCATCATCATCTAACTGAAACAAAAAACTTAAATTTCTTTGTACCATATTCCCGGACTTTGTACCATATGAACTCATTTTTCCCAGAACAATCAGACACTGGAACAGTCTCCCATACAATGTAAAGGCCAGTCTCAGCCTAGGTGATTTCACGTCTGGGCTGGCCACTGTCACATTCTAATCATCACACCATTTTATGTTTTAACTGTATTAAATGTAGCTCTTTTAGTTTCATGATCATTCATTTCATCAATGCCTTAACATCACACATTTTCATCATTTTCCAGCTGTTCCCGACAGCGCGCCTCCCAGTAATAATCAGTAATTGATTGTTGGGAGTATAGGAGAAGAAGTAGAAGTAGAAGAGTTCTGTTTGCCTTTGTACAAACATTGGAAATACATGTATGAGTATCCCATTTCAAATCATTTGTGATAGTTACACCCAGGTATTTTATGCTTTCAACGTTTTCCAGTAAAGTGCCCTCAAGGGTGTAGTTAGCCTGTATCTTACTAGATCGTTTATTTGTCAACTGCATCATGTTGCATTTGACGGGTTTAAATCTCATTCCCCATTTCCTAGCCCAACTGCCTAAACGATCAATGTCTCTCTGAAGTTTCAATGTATCCTCTTCATTCTTAATTTCACGATATCAAACACAATCATCAGCAAAGAGTCTTATTTCAGACTCAATGTCTGCGGAGATGTCATCTATATACAAGGAAAACAGCAAGGAGCCGAGAACGGTGCCCTGAGGGACACCCGACACAACTGGAGCCCAATCGGATTTAATACCATTAACCACTACCCTTTGTTGTCTGAAACAAAGGAAAGCATTTATCCAATTTAGTGTTGCTCCACCTATTCCATAGCTAAACAATTTGCTTTTAAAGAGTTCATGGGGAGGAGTATCGAAAGCCTTTTCAAAATCGAGTATAAAAGTGTCGACCTGGCCTTTTTTGTCTAAGATTTTTGCCCAGTCATTTATCACTGTAGTCAACTGAGTTTCACAGCTATGCCATTTCCTAAATGCGTGTTGCCTGTCCGACAAGAGTTCATATGAAGTTCAGCAAGATGGGCCATAATATTTGAGCATACAATATGTTCAAGAAGCTTACAAGGAATGCATGTCAAAGAAACAGGGCGGTAATTGCGGGCAAGTGACCTGTCGCCCTTCTTAAACAGGGGGCAAATATTAGCAATAGACCATTCTTTAGGAATTTCACCTGTATCAATTGACTGCTGGAAGAGATGGGCGAATACCGGACCTAATTCCATAGCCAGTTCCTTTAGGATTAGCCTTAACATCTCCTACCAAGTTGTTCACGTAAAGATCATGCTGCTTCCTGATATCAGCTTTGATTTCTCTCCGTAAAGAATCAAATTTAGATCTAAATTTTGCACTACCAGTCTTTTTAGCTTTTGCATGAGTTGCATTTTTTCTGCAAATCTTCCTTCTTATTTCAGGTGTTATCCAAGGGACAGAGGAAACTGAGCGACTAGTTTTTGAGGGGATATGTTTATTTGACGATTCCTGAATAAACGATGAAATGAGATTGAAATTTTCCTGGACCGACCGAGTATCTGAGTAACCGTTGAAGTATCTTTCCTTTGCAAATTTAAGTCTTTCTGCTCTCATAGATTCAAAATCACCTTTCTGATAACGATACACTTTTCTCCTAGGTTTCTTTATATGGGGGGATAGCAATTTTCAATGTGCCAGAAACAATGTCAAGATCACTGAGCTTATCCGGGGAATAAATGTCTACAATCTGAGCAGGCAGAGAGGTCAAAATTAAGTCCAAAGTATTTTTTCTCTGGTGGGGAGATTGACTAATTGTTCCAAACCATGGCCATTCATGATATCTATCAAAATTTGACTCTCCGTCTGACTTTTGAAAATACAGGAGAATCTAACAGTGCAATCAGTTCTAAACTTCAAACCTGTTGATGAAGATTTTGTTAGTAAACAGATTGGCAGACTAAATGTAAAAAGGCAACAGGTCATGATGGAATTTCAGCAAAGGTATTGAAGTTGACAAGGCCTGTGATTGTCAAACCACTGACAGACCTTATCAACTTGACTATCTAGCGCTCGGAATTTCCTGACAGTACAAAAATACAATGGTTACTCCATTACACACAAAAAAAAAACAGCTATGCAGATGACAATACTGTGTCTGCTGCAGACCATGATCTGTCCAAATTGGTTTCCAACCTTGTGGAAGACAGTTTGCGACTGATTAAATGGTTTGCTGAAAATCATATGAAAGCAAACCAACCCGGACAAATTTCAAGCCTTAGCTGTCGACAAACATACTATGGATGAAAATATAACATTCAATCTTGAAAACAATGTAATAAATTGTGAGAAACATGTTAAACTTTTAGGTGTCACTATTGATTTTAAACTGAATTTTAATCTGCATATATCCAATGTATGTAAAAAGGCATCTAGGCAGCTCAATGTGTTGAAAAGGATTGGAAGGAATTTATGCAGACTGGGGAAACTTAATGTTTACTATTCATTTATCATGTCAAATTTTAACTATTGCCGTCTTGTCTGGCATTTTTGTGGAGAAGTTACTACAAAGAAAATTGAGAAAATTCAGGAAAGAGCCCTTAGATTTATCTATCAGGACTACAACTCTAGCTATGACACTTTACTAAAAAGGTCTCAGTTACCTTCACTGAAGGTCAGACGACAGAGGGCAATAGCACTTGAAGCTTTTAAAATTTTAAACAATCAAACACCTTTATATTTAAATGACCTTTTATCATATAAATCTCATTCTTATTGTTTTAGGTATACAAATACAGTAAAAGTACCACAGGTGAGGACAAACGCTTATGATGTCAGATCCTTCCGCTCTGCTGCTGCAAAATTGTGGAATTCCCTGCCACAAAGTTTCCGGGACATATCAAATTTTGAAAATTTCAAGTCTCATATTGGTACATGGAGTGGAGGGGTCTGCTCATGCTCGTTCTGTTCAAACTGTTAATTTTTGTTCATTGTTCTGTTTGTTAAATGTTTTTAAGAACCTCATTTTGTCATAAATTTACAGCTCATATGATGTATTAAGGATCTATGGATTATTTAACTAAATTTGTCTTAGTCAATACAATTTTGTAATAGCTAAACAGAAACTTTGGGAGTCTTTTTCTGATTGCACCTTTTCCTGATCTTTGCCTACTTGTACTTTTTTTAACTACTATATATATATATGTATTTATCTATCTATTTAATTATTTAAAGATATTTAACAAATTGCAAATGATGCAATAAAATATAGATAAGTCATTTTAATATACAGGGTGTCCCAAAAAAACGCAACCGCTACTAAACAGTGCATAACTTTTTTTAATAATACAGATGTAAGTAAGATATTTAACACAATAGTAGTTCTATTATATTTGATCCTTAACATGACAACCATTTTGCTAGGCGGATCTTCAACAGGAAGTGACGCCATAACAAATCTGTGATGTCACTTCCTGTTGTCTGCGGCAACTTACATTCCTAGAAATAGAAAGCAGTTAACAAAATACAATTTTCAAGCGTTTTCAAGTCTTAAAATGGGTAAAATATGGACGAAGTTGCCATAATCATCTGAAAATTGAGGGAGCTTCTTTAAAAATGGACAGCGTTTTCTGCAAATGCAAACATTTAGTCCAAACTGGGAAGTGCATGACCATCATAGATCAAAAGTGTCATGTACGATTTTCCATAAGAATGTACCCGCTACAATGCTTGATTTTTATTTACTTCATTTTTGCAGATAACTAAATCAAACTTAGCAGAAGTATGCTTCTAAACAATGTGTTCAGATATATAAGCATTGCTATTATGTATTACACCTATATCCGGAATGACCGACTTTATTGCAATGACTGCTTTGGGAGTATTGAAAATTTTAACACATGACACGTTTGATGCTCGCCCACTTCATAGTTTCGGATACAATTGTCATTGAAATTTAGCAAATGTTGTCCAATTTTGAACTAGCTCTCTTAATTTTCTGATTATTATGACAATTTTCTTAATGTTATACCACTTTTAAGTGAGAATAAAGGCTTGAGAACTGTTGGAAATTGTATTTTGCTAACTGCTTTGCATTTTTAGGAATGTAAGTTGCCGCAGAAAACAGGAAGTGACATCACATATTTGTTATGACATCACTTCCTGTTGAAGAACCAACTAGCAAAATGGTTGTCATGTTAAGGATCAAATATAATAGAACTACTATTGTCTTAAATATCTTACATTTATCTGTATTATTAAAAAAGTTATGCACTGTTTAGTAGCGGTTGCGTTTTTTTGGGACACCCTTTATTTACTATGTTGCTTGCAACGATCACGAATTTTTAAAGCCAGATGTACGTAATTGAAGGCGCTCAAAGGAACGTGCGTATCTAAGGGTCCAAACGTCATTTTTACGCCGCATTTGTAACGTCAGTTTTCGCTCGAAACGTCATTACTAGCGTCAGTTAACGTTCGGAATACGAAACTATGTACATGCAATTATGCAGAGGACTTCAGAAATGTAAAACATTTGATATTATTTATTATTTTTGCTCAAGATATAGATTGTGGACATGTTATCCCGAGGAAAACATCATTTGCGCGACAGTTAGCAATATTGAATATAGGGATCAACCATGGTTTTCAGTGTTCAAACATTCGATGGATCACGAGGAAGGTGTTTGAACACAAGGCCGCAGGCCGCGTGTTCAAACACTTTCCTCGTGATCCAGCGAATGTTTGAACACTGCAACAAACCATGGTTGATCGCTTTTCTTGCATTTTCACTCTAATCCACTTAAAATCTCATTGAAATAACATTAACAACGTAAAAACTCACCGAAAACCGCAGAGCTTCTTCAACGTCGGCCATTTTGTTTCTACAAAACACATGACGTCACGTCGCATTGACCAATGACGTCGGCCAATACCCATGTTCAAACGGCACGTGAATTTCATGATTTGAACATGGGTTTTGCTGTTTGAACACGGCTTTCGACCAATCGAAAACGGCTTCAAACAGCTATGCGCATAGATATCTATGCAAGAATACTAAATAGCGTCGGAGATTTTGGCGCAAAATCGACGTCGCGCATAAAACGTACTGAATTCAGCAACGACTACCTCTTTCGCACGTTTATAGCAGGAAAACGAACCCGGTAACTAAGGAATTTCTCGTTATCTACCTGTAGTTCAGGAATTTTTCTAATACATATCAGTTTTTTTAAAAATCCTACCGTGGATTTTTTTTTAAATATATCAAGAAAATTAACAAAAAGGGGGTCTAGAAATGGCATTTTACGTTGACGTCAATGTATTTTCGCTCTCAAATTTGACGATTTTGAAGGCCGATATCTCGAAAACAAACTCGGAACGGTATCGATTTCTTTTCATTTTCGTATGCAGGACATCAAAATACACCCACATGCCAAAAATAAAAAAATTCTACCGTGAGGTCAATTACGTACATCTGGCTTTAAGGTTTGTATTCTGATGTGCCTTTTTCTCATGTTTCAAATGTGCTTTCTATTTATACTTTATTACTTGTATTGTATGTATTGATATATATGTTAAGTCGGTTAATAGCTATACATAGCTAATGTTTATTTGTTTAAATGTCCGACTATAAATAAAATTTGCATTCTGTATTCTGTATTCTCAATGATGACCCAGATGCTGTGTCTGTCCGGCCATACAATATCTCTAAAGTTAAAATCACCTAAAACGTGAATTAAGGGGAGTTTGTTGCCTGTATTAATATTTTGGATTTTGTCAAGCTGTTCTCTAAATAAATTGTCAAACTTTTCCAGGGAATTCAATAAGTCATTTCCATTGTCCGATACTGGTAAATGACCATCGACAGGTGGTCGATACCAGCTAGCCACAAAGTGAGTTTTCTTATTTACAAAAAGTTTGACCCAAACTGACTCTGAGTCATTGTCCAATTCTGTGAGGGGCATGTGTGGGATGTCCTTGTGCACAAGTAGCATAACACCACCACCATTTAAGGTTCTATTTTTTTCTGTACACGCTGTATGGAAAAAATTCCGGAAATAATTCAGACGTTAATATGGAATTGTCAATTTTTGTTTCCTGAATCGCCAAAATCTGAGATTGATGAAAATCAATGAAGGCCAACAACTCAAGTTTTTTGTCTCTTACACTGTTTATGTTGATACTGGAAAATTTCAGACCACTAATAAGACTGTTTTTGCTAGTCGAGGTTTCAGTGGACTTGGTTTCATGACCTTTTGCAAATAGGTCAAACCTATTTTCACTTTCCAAGTTAAACTGTTCATTGAAAAAAAGAGTCTGAGAAATTAAAAAAAAGTCACATTTTGGGCAAACCCATGTACAATTTGAGTTTTGCATTGTTTCATACTCTGAGTCTGACAAAAAAGAACAGTTATTGTGCACCCACATTTCACATTTGTCACACTGGACAGCCTTATGGGAATTCAAAACAGCACCACTGCATAGGCTGCACTCAGCTTTGCAGTTTGAACAATACCAATAATCATTACCCGACTCAATCTCAACGGGATCAAGATTTACGTAAGACGCATGGAAGTGTTTCTCGCAATCTTCACATTTAACTGCTTTCTCGGCCGCCTTGCAATACTTCTTGCACGTGTGGCACTGGAACCTGGGGCTTGGGTTCATTTCGATATCTCCAGCCAAAATAATAAGAATCAACAAGTTTGTTCCCTTTGAAGGATTGAAACTGCGTAATCCTTCGGAGCCTCTTCGGTTACCAATTTTCCTTGTGAAAGCCAAGCTCTGAGCAATTCCACCAATTGATTTTCCAAATCCTATACTACAGTCCTGGTTTGCATCTAAAATATCTCCTGATGTTGTCCACTTCCAAACACATAGTCCGAAAACCAGCAACAAAGCCAACCTGAGGAGCAGCGGACAAGACTTCGGTGTATGGAAACTACGCACAGGATTTTTCCACCCTGTCAAACGCCCCACAGTTGGACCGATAAAACCTGAAGCCATGAGTTCCAATTCAAATGATTAAACAAAAAGACCTTTAATCACTATATGAAAAAAGTGGGTGGGGGAAGGTCAATCCAGAAAAACCATTCAGATTATTTAACTTTTATGACAGATCGTTGCAGCCCTGCTAGAGCCGTTCACTGTCACTGTCAATGAAGCTTGAACAAATTCTGGTCCAAAAGCTTGTCATCTCTCAGGCCAAACAGTTTCCAGAAAAGACAATTTGATGACATAATATGCATAATATTCAATAATATTCAACTTTACGTTTTCCAGATTTCTTGCATTTCAAAATAGTGAGGCCCATATCCTTACACTTAATATTTTATTGTTTTCAAAGGATCTAACTATATTATTATATGTTTTGAAAGATACGTATCTTGAGTGCCTTTGACAAAGATGGCCTCCACGCCCATATATGTTAAATACCCTTCAAAAATCTTCTCCAGAACAGGTAGGCCGATTTTCACAAACTTAGTATGTATAGCATCGAGGACTCCAGCCCAACCAGTTTGATCAAATGATGACCCTAGGATGACCTTCACCTATTTTATGGTACGGTCAGTTTTAGAAAAAAATGGATATTTTGGAAACTATTGCAGCCTAAGACTTGAAGTAAGTAAGTAAGTAAGTAAGTAAGTAATGACTTTATTTTTAGAGGGTAACTCACTTGGTTTGACCAGTCTTCCCTGAGGCCCTCTTAAAACAATAACACTACATAGCAAATGTACATACAAGTAAACATGAACAAATACAGATGAAATACGTTAGGAAACAAAGAAAATGATTCTTAAATAATAATAATAATAATAATAATAATAATAATAATAATAATAAAGATACATTACTAAAATTATGCACATGCGCATTGTGAAAATATTTTTAAAACTGGCATTATCGGTGGTGGAGGTATGAACAAAAAACTAATGGAGTCAATGAAGGTATATAATTAATTACGGTCAAGGTCATTTCTTGACCTTGACCCAAGGTCATTTAAATATCAAAATTAAGATTATGGTTTTCTCAGAAATCACTGGGTTTGGAAACTATTGCAGCCTGAGACCTGAAACTTGGCAGATGCAGACAACTTATGAAGTTAATAAAGGTTGTGAGTAGTCAAGGTCAAGGTCATTTCATGCTGACTTAATGCTCCAAGATCAGGAATCAGGTGAGCGTTATCAGGACCAATGGTCCTCTGGTAAAGTTTTCAAACGACCCTGCAATGTTGCTTTTAATATCTTATGTAGTTTTGAAATTATAGCAAAACTCTATCGGTAGCATTGGAAGTGTCGAAAAGTATATCTAAACCATCTGCATACAAATTACGTGGTTCATGCATCATGTAGATTGTAGAGGCTGGTTACATAACGGACGAACTCTTAGATACAGGTTTTCATCCAGATCCGTTAATTACTGATTACACATACCGGAATCAGAATAGTTAACTGGTGAAATGCCAAACTAGCAATACCACTCCAAGGGATGGGACTTGACCGGAGGGGATTAATACCTAGCTCTTAAAAGAGAAGTGACCTTAAGCAGACACGAGTTTGCTATAATGGATGAATGATATCTATCTCAAATGATAAAATGGCTTATGTTGCAAAGTCAAAACTTATAAAAAGATATAAAGCTGAATGGAATTCAGAATTATTTAAATTTAGGACTGGACAGCTGTCTTCTATTTTGTTTTAGTTTCAAGACAATGCCTTATCAGAAAATAGGGACAATCAAACTGGAAAATTACGTACATATTCATTGTTCAAATATCGGCTATGTATAGAGTCATATTTTATATATATAAAAAATATTTCTGTAATAAGAAATTTTACAAAATTAAGAGTAAGCTGCCATAAGCTTGAAATTGAACTTGGTCGTTATAAAATAAAAGTACAAGCAGATGCAAGATTATGCCCTTTATGTCAACTTGAAGACGAAATCCATTTTGTAACAAATTGTTCTTTATTTAGTACCAAAAGAAACAGTTTTTAATGACATTGGTAAATTATTTGAAAATTTTAGTGGCATGTCTGATATACAAAAATTTATATGGCTTTTTAGTAATGAAAATGCGCATGTTATGAGAGAGTTGCCAATGTTTGTTTATGACTGCTTTATGCAAAGTTTTAAGAAAGTGACTGTCCCTGATCTCATCAGAAAAACATGTCCATTCAATGAATAGAAGTGGGGTATGCAGGGGTATACCTATTTTCCTTACTTTGGCCCGGAACAGGAAGTAAGTAAGTAAGTAAGTAAGTAAGTAAGTAAGTAAGTGAGTAAATTCTTTATTTATGATATATATAACAGGGATGGTGGGTACTCCTTGGAACCGCCTCGACGGGACGATTCTAGCGTGTGCCCGCGGTCGTGTTTTGAGCAACAATATTAAGAATATAGATTTTTTTTCTTCTAAAAAGATCGATGTATTTTACATGGGCAGGTTTTCGAAATGTTGAGTAGTTCAGTAATTGCAGCAGCAAATGCTTCTCAAATGTATTATTATGTGCTTTAGTTAATTGTTTTACCAAGGACACTCTATTGAGTGTCCTTGGTGTTATCTAATCAGAATCAAGCTTTTGTTACTTTATTATTAATGTTATACTATTTCATTTCATCATACTGTTACTGTTACTGTGGTTCTTCGAAGCACCAGAAGCCAGTAAGGCTTATTCGCTTCACCATGTTTTCTTTAACATTTGTTTTCTTCCGTCTCCGGTTTTAATTATGTAAGTCTTTAGTATATACATGATGTATCGAACCTTCTATAACTCCACAGCTTATCAATAGCAATTTTGAAACTGTCCACACTACTTTTACATACAATGTCTTCTGTCAAGTTGTTCCATTCATTAATGCATCTCGAAGGAAATGCATTCAGGCGTAAAGACTTGTTCACTTGCTGCTTTTCGATGCGGAATATGTGTCCTCTAGTGTTATTGTCATTAAAGGTGAAAAATATACTGGTTTCAATATCGTCACATCCATTGATGATTTTGTATACTTTAATCATGTCATATCTTTGCCTTCTATATAGAAGGATAGGTAAATTCAATGATCTCAGTCTTTCTTCGTATGTCAATCCCTTAAGCTCCGGTACAATTTTCGTCGCCCGCTTTTAAATATTTTCAATCAGCTGAATGTTCTTCTTAGACGTTGGGAACCAAACTACAATTCCGTAATCAACAATACTACGGATAAGTGTCTTGTATAGTTGGAGAAACACAGTTTTATTCATATAACTTAAACTCCTTTTAATAAGTCCAGTGAGACGTTTACATCTATTTACCACATTCAACACATGTTTATTAAATTTTAATGTCTTGTCAAACAGTATTCCTAGATCTTTTTCATCTTCAGCCGAAGGAATGTCAAAAGTTACATTATCTTGATCTCTCATCTGGTATGTTTTTTTTTTTCAAATTTCACATATCCATACTGAATGGCTTTACATTTGGGAACAGAAATACGCAGCAGCCAAATGTCACTCCAATCACATATTTCAATCAAAGTGTCTTGTATTTCATCCTGATCAGCAACTTCTCCAATGCTCTTGTAGATTTTGCTATCATCCGCAAATATTTTGCAGATGGATTTCAGTTTATCAGGCATATCGTTTATATATATGATAAACAATACCGGACCAAGTACCGATCCCTGTGGAATACCGGAAGTGATTTCCTGCCAATCTGAGTTTTTTTCCATTCACCATAACTTTCTGTCTACGATCCGTTAAAAAGTCTTTAATCCAGGCCAATATTTCCCCGCCAAAACCATATGCCTGCAATTTAAGTAACAATCGCCGGTGTGGCACTGTATCAAATGCCTTCTTGATATCGATATATATGACGTCAGTCTGTTTATTTTCATCATAAGCTTTTGTCAAATCATCTAGAACGTCCAACAACTGCAAAATACAGATTCGCTTCTCTCTAAAACCAAACTGACAGTTTGTGAACAACTTATTTTCAGTCATATGTTTCATTAACACTTCTCGAACAGTTTCTTCACACAGTTTACATGGGATACACGTCAATTATACAGGTCTATAATTTTGAAGGGTCTGTTTTAGCACCTTTATTTTTGTACAAAGCAGTAACGTTTGTGTCTTTCCAAACAGTAGGTATCTGTTGCTCTTCAAATGTCCTATTCATTAACATACACAAAGGTTTACATAGTGTATCAGCTGCCTCCTTTAAAACACGTGGGTGACATTCATCTGGGCCCATGGAATTGAAAACATTTAATCCTTTCAATTGTTTACAAATTGTACTTTCATCTACAACTAGCTTGGTTACAGGAGTCCCGTGATAACGCAAGTCAAATACTGGTAAAGGTCCAAGTGGTTCATGTACAAAAACAGATGCGAAGAAATTGTTCAAGAGGTTGGCTTTATCTTTATTGTCAGAAATCAACTGATCATTTTCATTTTTCAGATCACACATCTTAGTCCTTGACTTTGTTTGCTTACGTACATATGACCAAAAACCCTTTGTATTGTTTTTAATGTCTTGGACAATGCATTTTTCAAAGTTTCTTTTCGCAGCTCTTGTAGTACTTGTACATTGGTTCCTGGCCGCAAAATATCTTCTGTAGTTTTCCCTTGTCTTTGTATGTACATATGATTTCCAAGCCTTTTATTTCTTTTTAATGCTTTTAAAACAGTCTTTGTTCATCCATTTTTTCTTTCTAAGATTTTTGCTATCATTAGTTTCGGTAGTCTTCATATGAATATATTTTTCAACTGTGGTTTTTATGCTATTTACAATAAGGTCATATCCTTCATTCACTGACATAGTCTTTATCTGGTTCCATTCCACAGTACTCAGATCTGCTCGGATTTGGTCATAATCTCCTTTATGATAATTCCTTTTCACAAGATCAAATCTATTTGTTTCAGGGGAACAGTTCAAGTTAATCTGTAGAGAAACGTGATCACTTGCTCCCAAGTTACTATAATATTCCACACCGTCAAAAATTTCAGGTTTATCTAATATTACTAAGTCAAGAATATTTGAATTCTGACCATCTCTATATCTAGTTCGAGAGTCTATAACCTGTGACAAGAAACTGTCTCTCAAACATTCAATAAATTTAAACTCAGGATGATTCACAGAATGGGGTGTTGACCAATTATCCCAGTCTATTGTTGGAAAATTAAAATCACCAATCAATACCAAGTAATCATATTTTTCCACCGCACTGTGTAATAACATATTCAGTTTATTTGTATTAATGGCTGAACTAGATGGGCTATGATAAATAGCACCCAATAAAAGTCTTTCATTTGAATCTAAGTTCACAACACACCAGCAAGACTCTTGAAATCTACTGTCCTTGAAATCTTTGCATTCATTTACAGCTAATTCAGATTTATGATAAATGCACATTCGCCTACTATTGTCAGTAGCTTCCCATATTATTATGTCATATCCCTTCAATTCCAACTCTACCCTATTAATGTCAGTGGGTTTCACAGATTTAGGATATACTTCAGTGATAACAATAAAGTCTGGATCCTTAGCAGAAATTTCTGTCTGTAATTCATCCCGCTTATTCAGCAAACTGTCTGCATTAGTGTAATAAATACTTAAACCACCATTCCGAGTAAAGTTACTTCTTATGCTGCTTGATCTACTAGAAACATCGGTTGACGCGTCAAAAATTTCTATATCACTAGAAATTAAACTGTTATTGGAAATATTAGTACTTATTATATAAGTTAACGAAGTGTCACTGTCACTAGAATTTTCAGAAATATTATCTGAAATATCATCAGATTGACTAGAAATAGTATCATCATAATGACTAGCAATGTTCAAATGGTAACTGGAACTATTAACTGTTCTTAAATTAACATAACTAACTTCAACAGTAAAATTAACACCAACGCTGAACGTATTTACATGATTATTGTCTTAATTTTGTTTAGGATTGAAAAGAATCACCGTCGGAGCCAGTGCCACCAACACCAGCTGCCGCCAACCTATGCATGTAGCCCGAATTTACGCGTGTGCCGGGTCCAGCACGAGTCACCTGTGAATTTCGCCTTTCAACCCGTCTACGATATGCTTCTTGCCTTTGATTAGCGGTAAGATCACTCTGAAAATACAAATCCTTGCATCTAGCCTCTTTAGAGGTCCTGGTCGTGGTCCTAAAGGCTGAAACAATTTTCTGCTTTGCTTCTACACTTTCTACTGTAAATTTAACTGGTCTAGGTTTATCCGCTAAGCATCATACCGCCCTAAACGGATCGGGGAACCAGTCACATTTATGTCATTGAGACTCATATCATCCTTAATAATGTCACAAATACGCGTTTTGTCATCTTGGCACCTTTCCTCAGCACTCCCTTCTTGACTTTCCGCGAGACCGAAGCAGACTACATTCAATTTTCTAATTTCCCTCTCGTGTTGTTCTTCAAGTACCTGCGTGACAATATTTGCGACATTCAAATTACCCTGCGACCCTGTAGCATTATCTGACTGTACAGATTCAACTTGATTCTGTTGCCTAGAAATATCTACATTTTTCTGAAGCTCTTTGATTGTTTTCTCATAACTGGCTTGTTTACTTTCAAGATTGTCAAGTCTTTGAAGCAGCTTTTTGGTTGCCGGCAGACTTATGCGGCAGTGACAACAAAACCACATAATACCATCAGTAGATTTACTCTTTGTTATCATCTCATAAGTAGATTTGGGTATTTTCAAACATTGATTACAAAACCAGTTTTCACAGAGATCACATTGAAGTGCCCGATCATTTTCATTAATTTCAGAATCACATTCTGCACAGGGACATCCCTCTGAATCTGATGATTCTCCTCCAGATAAATACGAGGCCATGTGTTTCTGAGAACTAGTAAATTTCTGTTGCTGGCTCTTTTTCTGTTTCTTCCCTTGACCAGGCATGATGAAATAGGTCGAGTTTGGTTCATAAACACCGATTCATATCATATTCATATTTTCCACTCAAATTGTAGAAAAGCATTTAATCATCATGTTTGCATTCACCATTTTTGCATTATCGGCTGGTTTCCTGCTGACAAAAACCAATATTGGAAAAACAGGTAACCAGGAACCCCCCTCAGGGGGTTTTTGGTTACCTGTATTTCCAATATTGATTTTGTAAAGCTGGGAACCAGCCGATAATGCAAAAAAGGTGAATAGTTATTTTGACTGGAAAACTCCCTTAAACACAGATGTAGGTCGATTTTCTTTTCTTGATATTTTTCCGCCTTTTCTCTAAACCGGAAACGGAAGCTATGACTACTATGGATTCTTAAGGAGAAATTTGTATTCTTGTCCCCCAGATGTGAAAGAAGCAGCTTATAAAGGACTGGTGCGGCCGGTCTTGGAATATGGAAGCTCAGTTTGGGACCCTCACACTCATGGCCTCCAGGAAGAACTGGAATAGGTACAAAATCGTGCGGCAAGGTTTGTGACGGGAAATTATGTTTTTGAAACTGGGAGCATGACTGGCATTTTAGATCAACTGAAATGGGAACGTACCCAAAAAATCTCATCATCAAATATTGGCCTTATCGAACTAGTGGATTAGTGACAGTCGCATCTAGACAGGTAAAGTTATCTTCGTAAATTTCCGTGATTTTCCGATAGTGTACCTGGCGGTCAGACTACCTGTGGTCGATAAAGGGCCCGAGGCTAATCATTATTAGCAAGGAGATTAAAATTTTAAGATTTTTTTGATAGTTCAGACTACAACTAGCAAATGAAGACAAGAACGTGTATTTGTTAAGTTCAACTGAGCCGCGACACGAAAGACGTGTTTGTAACTGTGACAACTGTTCATTTTAGCATTGAATTTTATAAAACATTTCCATGTAAAATATACCCCCTTAAACCCCACGCATAACCGGGGTATGCATGGATACACCTATTTTCCTTATTTTTCATTTAAAACAAAACATTGTGGGTACCCGTTAGAACCGCCTCGGCGAGGCGGTCCTCCGTTAGAACCGCCTCGGCCAGGCGGTCCTAACGTGTACCCACAATTTATATGATGATCGAAAATAATAAAAAAATCCAAAGATGTTTATTTTTTTCTTAAAAATCTCTACATATAGCATGGGCAAGGTTTCGCAATGGTATATATTTTTGAATTAAAGCACCAATAACTGCGCAAGCAAATGGACAAATACAAAATGCACTTTCGCGAACAGCCTTTCACTCCGGAGTTGGTCTGTATCTGGCTTGTGTGTTTTGATAAAAGTTGTGATTTATTGCCACAGGACGCGTGTCACACCAGTCTTATGAAAACACTGCGATTAAAACTTGTCGGGGATTAAAGCGGTGACATATGAAACCCTGCTTATGACTATATTATGATGACACAGATGTTCTGCGCTACCGCAGACTGATCCATTCTATGTATTTTGCTGATATAGAGAGCAGTCGAATCATGCAAGTTCGAAATTGAAGTTCTGTTTAATTTCACTCATTTAGCTTATTTCTGTTCTTATGGACCGATCAGTGTATTAAATGAAAATGATTCAATTACTCTGTCAACTGTAAATGTTCACGCATTTTATTTATTTATTTATTTATTTATTATTTACTTACTTATTTATTTATTTATTAATATTTATTTTTATTTATATTTTTATTTATTTACTTATTTATTTATTTCATATGCGAAACAAATGATGAAGATGCAAACGAACTGCGTGCCTGTGCAGCCTGGTTTGTGTTCAACTTGTCGGAAACCATATGATCGGTTTTACGTTACAAATAATTATTTATTTAAATATTTATATGCAGAGAGAGAGAGAGAGAGAGAGAGAGAGAGAGAGAGAGAGAGACTACTTCCATTGTTTCTTTTCTTGCTGTCGACGAGTATTAAGTTCAAAGCCATGTTTCGCTAACTTTAATTGACTAGACGATTGGTCTGAAGATCTCATATGTCAATTATGCTGTATTTGAGTAATACATTGAGAATTAGTAGATCGCACCTTCTTGTTCAGCATTGAATTCTGTTCCATTTCATTTAATTTACTTTCGTTTAACAATTAATCCATATTTGGAGTTAAATTGGTAATTATTTTTTATTGTGTGGTCATTATGAAAACATGCCCATGCAATTAACAGAGATTTTTAAGTTGTGAAAATTGAAAATTTTCAGTAGAAATATTTTTCTTATTTTTGCTCAAACATAGATTGAGGGTAAACGTTAGAACTGCCTCGCCGTAACTTCATAATTACTTTGTTTGACTTTTTGTACCTTTAAAACATAAATTTATATCAGTGAACGAAGCAAACTTTTATAATTGCTCCGCTCTAATCTGGCTAAGTTTCGCTGTCGTAGCTAAAAAAAACTAGACACTGAAACTTATCATAAACAATACCATACTTCCTAATATCGCACTATCAACGGATGACAGGTGTCATAAAATTCAAAATACCCATACCTTACCTGTTAAGAGATTAACTTTTCCGCTCAACTACGTGACGGTACGGAAAAATCCGGAAACGCACGAGCGGAAACTGAAATTATTACCTGCTAATCCAATTATCCAAACAGACTAATTTAATATTTAAATACAAAATTAAAAATTATACCAATAAAAAGAAGATGCATTGTACAAATAGAAGCTGTTCGCACACTAATTGTAGTATGATGCATTTTGATGCAAATAAGCGTGAAAGCGACAGAAATGATGTAGAAATTTCCTTATTTACTATATATTTATTACATTTTGATAGTACCTGTTTTATTTCAACAAACAGACTATTTTTTACATAAGATAGAAAATTAATTTTAATTTCATCTTAAAGGGATATGAATGGGCTTTACAGAACCGTTCGCACAGGAATGATAGGATTAATAGCAAAAAAGATATTAAGGATTAAATAAGCATTCCCGTTAACGCTCCATATAAAATTTTATGCGCATCCGATAACTGCCGGTGATGAGAATTCTGCTACATGTCTCTTAAGAAAAGGAGGAAGGATAGTAGACTTATATTGCTATACAAAGGTCTAAAGGGTAAAGCCAGAATACCCACAGATGACCTTATCCCAAAGAATAGGCGTTGTAGAAATCAACACTCTTTGGCTTTTCAGATACCTTCAGCTAGCAAAGAAGCGTACAAAAGTAGTTTCTTTCCACAGACTATCAGGGACTGGAATGACCTCCCTGATTCACTTGTCTCCTCTGCTGAAATGTCTGATGACTGTGTGTCCAAGTTCGCTTCACTCGTGCGTTCAAGGGACTAATTTCTCCCCCATCCGAACCCCCTGGTGAAATAATGTCATTTGGCGTGTCACCAGTAAACTATTCAGATTCAGATTCAGATGTGGTTGCCCATAATTGGAATTCTATTCTATTCTATTCTATTCTATTCTATTCTATTCTATTCTATTTATTCTATTCTATTCTATTCTATTCTATTCTATCCTATCCTATTCTATTCTATTCCATTCTATTCTGTTCTAGCCGAGGTAATGGGACAGAGTCGACTCGGAACCCGATTTTTTAGTACATGGTTAATCAAGCACAGCGTTTAAGGTTACTTCGATTTTAAACCATAGTCTAGTTCTGGAAGGTACCATTGGTAATGCCATTGGTACCAATGGTACTGGTCAATGTTACCAACATACGGCAGCAAATGATGCAGACAGACTACAGCGTGGGTAATTCTACCAACGTGATTCAATATGGCGAACCTAAAAATATATCATGAATTTCGTAAATAAGCAATATTTTTGTCATACATGCAAATGTAAATGTTATAAACAACACAATATACATAAAGTAGATAAGAAAGACAAAAACAAGTGAGGTGTATTGATCAATATGATAAAAATGCCACCATGTGATCTACCAATGGTACCATTGGTACCAATGGTACCATTGGCAGCAGAAATCGTTCAGGGTTTTCTGGTTACCATTGGTAAAAATGGTACCAACAGTACCACTGGTGCATTTACAGATTTTACCATTGGGAGAACCCCGAACGTAGCCAATGATTGCGTGCGTTCGTAGTTCTTTCCAATGGTAAAAATGGTACCATTGGTAGACAAATTCCGTTCAAGGTTTTACCAATGGTACCATTGGTAATGCCATTGGTACCAATGGTACCAATGTTACCAACATACGGCAGCAAATGATGCAGACAGACTACAGAGTGGGTAATTCTACCAACGCGGGAAAAGTCACGTGATTCAGTATGGCGAGCCTAGAAATATATCATTTATTTCGTAAAAAAGCAATATTTTTGTCATACATGCAAATGTAAATGTTATAAATAACACAATATACATATTGTAAATAAGAAAGACAAAAACAAGTGAGGTATATTGATCATTATTATACCTCATTAATATTCATTGGCTGAGTGTGAATTTTGATTGGTCCAGAGCAGGTCACGCGGAGGGTGCTATTCTGTCATGTCGCATGGTCATATTATCCTCTGACGTCATATCTGCCTAAAATCGTGCAGCTGCACTTGTAGTCACATGCGTTTGCTTACAGCGCACGTGGAGGGTGCTATTCTGTCATGTCGCATGATCATATTACCCTCTGATGTCATATTCGCCTAAATGCGCAGGTGCACTTGTAGTCACTTGTGTTTGTCCTGTGGTATCGCTAATTTGTTTCAAAAAAGGGTTCGGTATAATAAAACAATTGTTGCCCTTGAGTGAGGGTGACATGACGATTTGTTCACCCTCGACAGGTAATATTGCCCTCGGGCTTCGCCCTCGGGCAATATCACCTGCCTCTGGTGAACAAATCGTCATGTCACCCTCACTCAAGGGCAACAATTGTATAATATGATAAAAATTCCACCATGTGATCTACCAATGGTACCATTGGTACCAATGGTACCATTGGCAGCAGAAAAACGTTCAGGGTTTTCTGGTTACCATTGGTAAAAATGGTACCAACAGTACCATTGGTAGATTTACAGATTTTTCCATTGGGAGAACCCCGAACGTAGCCTTTACCATCGGACCATAGAGTCTAAAGATTGAAATCGAAGTACCTCAAGGACGAAAATAGGGAACCAGCAAAAACAAAATGGAAGAAGTTGAATTTTATCGTGCAGTCAAGAAGTTTTTTCTAAAAAATATCAAGTTCAAACAGGTTTTTTATGACGATGGAAAGAACTTTGCAGACAAGGCTAAAAGTTTAGGACTTTTGGGAGGCAGTGTTGGTAAGCTGTCAGTCCAAGACAGTAGAATCTAACAAAAAAAAAAAAAAAAAAAAAAAAAAAAAAAAATAAATAACACGGTTGAAGATGTTATCAAAGACCCTATATCGAGAGGACGGGATACTCAATAGAGATCGCTCATGAAATATTGACTATGTACTATGCCCCTTTTACCTGTCCGATAAGCCGCAGAAGTCGATATGTCGCCATTTTGAAATAGAATAAATCACACTTGTTGGACATGTTGTAGATTTTATTAAAAAACTCTTAGCCTCCTGGTACCATATCTCGAACCACTTTTATAATATTGTTACATGCAATAATCTTAGAACATGCAATAAAATTAATATAATCCTCAGATTTTGTAGACACAACATTGCCAACGTCAATGACCTATTAAATTATGTGTGACGTCATATGGCGCGTGCACAGCACGGTCCGTTGCATCACCACTAAAAATCATGTTTCCTTCAGTTTATGGAACCAACTCTCGAACAGACGATTTGAGCTCGTTTTCATATATAATAATGAGAGGGAATCAGGGAAAAACAGTGTGTAGTCACCCAGGAGGTATTGAAATGTAAGATTATATGGTAAAATGCAGGCATGTTACCACGTATAAACGAGCGGATATGGACGGTCTCCATGACCATCTAGCGCGCTATAGGGATTCGTTCCTTTCAACTGACCATAGTCAGGCGTCAGTCAATGACATGTGGGTCAGTTTTAAGTCGGAGGTTCTCTCGGCTATTGAAAGGTTTATTCCATCAAAAATGACCAAGACAAAATATAGCTTACCATGGATCGATAGCTCGATCAAACGCTTGATAAGGAAACGTGATAAACTTTACTTTCGTGCTCGCAAGTCAAGCAGCCCTGACATTAAGAACCATTACAAACGGTTCAGAGCACATGTTCAAAAGAGCATTAGAGATGCATATTGGAAGCATATTACCAATATCTTCTCCTTTGAAAATGATAACCCTGATCCCGATTGTCCCCGAAAAAATGAAAAGGCAAAAAAGTTTTGGTCATTTGTCAAGTCCCTTAAGAAAGACGCGTCTGGGATCAATACTCTTAGAGAAAATGGTATCTTGAAGACTGACACTTTGGATAAGGCTAATATTTGTAATAGGCAGTTTCAGTCAGCCTTCACTCGCGAATCAGATGATGAAATCCCCTCCAAAGGCACAACCCCTTTCACCGCTATGGGTGAAATTACAGTTGACCCCAATGGGGTCATTAAACTGTTGAATAATTTGAATATACATAAGGCGCCTGGGCCAGATGGCCTGAGTGCTAGGGTGTTGAAGGAATGTAGTTCTGAAATTGCTCCTGTACTGACCTATATCTTCAATGAGTCGCTTGCTCAGGGTGCTGTACCAGACGATTGGCGAAAGGCAAATGTAGCCCCGGTATTTAAGAAAGGTGAGAAATACGATGCAGCTAATTATCGACCGGTGTCGCTTACTTGTATCTGTTGCAAAACTCTAGAGCATATAATAGTCAGCAACATAAACAAACACTTGGCTCTTGAAAACATTCTTGCTGACTGTCAGCACGGGTTCCGAAGTCAAAGGTCTTGCGAAACCCAGTTAGTTCAGTTTTATCATGATTTGGTTAGTAATCTGGACCGAGCAGTGGGTCGTGGCCACAGGCAGACGGATGTGATTGTCATGGATTTCGCTAAGGCCTTTGACAAGGTCCCCCATAAAAGGTTATTATACAAACTTGACTTCTACGGGATTAGAGGATCTACACATAAGTGGATCGACTCGTGGCTCTCTGAGCGCTCTCAAAAAGTGGTATTAGATGGCCGTGCCTCAGATCCAGTCCCGGTTCTTTCTGGTGTCCCACAAGGATCGGTCTTAGGACCGGTCCTATTTCTTATTTTCATTAATGATCTTCCTGACAACATCAGGTCATCTGTTCGGCTATTTGCTGATGATTGTGTTTTATACAGAAATGTCAAGTCACCATTGGATTGTCAAATTTTACAAGATGACCTGAATAGCTTGGCCAAATGGGAAATGGATTGGCAAATGAAATTCAATGTTAGCAAATGTCATTCAATGAGGGTGACGCGGCTACATCCAAGCAGGCATATAGATTTCAATTACACACTGCATCAGCAAACATTAGAACAGGTTCAGTCCGCTAAATACCTCGGTTTAACTATCACAGATGATCTTGATTGGGGTCAACACATTTCTGAAATTACATGCAAGGCAACTAAGACTTTGGGTTTTCTTCGGCGCAATTTGGCACTGGCACCTAGGCATACTAAGGAAGTTGCATACAAAACATTGGTTCGGCCTCAACTTGAGTATGCAGCTCCTATTTGGCATCCCTATCATGAAACTCAGATTGAGATGGTGGAGAAGGTGCAGAGGACTGCTGCCCGGTGGACCTGCAGGCGATGGAGGAACACCAGTAGCGTCGGTGAAATGCTAGATGAACTTGAGTGGCCATCCCTGGAGTCTCGCAGGGAGCGGTCCTCTTTAACCTTCTTCTACAAGATACACTCCGGTACAGTGTCTCTTGATAAAGACAAATACCTGACCCCGGCACCCAATCTAAGGCATACTCGGGCATCACATGAATCACAATACACAAGACCATTTGCCTATAGTGATGCCCTGAAAAATTCCTTTTTCCCCAGAACTATTCCGGTTTGGAATAGTCTCCCTTCTTCAGTGGTCCTATCTAAGACCATTGAGGAATTTAAGGCTTCTATTTAAATCATTAGCCCAGAGGCATGCGTTTTAGTATGCCTCTCATCTATATCTTGTAAATAGTTTTAATGGTCCACCCCAAATGTTTTATTTTCCCTTGACTAAATTCTAAATTTAGCCACCCACCCCACACCTGAGGTGATGATCAGAAATTGATCGACTCAGTATCAGAAGATAGATAGTAGGTCATTATGAATAGGTCCAACCTAAACACTGGTCTCTTACTACACTTTGTTTCCTTGTATTTTTGCCAGCACCAAAACTGAGCAGACTTAGCCAATTTCTATTTGATTTTTTGGGATTAAACAAGTGATCACACTAGGGAGAGCCACTAGGAATGGGAGGTAGTACCAGTAACAAAAGAAAAACGTTTTTGTTGCTCATGCGATTTTCACGGACACTGTATTTTCACAGGGGTGTAAACAAACATTTGTAAAGCTAGAAGACGCTAGGTGTGTTTCATTCGTCCAAAATTGATTTGAATACATAGAAGATAGCTTCTGGCATGAGATAGAAAAATAAAATGGAATTCAGGAATGTTTTTTAGCAAAGAAACTTTTTTCAGACAATCAGAGTAGATGCATTTTGCTTTGATTTTGAGCGGTTTCCATCGTCTGCTAGGGAAATCCAAAACGAGGCTGTCACTTGGCACTGTGCCTATTTCGTCGCACATTGACTGACGAAGAAAAACCCGTCCAAATTGTTTTCTTGTGGACCAGAGTTTATGTTTTATTTAGTGTAAATCAAATTATTGGTCGAGAGTTGGTCCCGTTCGAGAAATGGTACCAGGAGGCTAAGACTGCAGGCCAAAAAGAAGTGAAAAATCTAGTTACAGTACTAAGATCTTGGTTTTGAACCTAGATCTTGGTTTAAAAAATGCACACAAAAGTTAACCCTTACCGCGCGTCAAAATATTTTACCGATTGGGTGCTCACCGCTGACAAAGTCGGAGCCATTTTGTGATTTTCTACTGTTTGTGTTTAAACCCATATAACTTCTTTCACAAACAAGCTACATTGAAAAACCAAATAAGAGATCGAAAGGCCATTGAATTATCTATCAAATAAACCAAAAATTATAAATGGATGTCTGTGAATAATACTTGTAGCGATGACACAACAAGTCAACTTCGCCGAAAAAATCAAAATTTCCATTTCAAATCTGTTACGAAAGCTAATTTCGTACGAAAAAAGATGATGACGGGAGATATTTCCAATTCAATTTACCTTATTCATATCCTCTGACATCCAAAACACAAGAAATCCTTGTCAGTCATTATTTTGAAGTAATATTCAACTTTTTATCACCCCCGTATCGGCAATATTTCCTGTGTCCGCCATTGCAAATTCATGAATGAAATCCAAAAGGAAAGTAATATTTTATTGATTTCATTCCACATAACAAAAAATTCCATTATATGTTCCGTATAAACTTTACATATGCTCAGTACAGGGCCTATTGATGAAGTCTGTATTATAAAATGGGTCCTCCCATTGTATTCCACGGTCAGACTCGATCGAAAACGAAAGTCGGGAGAAAAATGACCTCAGTTGTTTGCCGCGTTGACAGACCTTACATTCGGGTACGACTTTAGTCGTTCACCACGCGGCAAGGGTTAACATTGTTCCGTGCACTAAAATTCCATGAAAAATGCATACCGGTTCCCAGTGTTGATTGAAAAGCTCGTCAATACTACTGTCTGAACACCATCTTTCAGAAAATGCATTTTTCGAAATCTCACTTTTCTGAAACACCACAATAAAAATATGACAATGTCATCTTTTAGCAACTAGTCCTAAAAAGTGCCACAAAAAGTTTGAAAATTGGTTCACTAATAAAATAATTATGCCCAAAAATCATTTTGAATAGGCATTTTGCATGTGCAAGGGAGGTAATCCAAACACCTTAAAACTGAAAATCAAGCAAATCTGTGGAATTATTTCAAGAGTTCGGCGCTCAGCTATACATACAAAACAATTTTGTTTTGGTTTGGTGTATTTATGATGAAAAATAATCAATTTAGAATTTTTCCGGGAAAATAGTTACTTCCCTGGCTGGAATTTTTACAATTGAAAAAGCCCTATTCAAAAATATTTTCTTGCATAAAATTTTTATTTGTTAACCGATTTTCAAATTTTTGTGGCACTTTTTAAGACTTTTGGAATGCAAAATGATGACATGCTCGTAATTTTCTTGAGGTCTTTCAGATAACAGAGATTTTGAAAAATGCAGTTTCTGGAAGAAGGTGATCAGACAGTAGTTAGAAAATCGCAAAATATCCGAATTTCAGCAAGGAATTTTTTGCTAAAACTTAGATATTTTAATAAAAGATTAGACAATTTTGAAACAGATGGACTGATCAGCTGACCTGCATCATTGTTTATGTAAATTGTTAGTTTTCTGGTGCGCCAGCTCAATTATAAACAGTTTATTCACGAAAATGCAATAGATTGAACATTTCAACAAACTCATTTCATTTCTCTCTCTAACAGGAGCTTTTTACAGTGGAAAATGTTCAATAGCCATAGCCATGCCATGCTAAACACCTATCTATACATGCATATTTTTGTGAAATAGAATGTTTTCATTATATGTGTGTATCAACAAATAAGAATATCATTTTCCTATATGCCCTTTTTAAGCTATCATTGTAATTCAAACTTAAAAAATGGAAACAGTACTTGAATGCTGGCCCAGTAGATCAGCCAAGGCACAGTCTAACCCCTTTCGACATGCCGCCTGGTGTTCAAAGTACAATGTACTCATTATACCCCAGGCATTTATGCCGACGGGTATATAGTTTTCGCTTTTCCGTTTGTCCGTTCGTCCGTTCATATGTTCGTTTGTTCGTTTGTTTGTTTGTTTGTTCGTTCGTTAGTTAGTTAGTTCAGTAGAATTTGCGTCAAAGTTTTGGTTAAAGTTTCTCTAGTGGTGTATATCTCGTGCAGTTAAAGTCAGAAACCATTCATATTTGGACCATAGGTACCCTATAGGGTTTGCCTTGTTTCCATGAGTTCGGATCCCAGGGTCCATGCCCGGGGGTGGGGCTAGAGATCAAAATCTAGGTCACCTTTAATTTGCGACCAAGTTTTGGTTAAAGTTTCTCTAGTGGTGTATATCTCAAGAACCATTTATCAGAAATCATTCATATTTGGACTTTAGGTACCCTATAGGGTTAGCTTTGATTCCAAGAGTTCGGACCCCAGGGTCCATTCCTGGAGGTGGGGCTAGAGTTCAAAATCTAGGTCACCTTTAATTTGCGTCAAAGTTTCGGTTAAAGTTTCTCTAATGGTGTATATCTCATGAGCCAATTTTTAGAAATCATTCATATTTGGACTTTAGGTACCCTATAAGGTTTGCTTTGTTTCCGTGAGTTCAGACCTGAGGGTCCATGCTCGGGGGGGGGGGGGGGGGGGGGGGCTAGAGTTCAAAATCTAGGTCACCTTGAAAATGTGCTATTTACATAGTGTTTTTTTTTCTTCTCTAAGTTCATATATTAACAAAGACTTATAGGAATGTATTCCTATTTGGGTCATAGATACCCTTTAGGGTTGAATTAAATTTTATGGCACCAAACTCTAGGGGTGGGTCTGGAGGTCAAAATCTAGGACACTTTTATAAGGTACAATAGTTACCAAGATTAATAGTCTGTAGGTCTATATCTTGACAACCATTTGTCAGAAAGCATTCATGCTTACACCATAGGTACCACATAAGGGTTAGACCCAAGGGTCCATGCATGGGGGTGGGGGTGGGATGGACCCAAGGGTCTATGCATGGGGTGGGGGTGGGACTTGAGGTCAAGGTCTGGGGCATTTTTTTTTTTTTTTTTTTTTTTTTTTTTTTTTTAAGAATGACACTCTATTTTCATTCCAATCTAGGACTGAGGACCTGACCCACAATGTCCGTGGATTATGTCCTAGATTGAGTATACACGTCAGCTCTGTATACTGCTCTAAAATAGATCTGTCATTCTAAAACACCACTTCCCCATGTTTGTATGCAATATGCTTTACAGTGCTTATTTCTAAAGTGTACTTGATAAGGTTACTGTCTTTCATTGGGGATTTGAGGTTCAATGTCAGGGGTGAGCATGTGCAGGGTTGTATAGGTAGGGGGTAGGGAGTGGGCTTTGTGGCTACCAGCCGGGGGTATACGTGCCTCTCAAGGCACTTTTTCTAGTTTCTTTAGTACTATATCATGCACTGTTTTAAGGTTGGGAGTAACACTAGAGCATATATTTCAAAATATTTTAGTGAAAATCAATCATTCATGCTTACTATTTTAAGGCCATCCTTAAAAATTGATTGTTGAAATTGCCTAGTACCCAGTGTATGTCACGAGGTACAGTCATGTAGGTCAGATTTTTTTCACATGAAATGTAAATGTTCAGTAGTTGGTCTTATTTTAAATTGCATTAAATAACAAACAGAATTGAAATTAATTTAGAGCAAGTAGTCTAGTAGAATGCTTTAATAAAGAGTTTGAATTAATTGTTGATTGGCAGAAGAATATTATTTCACAAGTTACTTTAGTTTCATGTCAAGGAACATTGTAACTCCTCATGCTAGAAAGAAAATAAAAACATGCATAATAGAATAATGATAAAAACTTGAGGCATGCCCAAAAAAAAAGAAAAAAAAAAAAAAAAAAGAAAAGGAATTGCAATTAAAATATTTAGAGAAAAATGTGACAAGCATGTTCATTTTGGCTTCATACATGTACTATCACTACCATGACATTTCATCTCTGACCAGTATGCATTTACAAATTGGTTAGTCAATGGTTACAATGTTGTTGTTGTTTTTCAGCTGGTGGCTGTAGTTTGATATTTGGACTAAATAAGACCAGGAACATATCTGTCAGCCTCGCGCGGGCAGCCTACACAGGATTGTGGGGAGGTAACCTATAGTACACTTTTATTTGAGCCGCTTTATGAGAAAACCAACAATATGGTTACCTAACAGGTCCGACACAAACCGAGCTGTACAAACACAGAAGATGGCTAGTGACTGGAAATTTTGGATTTAGAAAGTGGAGGAATAGTCATATATGTTGCGAAAACAAAGGCGTTGATCAGCTTCGCAGTTACTGCAAAGCTGATCTGAGCCTTTTTCACATGTTCAAAATGTTAGTTTTCTCATGATGTGGCTCATTTATAGAGAATTTTACCGTAGCTATTACCTATTCATTTTTAATTCATTAAAAAGGATGTTTTCAAATGAAAATTCTGGAGGGAAAAGTTTAAATTCTACAAATATTTCATATATTTTTTCCCCAATTTTATGGCCCTTAGCCTTCTTCAGGGATGAAAGTTACTGATTTCTGCAATAAAGTTGCATCCATTTTGAATGTTGATAATTCTGAAGAAGTTCTTATTTAAATGCAGAAGATTATTTAATATTGTTCAAAATGGATGCCACTTTGTTGAAAATGAGCCGCTGCATGGGAAAATCAACAATCTGCATATGCGAAAAGAAAGACGCAGATCAGCTTCGCAGTAACTGTGAAGCTGATC
The DNA here is from genome assembly GCA_964017185.1 of Rugalucina vietnamica. Lineage (NCBI taxonomy): Eukaryota > Metazoa > Mollusca > Bivalvia > Lucinida > Lucinidae > Rugalucina > Rugalucina vietnamica. The sequence goes on from OZ024873.1 coordinate 19,805,882, forward strand.
AGCACCTTTGTTTTCGCTACACGGATAGTACGATTCCTCTACATTCTAAATCCAAAATTTCCAGCCTCTAACCAACTTCTGTTACTGTACAGCCGGGTTTGTGTCGGACCTGGTCGGAACCCAAATTGTTGGTTTTCTCACACACAGGCTCAAATATAATTAGCTCACCTGAGCCGAAGGCTCACAGGTGAGCTTCTAGGATGGCCATGATCCGGCTTCCGTCCTGCGTCCATCCGTCCGTCCACAATTTCAAAGATCTCCTCTGAAACCGCTTGGCCAATCAAAGCCAAATTTTATTTGAAGCATCTATAGGAAAAGGGGAACCAATGTGTATATAAATATAATCCAGGTCACATGACCAAGATGGCCACCATGCCCATATATGGTAAAAACCTTTAAAAATCTTCTGCATAACCTATGAACCGATTTCAATGAAACTTGGCATGAAGTATGGATGACACCAGTACTACAATGTGTATATAAATCATGACTGTGATGACCTTGACCTATTTTACAACAAGTTCAACATGGGTCGCCAATGCATTTGAATGGGGGAAACTTTTAAAATGTCATTTAAAGTGAAAGTCTTGCAGGAAATGGGCAGTAGGACAATATTAATGATTCTGAAAAACAAAATGGACCTCAGGGGTATATGCCCTCACGCTGGAGCAATATACATGTATATCTCCATAATATTCAAACATCATCTCCTCTTAAACCAATTGGCCAATCAAAGCCAGATTTTATGTGAAGCATTTATAGAATGGGGTTATCACTGCCAGGTTACTTGACCAAGATGGCCGCCATGCCCATATATGGTAAAAACCCTTCTAAAATCTTCTTCTCTGGAACTGGTGGACCGATTTTAAAGAAACTTGGCATGAAGTATTGATGACTCAAGTACTACAATGTATATATAAATCTGGAGCCTTTGATGACCTTGACCTATTTTACAGCAAGGTCAACATATGTCGCCAATTCATTTGAATGGGGAAAACGTTTTAAATGTCATTTAAAGTGAAAGTTTTGCAGGAAATGCGCTGTAGGACTGAATATTAATGATTCTGAAAAAAATTGGTCCCCAGGAGCTCATATACCCCTACCCCGGGGCAATATACAGGTTTGTTATATGACTGAAGAAAATCTTGTCTCCTGATTGGCTCATTCAGTTTTAATAAATCCTAATATTTGCTTGAAAACAAGACCAAACTGATGAAAACTGGATAAAACCAGTTCCTCGAGGTTAATTATTTTGACAGTTTTTCTATATTAACTTCCAAAATCTATATTACCCTCCTGAGTACCCATCACCATGAAATCAGCATGGGCTAGGTGAAATTGACATGATTTGCTGTATGTGTATAAAACCTGCCAGATAGCTATAAATAGCCTGAGCTCATTTCAGTTCATGAAATCTACATGCTTTGCAGTAACAAACATTTACAGGTAAACAAAGCACTAGATAATGAGGTGTATTTGGTGATAGTTAAGGGATAATTTTGTTTATTTTTCATAAGAATCTATGTTGTTGGTACCCATTGGAATTGTCTCGTTGTGGTGATTTTTATGAGTACCCATAAGATAGGTTTTATTAAGAACAAACAAAATTATTCTTCAATTATAATCAGTTGCTCCTCTTTATCTAGCTGTTATGATTTTGTTCATTTATTTATTTTAATGGAAATATAAAATAAACATTAAAACAGTGGAAAAGTCATATAACAAAACAGTTATTGACTTCAATTTCGGTAGATATAAGGATTTATCTACCTTCAAAAGTGATATTCACCTCGGCCTGCGGCCTCGATGAATATCACTTTCTCAGGTAGATAAATCCTTATATCTACCTCATTGAAGTCAATAATTGTATAATATTTCCATAATATTCAAACATCATCTCCTCTGAAACCACTTGGCCAATCAAAGCCAAATTTTATGTGAAGCATCTATAGGATGGGGTAACCAATGTGTATATAAATAATTCAGGTCACATGACCAAGATGTCCGCCATGCCCATATATGGTAAAAACCCTACAAAAATCTTCTCCGGAACCTGTGGACCGATTTCAACAAAACTTGGCACGAAGCATGGATACCTAGAGTACTACAATGTATATATAAATCATGACCCTGTCGGGTCCCTGTGATGACCTTGACCTATTTTACAGCAAGGTCAACATGGGTCGCCAATGCATTTGCGTGGGGAAAACTGTTAACATGTCATTTGAAGCGAAATTGTCAAATGGACAGAATATTGATTATTCTGAAAACAAATGGCCCAAGTGCTTCATCTGCCCCTGCACTGGGGCTAAATACTATGATATTCAAACATGTTTATTGATATATACAGCAGATCTCAGGTGAGCCTTTTCAGGACCATTGGTGCTGTTTTTTTTTTGTTTTTTTTTTTATCCAAACATTGATTGTGGGTACATGTTAGAACTGCCTCTGAGGCAGTTCTAACGAGTACCCACAGTCAATGTTTTGAATTAAAAATAAAATAAAAATAGGTGGGCTTCAAGGGGTATTTATTACATGGACATGTTTTCTTGATGAAAATATGAAAAGAGTGTGAGATATTCATCAAAAATTAAGATTTATTTAGCGTAATGTCCTTGAGTATTCATGTAGTGATATCACCCCAGGTTTTTGTAGGAACTCTATGGAATGTATGGCATCTCATTGTCTTGCTACACAGCACCACCCTCGTAAACAACCGAGGGTTATATGGGGGTGGGGGTATCAGAAATACAGGATTGGAAATTCATGCATGTCTGGGCCTCTCTAAAGAGAGACCCTGTGCACATGTAGTTTCATGTCTTTTAAATATGGATTCTATTAACTCATATAAGCCTGGTGTCCTTTTTATAGGACATAGGCAAACAGAATAGCCCCAGATGTGACGCCGCAGAACGCGGCATCCCATCGTTCTGCGGCTTCCCATCTGGGGCTATTCTGTTTGATTGGAGGATTTTCATCGATAAATGTGTTAAAAATTCAAAATTACTCCTGATGTCCCTCAAAAGGAAAGTGGACTCGTCCAATTGATAATGGTGGGAGAATCCATCCGTCAAATATGGGTTAAAATTTACTGACAAAATGTATATATCGGTTTCAAAGCTAATCCCCCTCAGGGAAGTATTGTCTGTCCTATTTATAAATAAATGGCAGTATTGAAATGAGTATTTTATGTTTTCAGCTGCCCTGGGCGGTACCTATATCTCAGTTGTCCACCTTAGTCACATGGTCAGGCAGAAGGACACAATCACCAACCATGCATTAGCAGGAATAACCACTGGATTTATGCTTGGGGTTAAATGTTTGTATCATTTATACTAGTCGTTTGTTAATGTTAGAATTTACTTCTATTAAATGAGCCGCCCCATGGGAAAACCAACAATCTGCAAAGACGAAAACAAAGGCGCAGATCAGCTTCGCGGTAACCGCGAAGCTTATCAGCGCCTTTGTTTTCGCCACTCGGATAGTACAATTTCACTTCTACTTAAATCCAAAATTTCAAGCTTCTAGCTATCTTCTATGACTGTGCAGCCCGATTTGTTTCAGGCCTGTTCGGAAACCACATTGTTGGTTTTCCCACGAGGCCTCTGTGGCGCAAAGTTATGCCACTTGCCTTGTAATCCAGGGGTTGCAGGTTGGATCCTTGGCTTCTCCAGTCTTTGGTATGATTATCATTGACCACTGGAAATATCATTACGAAAATTCGCCCATGCAATATACAGAGATTTTTAAGTTGTAAAAATTGAAAGAAAATCAGCAGAAAATCTTTGATATTTTTCTTATTTTTGCTCAAAACATAGATTGTGGGTACACGTTAGAACCGCCTCGCTGAGGCGGTTCTAACAAGTACCCACAATCTATGTTTTGAAGCAAAAATAAGAAAAATAGGCATACCTCTGCATACCCCAGTTTTACTATATAAAAGTGGGGTTAAAGGGGGTATTCATTGCACGGACATGTTTTCCTGATGACTACCTGTGAATCCAAATTAAGTCAAACCCGAATGTGAGTGGTGGAATAAAATGGCAAATTTAATCACCAATACTCCGGTGATTTACAAATCATTCATGAGGATTCTATAGTGGATATATTAAGCTTCCATCATAAAAATCTGTATGAGCGAAAACAAAGACGCAGATCAGCTGTGCAGTAATCAGCACCTTTGTTTTCTCCCCATAGTATGATTCCTCTTCTATGTTGATCCAAAATTTCAAGCCTCTAGCCTGCTTCTGTGACTGTACAGGCCTCGTGTCTGGTCAGAAACCAAAATTGCTGGATTTCTCACGCAAAGAATCACATTACATGAAATTTTGCAGAAACGTCATAGTTATGCAATAATCCATTTATCAATTTTTATGCCCCCAACTTCGGAAGAAAATGAGGGAGCATATTGTTTTGGGTCTGTCCGTCCAGTGCAGTCTGCGAGTCTGTGAAGTGTGTGAGTAACGCTTAGCACTCGTTCAGGAACCGTTAGAGCTAGGATCTTGAAATTTGGTTTGTAGTTTGTATATGAAAATTAAGAGGACCCGTATTTTTTCTTTCAGGTAAATTCAAGGGGCTAGGGGCCCATTCTGTGAGAGTTATTTCCCTTTTTTAATACTTGATAAAGTGAATAGATTGTGGGTACCTTGTGTGCCCAACTGCTCCTACAGTTTAATACCCATTCTCTTGAAACTTTACAGACATTGTGACCATACATTGAAGATATGCATGTGGTTTGGATATATTCCTCAGATTATTTTTGTCACTTTTTCCGCAATTTGAACTTAGCCATTTTTCGGGCATTTTGACAATGAAAGTGAATGGACAGTGGGTACCTTGTGTGCGCAACTCCTCTTACAGTTTAATACAGATACTTTTGAAACTTTACAGACATTGTGACCATGCTTTGAAGATATGCATGTGGTTGGGATATAATCCTCTGATTAATTTTTGTTACTTTTTTTTGCAATTTTAACTTAACCATTTTTCGGGCATTTTGACAATGAAAGTGAATGGACAGTGGGTACCTTGTGTGCGCAACTCCTCCTACAGTATAATACAGATACTTTTGAAACTTTACAGACATTGTGACCATGCTTTGAAGATATGCATGTGTTTGTGACTCTTTTTGAGCAATTTGAACTTAGTCATATTTTGGACATTTTCACATCCTGAAAGTGAGTTACCAGTTGGGGGCATAGTGTTTTATAAACACATTTTCTAGTAAAAGAGAAATCAAGAAATATGCTTAAATCTCATAAACATCGTTACATGTAGCGACTATTCGCCGTTCATGCCTTTGACTAGTCGTGGTCCATAACATTACCAATAAGCAACTAATGTATACCACAAATGTCAATTATTTTTGTTTCAGTAGATAAAAAATATAATAAAATATAGCAGCAAGTAATAAAACAAAGATAAGAAACAAATTTAAGATAAAGCAAAATAGGGAATGACCCCCATACCCCCCAAAAATGCTTGTTAACATTATAAAACATCTGTTTTTGCTACATGATGATCTCCTGGGCCAGTACCGGGCAAGGATAAATTTGAAGAAAACTATCTGATACACAGGTTAAAATAAAGCTACACATCATTATATTTAATCTTTTGATGATGTACCATACAGCCCCTTTCACTCGAGTTTGCCGTTTGAGCATTTGCATCACGCAAGAAGACCATGTGTTCCGAAGATCTGAGTTTCTTTTCATGTTGCCCTCAAAGACATCTGGATTGATTGATCTGCTGATTTGAGTGACAGCTTCAAACTAAATGACCTTTAAAAACGGCAAACTCGAGTGAAATTTTTAACTTACTATGTGGAATTTTTGCCATGTAGATACCGATCAGGTAACTGCTTAAATTGATAAAATTCTGCTTTTGGCTCTATCCCGTTTCAAATGTGTGTTCTTATTATGCATTGTATATGTTGTGCAAAGAATTTTGAAATAAAAATGTGCTTTAACCAAACAATGACAATGTTTTTTATCAGAAGAGGTGATATAATTACCTAAAGATAAATGCTGAATAGATTTTAAGAACACCTGGCACACTGTTTCAGTTCTAAAATAGAATAAAAAGTTACCTGATTTACAAACAAATGGCAAATTCGAGAGAACAAATTTGATTAACCTAAATGCTCAAAAGGCAAACTCGAGTGAAAGGGGCTGTAACATGCACTGGTTGCGCTGGAGTAAATAATAAAGCAAAATTAATGGTGAACATTAATCTTTTGCCATGTCGTATATTCCTACTTTCGATTCACAGGTAGTCTATTTCTGGTGGTCATTGATGGATGGTGAGATTGGGCCATGGAAATATTTCTTTTAATGTGGATGTAAAGCATTTAATCAGTCATATAGAAATGAGCTGCATCACAAGGAAAACGGGATTAACAAAGTCGCAGATCAGCTGTGCAGTAACTGCACAGCTGATCAGCGCCTTTGTTTTCGCTACACGTATAGTGCAATTCCTCCTCTTCTTAGATCTGGAATTTAAAGCGTCTAGCTTTTTTCTGTGAATGTACAGGCCGGTTTGTGTCGGACCTGGTTGGAAACCAGGAAGCCTGGTTTTTCTCGCGTCATGGCTCAAATTATTTGATCTCGGTCATTTGGTTGTTACCTGTAAAGTAGTAATGAGGAATCCAAAAACTTTCACGAGAGAGCGTCCAACCAAAATATGATCATGTTTTCCTCAAAACAAAGGGGTACTGTACAGACTAAGGACCCCACCCCCAGTCCCCCTGAATCTGCGCATGTTACAATGATATTTTCTTGTTGCATGTTTTCAGATCAGAAGCAGATTGTTGGTTGGAGAGCCGCTCCTCTTATCGGTTCTGCCGCATTGCTCATCAAAGACGCCCAACTGAAAGGCATGTTAGATGATGTGAGGCCATTGAAACAACACTTTCAAGCATCGGACAACAGAGGAAGATTTATCACCCCTCAGGGTTATAGAAATGCTGTATCTACGTATGACCCAGAGAAGCAGATTTACAAAATACCAATTAGCGATCTTGTTCCCATCATGGAGGAGCGTGAAAAATGAGAGATGATTCCTGGTTTTACAGCATCGGCATAGTACATAGTGCTTTTCTGTTTTGTTTTGCTCTTTACAAACAATTTAAGTATTCAATAGGAAAAATAGTATAACTGTTAAAGGAAACTGTTTCAAGATCAGATTACATCAGAAGATTTACCCCAGTCATAATAGAAGACTTATAAATCTATTTGGGTTCTCCATAAGAGAAAATAAAAGAATGAAGTGTTGTTCCTTATTAGCTCACCTGAGCCAAAGACTCGCAAGGTGAGCTTATAGTATAGGCATGATCCGTCCGTCCATCCGTCGTCGTCGTCCGGCGTTGTCCACAATTTCAAAGATCTTCTTCTTTGAAACCACTTGGCCGATCAAGTTGAAATTTTATGTGGAGCCTCCATGGGTAGTTGAATTAAAGTTTGTTCATGGGATCTTGGTCACATGACCAGGCCGCCACGGTAAAAACCCTTCAAAAATCTTCTTCTCCAGAACTGGTGGACTGATTTCAAGGAAACTTGGTATGTAGCATTGGGGACCCCAGCCCGTCATAGTTTGTTCAAATGATGACCCTACAATGACCTTGACATATTTGACGGCAAGGTCAATTTTGGAAACATAGTCTTTTACTTGGGAAAAAGTGAAAACTATGGATGTTTTGAAAACTATTGCAGCCTGAGACCTGAAAAGTGGTAGATGCAAACAACTAATAGAGTAGATAAAGTTGTGTGAGTAATTTAGGTCAAGGTCATCTCTTGACCTTGGCCGGTCTGTCGTCCATACACACTTTTCAAAGATCTTCATCTCTGAAACCGCTTTGCATCAAAGTGAAATTTTATGTGGAGCATCCAAGGGTAGGGGGAACAAAAGTTTGATCGCGAAATCTGGGTCACATGACCAAGGTGGCTGCCATGCCCATATATGGTAAAAACCACTCAAAAATCTTCTTCTCCAGAACCGGCAGGCCGATATTCATGAAACTGGGTATGTAGCATTTGGGACTCCAGCCGATCATAATTTGTTCAAATGATGACCCTAGGATGACCTTGATCTATTTTAGGGCAAGGTCAATTTTGGAAACATAGGCTTTTACATGGGGAAAAAGTGAAAACTATGGATTTTTTGAAATCTATTGCAGCCTGAGACCTGAAAAGTGGTAAATGCAAACAACTAATGGAGTAGATGAAGGTATGTGATTAATTTAGGTCAAGGTCATCTCTTGACCTTGGCCAGTCTGTCATCCATACACACTTCAAATTTCTGCTTCTCTGAAATCCCTTGGCCAATCAATGCTGAAATTTTATGTTGAGCATCCATGGGTAGGGGGAACGAAAGTTTGATCGCGAAATCCAGAACACATGACCGAGATGGCCGCCAAACCCATATATGGTAAAAAAAATTTCTTCTCCAGAACCAGCAGGCCTATTTTCACTAAAACTTGGTATGTAGCATTTGGGACTCCAGCCCATCCTGGTTTGATCAAATGATGACCCTAGGATGACATTGACCTATTTTGCAGCAAGGTCAGTTTTAGAAACATAGGCTTTTACATGGGAAAAGGCAAAAACAATGGACATTTTGGAAACTATTGCAGTCTGAGACCTGGAAGTTGCTAGATGCAGGCAACTTATGGAGTCAATGAAGGTGTAACGAACGGCCGAGACAAGCCACAGCAAACCCCGTCGGTGGAAAAGCATGCTCATCCACCAAGGGTGGTTTACTGCGCTATATACCTAACACTTACTCTAATCACAAAGTTTCGAGTTTCTAATTTGCATATTACTACCCGCTAATATGCCGCTAATACGTTGCACCAACGTATTCTACAAGGGAGACTATCCCATTACATTACTTCCCCCTCCGAGAAGACTTGCCCCAAGTCTTGGCCTGGGGACTACATGGGTAAGGCAACTCCGTTCTGGCAGTTGTCATCATCCCACCGCTGCCACCAAATGTAACGAACGGCCGAGACAAGCCACAGCAAACCCCGTCGGTGGAAAAGCATGCTCATCCACCAAGGGTGGTTTACTGCGCTATATACCTAACACTCTAATCACAAAGTTTCGAGTTTCTAATTTGCATATTACTACCCGCTAATATGCCGCTAATACGTTGCACCAACGTATTCTACAAGGGAGACTATCCCGTTACAAAGGTATGTAATTAATTAAGGTCAAGGTCATTTCTTGATCTTGACCCAAGGTCATTTAAATATCAAAATTAAGATTATGGTTTTCTCAGAAATCACTGGGTTTGGAAACCATTTCAGCCTTAGACCTGAAACTTAGCAGATGCAGGCAACTTATGAAGTCAATAAAGTTGTGTGAGTATACAAGGTCAAGGTCATTTCATGCTGACTTAATGCTCCAAGATCAGGCTCCAGGTGAGCGTTCTCAGGACCAATGGTCCTCTGGTATGTTATAAAACCTCTTGACAATGTAGAAGTAGACTGAGTTCAGTCATGGTTCAAAACCAACCTCTGCCGTTTCTTGTCCTTGAGCAAGACATACATGATGGGCTTTGTATCAGCGATAGCTGTAACCATGAACCCTGCATAGTAGATATACTTTACATACTCTTTAACCAGGCTCCTTGAATCTGTGTCCTTGACTAGTGTTTCGTGATTGATCAGGCTAACATTTCCACGTAACATATACCCCCTCAAACCCCATTTGAAAAACTTGGGTATGCAGGGCTATACCTATTTTTCTTATTTTTAGTCCAAAACATGGATTGTGGGTACTTGTTAGAACCGCATCGGCGAGGTGGTTCTAATGTGTTCACGCAATCAATGTTTTGAGCATAAATATTTAACATAATCAAAATTTTTCCAATGAAATTTTAAATTTTTGCACCGAAAATATTCTCTGTATTATGCATGGGCAAGTTTTCGTAATGACGATTGAATGCCTCTGTAAAAATTTACATCCATTTGCTACATTGAGGCTTGAAGTAAAGTGTAAGCATGCTACAGTGCATTGTAATTGTCCTTGACATACTCTTCAACCATGCATCTTGTCCCGGTGTCCTTGGCCTATATTTTCATGGTTCATCATCTGTGAAAAGTTGTGCAGTGGCTACTGCTTAATGTATTCTTTCTGGCAGTATTAGCTGCAAGTATGAAACCCTGCACAGTAATTGTGCTTGACATACTCTTAATTTACTCTTCAACTGCACACCTTGTCCTGGACCTATATTTCATGGTCCATCAACTTTGTCAGTTTTTTATGGAAAGCATATTTCTGTTCAGCAGTGATAGCTGCAAACATGAAACCTGGAATATTGTCAGTGACATAGCCTTTGATATAGCCTTCAAACATGAACCTACCGGTAAATCATGTGCCCTCGACCTTTATTCTCACTTTGGTTGTTTTGCCTGATGCATCTGCTATGTTGATCTCTGCAGCATTCTTGTCAGTCTTGTAAGAACCTTTGTTATTTAGTATGTGTATAAGAGATTGAACAATTTTACATGATCATGGGCGGATCCAGAGGGAGGGACAGGGGGTCCGGACCCCCTCTGGAATTGCCAGATTATTAATTTTTGCCAAGTTGAAATTTTCTGTCAGACACCTTCTGGGAACTTGGACCCTCCCTGACAAAATTTTCTGGATCCGCGCATGATGATTTTACATTTAAAAGAATAATAGAACATCAATAAGGACTTAGATGTCCATTATTAGATAATGCTCACCTAAGCTCAGACTTGTACAAGTCTCCTACTTATTTTATGTTTCATTAATATTTTTTTTTTCTAACTATTATTTTATGATACAGTTTTATGAAATTTTCTCTCCTTTCGACTGAAGTAGGACTTATTCTGAAGCTATCAGAGAGGAAGTACATATTGTGAAGAATTTGAGACCGAGTGTCAGTCTAACCTAAGCTGTTAGGCTAAAGGGTGTCCTCTAGCATATGCGGGTCATGTCTGTGTAGCTCGCCTCACACATGGTGAACTTTGAGTATACCAATGATCTGGCATTTCTTGTGGCACAAAACAATCCATTCTATATTTACATTTTTACCGATATCTCCGTTAAAGATATACTACGGGTATAGGTAAAACTGTAAATTAATAAAGAATTGTTTGCAACAGAATATTGCGGCTGGCCTGTAGCCATCCATTTATCATTCGTATTTTCAAAAAATTCTATGAAAGTGCCTGGCTTATAGGATGGCCAAGCTCCGTAATCGTCCGCCGTCATCATCCCTCCACAATTTCAAAATCTTTTCCTCTGAAACCGCTTGGCCAATCAAAGCCAAACTTCATGTGGAGCATCCTAGGAAGGGGGAACGAAAGTTTATATAAATGGTCCAGGTCACATGGCCAAGGTGGCCATTATAGCTATAAATAGCAAAAACCTTGAAAAGTCTTCTGCTCCAGAACCAGAAGGCCTATGATTTTGAAACTTGACATGAAGCATCAGGGAGAGGAACTCTACAAAGTTTATATAAAAAATGACCTTGGGATGACCTTGGCCTATTTTACTGCAACGTCAACATAGGTGGCCCATGCATTTGAATGGGGAAAAATGTCAAAGTGTCATTTGAAAGGAAAAACTTGAAGGACTACTGGAATAAAATATAAAGTGAGGATATGCATTCATACAAGGTCAGAATAGGCATTCACACTGGAATAAAATATAAGGTGAGAACATACATTCATACTAGAATAAAATATAAGGTGAGAATATGCAATCATACAGTTACTGGAAGAAAACATACCAAAGTTTGCATATGCATTCGTACTGGAGTAAAACATAAGGTCAGAATATGCATTCATACCAAGGGCAGAATATGCATTCATACTGGAATAAAATATACACTGAAAAAAAGTTATAAGAGGCCACTTTTCAAACTTATTTTTTGTTTCTAAGCCATGTTCAAAATTGCACGATTTTTTGCCAAAAGACGTGTCTTTCAAGTTAGTAAAGTTCCAAAGTGTTAAGAAATAATTTCTTTTACTAAAGGCGTTTTTGGAGTAAAAATGCAAAAATCAATGTTTGTAAATAAAAATTGGATACAGCACACCATTTATTGAAATTAGGAACGGGTGTCATCAAAGGGGTCGTTACGGCTCGGAAAAACATCAAACATTCGAATTTTCTCTACTGGTAGAATTTTTATGCATTTTTAAAAATCGCCAGTTTTGAGATTTTTTGGAAAATTCATAAATGTGCCTCTCAAACATGTTGACCTCTGTTAAATTCACTTGATGAGGCCTGGAAATGAGAGATATAACTCGACTGAACTGTTTTAGACCATTTTCGAGGACCAACAGGTCAAGGCTGCCGCACACTTCCGGTTTCAATGCCAATTTTTAACGAACAAAATAACAAAATTTGTGGACGATTTTTTTAATTTTCAAAGTTTATCAGAGTCTAGTATTTGACCTAAATAATCGCTGAAAATTTCAATGCCGTGCTGCTGATAATAACGCAACTGGAGAAGAACAAAGTTGGTATGTAAATTGCATACAAGAGCTGAATTCCTGTTATTCAGGTTGTTGTCTTCTTGCATGTACAAAACAGAAACGAAGATTCTTATTGCAGCAACACTTTTGACTTAATTTTATCTTGCATCATGGCAGTCAGTAGCACTTTCAAATAAATTAAAATGTAAAAACACAACGTCATAATATGACATTTAATTTGATGTTAATAAAGTGTGACTTTTTGAAATAGGGTACCTTTACACATGCTTCGTCTGTGTGAGAAGTATCACGCATTTTGGAATGCAGAAACTCACAGAGCCACTGTTAGACATTGGTTTATTCATATGATCATGAATTTTAATTGATCGTATTTTACTTTCTGAACTAGAAGAAAAAATATGAGGTGGCCTCTTATAACTTTTTTTCAGTGTAAAGGTGAGAATATACATTCAGACTGGAGTTAAACATATCAAAGCACCTAACAGCAGCGTAATAATTCATACTGGAGTAAAAATACCAAGGCCAGTCATTCTTCATAGTAACAATCTTTGACCCTCGAAGATCAATTTTCACTCAGATGCTATATAAGCTCAGCACTTTCACTTATTTTCGTACTCTAAAATGAACACAAGGCACATAATGAGATTTCAATATACTCGTTCATACCAGTGAAAAACTATGAAGCACATTTATCACGCTAACATTATGTAATATATACCCCCTTACTTCCCATTTTTACACAATAAATATGGGGTGCAAAGGGCTAAACATTTTATTTAATTTTCTATTTTTGCCACAGAACAGATCGTGTGTACGAATCAGAACTGCCTCGGCATACTTGCTTGCCAAATGGGTTCTAATGTGTACTGACGACCAATGGTTTGAGTAAAAAAATACTCAACTGGTTTTTTTCAATAATTGCAGCCACAAATTACTGGATAGTTTTTGTTTTTTAATTCAGTTTCACGTCCCTTTCAAGATTATTTCAGCTCATATGAGACGGGTCAATCAGTAGGTAGGGTGAAAATGGGAGAACCCCGAGAAAAACCATCTGACACACCCGCAAGCAGAACTTGGCTTGTCTCACTGGATACTCATCCGATAGGTATAGATGTGTTTTTGTGTGTATACTTACCTCTGGCGAAGTATCCCAAGCTTACCCTGTCCAGGTTTAAGTCGTGATTCCCAAAGCCAAAATCAGATCTCTTTTCATTCCTGTCTTTCGCTTTGCAGTGACGAATAAGGCTTTCATTTCGTGAATAACAGCATAATACAAGTTGAATATCTGCTTTATGCTGATTTTCACACAATTTATGCCAACTTTCTCTGTATAATGGCGAACCACGTCGGGGCATCTGGCTTTTCTGTGTATCGATAGCTTGACACAAGTGGTTTGTCGTTTTCTGCATGTTTTTGACTGTGATGACATCTCACTTGTAAAATTCTGAAGAAGTCCATGAAGCCATTCATGTTTATATATCATGGGGCGTTAACAGCCATGATTGAAATCATTGATACTGAAATTCTGCAATACGATGAGGCTCACCTCTGTTAATTCTCCATTTAGTTAAATCCAAAGCAGTCCCAGCGATTGTAACTAACACTAAACTATACCAATGGACGACAGTTGTCCATCGATTCGAGAAAAGCATATATTTTCAATTGAATTAAAGCATTTATTGCCAGATTTTATAAACAATGATATTTCCTTTACTGTATTTCCATAAACCCACATTTTCCACCGTAGTTTAGATAAAATTAATTAAAAATTAAAACTATTTCTCCTTATAAAACCATTCTGTCCTTTCTAATATCAACAATTATCCTGTATGATCTGTGTGTAGACCTCTCCGTTCTTTATCAACGTTGACGTGTACAGTCATAATATGTGCGGGCAATGTGGCGTGGTCCGCAGACCTGTCCCTCGCAGCCTAATCCCCTCCGGCTGATAACAGATCCGCTGACTTTGTACACCTTAATAGCCGCGACACAAACAAACATACAAAGTGACACTATGATAAAGTAGTGTACATGTTTTATAAAATATGAATATTTCGATGTGGTTTTCATAAATTAGTCGAAAGTTTCCGGACGGTAATGCTGAAAATCTCTACTACGAAGTTTGATAAACTTAATAGCTTTGTAAATACGTAATCAGAACCTCGCCCAAACCACGAGTGCGAGAGTTCATAGATCTCGTTTTGTCGCGCCTTAGCTCAAAGCTCTCTTTGACTTTGTACCATTAAGTTGATTTATAGAAGATCTCAATTGTCGTGACAGCCTACATTTACCTTTGCGACCCACTGCATGTTTGAAGGCTTTTGAAGTCCAGATTGGACCGCGGGGGCTGATCCGAGTTTTGTCAGATTTCTTCGTTTTTAGGAAGAATCAAGGACCGGTTAGTTGGTAAAGGGTCAATGTTAATCCTGATAAAAAGTGGTCATTTGGGCTCACGTAAAATGCATGTTAAATTCCAGTTATATTGCGCTGTTGACCAAGGCAAAATGTAGTTGAAACGCAGGTCGAAATGAATTACATATTGTTTTATATATACCAAAATGATAAATGAACAGAAACAATGTAAACATTAAAGGCACCTCGAGCTATTATGACTATAACAAAGTCATAAAAACAAGCAAACGAGGTAAAAGGCTTCACGCATAATTATCATTGTCCAAATAGACTTAAAAGTTTATTGAAAGAAACTAAGAAACGGCACTAGTACAGTAGTAGTAGTGCGCATAGCACGAAGATTTCTACCCTGCTCGCGGAGTATGAAACAAGAAACTTGCATTTTGAAACACAAAGCAAGCAGTTCAGTTTTCTAAGTAATGCAAATATAGCAATAGTGATAATATTCTGTTGTTAAAATAGCACCAACATAGATTTAAATTCGTTATCATGGAATAAGATTAAGGTACAGAAGACATTGGATTATTCGAATTTATCATATTTAAACACAATGTTGAGAAATTACAACATTATAGCCATACCATAAACTATATGGCTTTATCCACAATATTGCCTATCTCCATTATTTGAATGTCCAATCGAGTTATCAAATTTTGTGATGTAATTACCAAATATGTCATCAAATTTCGGCCTTGAAATTTAAACAATGATTAAAATTAAAGTTTTACACAGTTGCATTTTTGGGAGAGCGTAAGTTGAGAAAGAAGATGCTTTTTCTGCAGTATTTTCCGGCTCGCCCTGGCAAGCAGTACCGCCGATATTTGTTACATGTACCTGTCGTCCCTTTTTGCCGCCACCAAGGTTCTAAACAGGTCTCTGCTCATGGTAGAAGCAACACAACGGGAACAAATGAACCATTCTTTGTGTTCATTGGCCTGTAGTATCAGTAGTGCCAAGCATGCAAACTAAGCACCGCCAACAAATGCAGCATATTAATCTAGATAGTCTGGATAAGTATATTCAAACCCCGCTCTCCACACACCGGTAAACGAAAATGGTGTATCATTTGACACATTACGGTATTTCACTATGTGCAGCAAGTCATTCACCTTATCAAACTATCGACGTAATTTTAAAGATTGGAGTTTTGGTATCGCTGGCCAGTCCTGTTATCGCTGGTCAGCTATGTTATCTGGCGTTACCAGGTAACAAATCTATGTGGCTTGATATGTACCTACATTAGGAAAACTTGCCCATTCAATAAACAGAGATTTTTAAGCTTTAAAAATTGAAAATTTTCAGCTAATTTTTTTATATATATTTTTCTTATTTTTGCTCAAAACATAGATTGTGGGTACATGTTAGAACCGCCTCTCCGAGGCGGTTCTAACGAGTACCCACAATGTATGTTTTGGAGGAAAAATAAGAAAATTAGATATACCCTGCATACCCCAGTTTTTCTATATAAAAGTGGGGTTTAAGTTTTCGTGATGCTAAAGGTAGAACTAAGAAGCCAGGTTGAGCTGTAGCTGGTCTGGAACGCTGTCATGTGAATCTTGTTACGCGAAATCATTTTTATACGAGGGACGATTGGAAAGTACGTAGCGTGGTCCATTATTTCAGTAACGGATCGGCAAACCAATATATGTTTGGTATCACTTTAAACAACTATCTTTCCCCCACGTTCTCACACTAGTTTCACGAAGGTGACACGATGCAGTCAGAAAAATATTATTGTTAACATGGGTACTGTTTGTATACTGGAATAAGTGAAATTTCAATAAAATAGACAATTTATAATCATTTTTAAATTTAGCAGTGCATGAACACTATTTGATGGAATAAGATTATTTTGCAACATTTTGTAGCCCATCATAAAGGCAATTTATTATGCAAGTCTTGAATGAATTTGCAAATTCTTATAACTTATAAACGAGACGGCAATATCTGCGTCTCTTGGAATTCTTGGCATTTTGTTCATTTTCTATGTCAAAACGCGCCCGTCACAATGATTTTAATTTGAAAATATAAAATCAGCATTTGTTTGACTTTATTTTAAGGTTAGTTTCATTCCAAGCACTGTTTCCCTGCTTTGTAACAAGACAAACAAAAAATTATTCAGAGCACAACAAATGGTAGATAACCGTTTAAATCTGGTCATGGGTATGATTGATTTTAGCTAGGAGGAATAGTTTTGCTTGTATAAATTGAGAACTGTGGCAAATAGAATGGTAAGAAAGAATTGTGAGTAAAAAACAATTACTAGAGTGATAACTGACAAGTTATCTTGAAGAAACTTCCTACAGTTTATAAGATATGAGGGGGTTAGTTACCCCACCCACTTCTTGAAAATATGGGGTAGTGTCATTTAGATTCGTTTTTATAGGAACGGAGTAAGATGAGACGACATATTTGCATGACGAAATTCCCTTTGTGCAATGATCACAACGAATAACGCAGAAAATATACTCAGATGTCACAAATCTTGCTGCAGTATGAGCCTTAATCTCAAAACAAATGAGAGGAAAACACGCAAATATGTTATGTTTTGAAACGGTACAGCTTTTATGGTTATCAATATTTTTCGCATCTAATTATGCTAGCCGTGCAAGCAATATCCGCAGAAGACATCTACAGAAATAGAATTCCGAGAGATATCGCTTATTTGTTAAAATGTGATATCGAATTAGGTCACTGATTTTCTGTTGATTTTTCTCAATATTTTTTTCGTAAATATCCGCCAGTATATAAACATGCCTTCACTTAAAGCGTGCGAGGCACGTGCATCACTAGTCGCTCTACAAAAATCAATGCATCATCTTGAAGAAGAGAAATTCTACTTTCTATACATGTATTACTTTAATTTATTTAGCAACGCATTAAGAAATTACGATACCATACTACGTACTTTCCAATCGTCCCTCGTATAAACGCCAACAGTGTAGCTTGCGAATAACTCGGGCCCTGATATGACTACTGATGCGCTGAAGGATCTGCATTATGTTGCTCTATGCAAATGCTTTCTAAGGACAGTGTGTAATTCATCGTGATAACGGAGGTAGCCGTCACTTCAAACCATGTTGATCGAACATAACGTAAAAGATTCAAGATGAAAAAGATATACCCTGAAGTCTATAATTTAAATCAAATGAAAATATGCAATAAAACCAAAAAGATGTTATCAACAAACAGAATATTTGATTGTGAACTTTTCTGCATTATAAAGAATGCATGTCTGCCTCGAAAATAAATAAGGGACCTATTTAATAATGATGTTGTTTGCGTTAAATACCGACACCAAAACGACCTTTAAAATATCATAATTTTGTTAAAATCACCGCCTTTATAGTGGTATTCATGCATGTAACTTATCTTGAGGCTCAAAATACAGCTACAATTTGGGCAGTTTTGCCTTCCTGCACCAATTCAGACTAAAGCACACGTTACATGTTACGCGCATGCAATATGGAATTATTTTCACCATAACCGAAGTTGCTATACATTAAAAAGTCAAAATTTGTTTGTACTCACCTTTAATAAACACCTTGTATGTCCTTGTCTTTTTAGCTATCTAAACCGTACTATATGATATGGCTGGACATATAAAATGGCCGAAGGCAAGATGACCAGAGTGACATTATCCGCGATAGTTAAACAGATAAAATTGATGACGGCGACCTCTGGCTATTGGCCTTCTACAAACATGTATAAACATAGGTAATATGTGAGCCATTATTTGTTGTAAATCAAACTTAAAAGTTTAGTAAAGACTTCGATGAGCCTGGTCGACCATCCAGTCTGATCTGCAGCGTCATTTGCAAAAAAGATCCTTACTTTGCTGCGAACAGTGTCAAACGATGAAAGCTCGGGACGATACGACGTTTTGCTCAATGCCCATATCAGGGTTTTGTTTCGTAGCAGCCGTTGTCTGTACAATTAAATCACACAACTTCATCACTTCAACGATACTACCGCCCATTTCCGGTGGCCTCGCGGGCATAAACTTGGGCGTTGAAGAAACTGGGACATGTCCATCGTTTATAAAATTCAACATCAAATGTATACAAATCACACATAAACATTCAAGAAGGAGTGTCAATTAATAATCTTGTCCAGAGTTTAACCGTCTTGCATATCATTCTTTTTTTTCTATAATAAAATCGTAAATATTTATCCGAAATAGACACAGAAAAATAAAATAAAGTTTTGCCTACCTTTGCGCCTGAGAAGCAGTAAATATCGATTGGCCATCTTGACTCTTGCCTTTTACGACCATAACCCAGACGACAAAATTGACCACGTTGACCTATACCGGAAACTATAAAGGTAAATATTACGCAGGACAGCTTATGCGACCGGAAATGAAGAAAACAAGCACTTCCGGAAAGAAGTCTGCTTTTGAAATTCAGTGTTGCGCTTTTGCATGCCATTCTCACTTTGTTTTTTGTTTTTGTTTTGTTTTTGTTTTGTTTTAGGTTTTTGTTTAAGGTTTTAACCAAAATCAATTGAAACCACACAGAAGTTTAGTTCTTTCTTGCGACGAACTTAAAGTTGATCTTTGATTTAAATTGCTAACCCATATCTGTCAACCCATACATGCAAAGAATTGCTGTCTACCGAGACGTGTGAAAAGTCGACTGCACGAAAGTCAACATCACTGATCCTTCTCATGTGCCATTCACGATGGGAACTTGAGGAATAGATGGAATAACGGACCCGAGAATTACATGTATACATGCAATTTGTCGAGGCTGACAGACATGTTGACCTTCTAGCAAAATTAATGCAAAGCGAATGACAAAAGTGAGTAACGGCTTTCCAGAAATAGATAGGTTTAGAAAAAACCATCTGACCATATAGACTTTCGAATTATTGTGTCAAGATTTCGATGCGCATTAAACATACAAAAGAAGCAGTCATTTTCCATGTTTGTGGTTTGCCATTGAATGGGAGTTTTTGATCTGGAAAATGTATAACAATGGTCCTTAACTTGACTTGTATTGTGGTGTATACTTGTAATGGTTTTCTACATAGTCGACGGCTCAAACATGCCGCAACAGCAATACAATGGTACAGGTTTATTTCAAAACTTTGTAAAAATACATGTTCATCAGTTTATCGTACTGTGGCTCTCAATTGGAACGCGGATCTTGACCGATATATCTCAGTAATGATTTTTTATTCATAAAGTGCCACCCTTTCTGGGCGAAGCCATTGTTTCTGTATAGAAATCAACTGAAAAGTGTCCAACGACTTTAAATCAGAATAACGCATAATTGAATTGCATTTTCAGTGTCATATCCGCGCATTAAACGAGAACAAAGGCAAAGAGACACACATTTTGACAGAATGTACATACGACATATATTACAACATATGCATAAAAGAAAGTAAAAAACTTTGTACCTGGTCTAGCCTTTAGCAACAATGAATGAAACACTAATTCAATGTCAACACGAGCATTTTACTTGTGTAAAGCTCCTTCTGTCAATGTTTTGACGTTTTTATTTCTGCACAATGACAGTTTATTAATTAATACGCCGTACGTCGTCCTCGGTGTGACGTAACGTAACGTCAAACCTTTTATCAGGGCACACGTTAACTTATCGACTCGAGACGAACTGAAACCAGACTATATCTATTCAATTCGATCGCAGGATGAACCTTAAATAAGTCGACATAATCTCGACTCGAGTCGACAGATCTCGACAATGAACAAGTGTATTATTAAAAGTAAAAGGTGAGCTACTATGGTTAGCAACAACGTCAAAACTATTTATCGATGAACACGTTATGAGTTCGAAACCCGTACACCCACCGTTCGAAAGCAGGATGAACGATTTAAGAAGTCGACGGATCTCGACAATAAAAAGTGTATCAGGAAAAGTAAAATGAGCTATTATGTTTAAAAACGTAACGCCAAACCAAACGTACGCACGCTATGGTCTCAAGACAGTCTGAACACAATATATGATGGACGTCTTATTCCATCGGCTCTACTCTACAGACATATTCGTAATTAGTGATACAGAAGTATACTTCCTCGACATATTCTAAGGACCGATAAACGATTATTTTCTATATGAGCATTCTCACAAGAAAACAACAATTAGGGGTTGAAATCAGGTCTGATTCAAGCCGGCCTGTACAGTCACAGAAAAGAGCTAGAAGCTTGAACATTAGAGAATTGCACTATCCGAGTAGCGAAACCAAAGGCGCTGATCTGCACCTTTGTTTAGGCCTGTTGGTGATTTGCTTATGCAGTTGTTCATAAACTATACTGAACAAAAATAAAAGCAGGAATGATTTCTGATATTATATTATAATTTGCTCAAAATTTAGTGGAATATAATTGTTGCGTTTCTTTTTTGTTCAGTATAGAATTGCAACAACACAAGGTTAAACGGAAACCAACGAATGTGCAATTCAGATTGACCGGCTTTCGTAGAAAATTCATTTATTGCCAATTTACGCAACTGCAAAAGCCGAAACATACTGTTAAATGAATTTCATGAATTTCAGTCATACTGAATTTCATGAGCATTTACAATGACATTATCACTAAATAAATATGCAGATGTCCGCCCGCATATTGTCTTACTTTATTATAATCATACAGTTCATCACATGATTGAAGGATGCACATATTTTGCATTTCAAAGTACAAAAAACTAAAGTTGTATCGTTAAGTAATGTCAAAAATGTTTATTGTATGTAAATCATTTTGTGTCCAATACAAATCATTAGTACTATAAAGCGGTGGTTCGTTTGTCAAGTTCATACAAAACGCCAAATGTTATCCATGTATTTGCTATCTGCTGTCATTAGACTCTTTGCATTGACATTACACTCTGGCGTTACGCTCGTAAAATATATCTACAGCTCCTTTAATTGAGTCCGTTCGGAGTTCTTACCATTGGTAAAAATGGTACCAACCATTGGTAGACAAATATCGTTCAAGGTTTTACCAATGATACCATTGGTAATACCATTGGTACCAATGGTACCAATGTCACCAACATACGGCAGCAAATGATGCAGACAGAATACAGCGTGGGCAATTCTACCAACGCGGGAAATGTCACGTGATTCAATATGGCGAGCCAAAAATATATATCATGAATTTCGTAAATAAGCTATATTTTGTCATACATGCAAATGTAAATGTTATAAATAACACAATATGCATGAAGTAAATAAGAAAGACAAAAACAAGTGAGGTGTATCGATCAATATGATAAAAATTCCATCATGTGGTCTACCAGTGGTACCAATGGTACCATTAGCAGCAGAAAAACGTTCAGGGTTTTCTGG
Organism: Rugalucina vietnamica; assembly: GCA_964017185.1. Taxonomy (NCBI): domain Eukaryota; kingdom Metazoa; phylum Mollusca; class Bivalvia; order Lucinida; family Lucinidae; genus Rugalucina; species Rugalucina vietnamica. The sequence continues at coordinate 19,828,077 of OZ024873.1, forward strand.
TTACCATTGGTAAAAATGGTACCAACAGTACCATTGGTAGATTTGCAGATTTTACCATTGGGAGAACCCCGAACGTACAGCCAACAACACCTAAAAGATGTCTGGTAAAGTAATTAGCAAATTAAGAGCTATATCAACTGACTTGTTTGAAATACAAACGTCTCACTCACGTTTTAGACATCTCAACAATAATTATCATCTGATTTGTTTAACTTCCGGTGTGTTGTCTATCAAGTGATATAGCATCTGCAAAAGTTTACTGATGCTACTTTTAGCAGACGTTTCGTGGATGATATTTTCATTACGATGACTTGTGGATAATTTTCTATTTCCCAATAAATAGGATACATGACCTGGAAGGGGGTCTCCAGAATTTCAAATTTATGTTTTGGAAATGTATACCATTTCTCTTCTAAGAGTCTGGAAAATATAAACAAAATTCCCATCCTAATACTAGTATCCATTGCCTCTTCAATATTCGACTTCCTTTTACCATTATACCGTATACATGTACATATACATTTAATCATTTAATTATTTTGCTTATATCCCTAAATACTTTTCCAAGGCCACGATGTTAAGGCTAAATACCTTTTAAAACGCCACACAGCTAAACTGTGGATGCGTAAATACCACTTGGGTTGCTATGTATGATCTGATCTACATATTATTCTCGTAAGAACATTTGTTGTATTTAATTTGACAATCAGGATTTTTAATGACTTGGTCCACACCGATTGCTTATCCCGGGGGGGGGAGGGGGGGGGGGTTCTCTCAAATTTTCTGTATACATAGGCGAGGCTGACTTTTTTGGGGTCAAAATTTTGAATTTCCGTATTTTTTGGGGGTTTTCAGAAAAACTAGTTATTTTTTAGGGTAGTGAGCTTTTTATGGATATTTTTTGGGGGTCATGCCTTTTCTGAATTATTTTTTGGGGGTCATCTATAATTCTAAGTATTTTTTTTGGGTTTTGCACATTTCTTGGGAAATCTCTTTATTTCTATAAAGATAAGAGTGGCTTACACTTATGCCTTACAAGGCCTTAAGATTCAATTTTGTTTGCGACCATGCCTTATGACAGGTCTCGGTGAAATTTTGGAAGCTTGATCATGATGATGTTGTTTGGATTGCAAATCAAATGGAATCAAAACCATCATAAGACTTACACTTTGAGAATAAATAAAATCTTTAAATTTTATCCAGCTTGGTATTTACTTCCTAGTTCCTACCATCATATACTAACTGTAGTGTATTGTGACGTGTTCTGTTGGTTGGTTGATTTGGGATTTAACGTCCCACCAACAGCTTAGATCATATGGATGTGATAAAATTTCATCAATAGGCATAAAAAAGATGAATACATGTAATTTTTGGGGGTAAGCTAAAAGTTCAAGTATTTTTTGGGTATGCCTGATAGGACTGGTATTTTTTTGGGGTGGTCAGCAAACCCCGGTCAGCAAATCTCAGTAATTTTTTGGGTTTTGGGGTAGAAGCTGGGGCCTCGCCTATGTATCCACAAAAACAATGAGAGTACCCCCCTGGCTTGCTTATCAACTTCAGGGCAGTTTAAAGGATACATGTTTTCTTGACTTAAATTAAACAAAATAATCATCTGAATGCTTTGGCCTTATTATCAGTGTTGAACGAGAAGAACATGATGTACATACCGTATGCGTATTCCAGTGGCTTCATTTCACATTAAAATAGGCAGAGTTCTTACTTTTTACATAGAAATAAGAAACATAAAAATGACCTGCTTCCTCTAAATAAGAGCCCCTGTTTTTACACAACACCCATAGCAACAATACATACCGTGGCGTATATCTTGCTTGTACAATGGTCTAAAGGGTTTGACCTTCGGTGATAACGTATCTGGGTTTGTTTATTTTTCGACAATGACCGTTGATAACAACACATAGGACATACTGACCAGCTACACATGTAGAGACGCATCCAAGATTTTGTTCATGTCGGTTGAAAAATGGCCGTTCACTATCAATTTCAAAAGAGCCGACAATGTGGTTTCCGACCAGGTCCGACACAAACCGGTCTGTGCAGTCACAGAAAAGAGCTAGAAACTTGAAATTTCGGATTCAAGTAGAAGAGGAACTGTACTATCCGAGTAGCGAAAACAAAGGCGCTGCGAAGCTGATCTGCGCCTTTGTTTTCGCATATGCAGATTGTTGGTTTATCCATGTGGTGGCTCGATTATGTCTCTGGATTTAGAGGATCAGCTTGATTCAGAATTACAGCTTTTGGTTCCCAGAACTCGATTTGAGCCTTCGTATGGGAAAACCAATAATCAGGGTTTCCAACCAGGGTTGACACAAATCAGTCTGTACAGTCACAGAAGGAGGCTATGTAGAACCGCTTATTGTTCATCGACGCTTATTGTCCACCTATATGCATACATGAACATACATAGACAGAAAGACAGACAGACAAACAGACAGACATATACATTGATACTTTAGCCATTGATACCCTGTAGGGTTGAGTTTCATTTCAGGGCATCGGATCAAAAAGAACATCGACGCTTACTGTCCACCGATATGCATACATGAACATACATAGACAGAAAGACAGACAGACAAACAGGCAGACATATATACATTGATACTTTAGCCATTGTTGAGTTTCATTTCAGGGCATCGGATCCCTGGGTCCATGCCAGTGGGTGGGACTAAAGGTTAAAAACTAGAACACTGTAAAAATTGATGTACTGCTGTGTAACTTGTACAAAGAGTCCTTATCTTGACAACAACTTACTATAAAGCATTCATACTTTATACACTTTAGGTTCCATGACATCGGACCTCTGGGTCTGAGTCAGGGGGTGGGGCTAGAGGTCAAAATCTAGAACTCGCTGAAATATTTTTTTTTTCTTTTTATTTCTAAATATATAGAAACAACTTAGGAAGATGGTTGGTCATTCATCTTTCAACTTTGAATTACTTTCCATGGTCCAGTGATTTTGCTCTATATCTTGAAACTCAGTATATTTTCTTACTTCCTTCGGATTATGAGTGAGTATGACAAGACCTCTGATACTTATACTTATAGGTTACTGTGACCTTATTTCACGGTTCAGTGAATTTGCCTTATATCTTGACATTCAATTGAGTCCTCCGTAAAACCACCCATCATTAATATTCATTTTTATATTGACCATTCAAATCTGCACATTAGCTAACGGTCAATGACGGTTAGACAACACGTGGGTTAGACAAACAAACCAACACGTGCTTTTTACAGGTAAGTACAGGTGCAAAAACACAATGTTTGTCTAAGGAAATAGGGGTGGGCGTGGCTATACCTTCCTGGCGGAGGAGTCAATTGGTTTATGAACAGATTTCTTTCATATTATATTTGCGTATGACAAGACATTTGACCCGAAAGTAGTGCTAGGTCATTGTGACCTTATTTTATGGTTCATTGATTTTGCCTTATATCTCGGCACTTAATTGGTATATGGACATATTCCTTTCACAGAATTTTTGTGTATGACGAGATCTTTGACCCTAAAGTAGTCCTAGGTTGCTGTGACCTAATTTCATGGTTCAGTGATTTTGCCTTGTATCTTAACACTCAGCTGGTATATTTTCATACTTCTTTCAGATATATGAATGGGTATGACCAGACCTTTGAGCCTAATGTACTTGTAGGTGGTTGTGACCTAATTTCACGGTTCAGTGATTTTTGCCTTAAATCTTGGCACTCATTTGTTATGTGAACATGCTTCATTCATGGTATGTTTGCGTATGACAAGACCTTTGACCCTAAAGTATTCCAAGGTCACTGTAACCTAATTTCATGGTTCAGAAATTTTCCCTTATATCTCGACACTCATTGGGTATATGATAATATTTCTTTCACAATATTAGTAAGTATGACTAGGCCTTGGACCCTAAAGTACTTATAGGTTAGTGTAACCTTAATTCACGTATGTAATGAAATGGGGGAAATATTGCTGGGAGAAGGCAAATGGACAGAAGATTATTGTTTATAAAATACATTGTCCCAAGGGGATTGAACTGAAATAAACCTCCATATTTTAGACGCAAATTGTTTTAAAACCTTAACGATAGAACGAAAACATGCGATCAAATCCTTTGTTTTAAAAACATTCTTGCATTGACAATTTAAAGCATTAAATTGGATGTAAATTGATGCGAAACTTTTGCGTTTAAGTATAGCTTACTTTGACAATATGCGTTGCAGTTGCTACTGCTAATTGTCCACAGTGAACAATAAGCGTAGCAACCGCAACGCTTATTGTCCACTGTGGACAATAAGCGTAGCAACCGCAACGCTTATTGCCCTCATGTAACACTTCTACGAACATTTTATTTTTCGATGCTATCCATACAGGGTAAGATGCTCACAAGGATAACATGTCCGTATATTGTATACCCCCTCATACTCCACTTTCATATAAAAAAACTGGGGTTTTTAAAACATAGATTGTGGGTACTCGTTAGAACCGCCTCGGTACCCACAATCTATGTTTTGAGCTAAAATATTAAAAATATCATTTTTTTCTCTTTCTTTTTCTTTTTTTTTTCTTTTTTTCTTTTTTTTTATTTGATGAATATTTTCAATTTTTACAGCTGAAAAAAATCTCTGTTTATTGCATGGGCAAGTTTTCGTAATGTATGGTCCAAGCTAAAATGTTGTCTGGTAAGTGACTGTCTAGATGTACTAAGATAACTGTAGCGTGGTGTATCCATGTATATTTTTCATATACAGTCCGACCTGTCTTAAGCAAGCCCTGTATTAAGCAAGCACCTGTCTTAAGCAAGCACTTTCATCCCCCCCCCCCCAATTGATTTTACATGTAAATGAACCTCTATTAAGCAAGCACCTGTCTTACGTGGCCAGAGGCCACTAGTTTCTGTCCCAATTTTGGCTTTAAGCAGCCACTCATTTCTTTAATTGCATAAAAAGAGCTGTTTTGACAGTGATATTTAAACACTTTCAGGTGTCAAAATTGCCATAACACCTTCCAGATGCCATGATTCATTGTTTATTGTCTCAAAAGATAATCCTAGACAACTTACCTGGGCATTTTGGAGAACTTAGTGACAGTTACCACTGACAGTGGCAGTGCTATTATTAGCTCACCTGAGCCGAAGGCTCAGAAGGTGAGCTTATAGTATAGTAGTCGAGCCGGCGTCCGTCCGTCCGTCCACAATTTCAATCTTGAATATCTCTAAGACAACAAGGCCAATTGCAATCAAATTTCATCTGAAGCATCCTTGAGGAGGGGTAAAGGTTGCAATAGGTGGTTTTGGGCCAGGTCGGATCAGAACTCTGGTTTCCATCGCAACAGATAGCTCCCATTCATTTATAATGGGGAAATGTTGTAGCCACTCTAGCAACTTCATTTTTGATAGGATCTTCTTCATTCTTGGGAATAACAAGGAAAACCATAAAATCTCTTTCGGCAAGGTTCGACCTCAGATTGCGGAGTTAGCTGCCCTTGAGCGTCTGGAAAAATCCCCATAGACTTATAATGGGAAAAATGTTGTGGCCACTCTAGCGCCATCATTTTTCAATGGATCTTCTTCATTCTTGCAGGTAACAAGGACAACTATAATATCTCAGATGGGTTCGAATTTCAGCTAGATCCGATCTCTGGCTGTGGAGTTAGCTGCCCTTGAGTGTTTGAAAAATCATTATTTTGAGTTGTGGCCACTCTAGCGTCTTCAGTATTCTTGGAAGTAACAAGGATAACCATAACACTTTGGATGAGTTCGTATTTGAGCCAGATTTGACCCTGGACTGCGCAGTTAGCTGCCCTTGAATGTTTGAAAAATTAATTTTGAATGTTGTGGCCACTCCAGCGTCTTCAATTTCGATCAGATCTTCATTCTTGGTAGTAACGAGGATAACTAAAAATGGAGTTCATGAAGGTGTGTGATTAATAAAATCAAGGTCAGTTTTGGAAACATAGGCTTTTACATGGGAAAAGTGACAACTAGGTCTCAGGTTAGTGTTTACAGAACCAATGAAAACTATTGCAGCCATAGACCTGAAACATGACCAAGATAGCCGTTATACCCATATATGGTAAAACAACAACAACAACAACAACAACAACAACAAAAAAAAAAAAACAAAAAAAAAAAAACAAACAAACAAAAAAAAAAAACAACAAAAAAAAACACTGTCCAGTGACTGTACTTGTTGACTCTCAGGTGAGCGATCGTTGCCCTTGGGCTACTTGTTTATTTCCACACTAGCTAACATGGTTTGGTAAGGATGCCCAACCTGGTGTTTGAACATAACCTCTATTAAGCAAGCACCTGTCTTAAGCAAGCGACTTCTCAATTAGTGTTTCCCTTGGCCGCTTGTTTAAGACAGGTTGGACTGTATATTTATTTAGATATTTATTTATTTATTTATCAAAATCATTACCACTGTTGTTCTGTTTTATTTTTTTTTTCTTCGTGAACAATAAGCGTTGGCATTGCTGACCATATCAACAACATCGACGCTTAGTGTCCATCGACGACAATAAGCGTAGCGACTGCAACACTTATTGTCGATATGAACAATAAGCGTTGCAGTCGCTACGCTTATTGTCGTTGGTGGACAATAAGCGGTTCTACAAGGCTAGAAGCTTGAAATTCTATGGCTCGTTGTTCAAAATTAACGATGTCGTTAGTTAACGATTCGTTAAAATTTCAAATCGCAATATTACAAATACACTGTTATTTTTTGTTGAAAAATGTCAGAAATTGCAATGGATTTCTCAGATTTTTCAACAAAAAATAACAGTGTATTTGCTTAAGTAGTCGGCATTTGCTTAAGCTAAGGAAGTTTTGAACAACTGGTCCCTGGATTTACAACGAAGACGAAATGTACTATCTGCATAGCGAAAACAAAGACGCTGATCGGCTATAGGTGCTGTTACTGCACAGCTGATCTGCGTCTTTGTTTTCGCCTATACACGTTGTTCGGTTTCTTTTAAAAAATGCGATGGCTCAAGTATGTTTGGTAGCTCAAAATAGGAACGGAAATGTACGTGTTTGCTCACGTCAGTCGAAAAGACTCAAAAGTGAGTTTAAATATAGATAGGGGTCCTCATCTGTCCCTGTCCATTGACCACATTTTTCAACGGTTACAATATATCATCATATATGTGAAACATTTCAAGCATTACATCTCAGGAGTTTTATAATCAATTAACTTAGAAAACAGGGATGGGAAAAACAACAAAAAAACAAAACAAACAAACAAAAAAAAAAAAAAAAAAAAAAAAAAAAAAACTCTGGCTGCCACCACTGGTATGCATGTCTGATGATAGTCATAGGTGGTATGCTTTCTTTTGACACCAGTCATTCGATCTTTGGATTAACTTGAGGTTGAGGGAAATGCGACGTGATACATTCAATTCTGGACTCTTAATTCTTACACGTTTTAAATGGAAAACAGAATTTCGCGGTTTTTCGGTCAGAAATTAATGCAATTTACTTTTACAAAGTATTGTATCTTCCTTCCGTAATATAACACCTTTGACATAATTTTAGTGTTCTGCTCGACATCTGAGAGCAAAATGCAATTATGATATGGTTAGTACTGGGTCCTTCGTACACGATTTAAGTAGACATAACAGCCAGGAACGACTTGCTTTGTTACACGTGACATTGTACGTTCCTAGCATTTTTTTCGGACAAATTAAACATTTTAATCTCGAAGGTAAAAAAAAATCATCTTTAATTTGTTTGCAACGAAAACAGTCGGAGAAATTGTCAACTGAATTTTTTGTCGAAAAAATGTCTGGCATTATTACATAACCTAAATAGGCGCGACAATTTAACCGTGTCAATAGAAGCAGATCACGATCACGATCTCTTGAACGTGATTTTGCACTTTATCAGTTTGTTTGTTCCAAGAACAGGTCAGCAATTTCATTGGAAACTGAATTTTGTTTCGCCAAGTACTATGTAATATGTCAAACAGGTCGTGTTCGCCGCTAACATGGTGAGAGAATAAATACCCTTAGTTTTCGCAGCTTAAATAGATAAATACACATTTTTTTGCATTATTGTAAAGCTTTTTCCCCGTACCTATGTGGTATAGTTTTAAACTGAGCCAACCTGAGATGCCTTTTCGCGTTCCAGTGCTTACTTAGAATCGCATTACTCGACAGACATGTTATTTAATTTTATACGACACAAAATAAAATAGCCTGTCACCTAAATCTTATGTTTCTGAAGCTGTACTCGTAAATCACCATTGAAGATTCAAAATATAGTCATATCAATGTTAGACGACGGAGTAGGCCCAAGCTGGTCTACATCTGCATCAACTGGAAACTGCCGTACATTATTTTAATCTTACCTATCCGGTATGGATACGCCCTCACGCAAAAGCATAACTATTTTGTGGTTTGTCCAGGGCACAATCCCCAACTGTCAATAATTACTTGCGCGTTTGGTTGTCATATTAACCCGAGATAATCAGTCAATTATCTTATACCATAGGTGTTGCTATTCATATTATAGAGGAGCATTCCATATAAATGTATTATGAAAATCGAAATATTAATTTGGCCCTCTATGAACGAATTTACTTGGGTGATGTGTAGTTTCTGGTTTATTAAAATGAACAAGTTGAACAATTCTATAAAGTTGGAGAATTTGATTTATCGATTTTCAAACATTTGGTGGTGAGGAATAGATTGACTGCTCCCGATTGCTTAGAAGGTCTGAGCCGCCTGTCCAGGAAAAATTGTTTCCTGTCTATAGATACAGTTAAACCTTGCTGTTTTATTGGACGGTTGTAATCAAACACACTTCGGATGTCATGATTTCCCCCATTTCCCTTATGTTGGGTAGGAGTCCCATTGAATGTACGCAAAGTTCCGACATGACCATAGCTGTTGATTGGGACAAACACAGACAAACTCCAAAACATCATCTTAACAATTCTGATTTTGATAATGCAAAGTTATACACTTACATACACAAATACTAAGTTCTGTGTATCGCATGCACTGAGACTCTGTAAATTTGAGGAAAGTTCATAATTAGATGATCTTCTTTTACTTAGAAAACTAGATCACTTGATGCAAAATTATGGAACTGGCACAGTCATAATTTGAAACAAAACGATAAAACTTAAGTATTATAAAGACAACTTGCCATTAGTTTCAACCAAATATGATTTAGTGTCATCATATTTTGTAACTTGGTATGCATTTTTCTCGGAATCACTTAGCTGTCAAACAAAATGAGCAAAAAGGTAAAGTAGGTAAAGATCAGGAAAAGGCGCAACCAGAAAGAGATTCCCACTCCAATAGCCGAGGTGGGAAAAACTAAATCAACAATCAGGTACTAATACCATGAAAACATACCGTAAGCCGAATGAGCAGCTATTTTCCCAATAGGTGGCCACTCACTTACCTAAACTTAACTAAAATATGAAAACATACATAAGGCGTCAACAGCACAAAATCTTTTTAAACACCAAGGCATAAAACAAAAAGAACAACCACAGAAGTATCGCCTTGGGATGATCAGTAATTCAAAATTACTGGCGGGCTTAAACCGGTTTTACATGGCCATAACCTCATCCTTAGCATCTGCAGTGGTTCATAACATTTAGTTAGTTCTTCGGTCCTCGTAGTGAATCGCTAACTAGTCAATGAATCATCAAGAACAAACAAATAAATCATGATAAACATCCTGATGAATCAAAAACGAAGACTCACAGATTAAGTAAGCTGCCCGGCAATGGAGATCCCTTGGCGCCCAATAACTTACTAACTCCGGAGCAAAAGAAAAACCCCAGTTGGATCCCGGTGGGCCAAGCAACAGACAAGAAGCTCCGGCCCCAACCATCTAAAATGAATAGCTTTAAGTCGGGGCCATCATAGAGTCTGACGCTCGACCCACCGGCATGCAATTAAAGAAGGCAGCATAGTTATCAACCATGATTGATTTAAAAACTAAGCATGCAGACTGTCGCATAACATTCAACACTGTTATTGTACTAAAACAAACTAAAACCAAAATTTCTACAATTCAGGGTTGCTAATTCATAAGCCTTTAATAAGTAAGTAAGTAAGTAAGTAAGTAAGTAAGTAAGTAAGTAAGTAAGTAAGTAAGTAAGTAAGTAAGTAAGTAAGTAAGTAAATAAGTAAGTAAGTAATGACTAGTCTTTATTTATAGGGGTGACTAGAAAACTATATGCTTATGGATGCATTTGCTATGCACTAAAATATTCAACTTGTTGCCAAAACGAATTAAGAAATGCATCCAGACGGTCTGAATTGTGTTTAGTCATAACGATAAATGAGAAAAATAGAGAAAACACGCACCACCCACAGTTTGCATCATAGGTTTTCTAATTGGTTAAGAATTAATTGACCTTGGAAAACGTTTGTAACACAGAGTAATAGTGTCCTGTTGTGTTGAACTTCACTGTGAATGTTGTCGAAATATTATAGAATCGGAAATTGTGAAGGTCTTGCTAGAAATTTCCAACCTTTCTTATCAGACGGCGTTTTGAAGCTAGTCAGTGAGTGCGCAAAATCCAATTAACGTCACATGCAGTTTTGTGACGTCAACTTTAGTTCACGTTTCATGACGTCAACGTCGTACCTCCACAAGACAGAAAATCTCAGAGAACGTCACATATTTTCTCGTGGCATTAGTCATCTGTATTGTAATACGAGCCAGTAGATCCAAAGCATGCAAGAGTCTGTAAAACACGTCTGAGCAATTTAAGAACGTGATAATATTATATTGTATCAGATTACTATCAACATTAACAGATTAAGTGTAACAGTTCAATTGTACAATATTGGTTCAGTAATTTTATATTACTGATCTTTCCAAGGCGATACTTCTGTTGAGGTTCTTATTGTTTTGTGTTTCACGGAGTCGAATTTTTGTGCTGTTTGTGCCTCATGTGCGTTTTCATATTTTAGTTCAGTTCGGGTAACTGAGTGGCCGCCTATTGGGAAATAGCTGCTCACTCGGCTTTTGATATGTTTTCTTGGTATAAGTACATATATGTCATTTTGGTTTTTTTCCCACCCCTCGGTTTGTGGGGTGGACAATTCTTTCTGATTGCGCCATTTCCTGATCATTGCCTACTTTTACCTTTCAATGGAACAATATACGATTTGAAATTTCAAATTGTTTGCCTGTTACAAAGACAGTTGCACGACTGAACACACTCACGATCGCTGGAAAATTTTACACTAAAACCTAAACCCAACAAACGACATCATACACAGCGCTTGGATAGTGGTTGAAGAAAAATAACTAAATCCGTTTATGTTTACGTTTAAATAAAGTCCAATTCGCATGCGCAAAAAATACACGCGTGTAAATATACTCCAGTGTGTATTTATACTCCGGTTTGCAAATCAACCTGAGAGTTATTTTAAATTGCGTTCGCATGGGTTTCATCGCCAGGAGTATTTTTGTAGGTAAATGAATCATTTCTGGATTAAAACCTGTTCATTTAAGTTTTCTGTATTTGCAAAACAAGAAGAGGCTGCTTCAAGGTGTTATGTAGACTGGCAGCAGAGAAATAAAAACACTCATGGGTAAATTTTACTTTGCGTTCGCATGGGACATAATAGTAAATTTGCACGTGTTTATTTGTAAAAATAAAATTTGCATCTGGTCAGACCCATGTGTAAATTTACCCATATGTAAATATACTCCGGTGTGTATTTGCGTTCGCATGCGCCATTTACTTACCCCGAGTAAAATTTGCACACCGGAGTATATTTACACGTGTGTATTTTTGGCGCATGCGAATTGGACTTAAGTGAATGAGTTCTATTTGTGGGTATTTTCCAGATATCTCATTAAGATGGCTGCAATGCACATATACGCTTTTCATAGGGGCAAGACCATGGTTTTGCTCTTTTTATACATCACTTTCATTTGGTCACCTGTTAATTTGAATGGGAAAAATGAAATAATGCCATTTGGAGGGAATTCCCACACTTGCAGGAAATGGTCAAATGGACAAGGTTGATGTTTATGAACACAATATGACCCCAGTGCTTGTATTTGACGGATGACCATACTATACTAATGCAATTTGCTCTGGCATTACTTGACCACTCAGTCAAAGGCATATGACACGTGAATATATTAATGGTACATGTACTGTAGATCTTTGTGGGAATAAAACTTGGTAGACAATGATCTTGAAACTTGGTACGAAGCATTGTGACTTTCAAAAGAGCTTTCCAGTGCTTGTATATATAATTTGGATGACAGCTTATTTTTGGATCAGGTAAAATTTGGTCGTCCGAGATAGCTGTCCCAATTTCATTAAAAAATTAGCAATGACAATGTTTGCAGATCATTGACAGCATTTTTGAATCGGGCTCTGTCCATTGCAAGATTGCTTTTCAGACCAAAACGCACGGGATGATCAAATTCATAGTCAAATTTCCTGGAATAAATGGACTTTCAGGAGAATGTAAAAAATTCAGGATTTTCGAAAAAAGTAAAATGAAATATTGTATTGGCTTTGGCACGGCAAAACCAGTATAACATATCATTGTGGTCAATATCTTCGTGATTTATAACTGCACAATCGCATTATGCTTTAAAATGCGGTCAAACTTGATGTTTTCCCCCACGTGATCTACTTGAAATAGTAGTATATATGTGCAAGAGATTGATTGGTGTCCCACATTTAATCAAGAAACAAAATATCAAAACTAAGTTAAATAAATAAATAGTGTTGGTTTACAAGTCGGAATAAAACGGCGATATCTTATTTGTTCACCATAAATCAGCCTATACTACCAGAGAGATTCTAGTTTACTATGTTGTCATGTCAAACATAATTCATATGTCTGCAAAGACATTATTATAACCACTAAGGATTCTAATTATTGTTAAACTGTCAGCAAGAAAGACAACACTTTTCCTCAAAAGATGGTAAAGTCACTAGAAATGAACAGATCTTAGATACATAACCACAATTTATAATGCTAACAGTGTCTGTTTAGAAGAGGCATCGAAAGTACATAATTTTGGTAGATAAAAAACAAGAATGTGTTTACTAAGAACTGTAATGACGGCTAAGTTTACAAACATAAAAAGCAAGCAACACCGAAGAACTACCACCATCAAATGCAAACATGAATACATACATTAAAGGATACAACTGCTACAATAAACTAGAGGAACCAGTATAAAGTTAGTTGACAGTTGACAGTTGACAGTTGACAATAAGGACTTAGAATGTTTTCGCTTGATTTCTGTTGGAAATCGGTTCTAACATAGTTTTATGACGATTTTATCGTTCGGACTTAGTTTTTTTTTCACAAAAGTTGAATTGTCAACTGTCAACTGGTTGACAGTTGACAATTCGGACTTAGAATTTTTTCGCTTGATTTCTGTTGGAAATCGGTTCTAACATAGATTTATGACGATTTTATCGTTCGGACTTAGTTTTTTTCACAAAAGTTGAATTGTCAACTGTCAACTGGTTGACAGTTGACAATTCGGACTTAGAATTTTTTCGCTTGATTTCTATTGGAAATCGGTTCTAACATAGTTTTATGTCGATTTTATTGTTCGGACTAAGTTTTTTCACATAAGTTGAATTGTCAACTGTCAACTGGTTGACAGTTGACAATTCGGACTTAGAATTTTTTCGCTTGATTTCTGTTGGAAATCGGTTCTAACATAGTTTTATGACGATTTTATCGTTCGGACTTAGTTTTTTTTCACAAAAGTTGAATTGTCAACTGTCAACTGGTTGACAGTTGACAATTCGGACTTAGAATTTTTTCGCTTGATTTCTATTGGAAATCGGTTCTAACATAGTTTTATGTCGATTTTATCGTTCGGACTTAGTTTTTTTTCACAAAAGTTGAATTGTCAACTGTCAACTGGTTGACAGTTGACAATTCGGACTTAGAATTTTTTCGCTTGATTTCTATTGGAAATCGGTTCTAACATAGTTTTATGTCGATTTTATCGTTCGGACTTAGTTTTTTTCACAAAAGTTGAATTGTCAACTGTCAACTGGTTGACAGTTGACAATTCGGACTTACAATTTTTTCGCTTGATTTCTGTTGGAAATCGTTTCTAACATAGTTTTATGTCGATTTTATCGTTCGGACTTAGTTTTTTTTTTTTCACAAAAGTTGAATTGTCAACTGTCAACTGGTTGACAGTTGACAATTCGGACTTAGAATTTTTTCGCTTGATTTCTGTTGGAAATCGGTTCTAACATAGTTTTATGACGATTTTATCGTTCGGACTTAGTTTTTTTCCCAAAAGTTGAATTGTCAACTGTCAACTGGTTGACAGTTGACAATTCGGACTTAGAATTTTTTCGCTTGATTTCTATTGGAAATCGGTTCTAACATAGTTTTATGTCGATTTTATCGTTCGGACTTAGTTTTTTTCACAAAAGTTGAATTGTCAACTGTCAACTGGTTGACAGTTGACAATTCGGACTTACAATTTTTTCGCTTGATTTCTGTTGGAAATCGTTTCTAACATAGTTTTATGTCGATTTTATCGTTCGGACTTAGTTTTTTTTTCACAAAAGTTGAATTGTCAACTGTCAACTGGTTGACAGTTGACAATTCGGACTTAGAATTTTTCGCTTGATTTCTGTTGGAAATCGGTTCTAACATAGTTTTATGACGATTTTATCGTTCGGACTTAGTTTTTTTTCCCAAAAGTTGAATTGTCAACTGTCAACTGGTTGACAGTTGACAATTCGGACTTAGAATTTTTTCGCTTGATTTCTATTGGAAATCGGTTCTAACATAGTTTTATGTCGATTTTATCGTTCGTACTTAGTTTTTTCACAAAAGTTGAATTGTCAACTGGTTGACAGTTGACAATTCGGACTTAGAATTTTTTCGCTTGATTTCTGTTGGAAATCGGTTCTAACATAGTTTTATGACGATTTTATCGTTCGGACTTAGTTTTTTTTCACAAAAGTTGAATTGTCAACTGTCAACTGGTTGACAGTTGACAATTCGGACTTAGAATTTTTTCGCTTGATTTCTATTGGAAATCGGTTCTAACATAGTTTTATGTCGATTTTATTGTTCGGACTAAGTTTTTTCACATAAGTTGAATTGTCAACTGTCAACTGGTTGACAGTTGAGAATTCGGACTTAGAATTTTTTCGCTTGATTTCTGTTGGAAATCGGTTCTAACATAGTTTTATGACGATTTTATCGTTCGGACTTAGTTAGTTTTTTTTTCACAAAAGTTGAATTGTCAACTGTCAACTGGTTGACAGTTGACAATTCGGGCTTAGAATTTTTTCGCTTGATTTCTGTTGGAAATCGTTTCTAACATAGTTTTATGTCGATTTTATCGTTCGGACTTAGTTTTTTTTTTTCACAAAAGTTGAATTGTCAACTGTCAACTGGTTGACAGTTGACAATTCGGACTTAGAATTTTTTCGCTTGATTTCTGTTGGAAATCGGTTCTAACATAGTTTTATGACGATTTTATCGTTCGGACTTAGTTTTTTTTTCCAAAAGTTGAATTGTCAACTGTCAACTGGTTGACAGTTGACAATTCGGACTTAGAATTTTTTCGCTTGATTTCTATTGGAAATCGGTTCTAACATAGTTTTATGTCGATTTTATCGTTCGGACTTATTTTTTTGCTAAAAGTTGAATTGTCAACTGTCAACTGGTTGACAGTTGACAATTCGGACTTAGAATTTTTTCGCTTGATTTCTATTGGAAATCGGTTCTAACATAGTTTTATGTCGATTTTATCGTTCGGACTTAGTTTTTTCACAAAAGTTGAATTGTCAACTGTCAACTGGTTGATAGTTGACAATTCGGACTTAGAATTTTTTCGCTTGATTTCTGTTGGAAATCGGTTCTAACATAGTTTTATGACGATTTGACAGTTGACAATTCGGACTTAGAATTTTTTCGCTTGATTTCTGTTGGAAATCGGTTCTAACATAGTTTTATGACGATTTTATCGTTCGGACTTAGTTTTTTTTCACAAAAGTTGAATTGTCAACTGTCAACTGGTTGACAGTTGACAATTCGGACTTAGAATTCTTTCGCTTGATTTCTATTGGAAATCGGTTCTAACATAGTTTTATGTCGATTTTATCGTTCGGACTAAGTTTTTTCACAAAAGTTGAATTGTCAACTGTCAACTGGTTGACAGTTGACAATTCGGACTTAGAATTTTTTCGCTTGATTTCTGTTGGAAATCGGTTCTAACATAGTTTTATGACGATTTTATCGTTCGGACTTAGTTTTTTTCCAAAAGTTGAATTGTCAACTGTCGACTGGTTGACAGTTGACAATTCGGACTTAGAATTTTTTCGCTTGATTTCTGTTGGAAATCGGTTCTAACATAGTTTTATGACGATTTTATCGTTCGGACTTAGTTTTTTTTCCAAAAGTTGAATTGTCAACTGTCGACTGGTTGACAGTTGACAATTCGGACTTAGAATTTTTTCGCTTGATTTCTATTGGAAATCGGTTCTAACATAGTTTTATGTCGATTTTATCGTTCGGACTTAGTTTTTTCACAAAAGTTGAATTGTCAACTGTCAACTGGTTGATAGTTGACAATTCGGACTTAGAATTTTTTCGCTTGATTTCTGTTGGAAATCGGTTCTAACATAGTTTTATGACGATTTTATCGTTCGGACTTAGTTTTTTTTCACAAAAGTTGAATTGTCAACTGTCAACTGGTTGACAGTTGACAATTCGGACTTAGAATTTTTTCGCTTGATTTCTATTGGAAATCGGTTCTAACATAGTTTTATGTCGATTTTATCGTTCGGACTAAGTTTTTTCACAAAAGTTGAATTGTCAACTGTCAACTGGTTGACAGTTGACAATTCGGACTTAGAATTTTTTCGCTTGATTTCTGTTGGAAATCGGTTCTAACATAGTTTTATGACGATTTTATCGTTCGGACTTAGTTTTTTTTCCAAAAGTTGAATTGTTAACTGTCGACTGGTTGACAGTTGACAATTCGGACTTAGAATTTTTTCGCTTGATTTCTGTTGGAAATCGGTTCTAACATAGTTTTATGTCGATTTTATCGTTCGGACTTAGTTTTTTTCCCAAAAGTTGAATTGTCAACTGTCAACTGGTTGACAGTTGACAATTCGGACTTAGAATTTTTTCGCTTGATTTCTGTTGGAAATCGGTTCTAACATAGTTTTATGACGATTTTATCGTTCGGACTTAGTTTTTTTTCCAAAAGTTGAATTGTCAACTGTCGACTGGTTGACAGTTGACAATTCGGACTTAGAATTTTTTCGCTTGATTTCTGTTGGAAATCGGTTCTAACATAGTTTTATGACGATTTTATCGTTCGGACTTAGTTTTTTTTCCAAAAGTTGAATTGTCAACTGTCGACTGGTTGACAGTTGACAATTCGGACTTAGAATTTTTTCGCTTGATTTCTATTGGAAATCGGTTCTAACATAGTTTTATGTCGATTTTATCGTTCGGACTTAGTTTTTTCACAAAAGTTGAATTGTCAACTGTCAACTGGTTGATAGTTGACAATTCGGACTTAGAATTTTTTCGCTTGATTTCTGTTGGAAATCGGTTCTAACATAGTTTTATGACGATTTGACAGTTGACAATTCGGACTTAGAATTTTTTCGCTTGATTTCTGTTGGAAATCGGTTCTAACATAGTTTTATGACGATTTTATCGTTCGGACTTAGTTTTTTTTTCACAAAAGTTGAATTGTCAACTGTCAACTGGTTGACAGTTGACAATTCGGACTTAGAATTTTTTCGCTTGATTTCTATTGGAAATCGGTTCTAACATAGTTTTATGTCGATTTTATCGTTCGGACTAAGTTTTTTCACAAAAGTTGAATTGTCAACTGTCAACTGGTTGACAGTTGACAATTCGGACAGAATTATTTCGCTTGATTTCTGTTGGAAATCGGTTCTAACATAGTTTTATGACGATTTTATCGTTCGGACTTAGTTTTTTTTTTTTTCCAAAAGTTGAATTGTCAACTGTCGACTGGTTGACAGTTGACAATTCGGACTTAGAATTTTTTCGCTTGATTTCTATTGGAAATCGGTTCTAACATAGTTTTATGACGATTTTATCGTTCGGACTTAGTTTTTTTCCCAAAAGTTGAATTGTCAACTGTCAACTGGTTGACAGTTGACAATTCGGACTTAGAATTTTTTCGCTTGATTTCTGTTGGAAATCGGTTCTAACATAGTTTTATGACAATTTTATCGTTCGGACTTAGTTTTTTTTTTCCAAAAGTTGAATTGTCAACTGTCAACTGTCAACTGGTTGACAGTTGACAATTCGGACTTAGAATTGTCAACTGTCAGCTGGTTGACAGTTGACAATTCGGACTTAGAATTTTTTTCGCTTGATTTCTATTGGAAATCGGTTCTAACATAGTTTTATGACGATTTTATCGTTCGGACTTAGTTTTTTTCCCAAAAGTTGAATTGTCAACTGTCAACTGGTTGACAGTTGACAATTCGGACTTAGAATTTTTTCGCTTGATTTCTATTGGAAATCGGTTCTAACATAGTTTTATGTCGATTTTATCGTTCGGACTTAGTTTTTTTCCCAAAAGTTGAATTGTCAACTGTCAACTGGTTGACAGTTGACAATTCGGACTTAGAATTTTTTTCGCTTGATTTCTATTGGAAATCGGTTCTAACATAATTTTATGACGATTTTATCGTTCGGACTTAGTTTTTTTTTTCCCAAAAGTTGAATTGTCAACTGTCAACTGGTTGACAGTTGACAATTCGGACTTAGAATATTTTCGCTTGATTTCTATTGGAAATCGGTTCTAGCATAGTTTTATGACGATTTTATCGTTCGGACTTATTTTTTTCCCCCAAAGTTGAATTGTGTTTTAGCCATTAAAATGTGGCTGTATATTTAATCTAAACAAATGTAATCATTTATTTGCACAGAATATCCCAAGGGAGACCCCCTGGTCAGCGGTATACCGATGAGCAAGCGGGGTACTGTTTTCAGGCAGGGCAGTGCGCAGAGCTGTCATCATTTAGGTAATAAAAATGCTGTTTTTTGTGGAGAAAGCGTATTTTTATAATGCTCTAAAACGCTATGAAAAGGGGTGGAGCGAGGTTATAGGATTAACTTTGTGTTACTGATCGTTCCAAGTCGATACTTCTGTGGTGGTTCTTTTTGTTTTATGTCTTGGTGTTTAAAATATTTTTGTGCTGTTGGCGCTTTATGTATGTTTGCATATTTTTAGTTAAGTTAAGGTAACTGAGTGGCCACCTATTGGGAAAATAGCTGCTCATTCGGCTTACGAAATGTTTTCATGGTATAAGTACCTGATTTTTAGTTTGGTTTTTTCCCACCTTGGTTTTTGGAGTGGGAGTCTTTTTCTGATTGCGCCTTTTCCTGATCTTTGCCTACTTGTACTTTTTTAAGCTATTTATGGACCAAAATGAATCGGAATATGGTTCTATGCTGTTGTTTGTGTATCCACGTTACAGTTGTGGCTATAGTTATGTATGGAATATTCCGTTTTTGGTTGCTCCGCGCATGCGTTAATGAACCATTTTGGTCACGTCACGCATGCTCGCTATCGATAAAAGAAGCCATTCAGACCTTGCTCGGATTTACCTATACCTTAACTGAGCCTTCGCAGGAGAAAACTATCGATTTGCATATGCGAAAACAAACACGCAGATCAACTGTGCAGTAACTGCACATAGGGGCCTGTATCGTCATTTTTAAGGTTTTAGGGGGATAGGTATGTATATATAGTCTATATATACATACATATCCCCCTGAAACCATAAAATGACGATACATGTCCCTGTGTAACTGCACAGCTGATCAGCGCCTTTGTTTCCACCACACAGATAATTCTTCTTATATCCAACGTTTCAAGCTTCTAGCTTTATGCTGTCACTGTACAGCCTTTGTGTCGGACCTGGTCGGGACCCAAATTGTTGGTTTTCGTCACGCACGGGCTCAAATGGCATTAGTGTGCCATGCTCGCAGTTGCAAAAACATATATGTTAGGAGCGGCCATGCTCCCTGTTGACTGAAAAGGCAGTTCCGAGCATGCTCGGATTAACCAGCCCGTGCGTCAGTGCGCATGCTCGCATTTGCTTCTAAGCATGCTCCGTGTCGATGAAAACAAAATGTCCCGAGCATGCTTGGAATACCATATAATGGCACTAATGCGCATTCTTGTAGCTGAAATAGAAAACAAAAGAGGGAAAGAAAGTTGACCAAAGTTCGGCCGTACATTATTGAAAAACGGTTTATCCATGCATACTCTCGATGCTCCGAGCACGACTGAGTAAATGGTTTCCGTGCATACTTCGATGCTCCGAGCACGACTAAGTAAACGGTTGCTCCGTGCATACTTCGATATTCCGAGCATGACCGAGTATACGTTTGCTCCGTGCACACTTCGGTGCTCCGAGCATGACTGAGTAAACGGCGATTGTTCGGAGCATACTTCGGAGCATACTTCGATGCTCCGAGCATGACTGACTGAGTAAACGGTTGATCAGCGGCCGTGCATACTTCGATGCTCAGAGCATGGCAGAGAAACAATGTTGCTCCGTGCAAACTTCGGAGCTTCGAGCATACCTGTGTAAACGATTGCTCCGTACATACTTTGGAGGTTTGAACATGAATGAGTAAACGGTTGCTCCGAGCATACTTCGATGCTTTGAGCATTAGTGAGTAAACGGTTGATCCGAGCCTTCTTCGATGCTAGGAGCACGGCGAAAAAACGGCTGCTCCGTGCATACTTCGGAGCTCCGAGCATGACTTGAGTAAACGGTTGCTCTATGCATACTTCGATGCTTCGAGTTTGCCTGTCATAAACAGGTGCTCGGTGCATACTTCGAAGCTCCGAGTATAACCGAGTAAACGGTTGGTTGCTTTACGATTTTGGTATGGCACGACCCGGTATCGAATCCATCATAGACGCTCTAACTTTAAGATGTAGGCTATCCGGGACCAAATGCAGCGACGATGCGATACATAGACTGGTCCGGGTTCTAATTCACTAGCAACTCAAACCCTGTTTAAACCACAAGTGATTCTATATTACTGACCGTTTAAAGGTGTTACTTTCGATTCGAAATTGCACACCAAGAACATGAATCACTGAATAAGACCACAACAGGTGGACACTCCGCCTCGGAACGATCAGTTGTATAAAATTACGGGGGCTTAGTCCAATTTTACGGGATCAAGTTCGTCTTTATCTTCTGCATTTGTTGAAGACATTTAGTAAGTCTTTCGGTCCTCAGCATGAATCTCTTACTACAGAATTGGCTCACACAGTCGAAAAATAAAGGCCCGAGTGTTGTCCATTTCTATTTTGGAAAAACTAGATGCTCACCATCTGTTTTCTTATCCACAGGCTAACTTCCCTAATAAAGCCCCATTCACACTGTCCCGGTTCTACCCCGGTGAAGACAAGCCAGGTATACCGCGATAAACCGGGGAGCTGTTTTCACCAAAATTGATCATGTTCTCACAGTTACGGTGTTATCCCGGTGTAGCCCAGGTCTTCTACCACGGTGTTGTCACGGTGCATGCCGGTGTGCACCGGTTTTACTACGGTAATAGCTCTGTCTAACATTTACGCACCAGCGGCATATCGCTCACGTTATCTATGAAAATTTCGATACGCCGAGATCTGAGGCGTTCAATCGACGTATGTACGTACCATTTACGAGTTACGTTACTGCTACGTTCACGTGGCGTGTCAGTGACGTATCTGTATTCGTATGGAATTTCACTTTCGTATGTACGGCGTATCAAGGCTACGGCGTACTACGTACGTGTGATGTATGTATGACGTATGAAGCATACGCGTGACGTATCTACGGCGTATGTACTACGTTCCATTCTTATCTGCAGCGTATCTTATGGTGTACTCGAAGAGTCAAAATGGCCGAAGTGGTTAACCGATCGGTTAACCGATCGGTCCATGCCTATTTCTAAATAGGCATGCACCCGCAAATATAGGGGTGCACCCGCATATTTAGAGGTTCACCCCTATTTTGAAATACGGGTTAACCTGTATTTTAGGGGTTAACCTCTAATTTAGCGGTGCATGCTTATTTTGGCAGTGCATGCCTATTTTAGAGGTGGACCCCAAAAAATGCAGGTGCACCTTTATTTTAGGGGTGCATGCCTATTATAGGGGTTAACCTCTATTTTGCGGGTGCACCCCTAAAAATACGGGTACACTCCTAAAATAGACATGCACCGTTATTTAGGGGTGCACCCGCATATTTGCAGGTGCATGTCTAAATATAGGGGTTAAGCCGCAATTTAAAAATAGGGGTTAACCCCTATTTTTAGGGGTCCATGCCTAAATAGAGGTGAACCCCTAAATAGGGGTGAACAACCTGCAAAAATAGAGGTTAACCCCTATTTTAAAATTGCGGGTGAACCCCTATATTTATGCTTTAACCTGCAAATATGCGGGTGCAACCCTAAATAGAGGTTAACCCCTAAATGGCGGTGCAAGCCTATTTTAGGGGTGCACCCGTATTTTAAGCTCACCTGAGCCGAAGGCTCACAGGTGAGCTTATAGGATAGGCAGGCATCCGTCGTCCGTCGTCGTCCGTCCGTCGTCCGTCAGTCCACAATTTCACAGAAGAATATTTCTGAAGCTAGTAGGCCGATCTTGATCAAATTTAATGTGAACCATAATTGGGTTAGGGGATTGATGGTATTAGGTTTTGGAGCAGATTGTATCCAAATTGTGGTTTCCATGGCAACAGATAGGTCCCATAGACTTACAATGGGAAAACTAAAAAAATCTTCTTCTCTGAAACCACTAGTCCCACAGCTTTGATATTTGGTATGTAGCAATGGCTAATGGTCCTCTACATAAATTTTGCCATTCATGCCCCTGGGGTCAAATTTGGCCACGCCCCGGGGGGTCGATAGTCTCCATAGACTTACTATGGGAAAAAAAAATCTTCTTCTCTGAAACCACAGGGCCCACAGCTTTGATATTTGGTATGTGGCAATGGCTAATGATCCTCTACATAAATTGAGCCAGCCATGCCCCTGGGGTCAAATTTGGCCACGCCCCGGGGTAGGATAGTTTCCATAGACTTACAATTTGAAAAACTAAAAAAAATCTTCTTCTCTGAAACCACAAGGCCCAGAGCTACAATATTTTGTATGTAGCAATGTTTGGTAGTCCCCATTATAAATTGTGCCAATCATGGCCCTGGGGTCTAATTTGGCCATGCCCCGGGGGTCGATAGTCTCCATAGACTTACTATGGGGAAAAAAATAAAAAATCTTCTTCTCTGAAACCACAGGGCCCACAGCTTTGATATTTTGTATGTGGCAATGGCTAATGGTCCTCTACATAAATTTTGCCATTCATGCCCCTGGAGTCAAATTTGGCCACGCCCCGGGGGGTCGATAGTCTCCATAGACTTACTATGGGAAAAAAAAAATAAAATCTTCTTCTCTGAAACCACAGGGCCCACAGCTTTGATATTTGGTATGTGGCAATGGCTAATGATCCTCTACATAAATTGAGCCAGCCATGCCCCTGGGGTCAAATTTGGCCACGCCCCGGGGGTGGATAGTTTCCATAGACTTACAATTTGAAAAAAAAAAAAAAGTTTCTTCTCTGAAACCACAAGGCCCAGAGCTACAATATTTTGTATTTAGCAATGTTTGGTAGTCCCCATTATAAATTGTGCCAATCATGGCCCTGGGGTCAAATTTGGCCATGCCCCGGGGGTCTATAGTCTCCATAGACTTACTATGGGAAAAATTCAAAAATCTTCTTCTCTGAAACCACAGGGCCCACAGCTTTGATATTTTGCATGTGGCAATGGCTAATGGTCCTCTACAAGAATTGTGCCAGCCATGCCCCTGGGGTCAAATTTGGCCACGCCCCGGGGGTCGATAGTCTCCATAGACTTACAATTGGAAAAACTAAAAAAATCTTCTTCTCTGAAACCACTAGGCCCACAGCTTTGATATTTGGTATGTAGCAATGGCTAATGGTCCTGTACATAAATTGTGCCATTCATGCCCCTGGGGTCAAATTTGGCCAGGCCCCGGAGGTTGATAGTCTCAATAGACTTGCTATGGGAAAAAAATTCAAAAATCTTCTTCTCTGAAACCACAGGGCACACAGCTTTGATATTTTGTATGTGGCAATGGCTAATGGTCCTCTACATACATGTAAATTGTGCCAGCCATGCCCCTGGGGTCAAATTTGGCCACGCCCCGGGGGTCGAACGAAAGTCTCCATAGACTTACAATTGGAAAAACTAAAAAAAATCTTCTTCTCTGTAGCCACTAGGCCCACAGCTTTGATATTTGGTATGTAGCAATGGCTAATGGTCCTCTACATAAATTGTGCCATTCATGCCTCTGGGGTCAAATTTGGCCACGTCCCGGGGGTTGATAGTCTCCATAGACTTACTATGGGAAAAAATTTAAAAAGTCTTCTTCTCTGAAACCACAGGGCCCACAGCTTTGATATTTTGTATGTGGCAATGGTTAATGGTCCTCTACATAAATTGTGCCAATCATGCCCCTGGGGTCAAATTTGGCCACGCCCCGGGGGTCGATAGTCTCCATAGACCTACAATAGGAAAAAAACTAAAACAATCTTCTTCTCTGAAACCACTAGGCCAACAGCTTTGATATTTGGTATGTAGCAATGGCTAATGGTCCTCTACATAAACTGTGTCATTCATGCCCCTGGGGGTCAAATTTGGCCACGCCCCGGGGGTTGATAGTCTCCATAGACTTACTATGGGAAAAAAATTAAAAAATCTTCTTCTCTGAAACCACAGGGCCCACAGCTTTGATATTTTGTATGTGGCAATGGCTAATGGTCCTCTACATAAATTGTGCCAATCATGCCCCTGGGGTCAAATTTGGCCACGCCCCGGGGGTCGATAGTCTCCATAGACTTACAATTGGAAAAACTAAAAAAATCTTCATCTCTGAAACCACTAGGCCCACAGCTTTGATATTTGGTATGTAGCAATGGCTAATGGTCCTTTACATAAATTGTGCCATTCATGCCCCTGGGGTCAAATTTGGCCACGCCCCAGGGGTCGATAGTCTCCATAGACTTACTATGGGAAAAAATTAAAAAATCTTCTTCTCTGAAACCACAGGACCCACAGCTTTGATATTTTGTATGTGGCAATGGCTAATGGTCCTCTACATAAATTGTGCCAATCATGCCCCTGGGGTCAAATTTGGCCACGCCCCGGGGGTCGATAGTCTCCATAGACTTACAATTGGAAAAACTAAAAAAATCTTCTTCTCTGAAACCACTAGACCCACAGCTTTGATATTTGGTATGTGGCAATGGCTAATGGTCCTGTGCATAAATTGTGCCATTCATGCCCCTGGGGTCAAATTTGGCCACGCCCCGGGGGTTGATAGTCTCCATAGACTTACTATGGGAAAAAAAATCAAAAATCTTCTTCTCTGAAACCACAGGGCACACAGCTTTGATATTTTGTATGTGGCAATGGCTAATGGTCCTCTACATAAATTGTGCCATTCACGTCCCCGGGGTCAAATTTGGCCACGCCCCGGGGGTCGATATTCTCTATAGAGCTACAATAGGAAAAACTAAAAAAATATTCTTCTCTGAAACCACTAGGCCCACAGCTTTGATATTTGGTATGTAGCAATGGCTAATGGTCCTGTACATAAATTGTGCCATTCATGCCCCTGGGGTCAAATTTGGCCAGGCCCCGGAGGTTGATAGTCTCAATAGACTTGCTATGGGAAAAAAATTCAAAAATCTTCTTCTCTGAAACCACAGGGCACACAGCTTTGATATTTTGTATGTGGCAATGGCTAATGGTCCTCTACATAAATTGTGCCAGCCATGCCCCTTGGGTCAAATTTGGCTACGCCCCGGGGGTCGATAGTCTCCATAGACTTACAATGGGAAAAACTAAAAAAATCTTCTTCTCTGAAACCAAAACGCGCAGAGCTTCTATATTTTGTATGTAGCAATGTTTGGTAGTCCCCATTATAAATTGTGCCAGTCATGCCCCTGGGTCAAATTTGGCCATGCCCCGGGGGTCAATAGTGTCCATGCATAGACTTTCATTGGTCGATTCTCAATTAATTTAAATCTCATGAGCTTACAATGTGATAATCTCTCAGGTGAGCTACAGGACCAATGGTCCTCTAGTTAGAGGTGCACCCGTAAAGTAGAGGTTAACCCTTAAAATAGGCATGCACCCCTATAATAGGCATGTACCTGCATTTTAAGGGTTAACCGCTATCTTAAAATAGGGGTGAACCTCTAAATATGCGGGTGCACCCCTATATTGAAAATCGTTGTGTGTTATCCAATCTGATATTTCAGTGCGCATGTGCAGCAACACGCCCAATGGTAATCTGAGATTTCAGTGCGCATGCGCGGGAACACGCCCAATGGTACAAAAATGCATTTCCGTACCCCACGCGCACGGACACGAACTTTTTCCAAACAATTCACACAATTGAAATCTTGGAAGGTCGTCCGCTGAGTGTATGGCAATATCAATTTTGACATTCACGGCTCAACCCCAGAAATTGGCATTGGTTTTCAGTACCCGAAAAATGCCTGTTTTTAGGCGTTCAAGGTCACTTGGTCACATGTTCGACTTTACTACAGATGCCAACCATATGCTTTATTTTGTGTTGGCAACCTAGCCCTATTAAATAAAGTGTACTGCAGCCATGGGAAAGTCGTTTTTCAATGTGTTTCTCTGCTTTAGACTATGGTGGTTTGCACAGTTTAGCAAAAAATTCATCAAACTCATGTTTCAAAATGACCCATTCGCAAGTTTTTACGTAATTGTAGTCGATCGAAAATAGTCCGATGGCTGATTTTTGGAGGTCGTCTTTGAAAGTCGTTTGTCTACATATATTCAGTATTTCGTATGAATCGACTGAAACCACAAAAAGTTATTTCAAAATTTAATGACGGGCTGCGTTGGCTGTGAAACTCAGTAAAGCTAAAATATTTTCTTATATAGAGACATTAAGATTCTCTTGGAGCGCCACAAAATATTCATAAAACGTCATACATACTCCACAGCAGCGAAACATACATAGCACATACGCCATTGATACGCGAGATACGTCACGATTTCGTGGCATGTTAACCCCCACGTACGTGTGGCGTAACAGGAGTATGCGCTACGTATCTACGGCGTATCTGCCACGTTGCTTTCTCATGTACGACCGTACGTGTGACGTATGTACGGCGTATCGGACCTGCCACATACGTACTACAAATTTTTATAGTGCTGTCACACTATCGCGTATCGACTCACGTATCTACGGCGTATCAAGATACGAAAGGTACGTCACGCGTACGTCGTACATACGTGAGCATACGTAGCTCATACTCCTCGATACGTAGCTCATACTCCTCATACGCCGAGGTGCTACGTTTTTTATGTGTGCACTTAAAAATTCGTAGCACGTACGTGGCAGGTCTGATACGCCGTACATACGTCACACATACGTAGTACATACGAAAGCAACGTGGCAGGTACGCCGTAGATACGTAGTTCATACTCCTGATGCGCCACACGTACGTCGCGGTTAACATGCCACGTAACCGTGAAGTATGTACAGCGTAACTTTCGTATCTGCTACGTATGTGTAACGTATGTGTGGCGTATACTCGACTCTCCTTTCGTATCTACGGCGTATCAGCGACGTACGTGTGGCGTATCTCGCGTATCAATGGCGTATGTGCTACGTATGTGCTACGTAAGTTTCGCTGCTGTGGAGTATGTGTGACGTATTAGGAGTATTAGGAATATTTTGTGGCATTCCAAGAGAATCTTTAATGCTTCTATATAAGTGTTTTCGTTTTTCCGAAATAATGGATCAGATGTTTCTCACTGGCCGGAGTGGCGTGCAGGGTTCTTTCAGGGCTACGCTTGGTGTAGCCTCTGTCCTTATTCATGACATCCTACGACCAGGATGGGGAGCTTGGAGATGTCCCCCCACCCTCCCCTCCTCCCCTCGGTTTTTTTCTTCGGTGTTATTCTAGATTATCTAGATTTCTCTAATGGCATCTTCGACCTCTGATAATTGACAACTGCTATGTGCGAATTGCATGAACAAAGTGAACACAACCGTTTGTTCTCATAGGTATTAACGAGGTCGATATCGCACCTGCATCGGGCAAAATATCTAAAAACGAGAAATATAGTTCGAGGGCACCAGGTGTGTTCTGAAAGGATTACTATGCAAGGTTTCACATTCGCAGCTACCTTAGGTGCACAGAAAACCAAACTTTGACGTAAAAATTAACAAAGTCAATGGACCGTGAAATATAGGTCAAGGGCACCGATTCAAGGTGCGTGCTTGAAGGGTACTTCAAGGACAATTTTAAAATATACATGGTTTCACGCTTGCAGCAATCACTGATGCAGAGAAAACCAAATTTCGACCTAAAATCAACATTTAATCAATGGCCCATGAAATAAAGGTCAATGGCATGTCAAGGAGGGTATGCCATGGACAATTACTATAAAAGTTTTCGAACTCGCGGCTATCACTGATGCAGAGAAAAGCAAACTTCAACGTAAAAACCAAAGTTCGACTTAAAAAAAAAAAACATAACAAAGTCAACGGACTGTGAAATATAGGGCAAGGGCACCGGGCCAAGGTGCGTGCTTGAAGGGTATATCAAGGACAATGACTATGCAATGTTTCATACTCGCAGCTATCACTGATGTAGGGAAAACCAAACTTCGACGTAAATGTTGACGGATGGACGGGCGGACGGAAATTTGGACTCCTATATCGCACCCTGCTATAAGCAGGTGCGATAAAAAGCAATTGGTACAGAACAGATACGCCACAGATAAGAATGGAACGTAGTAAATACATCGTAGATACGTCACGCGTACGCTTCATACGCCACACATACGTCACACGTACGTAGCACATACACCTTGACACGCCGTACATACGAAAGAGAAATTCCATACTAATACAGAAAGTCACTGATACGCCACAGGAACGTAGCAGGTACGTCACACGTACGTGGTACATACGTCGCTTGAACAAAATACGTCTCAGACCTCGGCGTATCGCAATTTTCATAGATACGCGAGCGATACGCCGCTGATACGTGAATATGTGACAGAGGTAGCACCTCGGCGTATGAGCTACGTACACATGTATCGAGGAATACGAGTAACGTATGCTCACGTATGTACTACGTAAGCGTGACATACCTTTCGTATCTTGATACGCCGTAGATACGTGTGTCGATACGCAATACTGTGACAGCTGTATAAAGCCCGGTAGCATCCCGGTTTACCCCGGTGGCGTCACGGTGACGGCCGGTCTCGCCACGGTTCTGCCACGGTGTTTGTCGGTATTGAAAACCGGGGTGAACATGACGACATCGGGATCGGAGAAGCGGGATGCCACCGGGACAAACCGGGGCGAACCATGCTCAATGTCTTAAAGCCGGCCCGGTGGCGTTCCGGCTCACCCCGATGGAGTACCGGTAAATCCCCAGATTGTGCCGGAATAGCCTGGTATCGTTCCGGTTGCCCACGGTTCGCGCCGGATCATCCGGGTTTATCACGGTCGAGTCCTGGTGCTATCACGGTTTGTCACGGTGTCGCCCCAGTTTAACCCCGTTGTTGACATCTCTCTCTGTTCGCCCCGGTTCTATTAAACTTTTAAATACAACAGTGAAGGTCCCTTGGTTTATCACGGTTCGCCCCGGTTTGCCACGGTAGCGCTACGGTTCAATCCCGATTCATCCCGGTTAACGCCGGTTTATAAAACCGTGGCGTTCTGGGGCGAACCGGGGAGCTAAACCGGGGCAGCGAGAACAAAGCTTAATGCACTATAGGATAAGATATTTTGTGTTTCAGGTTAAGCTATGTTCTCACTGTCCCGGTTTACCTCACCGGTTCGACCCGGTTTGTTAAACCGGGGTAAACCGGGACAAACCGTGACGAAAAGGGATACAACCGTAGCGCTACCGTGGCAAACCAGGAAGAATCGGGGTAAACCGATGAGCCTTCACGGTTGCATCAAAATGTTTAATACAACCGTGGCTAACCAGGGTGAACCATGAGAGATGTCAAAACAGGGTAAAACCGGGACGACAACATGAGAAACCGTGAAAGCATCGGAACTCGACCGTGATAAACCGGGACGATACGGCCCAAACCGTAGGTAACCTGGACACCGGGCTATTCCGGTACAAACCGGGGCTTCTCGTTGACTCCACCGAGATGAACCGGGACGCCACATTGGCAAATCGACTTTAATGATTTGGCCACGGTGTTACCCGGTTTGCCCCGGTGCCGTCCCGGTTCACCCCGGTCCCTATTATTTTCATTACCGACAAACACCGGGTCATAACCGGTACGCCACCGGGACGCCAACGGGGTGAACCGGGACCGACTGGGGTGAACCGGGATGCTACCGGGTTTTACCATAGTAAAACCGGGGCACATAGGTCTCCACCGTGACGGCACCGTGATAGAATTGGGAACAAGACCGGGGCTACACCGTCACTGTGAGAACACGATCAACTTGGTGGAAACAGTCCCCGGTTTATCAAGGTATACCGGCTTATCTTCATCGGGGCGAATCCGGGTAGAACAGGGACAATGAGAAGCTACAGAATATTTAGGTATAGAACAATCATTTTTATATAAAATGTACAAAGGAAACGTTTTGTAGATTATTGCTCCCCCCGTTAACCAACAACAGCTTTCTGCATGTGTATGTGTGTTCATGTTTTGCATAATATATTAAACTGGCGTGTTTGTTCTTCGTGGAAGGGGCGGAACAATCCTCTAAAGCCCAAAACCCAGAGCACAAATATATTTATCAGCTATAGTTTCCCATTCAGGCAATATTAATTGATTTGAAGTCATCAAAATTGAAACAATATAAAAGGGCAATTCGACTGCAGTTATGTTGCAACGGGGTGCTGCAAAAGCAATTTTATATAATTTGCGCACTAGACATAAAAGCTTTTGGTCAGCCTGTGTTACAATAGTTTGGAAGCATACTGTATCAATACACACTTGATTTATTCGCGCCCTCTTACAGGTCTACGGAGTTGTTGTCTATGTTTTAGTTTTTCTCACAATAAAATGTGATAATGCAGAAAAACACACGACACGATTTCTATCTTTTTTTTTTTTTTTTTTTTTTTTTTTTTTTTTGTGTGTGTGTGTGTGTGTGTGTGTGTGTGTGTGTGTGTGTGTTTTACGCCGTTGATACACGAGTTACGTTACACCGCGTACGTCGTTGATGCGCCGTAGGTACGAAAAGCGAGTCGAAAATACGTCAGACATACATCACAAATACGCCATACATACGTAGCAGATAGAAATGTACGCTGTAAATACTCCATGGTTACGTGACGTGGCTTTTTGATCGCTACGTACGTGTGCCGTATACGTATCTACGGCGTACCTGACGAATGGCGTATGTTCGACTTATGCACGACGTATCGTAGCTGCCACACACGTGCTACGTATTTTGAAGTGCACAAACAAAAAAACTTAGCACCTCGGCGTTCGAGGAGTATTAGCTACGTACACATATGCTCGCGTATGTACTACGTGTGACATACCTTATGTATCTTGATACGCCGTAGATACGCGAGTCGATGCACATTAGTGTGGCAGTAGTGTAATGAACGAAAACGATGCCTCTACAGATAATGCACCAGTTATTAGTATCCAACGGCCTTTGGGCCGATGAATAGCGGGGCTTTTAAATTTTAAAATGAGCTAAAAACCAGGCATTGCTGGGGCAAATTTGTTGTGAAGTCCATGCTAAAACCCTCGGCCCCTTGGAGGCTGGCAACAATGAAGACCGACAGCTGCGTATTATTCTGATAAAAATATGACAGAGTGGTGCGTGGGTACAAATGATTGATGCAAAACTTTAAGTTGTAGGCAATTATAGATTCTATCGCCCAACTCATCAAACACAACCAAATAACACCTTTAAATGTTTATGCATATGGGTGAGATGAAGTAGAGAATCAAAATTAGACAAATCATTGCTCCAGCATCTCGTTAGTACATTTTCTGACAAAAACAGATCGAATTATGCAGACGGTGATAATCACGGCGAATCGTACAGACAAAATAGCACGGCTGGAAGCGAAGCGTACAGTCGCCAATTCTATGGTCCCAGAACAAAACCGAATTTATTTCCACAAAAACATTATAACGACATTAAACCACACTGATCTACATTGGTGAATAATCCTTCTTTAGTTAAGATAGTTTTACAAATGCGTGAAACTAACCAGTTGACAGTTGACAATTCAACTTTTGGGAAAAAACTAAGTCCGAACGATAAAATCGACATAAAATTATGTTAGAACCGATTTCCAACACAAATCAAGCGAAAAAATTCTAAGTCCGAATTGTCAACTGTCAACAGTTGACAATTCAACTTTTGTGAAAAAAAAACTAAGTCCGAACGATAAAATCGTCATAAAACTATGTTAGAACCGATTTCCAACAGAAATCAAGCGAAAAAATTCTAAGTCCGAATTGTCAACTGTCAACCAGTTGACAGTTGACAATTCAACTTTTGGGAAAAAACTAAGTCCGAACGATAAAATCGACAAAACTATGTTAGAACCGATTTCCAATAGAAATCAAGCGAAAAAATTCTAAGTCCGAATTGTCAACTGTCAACCAGTTGACAGTTGACAATTCAACTTTTGAAAAAAAAACTAAGTCCGAACGATAAAATCGTCATAAAACTATGTTAGAACCGATTTCCAACAGAAATCAAGCGAAAAAATTCTAAGTCCGAATTGTCAACTGTCAACCAGTTGACAGTTGACAATTCAACTTTTGTGAAAAAAACTAAGTCCGAACGATAAAATCGTCATAAATATATGTTAGAACCGATTTCCAACAGAAATCAAGCGAAAAAATTCTAAGTCCGAATTGTCAACTGTCAACCAGTTGACAGTTGACAATTCAACTTTTGTGAAAAAAAACTAAGTCCGAACGATAAAATCGACATAAAACTATGTTAGAACCGATTTCCAATAGAAATCAAGCGAAAAAATTCTAAGTCCGAATTGTCAACTGTCAACCAGTTGACAGTTGACAATTCAACTTTTGGGAAAAAAACTAAGTCCGAACGATAAAATCGTCATAAAACTATGTTAGAACCGATTTCCAATAGAAATCAAGCGAAAAAAATTCTAAGTCCGAATTGTCAACTGTCAACCAGCTGACAGTTGACAATTCTAAGTCCGAATTGTCAACTGTCAACCAGTTGACAGTTGACAGTTGACAATTCAACTTTTGGAAAAAAAAACTAAGTCCGAACGATAAAATTGTCATAAAACTATGTTAGAACCGATTTCCAACAGAAATCAAGCGAAAAAATTCTAAGTCCGAATTGTCAACTGTCAACCAGTTGACAGTTGACAATTCAACTTTTGTGAAAAAAACTAAGTCCGAACGATAAAATCGACAAAACTATGTTAGAACCGATTTCCAATAGAAATCAAGCGAAAAAATTCTAAGTCCGAATTGTCAACTGTCAACCAGTTGACAGTTGACAATTCAACTTTTGGAAAAAAAACTAAGTCCGAACGATAAAATCGTCATAAAACTATGTTAGAACCGATTTCCAACAGAAATCAAGCAAAACAATTCTAAGTCCGAATTGTCAACTGTCAACCAGTTGACAGTTGACAATTCAACTTTTGTGAAAAAACTAAGTCCGAACGATAAAATCGTCATAAAACTATGTTAGAACCGATTTCCAACAGAAATCAAGCGAAAAAATTCTAAGTCCGAATTGTCAACTGTCAACCAGTTGACAGTTTGACAATTCAACTTTTGTGAAAAAAACTAAGTCCGAAAGATAAAATCGACAAAACTACGTTAGAACCGATTTCCAATAGAAATCAAGCGAAAAAATTCTAAGTCCGAATTGTCAACTGTCAACCAGTTGACAGTTGACAATTCAACTTTTGGGGAAAAAAACTAAGTCCGAACGATAAAATCGTCATAAAACTATGTTAGAACCGATTTCCAACAGAAATCAAGCGAAAAAATTCTAAGTCCGAATTGTCAACTGTCAACCAGTTGACAGTTGACAATTCAACTTTTGTGAAAAAAACTAAGTCCGAACGATAAAATCGTCATAAATCTATGTTAGAACCGATTTCCAACAGAAATCAAGCAAAAAAATTCTAAGTCCGAATTGTCAACTGTCAACCAGTTGACAGTTGACAATTCAACTTTTGTGAAAAAACTAAGTCCGAACGATAAAATCGTCATAAAACTATGTTAGAACCGATTTCCAACAGAAATCAAGCGAAAAAATTCTAAGTCCGAATTGTCCACTGTCAACCAGTTGACAGTTTGACAATTCAACTTTTGTGAAAAAAACTAAGTCCGAACGATAAAATCGACAAAACTACGTTAGAACCGATTTCCAATAGAAATCAAGCGAAAAAATTCTAAGTCCGAATTGTCAACTGTCAACCAGTTGACAGTTGACAATTCAACTTTTGGGGAAAAAAACTAAGTCCGAACGATAAAATCGTCATAAAACTATGTTAGAACCGATTTCCAATAGAAATCAAGCGAAAAAATTCTAAGTCCGAACTGTCAACTGTCAATTGACAGTTGACAATTCAACTTTTGTGAAAAAAAAAACTAAGTCCGAACGATAAAATCGTCATAAAACTATGTTAGAACCGATTTCCAACAGAAATCAAGCGAAAAAATTCTAAGTCCGAATTGTCAACTGTCAACCAGTTGACAGTTGACAATTCAACTTTTGTGAAAAAAACTAAGTCCGAACGATAAAATCGACATAAAACTATGTAAGAACCGATTTCCAATAGAAATCAAGCGAAAAAATTCTAAGTCCGAATTGTCAACTGTCAACCAGTTGACAGTTGACAATTCAACTTTTGTGAAAAAAACTAAGTCCGAACGATAAAATCGTCATAAAACTATGTTAGAACCGATTTCCAACAGAAATCAAGCGAAAAAATTCTAAGTCCGAATTGTCAACTGTCAACCAGTTGACAGTTGACAATTCAACTTTTGGGAAAAAAAAAAACTAAGTCCGAACGATAAAATCGTCATAAAACTATGTTAGAACCGATTTCCAATAGAAATCAAGCGAAAAAAATCTAAGTCCGAATTGTCAACTGTCAACAAATTGACAGTTGACAATTCAACTTTTGGGGAAAAAAAACTAAGTCCGAACGATAAAATCGTCATAAAACTATGTTAGAACCGATTTCCAATAGAAATCAAGCGAAAAAATTCTAAGTCCGAATTGTCAACTGTCAACCAGTTGACAGTTGACAATTCAACTTTTGGGAAAAAAACTAAGTCCGAACGATAAAATCGTCATAAAACTATGTTAGAACCGATTTCCAATAGAAATCAAGCGAAAAAAATTCTAAGTCCGAATTGTCAACTGTCAACCAGCTGACAGTTGACAATTCTAAGTCCGAATTGTCAACTGTCAACCAGTTGACAGTTGACAGTTGACAATTCAACTTTTGGAAAAAAAAAACTAAGTCCGAACGATAAAATTGTCATAAAACTATGTTAGAACCGATTTCCAACAGAAATCAAGCGAAAAAATTCTAAGTCCGAATTGTCAACTGTCAACCAGTTGACAGTTGACAATTCAACTTTTGTGAAAAAAACTAAGTCCGAACGATAAAATCGACAAAACTATGTTAGAACCGATTTCCAATAGAAATCAAGCGAAAAAATTCTAAGTCCGAATTGTCAACTGTCAACCAGTTGACAGTTGACAATTCAACTTTTGGAAAAAAAACTAAGTCCGAACGATAAAATCGTCATAAAACTATGTTAGAACCGATTTCCAACAGAAATCAAGCAAAACAATTCTAAGTCCGAATTGTCAACTGTCAACCAGTTGACAGTTGACAATTCAACTTTTGTGAAAAAACTAAGTCCGAACGATAAAATCGTCATAAAACTATGTTAGAACCGATTTCCAACAGAAATCAAGCGAAAAAATTCTAAGTCCGAATTGTCAACTGTCAACCAGTTGACAGTTTGACAATTCAACTTTTGTGAAAAAAACTAAGTCCGAACGATAAAATCGACAAAACTACGTTAGAACCGATTTCCAATAGAAATCAAGCGAAAAAATTCTAAGTCCGAATTGTCAACTGTCAACCAGTTGACAGTTGACAATTCAACTTTTGGGGAAAAAAACTAAGTCCGAACGATAAAATCGTCATAAAACTATGTTAGAACCGATTTCCAACAGAAATCAAGCGAAAAAATTCTAAGTCCGAATTGTCAACTGTCAACCAGTTGACAGTTGACAATTCAACTTTTGTGAAAAAAACTAAGTCCGAACGATAAAATCGTCATAAATCTATGTTAGAACCGATTTCCAACAGAAATCAAGCAAAAAAATTCTAAGTCCGAATTGTCAACTGTCAACCAGTTGACAGTTGACAATTCAACTTTTGTGAAAAAACTAAGTCCGAACGATAAAATCGTCATAAAACTATGTTAGAACCGATTTCCAACAGAAATCAAGCGAAAAAATTCTAAGTCCGAATTGTCCACTGTCAACCAGTTGACAGTTTGACAATTCAACTTTTGTGAAAAAAACTAAGTCCGAACGATAAAATCGACAAAACTACGTTAGAACCGATTTCCAATAGAAATCAAGCGAAAAAATTCTAAGTCCGAATTGTCAACTGTCAACCAGTTGACAGTTGACAATTCAACTTTTGGGGAAAAAAACTAAGTCCGAACGATAAAATCGTCATAAAACTATGTTAGAACCGATTTCCAATAGAAATCAAGCGAAAAAATTCTAAGTCCGAACTGTCAACTGTCAATTGACAGTTGACAATTCAACTTTTGTGAAAAAAAAACTAAGTCCGAACGATAAAATCGTCATAAAACTATGTTAGAACCGATTTCCAACAGAAATCAAGCGAAAAAATTCTAAGTCCGAATTGTCAACTGTCAACCAGTTGACAGTTGACAATTCAACTTTTGTGAAAAAAACTAAGTCCGAACGATAAAATCGACATAAAACTATGTAAGAACCGATTTCCAATAGAAATCAAGCGAAAAAATTCTAAGTCCGAATTGTCAACTGTCAACCAGTTGACAGTTGACAATTCAACTTTTGTGAAAAAAACTAAGTCCGAACGATAAAATCGTCATAAAACTATGTTAGAACCGATTTCCAACAGAAATCAAGCGAAAAAATTCTAAGTCCGAATTGTCAACTGTCAACCAGTTGACAGTTGACAATTCAACTTTTGGGAAAAAAAAAAACTAAGTCCGAACGATAAAATCGTCATAAAACTATGTTAGAACCGATTTCCAATAGAAATCAAGCGAAAAAAATCTAAGTCCGAATTGTCAACTGTCAACAAATTGACAGTTGACAATTCAACTTTTGGGGAAAAAAAACTAAGTCCGAACGATAAAATCGTCATAAAACTATGTTAGAACCTATTTCCAATAGAAATCAAGCGAAAAAATTCTAAGTCCGAATTGTCAACTGTCAACCAGTTGACAGTTGACAATTCAACTTTTGGGAAAAAAACTAAGTCCGAACGATAAAATCGTCATAAAACTATGTTAGAACCGATTTCCAATAGAAATCAAGCGAAAAAAATTCTAAGTCCGAATTGTCAACTGTCAACCAGCTGACAGTTGACAATTCTAAGTCCGAATTGTCAACTGTCAACCAGTTGACAGTTGACAGTTGACAATTCAACTTTTGGAAAAAAAAAACTAAGTCCGAACGATAAAATTGTCATAAAACTATGTTAGAACCAATTTCCAACAGAAATCAAGCGAAAAAATTCTAAGTCCGAATTGTCAACTGTCAACCAGTTGACAGTTGACAATTCAACTTTTGTGAAAAAAACTAAGTCCGAACGATAAAATCGACAAAACTATGTTAGAACCGATTTCCAATAGAAATCAAGCGAAAAAATTCTAAGTCCGAATTGTCAACTGTCAACCAGTTGACAGTTGACAATTCAACTTTTGGAAAAAAAACTAAGTCCGAACGATAAAATCGTCATAAAACTATGTTAGAACCGATTTCCAACAGAAATCAAGCAAAACAATTCTAAGTCCGAATTGTCAACTGTCAACCAGTTGACAGTTGACAATTCAACTTTTGTGAAAAAACTAAGTCCGAACGATAAAATCGTCATAAAACTATGTTAGAACCGATTTCCAACAGAAATCAAGCGAAAAAATTCTAAGTCCGAATTGTCAACTGTCAACCAGTTGACAGTTTGACAATTCAACTTTTGTGAAAAAAACTAAGTCCGAACGATAAAATCGACAAAACTACGTTAGAACCGATTTCCAATAGAAATCAAGCGAAAAAATTCTAAGTCCGAATTGTCAACTGTCAACCAGTTGACAGTTGACAATTCAACTTTTGGGGAAAAAAACTAAGTCCGAACGATAAAATCGTCATAAAACTATGTTAGAACCGATTTCCAACAGAAATCAAGCGAAAAAATTCTAAGTCCGAATTGTCAACTGTCAACCAGTTGACAGTTGACAATTCAACTTTTGTGAAAAAAACTAAGTCCGACCGATAAAATCGTCATAAATCTATGTTAGAACCGATTTCCAACAGAAATCAAGCAAAAAAATTCTAAGTCCGAATTGTCAACTGTCAACCAGTTGACAGTTGACAATTCAACTTTTGTGAAAAAACTAAGTCCGAACGATAAAATCGTCATAAAACTATGTTAGAACCGATTTCCAACAGAAATCAAGCGAAAAAATTCTAAGTCCGAATTGTCCACTGTCAACCAGTTGACAGTTTGACAATTCAACTTTTGTGAAAAAAACTAAGTCCGAACGATAAAATCGACAAAACTACGTTAGAACCGATTTCCAATAGAAATCAAGCGAAAAAATTCTAAGTCCGAATTGTCAACTGTCAACCAGTTGACAGTTGACAATTCAACTTTTGGGGAAAAAAACTAAGTCCGAACGATAAAATCGTCATAAAACTATGTTAGAACCGATTTCCAATAGAAATCAAGCGAAACAATTCTAAGTCCGAACTGTCAACTGTCAATTGACAGTTGACAATTCAACTTTTGTGAAAAAAAAAACTAAGTCCGAACGATAAAATCGTCATAAAACTATGTTAGAACCGATTTCCAACAGAAATCAAGCGAAAAAATTCTAAGTCCGAATTGTCAACTGTCAACCAGTTGACAGTTGACAATTCAACTTTTGTGAAAAAAACTAAGTCCGAACGATAAAATCGACATAAAACTATGTTAGAACCGATTTCCAATAGAAATCAAGCGAAAAAATTCTAAGTCCGAATTGTCAACTGTCAACCAGTTGACAGTTGACAATTCAACTTTTGTGAAAAAAACTAAGTCCGAACGATAAAATCGTCATAAAACTATGTTAGAACCGATTTCCAACAGAAATCAAGCGAAAAAATTCTAAGTCCGAATTGTCAACTGTCAACCAGTTGACAGTTGACAATTCAACTTTTGGGAAAAAAAAAAACTAAGTCCGAACGATAAAATCGTCATAAAACTATGTTAGAACCGATTTCCAATAGAAATCAAGCGAAAAAAATCTAAGTCCGAATTGTCAACTGTCAACAAATTGACAGTTGACAATTCAACTTTTGGGGAAAAAAAACTAAGTCCGAACGATAAAATCGTCATAAAACTATGTTAGAACCGATTTCCAACAGAAATCAAGCGAAAAAATTCTAAGTCCGAATTGTCAACTGTCAACCAGTTGACAGTTGACAATTCAACTTTTTGAAAAAAAACTAAGTCCGAACGATAAAATCGTCATAAAACTATGTTAGAACCGATTTCCAATAGAAATCAAGCGAAAAAAATTCTAAGTCCGAATTGTCAACTGTCAACCAGCTGACAGTTGACAATTCAACTTTTGTGAAAAAAAAACTAAGTCCGAACAATAAAATCGTCATAAAACTATGTAAGAACCGATTTCCAACAGAAATCAAGCGAAAAATTTCTAAGTCCGAATTCAACTTTTGTGAAAAAAAAAACTAAGTCCGAACGATAAAATCGTCATAAAACTGTGTTAGAACCGATTTCCAACAGAAATCAAGCGAAAAAATTCTAAGTCCGAATTGTCAACTGTCAACCAGTTGACAGTTGACAATTCAACTTTTGTGAAAAAAACTAAGTCCGAACGATAAAATCGACATAAAACTATGTTAGAACCGATTTCCAACAGAAATCAAGCGAAAAAATTCTAAGTCCGAATTGTCAACTGTCAACCAGTTGACAGTTTGACAATTCAACTTTTGTGAAAAAACTAAGTCCGAACGATAAAATCGACATAAAACTATGTTAGAACCGATTTCCAATAGAAATCAAGCGAAAAAATTCTAAGTCCGAATTGTCAACTGTCAACCAGTTGACAGTTGACAATTCAACTTTTGTGAAAAAAAACTAAGTCCGAACGATAAAATCGTCATAAAACTATGTTAGAACCGATTTCCAATAGAAATCAAGCGAAAAAATTCTAAGTCCGAATTGTCAACTGTCAACCAGTTGACAGTTGACAATTCAACTTTTGTGAAAAAAACTAAGTCCGAACGATAAAATCGACATAAAACTATGTTAGAACAGATTTCCAATAGAAATCAAGCGAAAAAATTCTAAGTCCGAATTGTCAACTGTCAACCAGTTGACAGTTGACAATTCAACTTTTGTGAAAAAAAAAACTAAGTCCGAACGTTAAAATCGTCATAAAACTATGTTAGAACCGATTTCCAACAGAAATCAAGCGAAAAAATTCTAAGTCCGAATTGTCAACTGTCAACCAGTTGACAGTTGACAATTCAACTTTTGTGAAAAAAAAAGTAAGTCCGAACGATAAAATCGTCATAAAACTATGTTAGAACCGATTTCCAACAGAAATCAAGCGAAAAAATTCTAAGTCCGAATTGTCAACTGTCAACCAGTTGACAGTTGACAATTCAACTTTTGGGAAAAAAACTAAGTCCGAACGATAAAATCGTCATAAAACTATGTTAGAACCGATTTCCAACAGAAATCAAGCGAAAAAAATTCTAAGTCCGAATTGTCAACTGTCAACCAGTTGACAGTTGACAATTCAACTTTTGTGAAAAAAACTAAGTCCGAACGATAAAATCGACATAAAACTATGTTAGAAACGATTTCCAACAGAAATCAAGCGAAAAAAATCTAAGTCCGAATTGTCAACTGTCAACCAGTTGACAGTTGACAATTCAACTTTTGTGAAAAAAACTAAGTCCGAACGATAAAATCGACATAAAACTATGTTAGAACCGATTTCCAATAGAAATCAAGCGAAAATATTCTAAGTCCGAATTGTCAACTGTCAACCAGTTGACAGTTGACAATTCAACTTTTGTGAAAAAAAAAAACTAAGTCCGAACGATAAAATCGTCATAAAACTATGTTAGAACCGATTTCCAACAGAAATCAAGCGAAAAAATTCTAAGTCCGAATTGTCAACTGTCAACCAGTTGACAGTTGACAATTCAACTTTTGGGAAAAAAACTAAGTCCGAACGATAAAATCGTCATAAAACTATGTTAGAACCGATTTCCAATAGAAATCAAGCGAAAAAATTCTAAGTCCGAATTGTCAACTGTCAACCAGTTGACAGTTGACAATTCAACTTTTGTGAAAAAAAACTAAGTCCGAACGATAAAATCGTCATAAAACTATGTTAGAACCGATTTCCAACAAATATCAAGCGAAAAAATTCTAAGTCCGAATTGTCAACTGTCAACCAGTTGACAGTTGACAATTCAACTTTTGTGAAAAAAACTAAGTCCGAACGATAAAATCGTCATAAATCTATGATAGAACCGATTTCCAACAGAAATCAAGCGAAAAAATTCTAAGTCCGAATTGTCAACTGTCAACCAGTTGACAGTTGACAATTCAACTTTTGGGGAAAAAAAACTAAGTCCGAACGATAAAATCGTCATAAAACTATGTTACAACCGATTTCCAATAGAAATCAAGCGAAAAAATTCTAAGTCCGAATTGTCAACTGTCAACCAGTTGACAATTCAACTTTTGTGGAAAAAACTAAGTCCGAACGATAAAATCGACATAAAACTATGTTAGAACCGATTTCCAATAGAAATCAAGCGAAAAAAATCTAAGTCCGAATTGTCAACTGTCAACCAGTTGACAGTTGACAATTCAACTTTTGGGGAAAAAAACTAAGTCCGAACGATAAAATCGTCATAAAACTATGTTAGAACCGATTTCCAATAGAAATCAAGCGAAAAAATTCTAAGTCCGAACTGTCAACTGTCAATTGACAGTTGACAATTCAACTTTTGTGAAAAAAAAAACTAAGTCCGAACGATAAAATCGTCATAAAACTACGTTAGAACCGATTTCCAACAGAAATCAAGCGAAAAAATTCTAAGTCCGAATTGTCAACTGTCAACCAGTTGACAGTTGACAATTCAACTTTTGTGAAAAAAACTAAGTCCGAACGATAAAATCGACATAAAACTATGTTAGAACCGATTTCCAATAGAAATCAAGCGAAAAAATTCTAAGTCCGAATTGTCAACTGTCAACCAGTTGACAGTTGACAATTCAACTTTTGTGAAAAAAACTAAGTCCGAACGATAAAATCGTCATAAAACTATGTTAGAACCGATTTCCAACAGAAATCAAGCGAAAAAATTCTAAGTCCGAATTGTCAACTGTCAACCAGTTGACAGTTGACAATTCAACTTTTGGGAAAAAAAAAACTAAGTCCGAACGATAAAATCGTCATAAAACTATGTTAGAACCGATTTCCAATAGAAATCAAGCGAAAAAAATCTAAGTCCGAATTGTCAACTGTCAACAAATTGACAGTTGACAATTCAACTTTTGGGGAAAAAAAAACTAAGTCCGAACGATAAAATCGTCATAAAACTATGTTAGAACCGATTTCCAACAGAAATCAAGCGAAAAAATTCTAAGTCCGAATTGTCAACTGTCAACCAGTTGACAGTTGACAATTCAACTTTTTGAAAAAAACTAAGTCCGAACGATAAAATCGACATAAAACTATGTTAGAACCGATTTCCAACAGAAATCAAGCGAAAAAATTCTAAGTCCGAATTGTCAACTGTCAACCAGTTGACAGTTGACAATTCAACTTTTGTGAAAAAAACTAAGTCCGAACGATAAAATCGACATAAAACTATGTTAGAACCGATTTCCAATAGAAATCAAGCGAAAAAAATCTAAGTCCGAATTGTCAACTGTCAACCAGTTGACAGTTGACAATTCAACTTTTGGGAAAAAAACTAAGTCCGAACGATAAAATCGTCATAAAACTATGTTAGAACCGATTTCCAATAGAAATCAAGCGAAAAAATTCTAAGTCCGAATTGTCAACTGTCAACCAGTTGACAGTTGACAATTCAACTTTTGGGAAAAAAACTAAGTCCGAACGATAAAATCGACATAAAACTATGTTAGAACCGATTTCCAATAGAAATCAAGCGAAAAAATTCTAAGTCCGAATTGTCAACTGTCAACCAGTTGACAGTTGACAATTCAACTTTTGGGAAAAAAACTAAGTCCGAACGATAAAATCGTCATAAAACTATGTTAGAACCGATTTCCAAC
This sequence comes from Rugalucina vietnamica, assembly GCA_964017185.1. Classification (NCBI taxonomy): domain Eukaryota; kingdom Metazoa; phylum Mollusca; class Bivalvia; order Lucinida; family Lucinidae; genus Rugalucina; species Rugalucina vietnamica. Next base: position 19,871,765 of record OZ024873.1, read on the forward strand.
AGAAATCAAGCGAAAAAATTCTAAGTCCGAATTGTCAACTGTCAACCAGTTGACAGTTGACAATTCAACTTTTGTGAAAAAAATAAGTCCGAACGATAAAATCGTCATAAAACTATGTTAGAACCGATTTCCAACAGAAATCAAGCGAAAAAATTCTAAGTCCGAATTGTCAACTGTCAACCAGTTGACAGTTGACAATTCAACTTTTGTGAAAAAAAAAACTAAGTCCGAACGTTAAAATCGTCATAAAACTATGTTAGAACCGATTTCCAACAGAAATCAAGCGAAAAAATTCTAAGTCCGAATTGTCAACTGTCAACCAGTTGACAGTTGACAATTCAACTTTTGTGAAAAAAAAAGTAAGTCCGAACGATAAAATCGTCATAAAACTATGTTAGAACCGATTTCCAACAGAAATCAAGCGAAAAAATTCTAAGTCCGAATTGTCAACTGTCAACCAGTTGACAGTTGACAATTCAGCTTTTGGGAAAAAAACTAAGTCCGAACGATAAAATCGTCATAAAACTATGTTAGAACCGATTTCCAACAGAAATCAAGCGAAAAAAATTCTAAGTCCGAATTGTCAACTGTCAACCAGTTGGCAGTTGACAATTCAACTTTTGTGAAAAAAACTAAGTCCGAACGATAAAATCGACATAAAACTATGTTAGAAACTATTTCCAACAGAAATCAAGCGAAAAAAATCTAAGTCCGAATTGTCAACTGTCAACCAGTTGACAGTTGACAATTCAACTTTTGTGAAAAAAAACTAAGTCCGAACGATAAAATCGTCATAAAACTATGTTAGAACCGATTTCCAACAAAAATCAAGCGAAAAAATTCTAAGTCCGAATTGTCAACTGTCAACCAGTTGACAGTTGACAATTCAACTTTTGTGAAAAAAACTAAGTCCGAACGATAAAATCGTCATAAATCTATGTTAGAACCGATTTCCAACAGAAATCAAGCGAAAAAATTCTAAGTCCGAATTGTCAACTGTCAACCAGTTGACAGTTGACAATTCAACTTTTGTGAAAAAAAACTAAGTCCGAACGATAAAATCGTCATAAAACTATGTTACAACCGATTTCCAATAGAAATCAAGCGAAAAAATTCTAAGTCCGAATTGTCAACTGTCAACCAGTTGACAATTCAACTTTTGTGAAAAAAACTAAGTCCGAACGATAAAATCGACATAAAACTATGTTAGAACCGATTTCCAATAGAAATCAAGCGAAAAAAATCTAAGTCCGAATTGTCAACTGTCAACCAGTTGACAGTTGACAATTCAACTTTTGGGAAAAAAACTAAGTCCGAACGATAAAATCGTCATAAAACTATGTTAGAACCGATTTCCAATAGAAATCAAGCGAAAAAATTCTAAGTCCGAACTGTCAACTGTCAATTGACAGTTGACAATTCAACTTTTGTGAAAAAAAAACTAAGTCCGAACGATAAAATCGTCATAAAACTATGTTAGAACCGATTTCCAACAGAAATCAAGCGAAAAAATTCTAAGTCCGAATTGTCAACTGTCAACCAGTTGACAGTTGACAATTCAACTTTTGTGAAAAAAACTAAGTCCGAACGATAAAATCGACATAAAACTATGTTAGAACCGATTTCCAATAGAAATCAAGCGAAAAAATTCTAAGTCCGAATTGTCAACTGTCAACCAGTTGACAGTTGACAATTCAACTTTTGGGAAAAAAAACTAAGTCCGAACGATAAAATCGTCATAAAACTATGTTAGAACCGATTTCCAATAGAAATCAAGCGAAAAAAAATTCTAAGTCCGAATTGTCAACTGTCAACTGTCAACTAACTTTACGTTCATACTAGAGGACCAATGTTAACGCTCACCTGAGATCTGAGATAAACGAAATTTGACTTTGACTGGCAAAGTGGTTTCAGAGATCTGTGAATAATATTATGGTTATTTTCATGTATACTGCATTTGGGTGGGGGAAGACGAACTCCAGGGATCTCTCTCTCTCTCTCTTTTTTTTTTTTTTTTTTTTTTTTTTTTTTAGATTATTTAAATGCTCAGTCCATTTGCCCATTTCCAGTAAGTTTTGCCCTTCAAATGACATTTTAATAAATTTCTCCATTTAAGTGCATGGGCGATCTAAGTTGGCCATAAAATAGGTCAAGGTGATCACAGGGCCATGATTTAGAAACATTATAGTTACCTTGCAGTAAAATACGTCAAAGGCCAATAAGGCCAAGTGTCAATACAATTGGCCCAACGGTTCCGGAGATACTTTTTGAAGGGATTTTACCATATACATGTACATGTATGGCATGGCGACCATCTTGGTCATGTGACCTGGATTATTTATAACCACATTCCGTTAAAGTTTGACTTTAATTGGCTATACTGTTTCAGAGAAGACTTATTATATACATGTATACTATCCCGGGTAGGCGGCAGACTAACCCCTGGGGTCCATTTGTTTAGAATCTTAAAATCTCCAGTCCATTTGCCCATTTCCCACAGGTTTTGCCCTTCAAATGACATTTTGACAATTTTGCTTATTCAAGTGCATGGGCGACCTTTGTTGACCTTGCCATAAAATAGGTCAAGAAAATCACAGAAACATGATTTATAAGCATAATTGTACTGCGTTAGGTCCAGATGCTACATGCCAAGTTTCTTTGAAAAAGTACAAGTAGGCAAAGATCAGGAAAAAGCGATACCAGAAAAAGATTCCCACTCCAAAAACCGAGGTGGGAAATAACAATCAGGTAACCCTGAAAACATATCGTAAGCCGAATGAGCAGCTGTTTTCCCAATAGGTGGCCACTCAGTTACCCAAACCCAAATATGAAAGCATACATAAGGCGCCAATAGCACAACAATTTTTAAACACCAAGACATAAAACAAAAAGAACCACAACAGAAGTATCGCCTTAGAACGATCAGTAAAATAAAGTTACTGGCGGGCTTAAACCGGTTTTACATGGCCATAACCTCACCCTCAGCTTCTGCAGAGGTTCATAACATTTAGTTAGTTCTTCGGTCCTCGTGGTGAATCTCTAACTAGTTAATGAATCATCAAGAACAAACAAATAAATCACGATAAACATCCTGATGAATCAAAAACCAGGACTCACAGATTGAGTAAGCTGCCCGACGATGGAGATCCCTGGGCACCGAATAACTTACTAACTCCGGAGCAAAAGAAAAAACACCAGTTGGACCCCGGTGGGCCAAACAACAGACAAGAAGCTCCGGTCCCAACCAACTAAAGAAGGCAGCGTAGTTATCAACATGATTGGGTTAAAAACTAAGCATGCAGACTGTCGCATAACATTCAAGTTATAACCTATTCGTCTGTAACGTGTTATGATTTTTCTGAACTGAAAAGAAAAATCATTACTTCCTATAAAATTCTTAAATCGGTCTACCGGTTCCGGAGGAGAAGATTTTTGAAGGGGTTTTACCTAATATGGTCACGTGAACTGGATTATCAGCTATGTCCCACAAACAGACGACCGTTAAAGAACAGTATCGAATTAGTAATGGGGCTGTCACACATTGTCTAGTGGCTTTGCCTCTGCTTGTACATGCTCCTGATCATTGCATATTGTATTTACACCCAATACCCATGTATACGGATCAATTGATTGTATTCATTATTTAAGAACTTGGAACCGCATTCTGAGTTACAATATCACGAATTTTTAAAAGCATTTAAACGATTACAGCAGCAAACCCACTTAAAACAAATGCCAACAAGATGTCAAACTAATCAAAACATCTTTGTTTGGAAAAGTAAATCGCGCTGCTTTAAGTCTCAATTTTCATATCTGGAGCAACAACTGATTCTAAGTATTTTCTCTCCAGATAAATTCTCTCATTAAATAGCTGTATCATCAAAACTAATGATGCTGTTTTGCTGTTTTCAGTCGCGTCGAAACGGTATAATTCTTCATGTGAAGGATACGATAAGACCTTGCGCGGCTTAAATTTATGAATATATAAAATATGGAACGTCGCTCTTAAAACGCAACAAAAACTTCTTTGCTGATCGGTATAACGGCGAGATTGATATTCACCGCTGGTGACATCCAGTACAAGTCTGTTCCTCTTTCAGGGGTGTTGTCTGATCAGGGTCTGCCATTTGAAGATGCATAATATACCATTTTAAGACATATTGTTTCTGAGTATCAGTTGGACCCCGGTGGTCCAAGCAACAGACAAGAAGCTCCCGTCCCAACCAACTAAAATGAATAGCTTTAAGTCGGGGCAATCATAGAGTCTGACGCCCGACCCACCAGCGTGCATTTAAAGAAGGCAGCATAGTTATCAACCATGATTGGGTTAAAAACTTAGCATGCAGACTGTCGCATGAGAGGAACCTGACAGATTTAGTCAACAGTTACCTTTATGTAAAATGAGCCACATCATGAGAAAACCGTTGTTTCTGCATATGCGAAAACAAAGATGCGGCCACATGGTGGCTGTCTAGCTTTTGATTTCCATCGGAATGCACTTTTGGTTTCGCTACAAGGATAGTGCTATTGCTCTTCTACTTTTATCCAAAAGTTCAAACTGCTAACTTTCTTTTGTGACTGCACAACCCGATTTGTATTATATCGGACCCGGTCGGAAAACCCGAAGACCGTTTGTCTCGAGAAGAGATTTTAATAGTCTGTAGGAAGCAAATTGTATTGGCTTTGGCACGGCAAAACCAGTATAACATATCATTTACTGTGGTCAATATCTTCATGATTTATAACTGAGCGACCGCTTTATGCTTTAAAATGCGGCCAAACTTGATGTTTTCTCCACGTGATATGTTTGAAATAGAAATAATTGCAAGAGATTGGTGTCCCACATTAAAAAAAAAACAAACTATGTTTAATAAATAAAATTGGTTTACAAGTCCGAATAAAACGGCGATATCTTATTTGTTCACCATAAATCAGCCTATACTATCAGATATTCTAGTTTATTATGTTGTCATGTCAAACATAATTAATATGTCTGCAAAGTCATTATTATAACCACTAAGGATTCTAATTATTGTTTAACTGTCAGCCAGAAAGACAACACTTTTCCTAAAAATGATGGTAAAGTCACTAGAAATGAACATATCTTAGATACATAACCACAATTTATGCTGCTAACAGTGTCTGTATTGAAGGGACATCGAAAGTAAAATTGGTAGATAAAAAACGAGGTTGTGCTTAGTAAGAATTGAAATAAAAGCCAAATTTTCAAGATTAAAAAGGTAAGCAACACCAATGAACTAGCACAATCAGATCCAACAATATGTTAAAGGATGCAGCTGGAAAAAAAAATGAAAAATGTGCAAATGCGGTAGATAAAACTATCGGCTATGTGCCAAAAAGAGACCGCAAAAGTTTTGTTTAAACGAATAAGTAATGGGACTGTCAGACATTAGCCTGTTTTCCAACTGGATTCAGAGGCGTGACTTTGCCTCTTCTTGCATCTGCTCCTGACACTGCATACTTTTTACACTTTTAAGAATTTACCCCCAATACCCGTGTGTGCAGATCAAGTTATTTTAAATATGATAAGAACTTGAACCACTTTTGTCAGAGTTGATGTTATTGTTAAGACTGTTTATAGCTATAAAGCATTTCACAATTGCGAATTCTCCTAATTTACATCAACATTCTACGTTACAATACCACGATGTTTTAACATTTAAACGATTTCTGCAGCGCCACGTAAAATAAATGCCAACAAGTTTTCAAACTATTCAACACATCTTTTTTCGGAAAAGTAAATCGCACTGCTTTTAGTCTCAATTTTCAAATCTGGAGGAACAGCTGATTCTAAACATTTTTCTCCCAATATAATTCCTGTCATTAAATAGCTGTATCATCAAAACTAATGATGTTGTTTTGATGTTTTCAGTCGCGCCTAGACGGAATAATGCTAAGCGTAAAAATTCAGGTTGGAGTCTAATAACGGTCCGTCATATGATGATACCTGTACCTGTCATACCATTTTAAGACACTGTTTAAATAGATGTATTATCCATTTAAAAATAATAATAATAATAATAAATAAATAAATAAAAAAAAATAAATAAATAAATAGATAAACCGCTTCTTTCATCACTTTCCCTTCACTTATTCGCATGTAATGGTTACCATTTTTATATTCATTTATTTCTAAGCTGCATGAACAGCTGACAGACAGAGACTTATCATGACTTATTTGTGCAAAGCAACGCCAAGTGTACCATTAATATTTTGTAGAATGGATTAAACAATCTTCGGACCGACGATTTGATTCCTAAATGCCCAGAGTCCATTTGTTCAAAACTTCGTTAGCTTAACGCTGTCGTTAGGCCCTCAATTTGTTAAAGATATATCGACTTCAAAAGCAAAGACAGTTATTTTTTGTTGAAATATGTGACATCACATTTGTTTCAACAAAACAAAAATAACAGTGTATTTGTTATATTGCTATGTAAAATTTTAACGAATCGTTAACTAACGATGTCATTAATTTAGAAGAACTGGGCCCAGAATGTTAAAATTCCTTCAAAGACACGTGCCACATACGACTCATGCTTCAGATGTCTCTGACCTTCTATCAATAAATCTATCTAGATAGGGGTCCATCATCTCTTCCTATCTATTGACCACAGTTTTCAAGGCCATACGGTTACTATATATCATCGGTTATGTGATCTTATTTAGAATCGCATTACTCGACAGACATGTTATTTAATTTTACACGACGCAAAACAAAATAGCCTGACACCTAAATCTTATGTTTCTTATGTTATCATAAATCACGATTGAAGATTCAAAATATAATCATGTCAATGTTAGACGACGGAGTAGGCCCAAGTTGGTCTACACCTGCATCAACTGGAAACTGCGGTACGTTCTTTTAATCTTATATGTACATATCCTGTATGGATACGCCTTCACGCGGCAAAAACATTTTGTGGCTTGTCCAGGGCACACTCCACAACTGCCATGATTACTTGCGCGTTTCGAGATAACCAGTCAATTATCTTAAATCATAGGTGTTGTTATTCATATAGCGAAGCATTGCCAACTGACCTTCCATAAAAGAATTTACCTGGGTGGTGTAATTGAGCTTCAAATCTTTGGCCCCGTCCTTTGGGGCCATGTGGAATAGATGGGCTACTTGTGCCTCCAGACAAAAAAGTACAAAAAGGTACAAATAGGCAACGATCAGGAAAAGGCGCAATCAGAAAAAGATTCCCACTCCAAAATCCGAGGCGGGAAAACGCCAAAATAACAGTATGGTACTTATACCGTGAATACATTTCGTAAGCCCAATGAGCAGCTATTTTCCCAATAGGTGGCCACTCAGTTACCTAAACTTAACTGAAAATATGATAACATACATAAAGCGCCAACAGCACAAAAAATTATAAACACCAAGACATAAAACAAAAGTAACCACCACAGATGCATCGCCTTGGAACGATCAGTTATATAAAATTACTGGCGGGTTTAAACCGGTTTTACAGGATCCTAACCTTGCCCTCAGTTTCTGCAGTGGTTCATAACATTTAGTTACTTGTTCGGTCCTCGTAGTGAATCTCTAACTAGTCAATGAATCATCATGGACAAACAAATAAATCATGATATTTTAAATTCCATGATGAATCAAAAACGAGGACTCACAGAATGAGTAAGCTGTCCGACGATGGAGATCCCTGGGCGCCCAATAACTTACTAACTCCGGAGCAAAAGAAAACCACCAGTTGAATACCGGTGGGCCATGCAACAGTCAAGAAGCTCCGGCCCCAACCAACAGAAATGAATAGGTTTATGTTGGGTCCATCATAGAGTCTGACGCCCGACCCACAAGTTATATCATATACGTCTGTAACGCGTAATCATTTTTCTGAATTAAAGTAGCCGAAGATCTAGAAAAGGCGCACTCAGATAAAGATTCCCACTCCAAAAGCCGAGGTGGGAAAAAACTTTTACATGACCGTAACATCACCCTCAGCTTCTGCAGTGGTTCAAAACATTTGGGTAGTTCTTCGGCCCTCGTGGTGAATCTCTATTTAGTCAATAAATCATCAAGAACAAACAGATAAATCATAATAAATATCCTGATGAATCAAAAACGAGGACTCAAAAGATTCAGTAAGCTGCCTGACGATGGAGATCCCTGGGCGGCAAATAACTTACTAACTCCGGAGCAAAAGAAAAACACCAGTTGGACCCCATTACATTCGTACAGTTAAACCTTATTTATTTTATTGGATGGTTACATTCAAAGATTTCCCTGATATTGGGTAGAAGTCTCATTAAACGTAAGCAACGTCCCGACATGACCATAGCTGTTGACTGGGACAAAGTCCAACACATCATCTTAACAATTCTGATTTTGATCATGCAAAGTTATACACTGACTGAATACCAAGTTCTGTGTATCGCATGCACTAAGACTCTGTAAATGTGAGGAGAGTTCATTAGGTAGATGAACTTCTAGCCTGGCTCCAGTCCTTGAATTTTAGCAAAGGTGAATAATTCTTACTTGACTCCAACTTGACCCCTTTTTCTGATAATATAATCTAGTTACTCAAGTTACTGTTGGGCCAGTCAGAAAATTTTGGTCATAGGTCAGTCGTTTTTTTAATGTAGATAAAAAAACAGTCGTTTTTTTAATGTAGAAAAAAAACAAAAACAGTAACGACTGGAGCCAGTCTAATGATCTTCATTTACTTAGAAAACTAACCACTTGATAATTCGAAACGAAAACGATAAACCTTAAGTATTGTAAAGACAGCATGCCATTAGTTTCAATCAAATATGATTAAGTGACATCATATTTTGTAACTTGATATGCATTTTTCTCGGAATCACTCAGCTGTCAAACAATATGAGCAAAAAGGTAAAGTAGGCAAAGTTCAGGAAAAGGTGCAATCAGAAAGAGATTCCCACTCCAATAACCGAGGTGGGAAAAAACTAAATCAACAATCAGGTACTGATACTATGAAAACATACAGTAAACCGAATGAGCAGCTATTTTCCCAATAGGTGGCCACTCAGTTACCTAAACTTAACTAAAATATGAAAACATACATAGGGCGTCAACAGCACAATTTTTTTTAAACACCAACACGAATTAAAAAATACATGTAGACGGTCTGAATTGTGTTTAGTCATAACATAGAGAAAACACGCACCACCCACAGTTTGCATCATAGGTTTTCTAATCGGTTAAGAATTAATTGGCCTTGGAAAAACGTTTGTAACACAGAGTAATAGTGTCCTGTTGTGTTGAACTTCACTGTGAATGTTGTCGAAATATTATAGAATCGGAAATTGTGAAGGTCTTGCTAGAAATTCCCAACCTTTCTTATCAGACGGCGTTTTGAATCTAGTCAGTGAGTGCGCAAAATCAAATTAACGTCGCATGCAGTTTTGTGACGTCAACTTTAGTTCACTTTTTATGACGTCAACGCCGTACCTCCACAAGACAGAAAATCGCAGAGAACGTCACATATTTTCTCATGGCATTAGTCATCTGTATTGTAATACGAGCCAGTAGATCCAAAGCATGCACGAGTCTGTAAAAACACGTCTGAGCAATTTAAGAACGTGATAATATTATATTGTATCAGATTACTATCAACATTAACAGATTAAGTGAAACGGTTCAATTGTACAATATAGGTTCAGTAATTTTATATTACTGATCTTTCCAAGGCGATACTTCTGTTGAGGTTTTTATTGTTTTGTGTTTTGGAGTCGAATTTTTGTGCTGTTTGTGCCATTTGTGCGTTTCATATTTTAGTTCAGTTCGGGTAACTGAGTGGCCGCCTATTGGGAAATAGCTGCTCACTCGGCTCACGATATGTTTTCTTGGTATAAGAACCTATATGTCATTTTGGTTTTTTCCCACCCCTCGGTTTGTGGGGTGGAAAATTCTTTCTGATTGCGCCATTTCCTGATCATTGCCTACTTTTACCTTTCAATGGAACAATATACGATTTGAAATTTCAAATTGTTTGCCTGTTACAAAGACCGTTGCACGACTGAACACACTCACGACCGCTGGAAAATTTTACACTAAAGCCTAAACCCACAAAACGACATCATACACAACGCTTGGATACTAGTTGAAGAAAAATGACTAAATCCATTTATGTTTACGTTTAAATATAAGTAAGTGAATGAGTTCTATTTGTGGGTATTTTCCAGATCAGGTCATTAAGATAGCTGTGATGCACATATACGCTTTTCATAGGGGCAAGACCATGGTTTTGCTCTTTTTATACATCACTTTCATTTGGTCGCCTGTTAATTTGAATGGGAAAAATGAAATAATGCCATTTGGAGGGAAATACTTGCAGGAAATGGTCAAATGGTCGGAAGGTTGATGTTTATGAACACAATATGACCCCAGTGCTTGTATTTGACTTATGACCACACTATACAAATGCAATTTGCTCTGACATTACTTGACCACTCAGTCAAAGGCATATGTCACGTGAATATATTAATGGTACATGTAGATCTAGGTGGGAATAAAACTTGGTAGACAATGATCTTGAAACTTGGTACGAAGCATTGTGACTCTTTCAAAAGAGCTTTCCAATGCTTGTACATGTACATGTATATAGAATTTGGATGACAACTTATTTTTGGACCAGGTAAAATTCGGTCGTCCATGCATTTGGATGTGAGAAAGCTGTCACAATTTCATTCAAAAATGAGCAATGGCAATGTTTGCAGATAATTGACAGCATTTTTGAACCGGGCTCTGTCTATTGCAAGATTGCTTTTCAGACCAAAACGCACGGGATGATCAAATTCATACTATGAATTTCCTGGAATAAATGGACATTTCAGGAGGATGTCAAAATTTGAGGATTTTCGAAAAAAGTAAAATGAAATATTGTACTGGCTTTGGCACGGCAAAACCAGTATCACATATCATATACTGTGGTCAAAATCTTCGTAATTTATAACTGAGCGACCGCTTTATGCTTTAAAATGCGATCAAACTTGATGTTTTCCCCATGTGATATGCTTGAAATAGAGGTATATATGTGCAAGAGATTGGTGTCCCACATTTAAGAAAGAAAAAATATCAAAACTATGTTAAATAAATAAAACTGGTTAACAAGTCGGAATAATACGGCGATGTCTTATTTGTTCACATTTGTTCACCATAAATCAGCCTATACTACCAGAGAGATTCTAGTTTACTATGTTGTCATGTCAAACATAATTCATATGTCTGCAAAGTCATTATTATTACCACTAAGGATTCTAATTATTGTTAAACTGTCAGCAAGAAAGAGAACACTTTTCCTCAAAAGATGGTAAAGCCACTAGAAATGAACAGATCTTAGATACATAACCACAATTTATGCTGCTAACAGTGTCTGTATTGAAGAGACATCGAAAGTACAATCGGTAGATAAAAAACGAGGTTGTGCTTACTAAGAATTGAAATAAAAGCCAAATTTTCAAGATTAAAAAGGTAAGCAACACCAATGAACTAGCACAATCAGATCCAACAATATGTTAAAGGATGCAGCTGGAAAAAAAAAAGAAAAAAAAAAGTGCATATGCGGTAGATAAAACTATCGGCTATGTGCCATAAAAGAGACCGCAAAAGTTTGATTGAAACGAATAAGTAATGGGGCTGTCAGACATACTGGATTCAGAGGCGTGACTTTGTCTCTTCTTGCATCGGCTCCTGATCATTGCATACTTCTTGCACTTTTAAGAATTTACCACAACACCCGTGTGTGCAGATCAATTTATTTTCAATATGATAAGAACTTGAACCACTTTTGTCAGAGTTAATGTCATTGTTTAGACTGTTTATAGCCATGAAGCATTCACAATTGCGAATTCTCCTAATTTACATCAACATTCTACGTTACAACACCACGATGTTTAAACATTTAAACGATTACTGCAGCGAACCCACGTAAAAAAATGCCAACAAGTTGTCAAACTATTCAACACATCTTTTTTTCGGAAAAGTAAATCGCACTGCTTTTAGTCTCAAGAACAGCTGATTCTAAACATTTTTCTCCCAATATAATTCCTGTCATTAAATAGCTTTATCATCAAAACTAATGATGCCGTTTTGCTGTTTTCAGTCGCGCCGAGACGGAATTATGCTCAGTGTAAAAGATGCGATAATACCTACTATGACTTATATTTATGATCATATTATAAATATGGAATGGCGCTCGTTAAAAACAGCCAGTGCAAGTATGTTCCTCTTTCAGGGTGGAGTCTGATCAGAGTCTGTCATATGAAGATGCCTGTCATAACATTTTAAGTCATACTGTTTAAACTAGATGTATTATCCATTTTACGAAAAAAATAAAAAAAAATAAATAAATAAAAAAAATAAATAAAAATAAATAAAAATAAATAAATTAAAATAAAATAAAAAAAAAAAAAATAAAATAAAAACGCCACTTTCTTCACTTTCCTTTCACTAATTCGCATGTTTTGGCTACCATTTTCAAATTGATTTATTTCAAAGCTGCATGCACAGCTGACAGACAGAGATTACATCATAACCTTGTGGCCTAAGTGTACCATTAATATTTTGTAGAACGGATGGACGATTTTTAAAATTCCTGAATGCCCAAAATGTAAACATTCCTTCAAAGGCACGTGCGACATGAGCCGCGACGTGAGAAAACCGGTCTTCGTGGTTTCCGACCAGTTCTGATGCAAACCGGTCTGTACAGCCATAGAAAAGGGACGTTTTGGACTTAAGTAGAAGAGGATATTATTGTACTATCCGTGTAGCGAAGACAAAGGCAAGGCGCTTATCAGCTGTGCAGTCACTGATCCGATTTTCTCTAGGCTCACATAAGACTGATGCTTCAGATGTCTCTGACCTACTATCAATAAATCTACAGTAACCGTTATTTATCATTATTTGCTTCGTAATTAGTAGACAAAATCTAGGATATATGCTAGTTGCTTTGTAATTTATTGTGCTATATATTAAAACAGGTTATTGTTATGTGCGTTGATTTTGTAGAAAACACAGGTTTAAGTGCATTCGGTACTCGTACTTTTACACTTCCAGCATTGATGTCAGACTTGTTGTTTCGTTAGACCTACAGTACCATTGTGGAAATTGAAGAATAGCCACTACTGTCTGCACAACAGCTTCTAGAATCTGCATTTTTCAAAATTTCACTTTTCTGAAAGACCTCAAGAGAAATATTACCACATCACCATTTTGCATTCCAAAAGTCATAAAAAGTGCCACAATCTTTTTGAAAATCAGTTATCAAATAAAAATTATAAGCCAGAAAATAATTTTGAATAGGGCCTTTTCCACTGTAAAAATGTCAGTAACTATTTTCCCGGAAAAAATCTAATTTGGTTATTTTTCACTTTAAATGCACCAAACCAAATCAAAATTGTATTGTATGGATAATTGATGGCCAAACTCTTGAAATCATTTGGTCCTTTTGGTCCTTTGAGATCAGTGGGGATATTCTGAGAAATCAGAAAATTATTATCGGTTAAGATTCATTTTCTAACCAATGTTTTGATATATTTGGTCCCATTTGGATTTTACTAGACTTTGTATCGACGACGCTGTTAAAGGATGCAACAGTACAGTAATTCTCTCTGGCTCCACATTGCCAAATCTATAGGGTCACTGAAGAGGCTTAAATAGCCGAAACCGCGGTATTTCTCGTTAATATGTTCACTGTTCTTAAAGGATCTAAGTTTATTTGTGTTTCCACGGATTGTCTCGATTTTCATTTTAAGGTGTTTGGATTACAATGTACCTCCCTTGCACATGCAAAAGGCCTATTCAAAATAATTTTTGGGCATTATTATTTTATTATTGAACAATTTTTTTTAATTTATACGGCACTTTTTACGACTTTTGGGTTGCAAAAATATGACATGTCATATTTTTCTTGTGGTGCTTCAGAAAAGTGAGATTTTTAAAAATGCAGTTTCTGAAAAAAAGTTGTGCAGACAGTAAAGCTGTATCCATATAATAGGGGATTTTGAGTATTCAGTTTAATAATTTGATAAATTTTCACACATATTCAGCAAGTAGTGAAGACCTTTGCATGTGTCCTAGGATAAGGCAGCCTTAACTGCCTAACGGGATTTTACATTTTATAGGTAAAATGCATGTGATGGTAGTTCACTAAAACAAACATATGTCTTCAATTAAAGGTTGACGCAAAGTGCTGGTACAATTGTTCACGACTTTTATAGCATGGGGTACAGTCTGATCAGAAATCGTAGCATTGTACCTTGGCATTCTAGGAAGCGATCGCTAATATTTTACAAGCTATAATATACCCATATTTAAAGAGGATGTATACATGTACACCATAATACAGGTTGAAATAAAAAATATTTTATAAGTAGATGAAACACAATACTTATGCATAGCTATCACAATTTACGTGTCTCGTACATACACGTGGATTAGTCGCTGAAAAGTCGAGGGAAAAGCTTGTCTTCGTTTATGATTCTTCATGGTTTATTTTAATTAATTTGTCAGTGATGATTCATTGACTGATTACAGATTCACCACGAGGACCAACATCTTACTAAATGTTGTGAACCACTGTGAGACAAGGTACCTGAACCGTTTCAATGCAGTAAGTCTGATATGGTTCTAATTGTTGTATGTTAAATCATGAAGTATTGAGTTTTTGTGCTGTTTGCATCTTATGTATGTTTTTGTACATGTATATTTAGTTATATCCGTGTAACTGAGTGGCCGCCTTTTGGGAAATAGCACTCACTCGGCTTACGATATGTTCTCTTTGTGCTGGTGCCTGATTTCCCCACCTTGGTTTTGGAGTGGGGATTTCTTTTCTGATGTCACCATAGTCCGACAATCAGGCTTTCGTTCCGTTCACTTCATTTATTTAGTCGGTCGTGAACTCTACTTTGTCGGACAAAGCTGGAGAGAATGGTACCCGGCTCGGAGGCGGCGGACGACTTGTATATCTGCAGTTAATGTCACCATTTCCTGATTTCCTGATCATTGCTTACTTTTACATTGTTAATTCTGATCAGTGCATTTTTCTCTATAGAATCGTATTTCATGGACGTCATGTGTGCGTGTGTAGATTGTCTGTTAATAGTGACCCATGTAGAACAAAGTAAAATGTTTTCACAATTTCACCGTTTGTATAAACTCGGGAAAATGAGACAAATTTTAAACAAACAAACAAGACATAATAAGCCGCACCATATTGTGCGTTTTATTAGGTGGCCGAAAGAAATTACACAGACAGTTGTGTTTAAAAACGCAAGGGGAAAATATAGAACCAAGATTCCCATATCTATTTTAACAAAACATAGGAAGTTATTGAAAAAATAAACAGCTGTTCTGTCATGGTGCTGCTAAACTACTGAGCAAATTAAATTTCTTTCAAAACGAACCTGGTGGAAAACATTGCGAAACAGTAACTTATAAAATATGTGATAGTTTGCGAGTCCAAAGAAGGAATGAGTTAGAGAAAAAAAACAACACTCTTCAGTTAAAGGTTGACGCAAAGTAGTACAATGTTTTCAAGCCTCTGCTTATATAGCATGGTCTACAGCTTGACCAATGTTTTCAATCAGAAATCGTAGCATGATACCGTGGCATTTCCATGAAGCGATCTCTATGCCTAATATTTTTCCCATTTGAAACACAGGAAATATAAGTACAACATAATACAGAATAATATAAAAGTATATTTTCTCAGTAGATAAAACAACAGTTATCCATGGCTACCACAATATATAACGACAAACATGTGGAGTAGACGCTAATATATGCAAGTCCTGGATATTTGAGCCACCTCGTGGGAAAACCAACAATGTGGTTTCCGAACAGGCCCGACACAAACCGGGCTGTACAGTCACAGAAAAGAGCTAGAAGCTTGAAATTTCGGATTTAAGTCGAAGAGGAATTGTACTATCCGTGTTGCGAAAACAAAGGCGCTGATCAGCTTCGCATTTACTGCGAAGCTGATCTGCGCCTTTGTTTTCGCATATGCACATTGTTGGTTTTCCCATGGGGCGGCTCATTTGTCTCTTCAAGCAGTTTTCGTGACGTTATTTGTCCTTGTGTAGATTGCCTTGTGACCTATGTATAACAATACAAAACATTTTCATGATTTCAAAGTATACACAATGACGGTAAAATAAGACAAAATCTTAGAAATACTGTAAGTTCGGAAATTTTCGCGTGACTTTTATTTCGCGAATTTTCTATTTCCCAATTATTAGCGAGACTTTGAATTCGCGATCGAGTACTCTTGCAGTCTATAAAGCTTACAGTAATTCTTTATTAGCGAGAACTTTATTTTCGCGAGGCAACGAATTCGCGAATATTAGCGAAAATTAAGTTCTCGCGAACATTACCGGATTTTACAGTAAGCAAAACAAAACGAACAAATATGACATACAATATCGCAAAAATAATTTGCGTTGAAATATTCAACGTCACTTGCGTATAAAAACAATATCTCAATTATTGTCTAAAAACAAACTTGAAATAACTAACAACAAAATAGGCTAGATACATATAGGCACACACAGTTACCTTTGTCGAACCAATTATAATTTGTTCAGTTCTAATAAAAATCTTGAAATGGATATAACACAGGAACACAACAAACTACAATAGAACGGTCAGTAAATATTATGGGGAGGGCGGGAGTAACCATAAAGTGTTCATATTTATGTGTGCTTCTTTGTTATCTGGAAAATATACAAAAACATGTACAGTGAATCACAATATGTTGCACCCTTAATGTTTTGACGCTATATAATTTGAAAACTAATCATTCTGCACAGTTAATAGAATGGTTGTCAATAAAACAGAACGCTAAGTAAAAGCAGCAAAATATAAAACAATAACAATATCAGCATGGCAATACATATACACTTTTATTTGTATAAAATCACAACAACGAGGCTATTTAAAACAAGTACCAATAATCTTACATGTACAAACACATTTAATGCAAATGAGATCAGAGTGTCTATATAACAACCAAGTGGCTTCACATAATCAGATATTTCTAATATACACTTTGCTTCTCCTACTCTTAATACTGCGTTTACACTATGTTCCCGGCGGCCCCGGCAGCCCCGTTTGCTAGAAACGTAGCGCGCCGTGGAGTTTTGGTAATACATTTCTCTGATTTTCAAGATCTATTACGTTTTGTTACGTTTTCTTACGTTGTATTACGATATCCGTAACAAGGTACAAGTAGGCAAAGATCAGGAAAAGGCGCAATCAGAAAAAGATTCCCACTCCAAAAACCGAGGTGGGAAAAAACCAAACTAACAATCAGGTACTTATACCATGAAACATATCGTAAGCCGAATGAGCAGCTATTTTCCCAATAGGTGGCCACTCAGTTACCTTAACTTAACTAAAAATATGAAAACATACATAAGCCGTGATAGTGATAAGCCGGTGTGTCACGGAGGCGCTAAGGTACGTTACGGTTATCCACGATCTATCACGGTTATTAGCACGTTCTATTACGGCCTGTTACGTTCTGTTGCGGTCAGTTGCGTTTTGACCCAGGCGTGACACGTTTTTTCGGTCTGTCAAGGTTAGCTACGGACGAAACGTAGACACCATACAATATAAAGCACATTTTTTCCTTTTGTATACGAATAGTTCATTTGAAATAATAATAACAATCGCGCTCCTCAACAACCGACTGCAGAGTTGATTAAGAAAGTTCGGGATTGTAATTCTTCTTCAATTGCATAGTGCAGCGTATGGTCTGTATTGTTCACTATAGTGACTGCTCCAATATGAAGGAACTTGTCCCCATGATATGCCATTCAATATCTATAAACTTCACGCGCCGTGATAACCGTAACAGAACGTGACATACGTAGTAGAACGGGGTGAACACCGTCAAAGACCGTAACGCACCGTAACTTAACTCAACAAAACGTGTTGAGTATTCCGTAGGAAACGGGACGAGACGTGAGACGACCGTGATCAAACGCAACAGAACGTGGAAGATCCGTAGCTTACCGGGCTATTCACTAGCTTCCCGTTGCACTACGGACCGCCTCCACGTTTCGCTACGTACTGTTACGTTCTGTTACGGTGTGTTACGTTCAGCCCGTTTTATCACGGCCCATTACGTTTCTCATTTCCGCCGTGACTGCCGTGGCAGATTTTTAAACTGTCAAAAAATTTGTCACGGTGTCCACGGTTATCCCGGCGTGCTACGTTTGCCAATCCCGTTCCCCTGCGTCGCCTCACGGTTATCCCGTTTTGCTCACGGTTGTCTGAAACGTGGCCGCCGTGACCGCCGGGAACATAGTGTAAACGCAGTATAACAATTTATCCCTTTCATTTTACGGATGATAGTTTGTGCGGATCATTTGTAGTTAATTTTACCAGCCCATAGTAATAACATTTGAAAGAGGACGTATCCGACTCTCAAGGCAATTTGTTAATGACAAAATAAGTTTGACATTTTAGAACGTCGGTATCTAACTTTTACCACTTACCAATTACGTCCCACACTGCCGAATTACTGGCGTATGTCGTCATTGCAAGTTAGCTTTTAAGTCGGAGATCTTAATTAACGAAACACAATTTCCCCTTAATTACACTTCGCTGACGTAGTTTACATGTATTTGACGTATTTTCGCAGAAAGCAGATATTCGTCATCCCTTTTCATACAGCAGAATACTGCAAATGAAATGGTAAGATAACATTTTCCCAAAATATATTTGTTGGAGGAATCATTACTCCATGACAATGAATGCATGTTCTTTCCTTAGATAATTTAACTAGAATGGCCTTACAGATTCCCTGAATATCCGCTGCTGATGATTGATGTCCATGCATTTCTTGTAAGATGTAGGGACCAATATACCTCCCAGCCACACTCAATGATTCAGGATTATTATATTGAAGTATAACCAGTAAATTATTTTAATGCAGAGACGTTGACTTTTTCGACGTTAAAGCGTTTCTGATAACAATATTAAATGTCTTTCGTATGTTTGCTTGAAACATTAACGGCATATATTGTTAATACGTGAACATGTTACACACATTAAGACAAAGTCCTTAAGGTATGTTATCAGTACGTCCACTTACTAGAATGAAGGATGTTCATTTACTAGAATGACGAAATCAGAATACCCTGTAAGCGATGTCCAACAATGTCATATAAGGCACCAATCTTCATAAATTAGAGATCTTTATCTGCCACAAATACTATACTCGTTGACAATAATTAAAACCGCACCATCTATAAGCCATACGTACGTATCGCTGATGTACTTAACCATACCATACTGTCTGTCTTTCAACTGTGCGGCTAATTAAAATCAACCACACCTATTAAGCTACAACATCCTCCCACTCGCTGAGACACTGAGCTGCCGCAACAGCTTCACAACCCGTTGTCTTAGTCTGTAATACCCCACTGTCAACACAACAGTCAACACTGACAGACAGATACAAACAGAGATCAAAATCCACACATTGGTACCCGTACTAATTGTCACATATGAGGTTGTTTTGGTTTCACAGTCTCTTAGGTCACTAACTTGTCTGTTATACATACTGGGAACCTTTTCGTTCCAGAATGACATTTTGTCAGGCCTAAGATCTGAGGCAATAGACAGATCAAGGCCCTGCTCATTAGCGTTGAGTCTGGTATATAATTTTCTGTCTGTCCTGTAAACAGGCATGTTCGCATTCTCTCCCGGTCCGAGTGCAGGTGTCCTGAAAATAAACACACCAATCAAAAACAGTTTTATGGAACGGACATTCACACCGAGCAAAATATCGGTTATTTGAATAGAATTAGACCCCCCACCTTCACTTAAATATTAAGACATCTTAAAGTTTCCCGGTTACAAAATGCGCTAAGTATTACGGAGATGCATTTTATGGACTGAGAGAAATCTTTGCAGAAGTGAAAACAATAAAAGGTCGAAAATCATAAAAAGGTACAAGTAGGCAATGATCAGGAAAAGGCGCAATCAGAAAGTAAATTCCCATTCCAAAAACCGAAGTGGCGAAAAAACTAAATTGACAATTAGGTACTTATACTTAGAAAACATATCGTAAGCCGAGTGAGCAGCTGTTTCCCGACAGGCGGCCACTCAGTTACCCGAACTTAACTATAACTATGAAAATGCAAATAAGGTTCAAACAGCAGAACACATTTGACTCCAAAACATAAAACAAATATATCCACACAGAGTTATCGCATTGGAACGATCAGTGATATAAAATTACTTGGGGCCTTAAATCTTTATGTGGGGGGGGGGAGGCAGGGCCTGGTCTACAGTGAAATTAATACATTTGTTGGGCTTGTTACATGTAGTAGTGTCATTTCTGTTCGACGCATTGATGACAGTTTGCACAGATCATTCTAATTGCATTTTAATGTGTTTTGTAAAAATAGAAATAGAGGTAAGCCTACCCATATTTGATAAAATTTGTCCACAACAGAATCAACGCCGTTGCCATGTCTCTGTCTGTTTGGTCATATCTGAAGTTTTTGTGACCGGTAAATGGACAGCCAGATAAGTAGAATAGTTCTGCTCCGTGGATGACACCTAAAACGTTAAGAGCAGCATCAAATGAAACCAACAATGTCTGATTACAATTTGGATGCTAGTCAAGGTAATAGTTATTCAAATTCTTTAGTCAGATTGGATAGCGTTGAAATATTAAAATAACATTAACAAACCTTAATGACATACTTCGTAATTTTACCAGCTGGTACTGTGAAATATTTCCAAAATCAGTTACTGCTTTTAAAAGCAAGTACAGTTTTTCAGTTCACTATTTAAAGGCAAGGTATAATTTACGCCAATTAAACCACAGTTTACCAGCTACTTAATTTACAAAATAAGGAGACTGAGGATATGTGGGAGTAAAAATGCTTCAAAGGTTAATTTCTTTACCCAATTCTTAGGCCAAACTACCCACTTCCCCTATATTCAGTGTCGGGAAACAAACTCCGTGTATGCTATCATTTGTGTATACGTCATGCGTCTGAAAGCGCGTTCGTACTGCCCATAATTTCGGAAATCACGCATTGCTATACTCATATTAAAGAAAAATGTTTTACGCACTGTTTAGCAATATTTTATTTCTTTGAAACGTTTGTCAACATTTAGAACACTTCGGAACTTTTAAGTTTCCGGTGTGTTCTCAGCGACCAGATGAAGATATGTGGTATTTTTTTACAGTTCTACAATCAATTATGTGCGATGCATATGATGGGATAAGAAAAAATATTTCACAAATGGCACCACAAATTTTCCGAACTTAGGTTTAATCCGCAATGTTAAATTTACATGTGACGTCACCGTTGTGTACACAAATAACAGCATACACGGAGTTTGTTTCCCGATAGTGATATTGATCTTCAAGTTGTAGCTACATGTTTTCAAAAAGTCTTACCATCCCACTGGTCTAAGAGAGATTTGTACTCGTAGTTGTATAAGTATACGGTCACGTTGATTTGTGCTAGCAATTCGGCCATCAAATGGGTTGGGGCTGTTATGAAATAATCACCAACTATCTGAAATACATAGTCATCCATTTGTTTGAGTATATATTTATCACATAATAACAAATGTATGTAATTCCAACTTCTATCTCCACTGGCGACACCGAATTGTGTCCTAGAGCAAGGTACATTAACTTGCCAGAGTACTGGTTAATACCCCAGAAGCGGTGACTCCGTCCCGACATGGCTAAAACATTGTTGACTGACTAGGACGTTAGACCTCAAACCAAACAAACAAAAGTTGCAACTTGGTCAATTTGACCATTTTTGTATTAATGACAGTCGTCCTTTTAAAAAAGCGAAATTGTATGAATCATTGCTCTAAAAGGAATTAATATTTTACTTTTGATTTCCGAGAATAGTTTAAAGCAACAGTCACGATGTACTTGAGTTTCCTATTTAACTTTCTGACGCTAAGAATAAATTCACGGGAAGTTACATTTTAGCTGAAGTAATGGTTGTATTTAGTAAACAAAAGAACATACTAACATGTTTGTAATTTAGTCTAAATAAATTTGAAATTACAGTTTGAGGTTATATACTAAAATATGTACGTGAAATAAGTAAGCAAAAACGACCAAACAGATATACGTGTATAAATATTTGTTATTTTATGACTTTATTGAAGGCAATTTTTTGTTTACAGTTCATGAAACTTGTTGATCACAAGTTGCGCATTCTGTTTTAGAACTGTAGAACATATTACTAGATTCATAAATAAGTTCTAGCATATCTGCCTTCAATTTTGTAACAATGCAAATTCAGCTCTATCATTTCTTTTATTTAATTAAGCATACAGGTTTTTGTTCACTGTCAAAAACTGATAAACTGCGGCATAAGTCGACTTAACGAAATGCTTATCATTTAGAAATATGACAAACTGTGGCTTATTCTTGAGAAATGTGAGAGTAAAAAAATTAATATTTTTTCTTATGTGCCGCGTCATGAGGAAACCGGGTTTTTGCTTAGGCGAAAACAAAGGCAATGATCAGCTTCGCAGTTTCTGCGAAGCTGATCATCGCCTTTGTTTTCGCTACACGGATAGTACAATTCATCTACTTTCTAAATCCAGTGTCTAGTCATCCTCTGTACTTGTACAGCTCGGTTTGTATCAGACCTGGTCGGAGACAGCGAAAACCGGTTTTCTTGCGTCACGGCTCATATTTAGACGACCCCAATTATCTCTCAGACTCCCAAGACAACCATATTTATTTCCTAGGGTATCAAATTAATTATGCTTTACTACCGTTCCTTTGATATACCTTCTAGGGTCATTCCCTAAAAATCAGAAAACATATGAAACATATGCTATGGTTCCAAAGAGAGGACAGTATAAACATGCTTTTACCACAAGTTACATGTGTATTTGAAGAGATTTGCCAATCTTGCAGCAGAAATCTTTAGAAGCCGTTTTAAGTAGGAAATATCAATTCGTTTAGTGACATATTGCATCTTTGTCATCACATTAGGCATTGCTTATTATTTTGTGGGGTTGTACCGTATCCTAAGTTTGGACTTTAGAAAGCATATGTCGATTCTATGATACGGACATACTCGTATTACCGCTATTTATTGATTCACCCTCGTACAATTTGCTGACTAAGCATTGTTTAAGATACTTGGTTAATGTAGGAAGATGAAAGAGGACATGGCTATGATATAACAATGTCTACGCGCGGAGCTTGGTATAGAGAACAATTATGCCTAGTCGAAGGTCTAGCCCTAAAGTGTATGAACAGCATGACCACGGTATGTTTGGCCAGTTGTTTGTCTTTCACAAAGAGATTAAAACGCTTTTAAAAGTACAAAGTATGGAAGTACAAACTTAAAGTACATGGTACTGAGGTACATGACAAAGATTCCATTAAAAGTTAATTATTGTGTTAACATACATCAACGTTGATATCTAAGGATTAAACAAAAAGAACAAACTCCAAGTCGAATTTTCATAACTCTAACAAGTCCATATACATACATTTAGTAAAGTTCAGGTCACTCTTGACCACCTTTACGGAAGTAGCTGCTCACTCAGCTTGAAATATGTACTCTTTGTATTTTGGTTTTTCCCACATATGTTTTTAGACTGAGTGTTTTGTTTGTTCTAGTCCCTGATCATTCAACAAACTCTCATATATGTACCTGTGAGAATGCTCTTTCGATATGTTCGTCTTGAAAGTTTCCACTGGACCACTCAACGTATTGATCTATCACACTATCTGTAACAAATTCAAAGAATGTAACAGTAACTGTCTGTAACACATTTAACAAAAGGGACCAGGATAGCGTACATGTAGTGGATAACGCACTCGCTCGTCACCTCTGCAGTCCTAGTTAAAATTGGCTGATGGCATCAGGCAGGGTAGAGGTCGCCCATCAACGTCGGTGTTTTTCTATGGGTTCTCCGGTTTCCTCCATTACGTTTGAAAACATAACGTCAACATCCGCGCATTCAAGAACTAAATAATGAGCCTGTGCGTGAGAAAACCAATAATTTGGGTTTCCGACCAGGTCTGACACAAACCGGACTGTACAGTCACAGAAGATGGTTAGAGGCTTGAAATTTTGGATTTAAGTAGGAGAGGAATTGTACTATCCGTGTAGCGAAAACAAAGGCGCTGATCAGCTTCGCGGTTACCGCGAAGCTGATCTGCGGCTTTGTTTTCGCCTATGCAAATTGTTGGTTTTCTCATGCACAGGCTCAATTAAAAGTTGCGAGCGATGTAATTAGTAACAATCTGTAACAAATTTAAAGAATGGGTTGATGTAACAGTTACTATCTGTAACAAAGTCTAATAAAATTAAAACTAAACTAGTATTTTAAATAATGCAAATGAGAAATTATGGGTCTATGGGAAATGCTTTTAAATTTCGACTACAGCCAGTTAGTGGGTATTGGCCGTCATTAGTTTATAAGTGATAATGTGAGACTGATAATGACTCTGATAACAGCTAGGTGTCCTAAAATGGAAATCAATACCTACTGCACAGGTAATCTAAGGTCATAAAACAAATAAATCGCACAGGGGCACTTTTATGATTTCCTGCTAAGATCTGATTATCATTCACCTTATTATGACAGTCCAGAACCTGTGGTGTTTGGGGAATACTTTCACTTTAGCTTCTTCAGAAGCTATATCTTTAAACGGTGTTTTACACCAGGATAAACTGAAATATTTTATGGTACTGAAAATTTGTTTTGATGCATATCTTCGTATTTAATCGCCAGACCAGCGTACACTTAACATGTACAGCATGTCAGTCAAACAGTGTTGTTCAGTTCGTTTCAATTTGCGATCAGCCGTCCTAGATCTGGCTTGTGATCTACGTGGCAGTTACGCTGGAGTAAGCAAGTTCATAGAACGTAACGATCAACCTAATAACCAGTCTATTGTGAACTATTAACCCGTTTATGCCGAATGGACTTTCCCATTGTAGTCATTCGGGTGAGTCCACTTCCACTATTAGGTGCATCAGGAGTGACTTTGAATTTATTCAATTTTTCGATGAAATTCAGCTAAGCAAACAGACAAAGCCCCAGGTGGAAAACCGCGTTCTGCGTCACATCTGGGGCTATAGTGTTTGCCTATGCCCCATGAATAGGACGTCAGGCTTACATGAGTTAAGTGGCGTCTTCTGATAATTATTGTCACATTTATCATAACACAGACAGACGATGTTGAGCCAATCACGACAATAGGATATTTCGCGGAACAGTACGACATTAAGTGTAATTACCAAGAAATGACAGACCTTTAAGCTAACGGAGACTTGGCCCATTTGAAATTATCTACAATTATTAAGGTCAGACCGCGTCTTTTATCTCTTATATTGACAATGATGGTATTTAATAACACCATTACCTGGCTCAAAAACCTAGAAATGTGGTGAGATAAGAAAAAAGCTCAATTATAGTAGCGTAAACAAGATAATTAAACAAAGGTTTAAAGTTCTCCCTCTGAGACAATTTACGAAGAATGTCTGTCTCTTTGGCCTATAGCACTATATATTGCTCTTGATTTACAATATTTTTAGGCAAACGAAGTCGCCATGCCATTAAACAAGACGCAGAGAGTCGTGTCTCCTTTAATTGAAAAGAAGAAAATGTATTCGGTCGAAGGAAAGTACATTGCAGATGAGCGGATATTCTTCTGGCAAAAACCGTCTCTTCCATTTACAAATGTACGTAAACCTAATGTACTTAGCCTATAATCATTTTGTTATGGTCATTTCCAATTTGCGTTTCGCTGGCATAAGTATAAAACTCTAATTACTGCTAATCCTTGCTTAATGCTTACTTCCAGATTTGCATTTCAGTAGAATAAACTTGTGTGCTTGATTAAGTTAGCTGAGGATAAAGCCTGTCCTTTTGGTTTACCATTATATTTTATTTTATATTTTGCCTTCCTTCGATTCCTACTTGCGTTTCGATGTAATTGATTTTAGAACTGGCTCAGTGACTTAAGAGACGTTCCTGTTCATTTCTTGATATTCGTGCATTCGAAGAGCTCTTTCCGATTACAAGTAACAGTTCGTCTTGTTGAGAAAAACAACAACAAACAAACAAACAATTCTGCTCGACATTACGTCTCTGTAGTTTTTGAGTAATAAATTTCTTATCCATTTTATTATCGTGTAATTCTAGACACTTTGTATGCATGAACGAAACGCTCGCATATCTTTGGAACGCGTTTTCATCTGAACGCATATACAAGAAAGCTTTGACTGCTAAGTCATTGTTTGCTTTAAACGATATATGCTCTTCTAGACATGTGTTTTGTAAAATGTTTATGTCATATTTTGTTGTAAATCTTATTTTATACTTTACAGTGAAAACCAATGCATATCAAAACTTGATAAAATTGGTATTTTCATTGATATGAAATTTCACTGATATCAAATCTCACTGATATCAAAAGTCACTAGTGACTGATATCAGCCTATATCTTCACTGTAGATTTTGGATTACTTCTGACGTTTCCATTTACTTGACATTATCAAATGTGCCTCACTTCAGAAATTCAAACGCCTATAACTCCGTTATTTATGAACGAAAACATAAAGTGTGGGTATTCATTTTCTTAGTTAGAACGTAAGGAACAATGTGGCACCAAAATGTTTGGTTTTTGCATTTTCACCACCTGCCTTGTGAATTGGAAAATGCCCGTGTATTGAATAAAATAAAAAGAAAATTTGCTTTTTTTCGGTGAATACCAAATAAATTTCATCTCGTGAGTTGAAAACATAACATTTTTCACTCGTGCTGCGCACTCGTGAAAATTCTGATGTTTTCAACTCACTCGATGAAATATATTTGGTATTCACCTCAAAAAAGCAAATATCCTCTATATATTCGCGCTTAGACAGAGTTTCTCAATGCTAATAAATATGACAAAGTTGCGGTCAGTGATACGGACAATTATCGAGTTGATCGTGATAAGTAGCTGCCATTATATCGTTGGCAACACTAATTAAGATGATTCGATGTCGGTATTAGATTAGTTTTGTGAACCATTCAGGAAATGCTGAGGTTTGCAAACTAAAACTTTTCCCTTCGTCTGTAAAATGAGTGCACGTGAACGCACTTCTTTTTAAATCGCTGCTGAATTTTCAAATTGCTGATTTTCTGGATGAAGTGTTATAAAGCATTGATGATGTGAAGTGCAGTATTCGCCTGGTACAGTCACAAGCTGTACCACTAGGCAGTCACAAGCTGTACCAGTAGGCAGTCACAAGCTGTACCACTAGGCCACATCGCTCCACATATTTTGTTTTCTGGTATCCATCTTAATATTAACATAAACTTATCTACATACCGATAATTCCTGTAATGTCTGGTAGATCGCCTCGGAAGCAGCTCATTATTGAGATCAGTTTCCTCACTCCTGACTGGGCGACACCAAACAATTTTATCAGAGGTAGCGCTGGAACAGAAAATGGTACCAACTTTCAAAGACAATGATGGTATATATTTAAATGTAATACATATATGCATTACTCGTATTACTATTTCATAGAAAGTGTATTTTAAGCAGTTGGTGCTCTGGAGGACCGGTATGAAGTTAGCAGTAGCAGTAGCTACTGCTGGCAGTAAGTACATGTATTCTACTGCTAGCAGTAAGTGCTCTACTGCTAGCAGTAGGTTTTAAAGCAGCATCACTGGTGCGTTTTACATGTGTCCTTACTGAGGAGGCTGAAGCAGCCAGAGAAAAATTAGTAACTTTGCTAGAGCGACACCCTTGACGAAAGTTATAAAACAAATAAAGAAAGAACATAGCGAACAATTTAAAACGGGTAACTTTAAGTTACCGATATACAAGATCAAGTAAATTTATGCAATGTGCATGACTCAAACCTGCAATGAGACCTTCGTCCATGGTCGCTCCCGTCAATATCTTATCCACATTAACATTTCCTGACTGCACCAACTCTTCTGGTGTGTGTGGTAAAAATTGTCCATCAATTACTGGTCGATACTGGGGTACAAGTGATGTACTCCACTGAAAAGAAGGGTATATAAATATATAGATGTCGCCAATAGTAACAACGGCCCTGTAAAATTATTTTAGTAAAAAGAAAAAGAAGGCAATGATCAGGAAACGGCGTAATCAGAATGAAGTAACTTTTTAACAATATAACCGTTATAAGTTTTTGTCATCAACCATGGGAACGAGAGTCTCTGAAACTGAAACACCGGCCCGACAAAATACATAGAGGATATTTGCTTTTTTGAGGTGAATACCAAATATATTTCATCGAGTGAGTTGAAAACATCAGAATTTTCACGAGTGCGCAGCACGAGTGAAAATTATTATGTTTTCAACTCACGAGATGAAATATATTTGGTATTCACCGAAAAAAAGCAAATTTTCTTTTTATTTTATACAATGCACAGGCATTTTCCAATGCACAAGGTAGGCGGTGAAAATGCAAAAACAAAACATTTTTGAAAACACCAATAATTTTGGTACCACATTGTTCCTTACGTTCTAACTAAGAAAATGAATACCCACACTTTATGTTTTCGTTCATAAATAACGGAGTTATAGGCGTTTGAATTTCTGAAGTGAGACACATTTAATGACGTCAAGTAAATGGAAACGTCAGAAGTAATCCAAAAAATCTGACGTCATTACAGTGACGATATAGGCTGATATCAGTCACTAGTGACTTTTGATATCAGTGAGATTTGATATCAGTGAAATTTCATATCAATGAAAATACCAATTTTATCAAGTTTTGATATACATTGGGTTTCACTGTAAAGTATAGAATAAATGTATATATTTGTGCCAGCTTGTACAGGCGCTTCAAGGGAATGCATCTGCATTGAAGTTTGAATAACAAAAAGA
Source organism: Rugalucina vietnamica (assembly GCA_964017185.1). Classification (NCBI taxonomy): domain Eukaryota; kingdom Metazoa; phylum Mollusca; class Bivalvia; order Lucinida; family Lucinidae; genus Rugalucina; species Rugalucina vietnamica. Next base: position 19,900,654 of record OZ024873.1, read on the forward strand.
CCTTGAAATGCAGAAATGCAACAACGTATACCTCGAACTCGTTCAAGACAATCACTTCTAAAGTCTCCGAGTCCAAACTCTGCATGCACTGTTTTATCTCTGCAGTCGTATTACGGTAGCAGTTTGCTGAGGAAACAAAACTCTTATAGAAGAAGTTTGGTTTGGTTTCCTCTCTCGCCACAGACCAGTGAGCCAGAGCAGAGCCGCTCTGCTGTATAACTTGATGGAATAGACCTGAAGAGAATAGGGGTCATATCAATTTAGCGGAGCCACTCTGCTGTATAACTTGATGGAATATACCTGAAGAGGATTTGGGTCATATCAATTTTAATAGTAGTGGATGCCGTCAGCATTAAAATGGCGTGTCCTCTCGCACGGATGATATTCAGTTTATGAGGCGTCATTGTAGAGAACACTTCCTTCTCCACATTTCACTGGCTGGTCCTATATGTGGTTTTATATTGAGAAAGGTGTTATCGGCAAAGTTAAATACTCGTATATGAAGTGAAAGGCAGACACCAAAAAAGCAGACGCCATCCTTTACGAGCTTCAAGGAATTTTGTAATACGAAGGCGTGCAGAGGGAGACATTTAAGACGTTAATCTCAAAGATTGTAAAGGTCAATGAAAGGAAATGACAAAACGTTTGACGCGTATTTTACCTTTGGCTAGAGGGGACATCATCAACAGCCCGACGCTACAACCCCCAGCGCTGTGGCCATCTATGGTGACACGACTGGGATCGCCGCGGAAATGCACGATATTTTCCTGTATCCACTGTAACACCCGGATCATATCCAGCATGCCGTAATTCCCGTGGATAACCTCGTCAGCGGCATTCAAAAATCCTGAAAGTGATGACATAATTATTCCATAACTAACGAAGGACATCAAATATACGTCACTAAAACAGAAGCGGTCATGGCCACAAGATCTTTAACGTAACGTCCCAATACTCAGAGACGACTTATAATCGCTAAGAAAGAAAACCCGTGTCGGCAACAATATTTGTGATACACTGAAAAGCTGATGTTATGAAAAGCCTGTAAAACTTTAAAAAAGCAGTATTGTAGATAGAAAAGTAGGAAAATGGCTTTAAACATATTATTCCTTGTAATCGGGATGATGTCGTCATTTGTGTATCTCTTGGAAACTGAGATCCTTTAAGAGCAGTGAACATACAGCTATATTAATAAAAAAAAAGATGAGGGCCATACCGCGGTTTTGCCTACTTAAGCCTCTTCAGTGACCCTATAGATTTGGCAACATGGAGCCAAAGAGAATTATTGTTATTTTGCAACTTTCAACAGGGTAGTCAATACAAAGACTAAAAAACCAACATGGGTCTAAATATACCGACGTCAAGAAAAAACGCCTCAGTCAACTTTGACACGCCATACTGCCAAGATTAACAACTTTAATTATTTTAAATATTGCTCATATCTTTTGCTAACCTTTTACGCATTCGGAAATGCTAAAATGGAATTATTCAGACAGCTGCTTGAAACTTGACATGCTTTTGAAAACATACACCCCTCGCAAAATCCGTATTTTGTTCATGAACCGGTCTATCAGGCATCGCTTCGTTCGATTACTGAAAGTCTCCTATGCAATACTAACACAAAGGCCATAAAAAGGGATATCCATATACGTGGCCATATGCTGTTGAAACACATTTTTTGAAAACCGAATTCCGTTCTCTAGCGTTATTGACGTCACTGCAGCTAATGATCACTGCTTAAATGGTAATCGCCGTCAAAAAGGTTTCAAAGGTTATCCTGGCATGACTATTTGACAAAGAGTAGTTTCTATTGTTACTTCTCCTGCATTTCTGCGTGAAACGATCGTCCTAACGGATAACGTGTATTTGACGTCTAGGGAAATAAGCGTCAGAATATCATTGTTCCATTCTTGGCTACTCATTTGAAATAATGCGACTACGTTATGAAAAGTAACTCAAGGTGTACATCCGAATATAACGGCATCGTTTCTGAAATGTTGCATCATTAGATTTCGTTAGCATAAGAGACGTCGACGTCAAAAAGATTTTGCTACAGAAGCGTCGGCGAAAGAAATAGGGCAACAAAAATCGATAAAGGGAATCTTATGCCGATGCGAACGATGATCTTGGACTTTAGAGTCGCTTCGAACGTCAGAAACCGAGCAGTATCATTTTTTTTTTCGTTCCGTCTATTTCTTGTCTCGTGAAAAATCCCTATGTTATTTTCAGTATTTCAACTTCACATAGTCCAGTAATGCTACGTTTCAAAATTTTGATGTTCACAAGCTTGTAAAAAGACTTTGAACAGCTTTCAAGAATTTTTTACGTCAAAAACATCTGTAAAATGACGTCAGGATCCATTTTTAAAAATGGTGCACCCACGCAGGTTTTGAGAAAAGTGTGCAACTTAACCCAGTTTGGTTTATGCCATACCATGAGAGAGAACGTAAAAATAGAACAAATGCAAATTTGGTTCATATTGTATGTCTTTTGGCCAAGTTAGGCAACATTTTCGATGAGGCGTTTTTTTATTGACGTCAGTATATATTAAACGTTGGTTAGAAAATGGATGTAAACCAGTTATATTTTTTCTGATTTCTCAGAATACCTTCGAGGAAAATATAATCTGCGCTATGGATGATGTACTGGAAGAATTTTAGGGCCGCCAGACGGCAAAGCACCAGCTGCAGTAATAACAAATAAAGATGAAACTGAGATCCTTTCAGAGCAGTGAACATATTAATGGGAAAGGGAATGGGCCATACTGCGGTTTCGGCTACTTAAGCCTCTACAGTGACCCTATATATTGGCAACATGGAACAAGAGAATTACTGTAATTTTGCACCTTTCAACGGGGTAGTCAATGCAACAAAGTCTAGTACGTTGATTAATAGAAAGTAATGTAAACCGATAATATTTTTTTCCGATTTCTCAGAATACGCTCGCTGAACTCAAAGGACCAAAAGGAAAATATAATCTGCTTTATGGATGGTGTATGGAGAGACCTTTTAGGGCTGCCACACTGCACAACCCCAGCTGCAGTTTTAACAAATAAAGATGAAACTGAGATCCTTTAAGAGCATCGAACATATTAATGAGAAAGGGGATGGGCCATACCGCGGTTTCGGCTACTTAAGCCTCTTAAGTGACCCTATAGAATTGGCAACATGGAGCCAAAGAGAATTACTGTAACTTTGCAACTTTCAACAGGGCAGTCGATACAAAGACTTTTATAAACCAAACAAAGACAAATATATAAAACGTAGGTTAGAAAATGAATGTAAACTGATAATGAATTTCTGATTTCTCAGAATAAGGAAAATACCAGAGGACCAATGGTCCTGTAAACGCTCACCTGAGACCTGAGATATATACATGTACCAATAAACTTTTTAGACTAGAATGGTAAAATGCATGTATATAACCCTAGGGCAGGGTCAGAAAAACTCCTGGAGTCAATGTCTTTTTCAAATCATAAAAATTCGGTCCATTTGCCAATTAACTGCAAGTTTTGTCCTTCAAATGATCTCAAATGACATTTTAACAATTTTCTCCATTCAAATGCATGGGCGATCTAAGTTGACCTTGCCGTGAAATAGGTCAAGGTCATCCCAGTGTCATGATTTATACAAATTTTGTAGACCTACGTTCCTTAATGCTTCATGCCAAGTTTCAAAATCATAGGCCTGCTGGTTCTGAAGAAGATTTTTAAAAAAATTTGATATTTATAGCCATGGCGGCCATTTTGGTCATGTGACCTTGACCATTTATATTCACTTTCATTTCCTCTTCCTAAGGGTGCTCCACATAATGTTTGGCTTTGATTGGCTAAGTAGTTTCTGAGAAAAAGCTGTTTGGATATTATGGTCATCTACATGTATATAGCTCCGGGGCATGGGCAGACAACCCCTGGGTCTAAAATATTTTCATATGCATAAATCTTCTGTCCATTTGTTCATTCCTAGCAAGTTTTCTGCCATTACATGACATTTTCCTATAATTTCCCATTCAAATGCATGGGAGACCTAAGTTGACCTTGCCGTAAAATAGGTCAAGGTCATCCCAGGGTCATGATTTATATAAACTTTGTACAGCTCCGTTTCCAGATGCTTCATACCAAGTTTCAAAATCATAGGCCTTCTGGTTCTGAAGAAGAAGATTTTTAAACGTTTTTGCTATTTATAGCCATGGCGGCCATCTTGGTCATGTGACCTTGACCATTTATACAAACTTTCATTCCCTCTTCCTAAGGATGCTCCACAAAAAGTTTGGCTTTGATTGGCCTAGCGGTTTCAGAGAAGAAGATGTTTGAATATTATGGTCATATACATGTTTATAGCCCCGGGGCAGGGGCAGACAACCCCCTGGGCCCAAAATATTTTCTTAAACATAAATCTTCTGTCCATTTGCTCATTTTCTAGCAAGTTTTCTGCCATTTGATTACATTTTCCTATTTGTTCCCATTCCAATGCATGAGAGACCTAAGTTGACCTTGCCGTAAAATAGGTCAAGGTCATCCTAGGGTCATGATTTATATAAATTATGATGGACCTGCGTCCCAGATGCTACATACCAAGTTTCGTGGAAATCGGCCCACTGGTTCTGGAGAAGAAGATTTTCAAACGTTTTTGCTATTTATAGCCATGGCGGCCATCTTGGTCATGTGACCTGGACCATTTATATAAACTTTCGTTCCCCCTTCCTAAGGATGCTCCACATGAAGTTTGGCTTTGATTGGCCAAGCGGTTTCAGAGGAGAAGATCTTTGAAATTGTGGACGACGGACGGACGGACGGACGGACGACGGACGGACGCCGGAGCATGGGCATACTATAAGCTCACCTGTGAGCCTTCGGCTCAGGTGAGCTAATAATAATATTTTTTTCTGATTTCAGAATACCCTCGCTGTTCTCAAAGAACCAAAAGGAAAATATAATCTGCACTATGGATGAAGTACGTTGAGACATTTTAGGGCCGCCAAGATGCAGTAGTGGCAAATAAAAATTGAACAGAGATCCTATCAGAGCTATGAACAAATTATTGAGAAAGGGGATATGCCATACCGCGGTTTTGGCTACTTAAGCTTCTTCAATGACCCTATAGATTTGGCGACGACATGGAGTCGAAGAGAATTACTGTACAACTTATACAAGGTAGTCGATACAAAGACAGGGGCCAAATATACTAAACGTTAGTTAGAAATTGAATGTAAAGCGATACTTTTTTTCTGATTTCTCAGAAATACCCTCGCTGATCTCAAAGGACCAAATCTGCACTGTGGATGTTGTATTGGCAGACCTTATAGGGCCGCCACACGTCACATCACCAGCTGCAGTAACAGAAAATAATAATAAAACCGAAATCCTTCAAGAGCAGGGAACATATTAATGAGAAAGAGGATGGATCATTCAGTGGTTTCGGCAACTTTCAGAACGAAAACAAATTTCAGTTGTGAAGAACCAAATAATGGTAACAATAATTGTACGACGAGCAAAGAAAAATGCAACCAATCATTTACATTAGTATACTAACAAGCAGGGCTTTTGAGTGTTGTTAAGTTTGTGTCCAGCCAATCTACTATAGAATATTTATAATCCAACAGTCGTTTAAAGAATCTGATACTAACTTACCAAGTGGTCCAAGGCGATAGTTAAACGTGACAACTACAACACCATGTGCTGCAATTGCACTGCCGTCAAACATAGCACCCATACCATTCTGATAGGAACCACCGTGGATGAATACCAAGACAGGCATTGACTTGTGGTGCACCATCTGGAAGAATTATAGGGAGTAATTAATGCATAGCGCCAATACTATTCTGCAAGAAACCACCGTGAATAAAGCAAAAACACTGAGCAGACATGGACTTAATTTAAAGTGTTTTAAAACATTGCAGCCATACCATTATGATACCAACTTCCATACGTTTGTTTGCATGAGCTTATATGGTGTTACTACGTATTTGGAACATGCTAAGATGGTATACATGTAAACATTTCTGATAGGAACCACCAACGATGAAAACCAACACCGACATGGATTACGGATGGTGCTTGATTGTATTTAGACACCGTCATAAATTACTTAAAGTAAACCGCTTGGTGTACTTTTAGAAGAAAAGTTTGGTCTATTATATACTGAGAAATAATAGTAGGAACTTTTTACCAATTCGTAAATCAAGACGTCGGCGTGTATCATTTACTGACGCGAAACTGTAAACATTATATGGCAGAACACTTCAAATTTGCCGATGTGCTGTAAATGTTTATAGCTGAGAAGTGTATCCTCTTGTATGCATAGTATTTTCTCTCATTATTGCAGGTTTCTTGGCAATCGAAAGTATAACAAGTGTGCAATTTAATTGGTTAATATTGTTTTACCACTCTTAAAGTCACAATATTTATTCAAGATTGACAGGCAGTAGAGTTCAGTGGCCCAGAGGCGAGATGGCTATTCAGTACGTCTCATTTAACATTTTTTTCTCTAACTATTTGGGTTTCTAAGTTGCATCGGAAGCAATGACCTCTGATGAGAAAAACAACATAACGAATGCAGTGCATTATCCAAGCAAATGAGCAATTGCAAGTGTTTTTAAGACTTAGCAGATTCGCATGCAAATATAGACAAAATGTTGTTGCCACATGACTGTATATAAAATGTTTGTCTTGGTGCTAAAAACTGTAACTGCCAAGCTGATCAGCGCCTTTGTTTTAGCTACACGGAAAGTACAATTCTTATTTGTAAATCTACAATTTCCAGCCTCTAGCCATCTTCTGGGCTTGTACAGCTCGGCGTTTTGTCGAACCTGTTGCGGCTCAGTCATGAACGTGATGCTCACCTTGGGCAGGTAGATATTAAGAAAGAGACAATCCTCACTAGTTCTGTTAAACCCCGGCACGTGATATTCTATATAGGCCACGCCCTCGGTAGGCTGTGGACAGGCTGGTGGTATCTCTATTGCATTTCGGATGGTATCACCCCAGGACTCTGGTGGGACAGGTGGCTGAAATTGAAGAGAAACAGTAACTAAATGATAAATAATTGTTAGCCTCAGTGTTACCGTTCGGACTTGCTTCAATAAACAAAAATGAATAAATAAATAAATAAATAAATAAATAAATAGATCTAAAAAAAAAAAGTAAAATAATTATTTAGAATTAACTAGGCATTACAATGAAAGCATTTTGCTCAAGCGGAAAGCATAAACTTTTAATATTTTTTGCGGCGTTATCCCTGCTTTTATAGTCAGATTCCGTAGTGTGAAAATAATAGAGTTCGAGGCTCTGTAACGTAGGGGACGATAGTTGCATTGAATCGATTGCGGGATATTAATTGTCTGTAAAAGACAGTTTTGACTCATAACCATAACGAAACACTCCATTGCAACTTATCATATGACGCCGCTGTTTTCCAGTGGATAACGTCATGTCATAAAAATCGTATGACCACACGTGTAATAACACTTTTGCGGGAATACGTAACGTCATTGACGACGTCCGTAACAACAATGTTTTTCATTGGAAATATGTCCACTTTAAAAGCGATAAAAACCTATTTTAGAAGTCATATGATAAAACGAATCTTACACTCGTGGTCATTTCATATGAAATTTATTAAACTCGCCGAAGGCTCGTTTAATAAATTTCATATGAAATGACCACTCGTGTAAGATCCTCTATATACAGAATTTTTACATCCTCAACAATTGAAAAATTTCGATTGATTTTTTAATAGTGCGTTTTTTTTTCTCTTGTTTTTGCTCAAAGCGCATATTTCATTCAAACAAGCCAAAGGAATGTAAAGTTAAACCCTTGATCAAACACCGAATCAGGTTTATATTTCTGCCCTGGTGAGATGCACAGCTGGACAACAATTATGCAGGCGTTTCAATGTTTTCTTTCAAAATATCGAAAACATGAGTTTGCATGCAGCTTCGATCTAAATCATTAAAAATATTTACACTTAATTTGCTGCATGTGTGAAGCGAAATTACTCGTCTTTTTATATGAATAGAGAAACAAGCATGTGTCCCCTGATCAAAAATGCTTTTTAACAAAATTTCCACTCTGCTACATGGATTTTGCATATTGCTCATAGGTAGACAGCAGGGAAATAATTACTTTCGGGACGCATGTTTGCAAAACCTATTTATTGTATATGTAGACATTAACTTTGCATACATTGTAAATGCAGTCTGATCATAATAGCTTTATATGTCCCACTTATCACTTAACTAGAGCATAAGTGTCATGTGTTAAGCTTGTGTAGATGAACAAAAACAGTTTTATTACATCAAGTCTCAATAGCTCAGTTGACATGGCTTACAAATGATTGCGTTCTCATGGTTTAATATTGTTCCTGTATTCAAAGCCAAATTCTGGCTTGAAATAAAAATATATGATTTTTTTTTTCTTGAGCTGTACAAATTGAAAATATTCATGGAAAAAATATATTTTAATACTTTTCATTGTGGATACACGTTAGAACCGCCTCGGCGCAGCGGTTCTAACGAGTACCCACAATCTGTTTTGGATCCAAAAGAAGGAAATTAGATATACCCCTGTAAACCCCAGTTTTTCTATATAAAAGTGGTGTATGAGGGGGTATATATTTCATGGACATGTTTTCCTGATGTCAATTGTGGATGTGAATAAAAGTTTACCACAATAACCTTGACAGTTCGATTTGCTACAAATATTTAGGTCCATAACTGTTTCAGACAAGATGTGTTTTTGTTTCTTTTTCTAGTGAATTCAGAATTTAAAGGCAATTCATACAATATGAACCCAAAAACATAAGAGAACCAAAGCAAACGTCATATCATCTGTGTACGTGTTTTTTTCTCTCGTTTTTAAGTTAATGCGGCATTGTGTTTGTTCAGTCCCTAGTCTTATTCTTAGAACTTCCTCTTAAGTTGCGTGTCAGTGGCTGTTTAAGACTGACTGACAGAGCTGACATGCAACTGTAAGGATTTATTTAAAATGCTGGATTTGAAATGTTCTTTGATCAGAGGTTCTCCCTTGTCCATAGGCACTGTACTTGCCTTTGTTCTTCAGTGGTGATTTGCGGGCAGAATTTTAGTTCTGATTTTCCGATGCGTTCTTGGGTGTCTTTTAGCTTGTTTATCTGATCCCATTGTTTTTGATTTATTATGCTTTTTGGCAGCTTAAAGTGACAAACTTCCGTAGCAGTATATGCATTGTGCCAGAACAAAAAAAAAAAAAAAAAAAAAAAAAAAAAAAAAAAAAAAAAAAAACTTCTAGAAACCTTCTAGAAATTTCTACCCCCTCTAGAAAATTGATCTTCGGTCATAAAAAGTATGAATGAAAAAGCTAGCAATCAAATGGCATTGACGTAAAACTTTAAGACATCTTAGACGGCCAACTTATTTAATTATGTCATTTCAGCTGATTTTTCCAGGAATATGAACATAAATGAGCCGCCGCATGGGAAAACCAACAATCTGCATAGGCGAAAACAAAGGCGCAGATCAGCTTCGAATTCGCGGTAACCGCGAAGCTAATCAGCGCCTTTGTTTTCGCTACATTGATAGTACTATCCCTCTTATAATTAAATACAAAATTTCAAGCCTCTAGCCATCTTCTGTGACTGTACAGGCCGGTTTGTGTTTGACCTTGTCGGAACCCAAGTTGTTGGTTTTCTCACACACAGGCTTAAATGTAAACAAGTCGGAAAGTGCATCGAATAAGGAAATAACAACAGAACGACGATTCTAAGAATCTCGCTTCAATTTCGAGGATATTAACATAAATATTATGTTGTATTACAATATAATTTCAGTATCATGTTGCGAACTACTATGGCTGTCCAGCATCACAGCATATATTATTAGGAGATTTCAGACTTATCTGACCTCAAGACGTTTAATGTAATGGGTATTTATTAATAGTGAATAATTTGCTACAGCTGTGCTGGACTTGAAGTTCATGTGCACAGGTCGGTTTGTGTCAGACCTGTTCGGAAACCACATTGTTGGTTTTCCCACGAGGCGGCTTAAATTGCGTTCCTGAGGTGACCTGGAATGGAGTTTCAAATCTTAGATACTGTTGCTGTAAAGTTCAATGTTTATTGTTTAGGAACATACAGAAGATTTTCTGATGTAAATCTCAGGCTTCTATCATGTCCTTCGTTTAGAAAACTTGAAAAGACTAGATAGGTAGGTTGGGGTCAATTCATGCATAGATTTGTGCATACGTATTGCGTTCTGGTAATTAACCCGGGCCCTCTCTGGGAACGTCATACATTTTAGTTCAGTAAACGTTCTTCAGATGGCCTGTCTATTGGCTTATCTTATAGCGGTCGTGCTCCTCGTTTAAGCAATTTAATTACTGTATTCATCAGCTCATTGCCCCATATTGAACAGCCATAATCTAGACAAGGGAGATGTAGGCATTATAGAAGTTTCCTGATTGGGACATTAAGGCACTGTTTTTTATCCTGTATAACCTTAGTATAAGCAAGCAATGGGTAACATTTTTTTTTCAAGGTTGTACGTCATGATTTTGCTCACATGACATTACGAAAACATGCCCATGCAATATACAGAGATTTTTAAATTTTTAAAAAATGAAAAATTTCAGTAGAAAAATTTTTGATATTTTTCTTATTTTTGCTCAAAACCATGATAATTTGTGGGTACACGTTAGAACCGCCTCGCTAAGGCGGTTCTAACGAGTACCCACAATCTATGTTTTGGAGCAAAAATAAGAAAAATAGGTATACCCATGCATACCCCAGTTTTGCTATATAAAAGTGGGGTTCAAGGGGGTATACATTACACGGACATGTTTTCCTGATGAACACCCAACAGTTTTTCTGTTTCAGAAGTTTGAATTGGCTCTCCTCCTAGTGGATATGGTATTATAAAAGGTATTTGTGTATTATAAAATGCAACAGGCTCGCTTTTGAAAGCAGACGATTTCAATTAGTCTCGATGATAAATGCCATGTCTTGTTCACTTCGAAAGATCAGGGATCCGAAAATGTAATTACGGAATTTTCTTTCAATTTGACGTAATAGCATCGGGTCAGTTTCTCTACTTGATATCAATCTAATAATGAACTTAGGGATATTGAGCCCTCGGTGATTAACCGCAAATTCCGTTAGCTGCTGATCTTCTGTAATCCGGATTCAGTTGACGAAGAGTATAGCCTGCAGCAAATAACAAGTACAGACACCGAACCGCACAAATGATAACCTGCTGACAAAACCAAACAGCGATATTAAAGCGTTATCGCGCTGATATCAGTGAATATTGTAAGTAGTATTTAACGTATTTAACATTGAAAATAACCCATAAGTAATATCATTTTTGCACTAGTGCAATATCAGATTATATCATCTTTGCACTGTTGATATTCTAAAGTAAAACTTGCAAGGAAACCGGTTCTAATAAAATCTCATTTTATGCTAAAATATGCAAGTTTCAAACTTAAAAATACAGATTTAACGTTTCGACACGGTATGTCGTCATCAGAATCATCTGAAATCTGCACACTTTTTGATTATATTTGATATTTATAGCTATATTATAATTAGAGATTATCACATGGACATTTTGGTTATCTCCCACAGCATCAAGCCGAGACTCCATTATAAAGCCCGAGTGCTTTAGATTTATCGATTGAGTAATCAGCAATACATACATACATACATACATACATACATACATACATACATACATACATACATACATACATACATACATACATACATACATAACCAAAACATTTGTATCCCTTACATGACCATCCTTACATGACCATATCTTTCCTTTAACGTCCATCAGGAAAACATGTCCGTGTAATGTAAACCCCCTTGAACCCACTTTGATATAGCAAAACTGGAGTATACAGGGGTATACCTATTTTTTTCTTTTTTTTTCTCCAAAACATAGAGTGTGGGTACTCGTTGGAACCGCAAAAATAAGAAAAATATAATTTTTAGTGATTTTCATTTTTTACAACTAAAAAAATTCTCTGTATATTGTATGGGCAAGTTTTCGTAATGAATATGCAGGGACGGGATGTTCATTTAGTTTTCTTTTATTTTTATCGCATCACATGTTAATTATCATTTGCATATTGAAAGACAGAACCATTTGGTGACATGCAGAGGCAAGAAATACGACACTTTTTCCGTACTGTTGGTAATGTTTCACAAATATCACAACATAATATAGCATATGCATGCACTGGTTGTGAAATATTTTTCTGATATCACCTGTACGAGTATACAAAGGTCACATTGTCATTTTTCCTTCGTGACATTTGACCACATAAATACCTCCTCGCGTGTGAGATGAGAATTTAAGAGCCTTTCTTTGCATGAAGGTAGTCATTATATGGTCTCACGTGAGCCCAACATTCAAATTACGGATGAGAATAAACGAGGACAGACTTGTCCATAGACTGTGAAAATATTATACATTACGAAAACATGCCCATGTAATATACAGAGATTTTAAAAGTTCTAAAAATGTGTTGTTTTTGTTGTTGTTGTTTTTTTTTTCATCACAAAAAAAGATTTTTTTTTCTTATTTTTGCTCAAAACATCGATTGTGGTTACACGTTAGAATCGCCTCGGCAGTCTATGTTTTGGATCAAAAATAAGAAAATTAGGTATATCCCTGTGTACTCTGTTTTACTTTAAGAGGGTTATACTTCTCATGGGCATGTTTTCTAGTGGTACAGTCCGTGTAGTTTTATCATTTCTCCACCATGTGAGAAAATATATATCTTACAGAACTATATATAAAGTCATGCGCATTCTCCGTTCGCGCCACATACCCCTTCAAACCTTTACTTATACTTATATAGTAATAGTATATATTTCTGAGGAGGTCAATGAGCAACCTTATCAACATTTGGTTAATGATGGTTAGTTATATAGTTGTAAGAATTACAACCTTAGAATAAAAACCTTAAAGAATTTCAAGGAAAAAATCACCAAACTACGTATAGAGGTAAAAGTAGGCATTTATCAGGCAATGACGCAATCAGAAAGAATACCAAGGTTGAAAAAAAGCAGCTATTTACCCAATAGACGGCCACTCAGTTACCCAATGAAAACGTGCATAAGGTGCAAACACCATAAAAATACATAACACATAAAAAGACATAAAACACATAAAAAGACATAAAACAATAAGAGCCACCAAGGAAGTATCGCCGTGGAATGATCAGTAAGGAATGATCAGTAACATAGAATATCACTGGCGGGCTTAAACTAGTTTTACAGGCCTATCCTCACCATCAGCTTCTGCAGTGGTTCACAAGATTTAGTTAGTTGTTCGGTCCTCGTGGTGAATCTCTAACTCGTCAATGAACCATGAAGGACAAACAAATCAGTCATAATAACGTTCAATATTAATAAAACAACGAGGACTCACAGATACAATAAGCTGCCCGGCCAGAGCCCTGGGCGCTAAACAACTGACTGAAAATCGAAGAAAAAGAAAAAACAACAGTTGAACCCCGATGGGCCTTGTAGTAGACAAGAAGCTCCGACCCCAACCGACTAAAATGAATAGCTTGAAGTCGGAGCCATCATAGAGTCTGATGCCCGACACACCGGCGTGCAATTGAAGGAGGCAACATAGTTATCAACCAAGATTGAGTTATCCTATATACGTTTGTAACGTATAATGATTTAAAATCTAAGCATGCAGACCGTAATGTTAAAGCAAACTAGAAAAACAACATGCTTTAAACTGTACATGTATTAGTAACATACTTGACCAAATTGGAAAATGCTCAAGCTTAGCATCGCCTTAAATATTTGCAAATACCTTTTATCAGGATGGGATTCAATATTGTTAGCTGCGTTATCTCTCCTTTTTGTTCAGTTAAATGTATGCTTGTCCCGCTACCCGTTACCAATGCGATATCGCATACCCAAAATCTATGAGGTTGTTTTTCAATTAAATTACTGTCATGATATCGAACTATGCATTTATCAGGACATGACAACACATACACCTTTTAGCCAGTACATGAACAGTTGTACTTGTGATTCATCAACTTTGAAGGTGTGATGGATGTTGAACATACAGTAAATTCAAAGACTCGTGGTAGACCATTTTTCGCACGAATAGGTAAATAACGGGAAGAAATGTAATCAGTACCGATGCACTCAAGCAACTTGGATAGCGTTGTCTATTGAAATATGCAATATGTAGTAAGCAATACTATCTTGAACATTGTAGAAAATACGTCGGTTAACCATAAAATGCTGATGAGTCGATTCTATTTCTGACCTAACTGATTGATAGGCATCTCATTAAGTTGCAGGGGAGCGCGGTGGCGTAGTGGTAGAGCAACGGACTCCGAATGGAAAGGTCCATGGTTCGATCCCCACTGGCGGCATCGTGTTGTGCCCTTCCACAGAGTAAAACCCAGGAAGCGGTGGCTCCGTCTCGACATGACTGAAAAATTGTTGACTGAGTTGTTAAACTGAGTTGTACAACAAATCATTAAGTTTTCATTACTCCCATGCTCTTGTGAACAAAAAGATAAAAATACATGTTCCAATCCAAATGTATAGCATCTAATGCAATCAGAATAAAACCAGGACATTCATTCTAATGAAGCGCTTTTATAATTGACTTGATTTCAATGCTTTAAGTACATGAAGTGCAGTTAGGAGGGTGGTGGACTGGAAAGCTCGGATTCATAACTAATTTACGCCATGTCGGCTGAACTGCACTAAGATAAATGGTAAGTTTCTGAAGTGTTTAAGTATACAAAGATTGATTTCGTTGTTGGAAAAAACATTAACACCAACATACATTTAGCTTGGCTAAGTGGAGGACCGGTTGTTTTGTGGTAAGGCAAATAAGTTCTGCGTCTGACATACATGTACATGTAAATCATCAATTGACCTTTTTTGTTCATGAAAAGTTCTGGTCGTGTCAGCTGACTTTCATCGTGAAACTATTTTTTTTTTTGCAATCTCTGCCGTTTTAGGGTTAGGGGTAAGGGTTAGGGTTAGGGTTAGGGGTTAGGGTTGGGGTTATGTTAGGTTTAGGGGTAAGGGTAGGGTTTGGGATTATGGTAATGGTAGGGTAAGGGTTAGGATATAGGCGTTATGGTTAAGATAGGTTAGGTTAGGTTAGGGGTTAATGGTTAGGTTTAGGGTATATGCAAGGGTTAGGGTTGGGTTTAGGGTTAGGGTAAGGGTATAAGCGTTAGGGTTAGGGTTAGGTTAGGGATTAAGATTAGAGTATAGGCAAGGGTTAGGGTTGGGTTAGGTTAAGTGTTAGGATTTTGGGTTTAGGGTATAGGGGTTAGGGTATAGGTAAAAGTTAGGGTTAGGTGTGAGGGTTAGGGTATAGACAAGGGTTAGGATAGCGTTAGGGTTAGGAGTAATTGATAAGGGGTTTGGTTTGGCTAGGGTAGGGTAGGGGCTATGGTTAGGTGTTATGGTAAGGGTAGGGTTAGGGTATAGGCAAGGGTTAATGTTAGGTTTAGGGTTAGGGTCTAGGGGTCAGGGTTACGGTTAGGTTTAGGTTTAGTGTTAGTGTTAGGTTATGGTTAGGTGTTCGGGGTTAGGGTGAGGTTAGGGGTTTGGGGTTAGGGTTAGTTTAGGATAGGGTTAGGGGTTAGATTTGGGGTAAAGGTAACTGTTAGGGATAGGATTAAGGTTAGGTTAAGTGTTAAGTTTAGGGTTAGGGACCGAGCACATTGACGTCTATAATAAGCAATAATATCTAAAACAAATGTAGTAAATACGACACGCCGACTGTACGACTATTCGTCGAAAACCGTTTCGCCGAATGACACTTTTATCGAAAAAGCAATGTTCTCGAATGACTTATTTGTCGAATGTATTTTTCGCAGAATGACCTTTTCGTCTAAGTGTCAGTTGGTCGAAAAATTATTCAGGTGCAAAAATCGTCAAAAAATTCACCGATAACAACCTTCTTGAATTGGGCCCGCTTGACAATACATCGGTATTTATTAGACCCTTTGAGTAGAATAGAGTAGAATAGAGAGATTCAGACAAAGAGGACCGAGACAAATATTCCTGATATTCATGTGTTTTAAATTGCGTGTACATGTACATGTACATGACAATGGTGCCGCATAGTCGGCAATAAATTATATGTGTTTGAACTTTGTTCTAGTCTGTTCGAAGACCGAAATAACATGCTACACTTACAATGTACATACATGGCCTAATCGGTTTCCATAAACTTTTAAACGATTTATAGCACCTCTATGATTGCGTGTATGAAATCGTTGGGATATCTATATCGAAAAGTCCATTTTTAAGAAGAAAGCTGAGCTGATTTTGAAATTTGGTAACGGGAAGTACAGATGTGCCTAAATAAATGAATTTCGATTAACATGATTAATAAAAATAATTGTTAGATCCTTTGGAAGCAGTAAAATACAAAGCTAGAAGATGGGCCATATTGTACAATTTCGGGTAATGAACCTTCATCAATGACCCTTTATGAAACTGGCAGCGAAAGCCAGACATTTTGCTGCAATTTCAAGAATTTACATCTGTGTAGTCTAAATCAAAGACTCAAATTCCCAAAGGGGCCAAAAAATCAGCTGAATTGTTCCATCTAAAGTTTTTGTTGTGCCGAGAATATCCGAGTTTTTGTTTTTCAAAATAAGTCGCCAGTCGTTAAGTTAATGATGTCAGCGTGTAGATTATAGATGCTACGAAGCGAATATATACTTAACCAAATTCCCAACGCACCTAGTAAGATTTTTGCTAATATTTCAAAAACGAATCGACCAAAAATGTTCAAATTCGAAACATGATAAGACACATTATTTTGAAATAATGTGGTCAAATTTTATTGCGATCGGCGATTTCTATCGATATTTATTGAGCTTTTTGTTAGCACACCCATGATTCGAAAAATCAGGAAATACGCATTGAAAACAACGGTAGTGTAAGGTAAGGGTAAATCGTACATAACGTTATAAAAATGATTTGCAGAACAATTTTATTGTGTGGTAGTGAGAATTACATCAATAATTCACTTACAAAGATTAAAATTTACTGCTTAAGTAAGTTCCCAAAAGGGCAAATAAACAGAATTTCGAACCTATCAGTTCAATTCATCTAAACAAATTAATGTCTAGTGTATCCTCTTTTAGCCTGTACCACCGCTAAGCAGCGCTGTCGCATCGATATGATGTGATTTCCTATTACATTTTGTGGAATGTTAGACCACTCAGCAACCAACACTTGCTCTAACTGGCGACGGGATTGAGGATTTGCAGGAATTACAAAACACTTTTAAGGGCTACAACTGAGTCTTTGTACGAGTAAACGGACGGACGGACGGATGGACAGGCTGAAAGTGGAAACGAATTTCACTTTATGACAAAATGGTTGCCTTTCAAACTTGAACTCGAATGACACCAAATGGCTGTGTTTAAGCAAGAAAAAATGGCGAAATTAAGACCTCCTTTTTGCATTGACTTTAAACGTACCTGCGTAAAAGACGTAACCCCCTCAACTAAACCAATCGCTCCAGCCATTTTATCAACAGATAGACGAACCATTTTTATTGACTTCGATATGATACATAACCGGGCTTCCAATAAAAGGTTCAGAATGAGAAAAAGCTACATACCACAAGGAGCACGTGCAGAAAACATGTTTTTCATGGTTTACTTAATGCGCGATTCCGAGAGAAAATTTGTGTGAAATAACCTAATAGGTGTGTGTAAATGCTTAAGAGACAAGCGTGTGCTAAATTTCAAAGTGAAATCTTTGACGAAAGTGAAGTTATTCAAATTTTAAAAGTAGTGCGTTGGCATTTTTGCCAAGTGTAGGCCAGCAATTTTACATGCAATTAAGCTGTCATGACTGATAGTCGTTGTGTCGTGGCAATCCCCTCCGTGAAATTTAAGTATGAATGGTATGAATGTGTACAGGTCGTACGGGTTGAAATTGAAAGCTGCATGTTTTGCTGGCACCTTGTGGCATCTTGTGTCAAGAACATCAGTCCGTTCTGTTCAAACAGACTGCACCCGATGCAGAGTGTCCTTACTTAAATATTAATTGACAGTTAAGATAACGAAATAGGCAGTAAAAATTGCTTTTTATCATACTGACTGATAGACAGTTCATAAGGTCGCACAGCACTCCCATGTACTACGGAACAAAAACATGGCAACATGCTCCAATTCCAGTGTATGTCACAGGAAATGTCATCCATGTGTGTCCTAATGCAATTAGAATAAAACCAGGACATTCATTCATCATATACTAATGAAACGTTTATAAAATGACTTGATTTTAATGCTTTAAGTGCATGAATTGCAATGGAAAAGAACTTAGACACCATTATACCTACTGCTTGGATAGACGGCGGACTGGCGGTTTTACGACATGGCGCAACAAGTTCTGTGTCTGACATCAACCATCATTTGGCCTCTTAAGTTCGAAGAATCTGTCTCGATCAAAAGTTCTGCTCTTGTCAGATGCTTTTCATCGTCGAACAATTTCTTACAATGTCTACTGTTTTTACGTTTCTGTTTATGCAACTAGACATCTTAAAAGTGCTTATAAAGTTCAAATTTTAAGGTCGTTCTGGGTTCATTAATGTCAGGATTGGTAAGAATAGTGAAAACATTATGCTTTTTCTTTCTTAGAGAAGAAACTGCGTTAAGTTTAGACACTCAAAGAAAGTCCCGATCAGGCTTAGGGACATAAAATATTCTGGCTGATCAAAAACAAACAAACGAAGCATATGTCGTCTGTGCGAAGAAATTACACACTCATTCACTCGAGGTTATTTGCCGTGGTTGGCAAATCGGGTTGGCAGATCACACGATGCGTAGCTTCTATAAATAGCACAGCTACGCCATACAGTGTATCATATTAGTACAATCTCGGACATACTGCGTGAGGTAGTCGACTCTGAGGCTCAGAGGTTAGAGCATTGGATTTCTATCCTGCGGCGATCCGGGTTCCAATCCCAGCAAGGCCGAGGATTTTTTTTAACTATGCATCATCTCTTATTTACGAATTTTCATATTTGTAAGAATGTACAGAACCACAATTTTGGTTCATAGTTCTGTACATATTGAATACATGCATTGTTAATGCGGAATGATACAATGTACGTCTCAAGGACGTAATAAAATTCTTATTAGAAAGTCGGACAGAGACTTGGCTTCAACAAAGCCCTATCGTCAACCAAGTATCAAAGATAGATTATCCCCACCGGCGTCATCGTGTTGTGTCCTTGAGCAAGACACATTAACTCCCTACAGCACTGGTTAAACCCAGGAAGCATTGGCTCCGTCCCTGCATGACTGAAAAAAATGTTGACTGGGACGTTAAGCCTCAACACAAACAAACAAACAAACAAACAAACAAAGATCAATTTCCACAGATTCTGTACATATTCAAACTTGTCGGAAACATTCTCCAAAACTGTTATCTAAATAAAGGCACAAGCGTCAAGGCAATTCCTGTCGAGGTCCATAAGAGGTGCATGTACCTGATGGTCAATTGTATTTGCAGGAAGAATGCTATCTCACAAGAAGTCAATGATGCATAAATAATACACGAACGCACGTGCACAAAACCACCTGTTTTTGTTATCTACAAGTATCAACCTAAAGCCCTGCTGCTGAATATACATCTTGATAAGACTAGTGCTTGAGATGACTGTAAATGGTCAGGTCGTCACAGCCAGACAACTTCAAAAATAACAGGAACTTAATGTTCTATCGGTCTGACGTCTGCTAGACGTTTGTTGATCTTGCAAAAAATTTTGCTATGGTCTCTGGTAAATCATGAACAGAAAGTGTTAAAAGGTACAAGTAGGCAAAGATCAGGAAAAACCGTCCATTCAAGTTCAGCGCAAAGGTTTGACATTCAAATGCGAAAAAATAACAAAGATTCTGACCAGCACATTATTGCAAATGTTGACAATATAGTACATTTACTATAAAAACCATCTGTTTTAACCATAGCTTGAACTCGTATCCACCAATTAGTGTCGGACTAGTTAAAAATATCCAAGTAAAGTTTATATCGCGACGTGGCTCATGTTTCGTGTGACTGTCCTATCAATGGTTCTGGCTAGACTAGGCAATATTTCTTGTTGTTTTATAAAACATTAACTTGAAACTGTATACTTCCCTAAAACATTTAGACGTATAATTTTGATCGCCTCTTAAAGATTATTTCCACTTCTAAAGAAATTCACACCCTAAATTGTCGCCAAATTAATTTCGCTTTATGGAAAGCTTTCGTTTAACACTGCATGTTAGGAGTACATAAGACGAGTAATTACACACTTTTATATATCTTACGTATTGTCCATACATATGGTTAAACAACAAGAGGTAATCGAATCAAAATCTCCCTTTCCCTACACATCTAACAGTTTAAACTGTTTCATTGACAACCCGATTATAAGTACAAAGCGGACAAAGGTACATCAAAACGTAAGAATACATAAAATGCACGAAATATAATAAATGCAAATGTATATAAAAATTGCGCCGCACGTTCGCCATTGACGTAGATGCATACAGCGGATAGGAGGACAAATAAAAAGAACTTGAAATATCTTGTGCATGTAAACAAATCACAAAACGTAAAGAAGTGTTTTACGCACAGCTATTATCACGTCTCGCTGAGAGGAACAATTGGTTCTGACTGCGCTTAAAATGCGAGTCATTATGTTTGTCGCTTATGTGACAATTCAACGGCATTTTGTTCTATTTGCACTTGCTTTATTGCTTTCCGTTCAAAGTGCAGCAACAGCGGGGTGGCGATGCTTTCCAAAGTGGTAGAAATTTCCTCATAGTGTAATTCTGCTCGAAGAGGATCAAAGTTTTAACTGGCATTATTCTATTGTACAAAGACAATAATGAAAATGGCAAAAGGTTGTCATAATTAAACAGTTCTGCGGTCAGACAATTTTATTCTGTTGCGAAAGTTAGGTTATATCCAACAAATCATTGATATCAATTACGCACATACAATACGTAGAAGCAGAGCGAACAATGTTACGAAACAAGTGAAGAAAGAGAAGAATTGAAATTGTTATAAAATGACACATTTTCAATTGGACCTTTAAGTCACAACATACTATATATATATAATTCATTCTTAACATCGAAATAACTGTAATACCTAAGCGTGGAACTACTACAACGTTAAAAGAATCTAAGAACAATTACAACTTACTATAAAGAAACTACATAAATAGTGCATTTCGAGAAAATGTAAATCTTCACCTCAAACTACTGTATAAGTATGATTGTACAATAAAAAGAGTATACAATATGTATATATAATTTCATGCCAATCTCCTGTTTCCCATTTTTCTTTCACACTTTCACAGTCACATAACATGAGCGCAAGTGAAAAGTACAAGTAGGCAATGATCATGAAAAGGGGCAATCAGAAATAAATTCCCACTCCAAAAACCGAGGTGGGAAAAATAAATTGATGTTGTACTTGTACTAAGAAATCATAGCCGTTACCCGAGTGAGCAGCTATTTCCCCGACCTTAACTAAAATGTGAAAACGTACTTAAGGTTCAAACAGCACAAAATTCGACTCCAAACCGAACTACAAAAGAGGTATCGCCTTGGAACGATCAGTAATGTAAAATTACTGGGGGTTGGGGTTAAACCGGTTTTACAGGGCCCTTACATCATCATCATCTTCTGCAGTGGTTCACAACATTTAATTGTGTATTTTCATAACAAATGGTCGTTTTGGTAATAGAATGAATCTAGGGAATGTCGCGAATTAATGTTATAAATATGACCTCAATCCCAACATTGATCAAAACTAAATACAAATTCTTTAACCACATAAATGACTATTCATACTTAATTAGGTATCATCTGTTCACCAAACAGTTCATTTAATACAGTTAACAAGGTCTTTATTCACTTTTATAAGATTGGCAGTTAGAGTTTGAATGAACATTATGAAAACTTGTCCATGTCACTTACGGAGATTTTTTCTGTTGTAAAAATTAAAATTAAATGAAAAAAAAAATGATATTTTTTAATATTTTTGCCCATAACATTGATCGTGGGTACACGTTAAAACCGCGTACCCACAATCTATGTTTTGGATCAAAAGTAAAGAAAATAGACACAACCCTGTACATCCCAGATTTACTATATAAAAGTGGGGTATAAGGGGTATTCGTTACAAGGACATGTTTTCGTGATGTTATTCAGATAGCCCAGTGCTCTCGTTTAGATGACAAAATGGTTTAATTTCTTGAGAAAATCTCTGCTTAATGCTTTCAAATGCATTATTTTCGAAATGATCAATGAATAAGCTCGTAATTAGGCCATTTTAACTAGTATCATTATATTCGCTTCCAAATAGAGATAATTAGATATTTTATAAAACTGCCTTCTCGGGGCATTCTGAAAGCCTGTGTATATTTTGTTCTAGCCGCCTTATACGAAAATGTATAACATTAGGGTTTCCAGAAAGGGCCGGTGTAAATCGGGCTATGCGGCCATAGAAGCAGATAAGAAAGTACAAAAATTACCATTTCATTTCAGCGACAAACTGGCGCGCAATTTACGTAGCAGTGCAAGATCAGTTGTTGGTTATATGACGTGATTTTCGCATTGATCCAGAAGCATGTTTATCTTTTGACGTAGCAGTTCATTTTATGTTCTATAATATTGATGAATGTAGTTTTCATTAGCGTACCGTGATAAGCACGGCGCAAAGATTAACTTTTTAAATACAACTATTTTGATATTGCGGTTAGTTAAATACCCGTGTTTGTACAAAAATTTTATATCAGGTTAAGTGATTGAATTCAAGGAATGACAGTTATGCGTTTTATTATTAAGCAGAAACAATGCTTAGCATGCAGAAATGAAATATCTAATATACTTTAACGTACATATGGACTTGTTTGTAATATTAGAGAGAGAGAGAGAGAGAGAGAGAGAGAGAGAGTTTGCATAAGCACAGCCATGTGTGTAGATTAAAAGTACAAGAGTACACCATTTTACTATGGTTTACAACTGTCGGGAGACAAACTCCGTGTAGGCTATCATTTGTATACATGGCAGTGATGTCACATACATATATATTAAAATGCTCGAACTGAACCTTAGTTCGAAAAATGCCTGGTGGCGTTTGCATGAAGTATTTCTTGAAATTCTAGACTTATCCGATCATATGCAGCATACATTCTTGATTCCATAACCTTTTTCAATAGTATTCATCTGGTCGCTGAGAACACTTTGAGAGCTTTATTGTTGCGAAGAGTTCTAAAAGTAGACACTTGTTTTAAAGAAAACACATATTGCTACATAATGATCATATTTTACTGCGTATGTGAGACTATCGCTTAAACATTATTTTTAATATCAACAAAGCAATATGCGGTTTCCGAAGTTAGGTTCAGTTCGAACGCGCTCTCTAGTTCATGGCGTTTACACAAAGGATAGCACACACGGACTTCGTTTCCTGACGCTGTTATTATAGTTGCATGACGTCAGAATGACGTCATATCAACGTCGATGCGACGTCATGTATTTTGACGTCATGTGCCCGCTAGGTGATATATGCTAATTTCCTCGTCACTCACCTCAAACCGAAGTTTTCCCACTGGGGCTGATGCGTAGGGTATTCCTAGAAATTTCTCTATATTTTGGTGTTTATATCGTTCAACAAGACCTTTGACTTTCCCAGTACTTGTCGTCCTAACTGAATAGTCTCTGGCCACACTATTGTTTACAACACACAACGTTGTTAACAGCAAAATGTTCAAAATCTTACACAGGGGTAGCATTATGCCTTCTCTGTAAAGACAACTGTTATGTATTTTTGGTTAAGGTTATAGAATTTACTTATTTGTGCTTATACACTTTGTATAATTATCGTCAACATG
Organism: Rugalucina vietnamica; assembly: GCA_964017185.1. Classification (NCBI taxonomy): domain Eukaryota; kingdom Metazoa; phylum Mollusca; class Bivalvia; order Lucinida; family Lucinidae; genus Rugalucina; species Rugalucina vietnamica. Next base: position 19,924,558 of record OZ024873.1, read on the forward strand.
CATACTAGAAATTATTTTTAATAATAAAATATATTTTTTCACTTTTGTTTTCGTCGCAATACATAACAGCAAAACACTTAATGTTAAAACACTTAACATGTATTTTAAGACCCTTAATGTTAAAACACTTAATGTTAAAATATAAATGTGATTTAAAGACTTAACACCTCATTTTGCTTTCCATGCTCGAAGTTGTTGTAAAGGTCACACAATCGCAAGTTTAACTCAAATTCCAACACATCCTATTTTTTCATCAAGTCGCAAACTTGTTTTTATCAAATAACTTAAAATCACAGCATTAACATGTTACTAATATGTCTATTATTTGTCCACTTCTTTTTTCAGCATACCTCAGTACTCTTATAATAATTTTTCAGTTCACCTGATTCGCACCCGTTCATTAATCAATGACTCGTATACGTATTTGGTTAGCTTTATAAATGGTGGTATCGCATTTTCCTATTCATGCGTCTCGTTCCATTAAATGAGCGATCAAAACACGGCAAAGACCCAGGCCGGTCCAAGCTTAAATCGAGTCAATATAAAAACAGCTCCCACTTATCAGAAAATATTGAACAAGATTTGATAGCGCCTATCGCATTATGAGATTAACTGCCATAGACAGAATTACTACGCTGGTTTTACTACAAAGCAAGAGACGGAAGTTATCGCTTTTCTATCACCTTCTAAAGACAGGACAGAACCGAGCGATATCGACAATTTTGTAATTGTGTTAGACGCGAAAAAGGTATGCATTTAATTTTTAAAAATATCTAAATTCGACAAGAAAACTCGTAAATAGAAATAGTTGTTTATCCGTGTGAACAGTTTATATTCCATTAGACAGACAGACTGTAACATGTTATCAGTACTACCTGTTGTCATGCGGTGCGGATGGGGTTCGTGAGCCTTGGACGACAACCCATCTAGGAGTTTGCTAGTTCTTTACATAAAAATCTAGCTAGGCAGGCGGGAACTCATTAGTTTTGGTCGACAGTCCTCCTAGGAGTTTACAGGTCTCTAAACAAAACCTAAAAAAGGGTAGATGGAGCTCTTCAGCTGTGGCCAGTAATTCATCTAGGAAAAGGTTATTCCAAAATAAAACCTGTGTGTCGTCCAGATATGCAGAGCCTGTTTCGGTAGACGGAGCGGAAGAAATAATCTGATTCAACGGTTCCGAAAGCGATACATGTACAGCAACATGTTGTGGAACATGCAGAGCTTGACAAGGCACTGAAGATGTTAAAGATGTCATCCACTGCCAAACACAACTCCAGTCGTTTTGACCCGTGTCTAGCCTCTGGGCACAGTTGGGTGATGACGAGCGAGCGCACCTCTTCCTCACTATAATCCAATGTCATAGTGTACGTCATTTTATTTCTAAATACACAAGCACTTGCATATGTATACAACAATTTCACAACACATGCACCCGCAAACCTACAAAAGTACTGTGGTGATGAGCGAGTGACGAAGCAGCATGTGTAGGACATGGCAGCTGTAGTTGACGGAGCAGACCCATTTAGGACCGCACTGCCCACACCCATAGAATGGGGAAGGGGCTAGGAAAGGTGCCCTAAACAATTGCCTGCTTCAACTCTCTGGCTGGTTAACAGCGATCAGCAGGGATCCCTCTTAGCGGTCGAAATAATAGGAAAAAGACAAAGATAATCCCTTTGAAGATTGACACATGGATGTTGATGGACAGTGCCGGGCCAGATAGACCAGAGCGTAGAATGACCCTTTTGGACAGAGAACTTGGGACAGTGCTGGGCCAGATAGACCAGAGCGTCGAATGACCCTTTTGGACAGAGAACTTGGGAGCTATTGTATACAGATACATGTAGCTGCACTGAATGTGACTCGGTTCACAGATGTTTGGGAGATCAAAGAAGTTTGGTGCGTGCTGGATACACATTCTTCTGGAGTGGACGCAAGAGTGAAGAGAGGAGTGGAGCAGGAATTGAGGAAATGACTTTGTCATTAAATCAGAACTTGTAAATTCTGGTGAGGTGCTCAATAAATTGAAGTGTAGAGGGTTCCGTGCGACGAGCTTGTCCACATATGACTTTTCTACTCTGTATACATCTTTACCACATAATCTAATTAAAGAAAAACTTCTGGATTTGATAGAGTGGACCTTCAAAAGGGCATTAAAAACTATGGTTCACTTTATTTGGCATGTAATGACAGAAAGGCTTTTTTCACTTCCTCTGACCAAAGTCGGTATACACTTTGGTCATGTCAGAATGTGTGCGACGCCTTTTCCTATCTCCTGGATAATATTTATATTAGATTTGGGACCAAGTTATACAGACAAATTGTTGGAATTCCGATGGGTACAAATTGCGCACCTCTCGTAGCTGATTTATTTTTATACTGCTACGAAAGAGATTTCATGGATTCTCTTAACCATGATAATCAAGCTGATGTTATCGAGGCTTTTAATTCCACTTCTAGGTACCTTGATGACCTTTTGAACATTGACAACCCTTATTTTGAAGGTATGGTCAATCAAATTTATCCATCTGAACTACAGTTGAACAAAGCCAATATCTCGGATACCGAAGCCCCCTTTTTATATCTACATCTTTCTGTTGCAAATGGATTTATTTCTTCTAAAATTTGTGATAAGCGCGATGACTTTGATTTTGATATAGTAAATTTTCCGTTTTTGGATGGTGACGTTCCTCGTCGTGCTTCTTATGGTGTATACATTTCGCAACTTATTAGGTTTGCTAGAGTCTGCAATCATGTTACAGACTGCAACGCTCGAAATAAATGTTTAGCGGCCAAACATCTCCAACAGGGCTATCGGTATCATAAACTTCGAAAAACCTTTTCTAAATTTTATCGTAGACACTATGAATTGATTTCCAAATATAATGTTGGGTTAAAGACGCTTTTAAGTGAGGGCCTTTCGGAACCAGAATTTTATGGTGACTTGGTTTACAAATTTAAGAAACTTATAGGAAGTAATGATTTTTCTTTTCAGTGTAGAAAAATCATATTACGTTACAGACGTATAGGTTATAACTTGAATGTTATGCGACAGTCTGCATGCTTAGTTTTTAACCCAATCACGGTTGATAACTATGTTGCCTTCTTTAATTGCACGCCGGTGGGTCGGGCGTCAGACTCTATGATGGCCCCGACTTAAAGCTATTCATTTTAGTTGGTTGGGGCCGGAGCTTCTTGTCTGTTGCTTGGCCCACCGGGGTCCAACTGATGTTTTTCTTTTGCTCCGGAGATTGTAAGTTATTCGGCGCCCAGGGATCTCCATCGTCGGGCAGCTTACTCAATCTGTGAGTCCTGGTTTTTGATTCATCAGGATGTTTATCATGATTTATTTGTTTATTCTTGATGATTCATTGACTAGTTAGAGATTCACCACGAGGACCGAAGAACTAACTAAATGTTATGAACCACTGCAGAAGCTGAGGGTGAGATTATGGCCATGTAAAATCGATTTAAACCCGCCAGTAACTTTGTGTTACTGATCGTTCCAAGTCGATACTTCTGTGGTGGTTCTTTTTGTTTTATGTCTTGGTGTTTAAAATATTTTTGTGCTGTTGGCGCCTTATGTATGTTTTCATATTTTTAGTTAAGTTAAGGTAACTGAGTGGCCACCTATTGGGAAAATAGCTGCTCATTCGGCTTACGAAATGTTTTCATGGTATAAGTACCTGATTGTTAGTTTGTTTTTTTTCCCACCTCGGTTTTTGGAGTGGGAATCTTTTTCTGATTGCGCCTTTTCCTGATCTTTGCCTACTTGTACCTTTTTGTTGATAAGCTTTCAGGATTACCAAAAGGCATCAATGACCGACTAATGACATTGAGACTTCCGCTGTCGGGCAATGAACATGCAACTTTTCTTAGTGCCTATACACCCACGATGACCAATCCAGACGGGGTTAAGGACAAGTTATACATGTATAATGACTTAGAAAACTTTATTTCTGCAACACCCCGTAAAGACAAGCTTATCTTTATTGGCGACTTTTATACCAGAGTTGGTACAGACCACCAGACCTGGGAAGGAATAATAGAGCCAGAAAGAAGGTGTTGGAACATGTAACAGCAATGGTCTCTTGCGAAGCGTGCTGAACATGATCTTCTAATCACCAACGCAGTCCTCCGTCTATCTAATAGAAACAAAACATGCTGGACGCACCCCCGTTCCAAACATTGACACGGTCTACTCTATGTCATAGTGCGGAGAACAGGCAGGCACAAGTGGGCAGTTTTAAAAAATGGCCGCAAAGTGTGACATAGGGTTAAAACACTAAAACTTTTATTTGGCAGACAAATCTGGCCTTACTTGTACCGTAATACCTGTAATTTAATATTTTGAAGAGATTCAAAATTAAAGGCATCGAGCACGACAGAGAGGCAGGCACAATAAACAGTAGCATAAAGAATATAAACCACTTTTCCTGGGACACCGATTATTGTTTTTACTGGGGGACAACGCCGAAAACTATTTTTCCTGGGGACATCCTCGATTTCATAAAGAAGGATTTCATTTTAAGCCTTATTATGTGTGTGGCTATAGTCCTTTGAAATATTCGCATGGCCGCTGGCTAACATACAACTTCCACAATAGGTATCCCTCAGAAACAATGCTTTAATTTCAAGGCCATGTAAAAGTAACCGTACGAAATGCACTTTGAGTCTACTACAAATGTCATTTACGTATAGAACAATAAGTTAAACCTGCTTTAATATATGGTGCGATAAATTACAAAGCGAATGTTTTTCGTAGTTTTTATCTACTAATTACAGCGGGTGTAATGAAAGATAACTGCTAACACAGATTTATTGATGACATGAAAACAAGAATCTTAGGTGACACGTGACTGGAAAGTAGTGTCAACAGTATGAGCGCAAGAGATGGCACTATTCATCCCTCTGAACACTATTATATGTTAGCGGAATATGTTCTGCAAATTATCAATGATACATTGATGCATTTGGTAAAGACAAAAATTGAATGTGTTTTAAATAATCTAACAGGATAAGCCAATTCACAGAAACTGTTTGCCTCAACATGATTGGAAGGCATATTCGAATGGTAGACCCTGAGCAAACTGTATTATTACCTCTAAGGAAACCCATCTAGTTACAGTCTCGATAAAACAGGATCAGTTTCGTCGAGTTTGGCATAATATGCAGTACGCTGTCAAATGGGGCATCACTCCATATTAAAATGGTTCGTTACATATATACCGTATGATGGGACTAAATGTCTGTCTCACAACAAGTAGTATTCCGTCTTAATGCGACAGTAAACAGCATAATTAGTTATGATGATACAGCTATTTAATGACCGGAATTACGAGAGAAGCGAAATGTCAAGAATCAGATTTGCAGCTCTAGATTTTAGAATTGAGACTTCAGGCACGGTAAATTACTTTTCAGAACGAAGATGTTTTGAATTTATTGACAACCTGTTGGCATTTACAAGTACGATTACCGTTGTAATGGTTCAGATGTTTAAACTCTCGGTTTCTTTGCCGGCATATTCTGTATTCTTAAGATTTTAGCATTCGTTGCACATTTAGATCCTCGTTATGTATCCGCTAATAAAATGGTGATTTGTTATGGATTGCGTTGCGGATAACGCGTTTACTTGTCACCTCGGGTCAAAGCATGTGACAAAGAAGTGGTCGCCCATTCAAGGTCGGTAGTTTCTGCGGGTTCTCCGGTTTCTTCCACTTGTTTGACCATATAACGCCAAAGTTCGCGCCTTTGAGAACTCGAATATAAGTTCCTTGAGTTTTCTGTGTAATTGAAGTAGAACAGATAATGTTTAGTTTTATTAAATCTGTGATGCCAATATTCTTTTCAGCGCTTCTTTTAAGCACATACACTATTTGTTTCTTTTGTCTAGAATATGTTTATTTCTTGCAAATTAACCATTTTAAGTCAAGACGTTGCCTCTGGCTTCAAGTAAAACAAAAGTTAGAACCGCTAGTTAACATAATGTTTTTGCAGACATATGAATTATGTTTGACATGACAACGCAGTAAACTAGAACACGTCTGATGTAATCGGATGATTTATATATATTCTAGCGACTGGTATCATATGTTATTTTTTAAATTATTATTGTGATGTTTTTTACTCTATTTAATGTGGGTCATCACATTCTTGCATATACTAAAATTGAAAATGTCCCAGAAACCTTTATATGAGCCACCACATGAGAAAACCAACAATCTGCATAGGCGAAAACAAATGCGCAGATCAGCTTCGCAGAAGCTGATCAGCGCCTAAATGTTTTCGCTACACCGATAATACAATTCCTCTACTTTCTAAATAAATAATTTCCAGCCTCTAAACATCTTCTGTGACTGTACAGCCCAGTTTATGTCAGACCTGTTCGGAAACCACATTGTTGGTTTTCCCACCAGGCGGCTCATATTTAAGTGCAGATACTGGTATGCTGTGTTATGCGGCATTCTGTCCTTTAGTGACTTTCTGGTTGGATATAGAGACACGTGCATCCCAAAGTATTTTCTATGCCCTAAGTTTTTGAAATGGTTGATGATTTAAAAAAAAATATCAGTGCAGTAACGGTAGCGTGAGCCCTTAATCAAAATTGAAATTGTGAACCGTGTACCGTAACCTAACTTAACATTCGTTCTGCCATCGAATGTCAAATGGCAAAATAACTAAAACAATAGAAAGGCAATGCTTAACAGCATTTTCCATAAGGTTACCACATATTTAACTTAACTAAATCCACTTTACTCTGTGCATACAAAAATATCTCGTATTGTAAGAACCATAATCGAACTACCGTATTGGAACATTCATTGGTAAATGACTGGGAAACAAATGGGGCTTTCTACTAAGGACACCATTAAAGCATTTTAAAAAGAAAATAATTTGAACGGAGCGTTTAAATCTTGTAGGGAAGTACAGACCATAAAAAAAAGAAAGACGGAAGCAGACAGAGAACCTATACTCTACAAGTATCCTTCCATACTTGATGACCTCCGGATTGTCCGTCGGACTGTAGCATTCCTGGATATCACTGCAGCCAAATCCATTTCTGAATAAGCAAAATCCAGAAGAACCAGGAACTAGTACAATCAGAGTTTCAGAGTTGTAAACCCGCCCACAAAGTATATTAAAATGATAAATAAAAGATACAAATTATACTGATTAGAGGCCGTGCAAAAAAAATACAGTATGTTTCCAAACTTTTTAAACTTTTTAACATAAAATGATGGGGACCATTAACGCCCGTTGCCCAAATGATTAAAGTTGTTATTTGAATATAGCAGCATCCAATTGTAAGTTAATAACAGCTCTTATAGTGCATATTTTCACCATTTAAAACTTTCATGTTCATTTACTTTATATACATGTATGTTATCTTTGCCTGTATAAGTAGTTATAACTGTTTATCATATTTGTGCTCTGGTTTTTGGGCTCTAGAGGATCGCCTCTCTCCCCCAAAGGACCAACACGCAACTTTCATATATTGTGAAATACAAAGCAACACATACTCATGCAAAAGCATTTGTTGGGTCTCAAGGGGGTACAAACCCAAGATGACCGTGCAATAGCGTCTATAGAAAATGTTTTTGCAGAAATAAGTTGGAAAGGGTGTCCTGGTTTGAAATCCGGATGATGCCAGATTGGCGTCCTTGGGCAATTCAAGATGGCCGCCAAAATCCAATATGGCCGACAAAATAAGGGTTTTTGATAGAATTTCGTAAAGATATGAGCCTGTGCATGAGAAAACCAACAATTTGGGTTCTTACCAGGTCTGACACAAACCAGCCTGTTTAGTCACAGAAGCAAGTTAGAAGCTTGAAATTTCAGATTTAAGAAGAAGAAGGATTGTACTATCCGTGCAGCGAAAACAAAGGCGCTGATCAGCTTCGCGGTTACCGCGAAGCTGATCTGCGCCTTTGTTTTCGCCCAAGCATTTTGTTGGTTTTCTTATGCAGTGGCTCATATCTGATAAAATGCTCTATGCTTGCCTTAAGCATTTTGTTGGTTTTCTTATGCAGTGGCTCATATCTGATAAAATGCTCTATGCTTGCCTTAACATTTGAGAAATAATAAAGTTTAGCCTTTTTTCTTCGAAAAGCAACACAATGAAAATAAACAAAATCAAGATGGCCATCAAAATCCAAGATGGCCGACGAAATAAGGGCTTTTGATAGAAGTTCTTAAATGCATGTGATGAATTGCTAAAAGATGGCATTTAAAGTGGAGAAAACTTCAAGTTAAGACATTTTTTTTAATTTATACATGTATGCAACAAAAGCAGCATTAACAAAGATGGCCGCTAAAATCCAAGATGGCCGATAAATTGTTATTTTTATAGATTTCCATCAATATATGTGATGTAATATTCAAAACATGACATTGAAGGTGCAGAGGTCACGAAGATAAGATTTTTAATGAATATATGACAAAAACTAAAATAAAAATGGCTGATTTGGCCTCTAGTGGGGTTGGATAGGGGTTACAATCGATAATGTGGGGATTTCAGTAGGATTAATTTGGTTTGGTTATGAATCCACTCCTTAGTCAACAAATCTTCAGTTATATTGTGACGGAGCAACTACTCTCTTGGTATTAATTAGAGGCATAAGCTGAAATGTGTCTGTTCTCATGTAACAGCTGCGTATGAAGCTAACACTCGCTGTAGAAGTCGGTTTGTATCTCAAAGCATTACAAATATGCAGTATAGCTAATATTTCAACATAGTTTATTCCGTCTCCACTGATTTTAGATTCATCCACAATTCTCTATTTCATCAATCCGTGAATCTTTTTATTCGACGCAGTTGTACACAGAGCTATCAGATGAGTCGTTCATCGTTGAAACCAAATGTAACAGGTTGAAAACTGCTGTCCGGTACAGTAGGAATAGGATGGGGAGGGTAAAATAATACTTATATGATCTAGCTGGTAACTGTTCACAATTACAAAATCTTTCAAGCTTTGTGGAATGCAATTTTGGTACAATATGGTGAATTCAATGGGTTGTGTTCGGCTGGTCACTGTCTCAGTAGAGAAGTGACTTTTATGTGCGAACATGAAAAATAAAATGTGCCTTTGTGGCGATTTTAAATAAAAAAGTGTAATACCCAAGAAATGCCAAAATGACTATTAATTCACAGTGAATGCCAATGGGGAAATTCAATTACTGGCCTGTGGGTCCCAAGCCCTTAGCAATCACAAGATCGCGATCTTCTTCTTCTCCTGCCAATGAGAACAGAAACACTGAAACCAGCACTGTTATTAAAATAAAATAATGCTAAAATAAAACATCTTGTGAGTTTAAGGCTGTAAATGTTAAATGGGTTATACCAATGCAACGAAAATACCCTGTGATTTGGCAAGCATCAGTATTTCAAACAACTCATTCCACAGAAAGTTCATTTATAGTGATATGCGTTCGTAGTAGCATTCAGTAGCTGGAGATTTGGAGAGACTGACATTTTGTTACTATATATCTAGCATTCTGTTTTCTATTGGACGGTCTATCGTTGCAGTAGCACTCTTAGTTTGGACAGTTTCTGTGTTTTGTGGTTGGTCGTGTGTTGTTCCAGTAAGGGCCTTGCACAACGTCTGTTATAAATCTTATTTATTTTAAAGTGACGTTCTTACACGACCACAATTGCAGAAAGGAATACAATGAAGATAAAATAAGAATTACATAAATTGGTAACTGTTCGTTATGATAATTAAATAGTATGTATTGGCGTTCTTGCAATTGCATGTCTAGAAATCGTACTCTGCCAACAAGCCGGAGACCATTCTCTCCATCTTTGTCTGAAAGTGCATTCACGACCGACAAAATAAACGAATTTCTTTGTCTGGATATGGCGGACTCCGCACTGTTTGTACTCCTGGTCAACCCTCACTTAACAGGGTTACTCTATGCTATATTAAGGCATCTTTTTCCCCCGATACAATATGTTGATGACTATCTGAGGTAGAAGAAAGACACAATATGCTTTTTTGGGATATGTATGTGAAACCACTACAACTAAGATGTAACAGCATAAATGATAATAAAATATATAAGTTTGATCTTTTGGAAGCAGTAAAACGTTCAAAGGGAGGTAATTTATTAACCGGCAACGATAGCCAGATACATGTAATTATACTGTAATTTCAAAACGTTTCACAAGGGACGTCTTAGATCAGCTGGCTAACTGTCACTCCGCTCCACTTCGGTACCTCGTTCCACTTCCCTGACAGCTTAGCATAGGTTGCATTTAAACCAATGTCGAACTGATTGCGGATTTCGTAAGCGACTTGCAGCTCTGTTATTTTGCTATTAATCGTATTATTTTTGTTATGTATTTCTACCAATGCCGACGATCTTCCGGTAAACACATAAAATTGCCTAAAACGTTTAAATTAATGTAGAAAAACAAACGATTTTCGACTTTGAGTCGCCAATTCTACAGTTGTCTCCCCTGATCTATGTATATATATCGTTGGAAATTTCCATCGAAAAAATGAAGTATTTTATGATTCTGCGTACTTTAACAACCAGAATATTTATAATTTATGTCATATATGCAAGAAAAGATTTGACATTAGTTAGAATAACACAGTTTTGCATTTTTGCTGAATTTTAATTTTCGACCAAGGGCTGAATATATGTCATTTCCGTCGGTATGGAGAGGTTTAACGGAATGCCGATGGAAATATTACGTCAAGGGACGTCTAAATCATGTATCTCAACATGTATCTGAAATGGTATATCTGTAGGTAACTCACGAATCGTGAAAAATACCCCCGTGCAATCTCTGAATCCAACAATCAAAAGTTAAACAACAAATTTCTCTCTTATGCATGTCTACCGCGTGTGTTGCTTAAATGGCAGTGGCTTGTTTCACAATATGTAAAAATTCATTTACTATGAAATAGAAAAAATAACACAAATGTTTTAGAGTATGATTATCTTCCTTTATTTGTCATTTAGGGATACATCAAATTGATATATAGTAATATTATGTTCAAAAAAGGAACAAGTAGGCAACGAGGCTGTATATGATTTGATTTCCCATTTTTGTGACCTTGAGCGCAATTCATAAACACCAGGAGTGTATTTTGGGTTACTTTCGTTTAAATTAATTATTTTGGCCGCCATCTTGGACGCCATCTTATATCTAAAAACCTGTTCAATGATGAAATTATGCATATAATTTATTTTCACAATTTATTGACCATAAAATATCAATTTAGAAATAATAGGAGTGTTATATGGCTCCAGTTCATGTAAATAACACGTTGGGTCGCTATTTTGGACGCCATCTTGTATCAAACAAACTGTACAATGATGAAATGATTCATATAATTTAATTTCACAATTTATCGACCATGAAAGAGCAATTTAGAAACAATACGAGTGATATATGGGTCCATTTCATGTAAATAACGCTTTTGGTCGCCATCTTGGACGCCATCTTGATTTCAGCGAGTTGCCCAAGGATGCCAGAGTGGCATCACTTGGTTTTGTAATGTAATATGTATCCTCTTTCAAAAAATGCAAAAAACATTTTCTATAGACGGCATTGCACGCTTTGGCTGATATTCTAGGTTTCTGTGCCGGACTAAATATACAACTATTTCATACCTTCCTGTGTAACAGTCAAAACTATCACTCCGAGGTGTTGTGGATGACCTGATGAACCGTTGCCCGAGGCCGTCGGGTCATCGGGTCATCCACAACTCCGAGGGGTGACAGTTTTGACTGTCACACAAGAAGGTTTGAAATAGTTGTTTTATTACCCAACTCAAACATTCATTATATACGAGCATTATAATAGACACATACTATATAATACATTGAATTTTAAAATTGAAAAACGGACGAAACATGTTTAATCCTAGTTTAGTTGTACATACTATTTGTTCGCTTGTTTTATTCCGATTTGTTTGTTTGTTTTGTTTTGGTTCTTAAACTGTTTATTTTAATTCATTTTTGTTTGTATGATTGTTTGTTTATTATGCTCGATTCTGTTTGTTTTGCTTGTTTGTTGATAGGTTTGTTTGTTCTAGCTGGCTGTTTTAATTTATTGCTTGTTTGGTTGGTTTCTGTATTCTAAAATTTAATTTATGTATGTATGTATGTTAATTTGTGACTAATGCTTTGTTTGATTTGTTTGTTTTGTATTTGTTTGTTGTATGTTTCTTTGCTTGCTTTTGCTTGTTTGATCATATGTTTTCTTGTTTGTTTGATTCATTTGCTTGGTTGCTTATCATTACTTTTTGTTTTGCAATAATTGCAGGTATGGTATAGTCTGATTTTTTTCAATGTGCAGGGCGGAACCTGTCAATTTTTGATTGACAATGACAAAGTTGACCATTACATTTAAAAATAGGTAGTTCTCACTTGGACTGTTACTTTGACCCACTTGTTATTGTTGAACCAATCAGTGTCAAAATTTAACCGCATGCACTGAAAATGGTGGGTAAACACATACTGTCACAGAAAAATATCCTGTACTACATGACTGTATTTAAGTATGACCATATTGAAAATTCCCTTAGTAAAGGCCTGGTAAACATTCTTGTTGTATGACTCTCTGTTTTTCCTTTCAAGTTTAAAACTTTAATTTTGATACAATTAAATATCACATGATGCAGGCTTACTTTAAATAATACTAATTTACTAATGAAAGCAGCAGAAAAAAGGTGCAATAACTTCTTACTGGAAGTCACAGTACGGATCTGTAAAGTGTTACTGACAGCTGACAGCTCAGTCAAGTTAGCAGCGAATCTGTTGCAGCAGCAGCAGCAACAAGAATGAATGAATAAATAAATAAATAAATGAATAAATAAATAAACAAATGGTCAAGTTATCTGCATCGAAACTTTTTGCCACCTATTGTCTATTGTTCATACAGACAAAGCTCCAGAGTATCATCGTCTATCTTGAAGCTAACACTGATAAGCAAATCACTAAGGTGAACTACGGCACATTTCGGTCTCTCGTCTGTCTATGAGCCCTATGGCGGCAACTTCTGATGCAACGTCTATAAGAAACGATGATGAATGTCATCACAAACAGACGTTTTATATCCCACCTATTACCCTGTTTATGGACACTTTTACTGTGGGCAGGGAACTTTTGTCCTTAAGCTATGTTATGGGTGGGATAGAAAAGTCTTGTTTGCGGCATAAGTATTCGTTTCCTATAGCACTCACAGCCAGACGAAACTGTAAAAAATCGGCAACATTTTCCATAACGTTGGTAATATGTGGTCTAGAAAAGTTCTGTTGCAGCATTCATCATCATTTTCTACATAGCGATCACAACCAAACGAAAAAGAAAAATGAATATTAAGAATAAGATGATAAAAAAATGGCGACAAACATTTCCACTTACATGGAACTTTTTTCGTAGGTGACGTCGAAAAGATGTGATTGTGGCATTAAATGTCATTTTCTTATGCGCTATCACCTAGATTAAAGCCAGATCAATCTGCGACAAAAATGTTCGCTGCAAGCGATATTGCTGCAGCAAAATTGCCGCTAACTTGACTGTATTTTTCTGCTGCAAATTTAATTCTAACGCTGCAATCAAAATTGCCGTTAACTTGACGTTAACTTGACTGCTTTTGCTGCTACATGTAACATGACCGATTTTGCTGCAGAAAAATTGCTGCTAACTTGACCGTTTTTGATGCAGCAAATTTGCTGATAATTTGACCGAGCTGACCTTGTAGGAAAAATAAGTAAAATCAGCTGGTTCTGGAATCGCTTTTTCGATGGTACTTCATTGACCTTCTACTGCGGTCATGTACCATCAGTAAAGCAAAGAGTTGTTGACAAAAATAGAGGCATTGGCTAACTTGATGGAAATATTTGAGTGTAGCTGTATGGTTATATTTTAGAAACAAACTGTTTATGTTTTTGTGTGTCTACCATACACTTCACCTATTTTGAAATCATTCAGGTGAAACACAGGTATAGCACAAAGACAACAAGCATAGTCACCTTTACTTCAATTATACATTGTCAGCTCTGGGACCCTTTCTCAACAATGAAATCATCCAAGGCTGGGCTTAGCTAAGCCCTGCCCTGCACATTGAAAAAATTCCGAGTATAAGGCAGTATAAAAGCATGCAAAGCATGTCACATGACTGGGAAACAGTCGAAACTGTTTCCCGTGAAACAGTTCGTCACATGACATGAAACAGTTCATTGAAACTGGTTGAAACTGGCTTTTACTGAAATTGTTTAAAACAGTCCAAAATGTAAAATTACTATTAATATAGTTCGTTGGGTAATAATGCTCTTTATTTGTAATTTCTATTCATTTTATACGAACATTGACACTAACATTGAAAACAAGAGATTGCCTGCTCATTGTTGTTTTTCTCCGAAAAACCATTGGCATTATTTGAGCCGCATCGTGAGAAAACCGGATTTTTGCCTATGCGAAAACAAAGGCGAAGATCAGCTTCGCGGTAACCGCGAAGCTGATCAGCGCCTTTGTTTTCGCTACACGGATAGTACAATTCCTCTACTTTCTTTATCCGAAATTTCAAGCTTCTAGACGTTTTCGGAGACTGCACAGGCCGTTTTGTGTCGGACCTGGTCGGAAACCCCGAAGACAGGTTTTCTCGCGTCGCGGCTCATTTGTAAACAGAAAAGGTCAGTACTCCCTTCACCAGTAGCTATAATCCTTTTAAAAACATTGACATGACCGGCTGGCTAACATGAAACTTCGACAAAACGTCACGTGAACAGTCTTTCGAAACTTTGCTAGCAATTTCATGGCAATATGAAACTTCATGTGCGAATTGCACTTAAACTGAGTCTTCTACAAATGCTATTTGAGCATTAAACAATAAGTTAATAAAATATAAAAGTTTAATCTTTTGGAAGTAGTGAAAAGTTAAACTTGCTTTTGCTTACGTACACATGTATTATACGATAAATTACAAAGCAAATACATAACCTACTGTCTAAACACCATCTTCCAGAAACTGCATTTTTCAAAATCTCACTTTTCTGGAAAACCTCAAGAAAAATATGACCATGTCACCATTTTGCAATCCATAAGTCTTAAAAAGTGCCACAAAAATTTTGGAAATCGGTTAACAAATAAAAATTTTATGCTAGAAAATAATTTTGAATAGGGCTTTTTCCATTGTAAAATGTCAGCAAGGGAAGTAACTATTTTCGCGGAAAAAATCTAAATTGATTATTTTTTCATTTAAAATGCACCAAACCAAAACAAAATTGTAATGTATGCATTGCTGAGCACCAAACTCTTAAAATTATTCCACAGATTCACTTGATTTTCAATTTTAAGGTGTATGAATTACCTCCCTTGCACATGCAAAGGGCCTATTCAAAATATTTTTCCGGCATAATTATTTTACTAGTCAACCGATTTTCAATTTTTTTGCAGTAACTTTTAGGACTTTTGGGTTGCAAAAAGATGACATGGTCATATTTTTCTTGTAGTGTTGCACAAAAGTGAGATTTTGAAAAATGCAGTTCCTGAAAGATGGTGTTCAGACAGTAGTTTTATCTACTAATTACAGAGAATATTATGATAATTGACTGCTAATACAGATTTATTGATGACGTGGTAGAAACAAGTGCAGCATCAGTGCTATGTGTCACGTGCCTGCAAAGGAATTTCTACAGTATGGGCACTAGCGATCGAACCAAACATCCATATGACCACTGTTTCTTAGAATCTGTTCCGTTTTACAAATTAGTAATGATACATTTGTTACATTCTCATTACGAAAACTTGCCCATGCAAAATACAGAGATTTTTAAAGTGTTAAAAAATGAAAATATTCTGTAGAAAAATTTTGATATTTTTCCTATTTTTGCTCAAAACATAGATTGTGGGTACACGTTAGAACCGCCTCGGCGAGGCGGTTCTAACGAGTACCCACAATCTATGTTTTGGAGTAAAAATAAGAAAAATAGGTATACCCCTGCAAACCCCAGTTTTTCTATATAAAAGTGGGGTTTAAGGGTGTATTCATTGCACGGACATGTTTTCCTGATGTGTAATGCCTTGCGAGGCAGAACATATAGCGTGACAGCACGCTGAAGCCCACACCTCCCAACTGTGCTTGTAACTTCTATATGAATGATTTCAAAATATATGTAAAAAGGTACAAGTAGGCAATGATCAGGAAAAGGCGCAATCAGAAAGAAATTCCCACTAATCTGACCTCTTCCTCATCACCTGCAGTAATTCACAACATTTAGTTTGTTGTTCGGCCCTCGTGGTGAATCTCTATCTAGTTAATGAATCATCAAGGACAAACAAATAAATATGATAACCACCATGATGAATAAAAAACGACGACTCACAGATTCAGTAAGCTGCCCGACGATAGAAATCACTGGGAGCCGAATAACTCACTGAGATGCGGAGCAAAAGAAACACACCAGTTGAATCCCGGTGGTCCGAGCAGCAAGAAGCTCAGACCCAAACCAACTAAAACGAATAGCTTTATGTGGGTGCCATCATAGAGTCTGACGCTCGACCTACCAGCGTGCAATTAAAGAAGGCAGCATTGATATCAATCATGATTGGGTTAAAAACAAAGCATGTAGACTGTCGCATAACATTTAAGTGTAGACTGGGTTTGCAGCACGTAACATTGACATACCAAATATCAAAATGAACCATCATTCCATATAAGTAGAATTAAATCAACCTATACTAGATGATAGGACTTATTGTCTATCTCAAACAAGTATTATTCCGTTTTAATGGGACAGAAAACAAAATAATTAATAGTTTTGATGATACGGCTATCTAATGACCTGAAATACGAGGCAAGAAAAATGTTAAGAATCAGCATTCCTTTAGAAAATATAAAAGTTGAGACTTAAGGTAATGTAAATTACTTTCGGAACAAAGATGTTTTGAATAAATTGACAACCTGTTGGCATTTTCAAGTGAGATTACTGCTGTAATGGTTCAGATGTCTAAACAATTAGTGTATTGTTACGCAAAAGGTTGGTGTTAATTTGGGAAACTCGAAAGCGTGGATGCTTCAAACTTTTATAAGTCTAAACAATGTGAACCAGTAATTCGGTTTCCCATTATTAGTAATATACTCCCAGCAACAGTTCGGCGACGCACATGGGCATTTTAATAAATTCAGAGATAAACAAAAGCAATTTCCAGGAATTGTCTGAAAGGGAGTCAAAGTTAAGCCCCAAAACATAGAATGATAAGAAATACATGTATAAAAATCATCAATATGTTCCGATACAAAAGTTACAATGGGTTGTCTTTCTCAAAAGCTGAACATTCTGTTACGTTTACTGAAAACTACTGTCTAAACACCATCTTCCAGAAACTGCATTTTTCAAAATCTCACTTTTCTGAAAACCCTCAAGAAAAAAAAGACCATGTCACCATTTTGCATTCCATAAGTCCTAAAAAGTGTTACAAAAATTTCGAAAAATCGGTTAAGAAATACAAATTTTATGCCAGAAAGTAATTTTGGATAGGGCTTTTTCCATTGTAAAAATGTCAGCAAGGGAAATAACTATTTTCCCGGAAAAAAATCTAAATTGATTATTTTTCATTTAAAAAGCACCAAACCCAAACAAGATTGTATTGTATGCATAGCTGAGCACAGAACTCTTAAAATTATTCCCCAGGCTTGCTTGATTTTCAATTTTCAAGTGCATGGATTACCTCCCTTGCACATGCAAAAGGCCTATTCAAAAATAATTTTTGGGCATAATTATATTACTAGTGAACCGATTTTCAACATTTTTGCAGCACTTTTTAGGACTGTTGGGTTGCAAAAACATGACATAGTCATATTTATTTTGGTAGCGTTTCACGAAACTGAGATTTTGAAAAATGCAGTTTCTGAAAGATGGTGTTCAGACAGTAAGCTACATTCCATGTTCCATGTTGAACTTTAAGCAGAATGATTGTAGAAATGTATGATTTGTCTCACACAGGAGGCGTACTTTTCTCTGATCTACCGTATTTGACCAGGTCCGAGGTTATAAAACATTTTTCATGCTCAGCTCAGCTGAGCAGGAAATTCAAATTAAATACTGAAATAACCGAAATAAATTGAAATTCCTGCTTAAGATCACCAAAGCATGTGATTTAGCGACTAATAATGGTAAAATGCCAAGAACATTTATGAGCAGGATAAATTTTAGTCTCAGCTGAGCTGAGCATGAAACAAGTTTTATAACTTTGGGGCCTGGGTAATTCAATTAAAGCTCTTGAACTCTTCATCCACAAGTTCTACATTCGTGAACTTGGAGCATTCGTTGCAAGCAAATATCCTCGTTATGTATCTACTAATTAGTGATGCAAATATTTTTTTCAGTGCTTCTTTTAACCACAAACACTGTTTGCAGCATAAATTGTTTCTTTTTGTCTAAGATATGATCATTTCTTGAGAATTTACCATTTTAAGACAAGACGTTGCCTCTCTGGCTGCAAGTTAAACAATAATTAGAATCCTTAGTGGTTATAATAATGTCTTTGCAGACATATGAATTATGTTTGACATGACAAAGCAGCAAACTAGAACATTTCTGCTATTGTCAGGTGATTTATTGTAAACAAATAAGACATAACTATATTCTCGCGACTGGTATCATATTTTTGTTAATTTAAAATTGTGATATATTTTACTTTCTTTTGAAAGTATAATATCTCACATGCACTTTATGAAATAAAGAAAATCGCAGGAACTATGAGATTGTAGTACCCAATCGCGAATCTTGCATAAAGCCTATGTCCTTGATTGTTTCTCTGGTTTCTGTGGGTAAGCATACACGGGCGTATAATTATTTGCTATGTCCTACGTCCAAAATGATTGGTGATTTTTGAAAACTATCGATGTAGTAATTTCATCTTTCATGTTCGTAAAGCAATCTGTCATATCTTTCAAGAATTCAAGATTGGAAATAACATGCATAAAAAGGTACAAGTAGGCAAAGATCAGGAAAAGGTGCAATTAGAAAAAGATTCCCACTCCAAAAACCGAGGTGGGAAAAAACCAAACCAACAATCAGGTATTGATACCAAGAAAACAATTCGTAAGCCGAATGATAGCTATTTTCCCAATAAGTGGCCACTCAGTTACCTTAACTTAACTAAAAATATGAAAACACACATAAGGCACCAACAGCACAAAAATTTCAAACACCAAGACATATCGACTTGGAACGATCAGTAACACACAGTTACTGGCGGGCTTAAATCGATTTTACATGGCCATAACATCACCCTCAGCTTCTGTAGTGGTTCATAACATTTAGCTAGTTCTTCGGTCCTCGTGGTGAATCTCTTACTAGTCACTGAATCATCATGGACAAACAAATAAATCATTATAAATTCCATGATGAATAAAAAACGAGGACTCACAGAATGAGTAAGCTGCCCGACGATGGAGATCCCTGGGCGCCGAATAACTTACTTAAGTCATGATTTTTTTCAAGCTTTATTAAGTATTCAACATACATGATAGTGTACCGTGGCAGTTCTAACGAGTACCCACAATCTATGTTTTGGAGCAAAAATAAGAAAACTAGGTGTACCCCTGCATACCCCAATTTTGCTATATAAAAGTGAGGTTCAAGGGGGTATACATTACCCGGACATGTTTTCGTGATGAATAACTGAGAACACAATATCACTACGTTCATTATTAGATTGATATCAAGTAGAGAAACTGACCCGATGCTATTACGTCAGAATGAAAGAAAAAATCCATAATTACATTTTCAGAATGATTTCTTGATGTTCCGACGTGATCAAGACAGCCACGATGTTTCGTATTACATATAACCGCACTCATCTTCCTTCCACAGCTATGACTTGTCCGATTCAAAACACTTTCATTCCACACAATGTAGTCGTGTTTTACTAAAAATACATGGAAAACATTTCCGTGTAATATATACCCCCGTATACCCCACTTTTATATAGCAAAACTGGGGTAAGCCGGGGTATACCTATTTTTCTTATTTTTGCTTCAAAACATAGATTGTGGGTACTCGTTAGAACCGCCTCGGCAATAAGAAAAAATATCTTTTTTTTTCAGTAAAAATTTTCACTTTTACAACCAAAAAAAATCTGTAGATTGCATTGGCGTGTTTTCGTAATGATATGCTTAAAATGGTGTGTGATGGTAATACAATATGGTAACATAAAATAAATACACCAAACATTGGTTGCAATGCTAAAATACAACCAGACTTGCAACTGCCGCTACATTGTATTACACTTATTACGATTAAAAGCACTTTCCGACTTGTTTACATGATGTTCAAAGTAACTGGGATGGCAGCGATGATTATGCAGTTGGCCGTATGATCCGTCGTGAAATTCTAGGCCAATGCTATTAGATTGCTAGCTCTTTCATTCATACTTTAAATTGATCGAAAACTAATCATTTAAGTTGCTATGAAAATACCAGGCTGAAAGTCTGTCGAGGAAACTTCAATTTGAAAGTCTATGCTATATATTTTTCAGATTGGCTGAAAGTGCGAAACTGGTTATGGACTGATAAAATCGTAACGAAAATTCTTCCCGCGCCCGTAAAATCTGGATCAAGCACATTAAAGACATTTATGGATCGAAACTTGAAGGCAAACAACTTCAATCACATCACAAAGACAGTTGTACGCCAGCACTATCATTGGGTCTTAAACACACAGAAGCATGCAAACGAGGGCAAATTCCAGTCAGGCTGTCGCATAATATTTTATTAAAATTGAGCCGCATCGTGAGAAAACGGGATTGTTGCCTATGCGAAAACAAAGGCGCAGATCAGCTTCGCGGTAACCGCGAAGCTGATCAGCGCCTTTGTTTTCGCTACACGGATAGTATATTTCCTCTTCTTCTTATATCCGAAATTTCAAGCTTCTAGCCTGCTTCTGAGACTGTACAGCCCGGTTTGTGTCGGACCTGGTCGGAAATCCCGAAGACCGGTTTTCTCGCGTCGCGGCTTAAATTAGAGACATCCCATATGCTGCTCACGGCGTTGATCTATCGGCTAATCCCGTTTTTCTAAGGTTTTATCAACGTGTGGCCTGAATGAAAATACTGCATCTATGCAAAATTCACGTAGCATGTTAACTACGATAAAAAGACAACTTTGTTCAAAGGACACTTTTTTTTTCAAATAAAAAGATGAATGCTTTCCCTTCGCGCATAAGGCGTACAGTAAATTAAATGTAAATATTTATAATTATATGATCAAAGCTGCATGCAAAATCATGTTTCGTCGTTTCTAAACAAACCATTGAAACGTCCGCACAATTGATGTCCAGCTGCGCATCGCACAAGGGAAGAAATTTCTGAAATTTGAACTCAATTTTATGGTTGATCATGGAGTTACATGTATCTTTTTGGTTGATAATTATGCTTCATTCTTAATTGTACGCCGGTGGAATGGGCGTCAGATTCTTTGATGGCACCGACTTGAAGCTATTCCTTTAAGTTGGTTGGGGCCGGAGTTTCTTGTCTGTGGCTTGGCCCACCGGGGTTCAACTGATGTTTTTTTTTTTTTTTTTATCTTTTGTTCCAGATTTTCAGTGATGTTGTTTTGTCGCACAGGAATCTCCATCGCCGGACAGCTTGTTGAATCTGTGAGTCCTCGTTTTTGATTCATCATCGTGGTTGTCATAGTTTATTTGTCTGTCCCTGATGTCATTGACTAGTTAGAGATTCAACACGAGAACCGAACAACTAAACTAAAAAAAAATCGATCGTCTGATAATGTTTTTTCGCAGATATATTGCAACTGTTTATATCTAGATGAAGTATTTTCTTGGCACAATAGAGCAATTAGTTTGTCGCAAAATGTGCAGCAAAAATTTTGAAAATCGGTTAACAAATTAAAAAAAAATTTTGGTCAAAAACATTTTTGAATAGGGATTTTCTGTATAAAATTCTCATGAAAGGGAGGTACATATTTTCCGCAAAAATTTGAAATTCTTGGTTTTTCATTATGATTGCTCAAAATCATAATAGAATGACACAAATGACTTACCAGATACAACATCTTCATCACCGAGTAAATTTTTTTCGAAAAATACCCTTTTTCATGATTAGGATTATCTCCCTTGCCAATGCAAAATCCCTATTCAAAATTCATTTTGGCCATTAAAACTTTATCTGTTAACAGATTTTCAAAATTTTTGCAGGTCCTATTACGACAAACTAAGATCAAGCTTTTGTCGTGAAAAATAATTTTTCTATCGTCCTCCTGTCCACACAACGTTTTTTCTGCGAAAATTCATTATCAGAGGCAAGGTTTTAGACTTTAAATATTGTGAACCACTGCAGAGGCGGAGGTTGGGGTTAGGATCCTGTTTAAGAGGAACAAGTAGGCAAAGGTCAGGAAAGGCGCGATCAGAAATAGATTCCCACTCCAAAAAACCGAGGTGGGAAAAAAACTAAATTAATAATCAGGTACTTATTCCATGAAAACATATCGTAAGCCGAATGAGCAGCTATTTTCTCAATAGATGGCCACTCAGTTACCTAAACTTAACTAAAAATATGAAAAAATACATAGGCAAACCCATTATATTTCAACACAAATCCATGGGAACAGTCATTAATTATCATAAGCCATTAGGGGCCGATCATGCCGTTGTTTCACCGTCCATTACATGTAGAATAGTGTCTGAGACTCGCTGTATTGTATTCATTTTTACACTTGGGTATATATCAACTATAGCAACATGAGAACGGTCATGAGTCCGATTTCCTCAGATCAATCTATAGCTAACCAGGATTATGAAAAAGAAATTCATTATCGGTTTAAATTCATTTTCTAACTAACGTTTTATATATATTTGGTTCTTTTGGGTAATAATAGTCTTTATTTCGACTATCCTGTAGAAAGTTGCAAAATTACAGTATATCTCTTTGGTTCCATTTTGTCAAATCTAAAGGGTCACTGAAGAGGCTTAAGTAGCCAAAACCGCGGTATGGCCCATCTCTTTTCTCATTAATATGCGCGCTGTACTTAAAGAATTTGTTTTATTTTTATTTTACAGTAATTTATCCGGTTTCGAATCTTATCCAGTTCCGAATCAAGTGGTCGTATCGTCACGAACCATACAGCAGCTGTTCAATTAAAAAACAAATATTTTGTATGGTCATGAAGTCTATCTTTTTCTCTTCCTCTGCACGAAGTCAGATTTTGAAAACTTATCTGCATGCTAAAAATAAATCTGTTCTTCGAGATGACCTGTCGAATTAGAATGTATATTGCACTTGTGTAATTATCCGCAAGGTGAAGGTTTCCGCAAAATGCATGAACCACAGCTATGGTAATGTCAGGACTTTGCCCCCATTTTATGGGACTTGTGCCCAAAGTTCTCACCGCTGTGTCTAGTGTTGGTTCGAACCCCGCTCTGGCCATGTGAGACAAACCAAGTTCTGTTTGCGAGCGTGTCAGGTGGTTTTGGTTTTTCTCGGGGTTCTCCCGTTTTCGGCCCACCTACTGATTGGCGCGTCTCATATGAGCTGAAATAATCATGAAAGGGACGTTAAACTGAATAAAAAAGGGGGGGGGGGGCAAGTTAGGATGCCCTGACATCCTAAACTAAACGTGCTTCAAATATAACCACACAACAAAGCCAAGAAGGACGGACACTTTGTTCGATCCTCACGTTGAGCGCCGAGTTATGCTTTTTGGTCCTCATATAAGGAATCTAGCAACATTTCTTTTTTTTCACTCTTTCTCTTTCTCTCTCTCTCTCTCTCTCTCTCTCTCTCTCTCTCAAAATTGTTCTATCTATTATTTCGATTTCTTCTTTTGACATAGTAGTCTAGTGAGTAGCTGTTTCCCAAAAAGTGGCTATTCATTTACCAAAACTTAACTAAATAAATGAATGCCAAACCCCCCACCCCGTTGCCGAGTGGTAAAGAGCTGATTTCATTAACGCGTTTCATTCGATCGTCTCACCGCTATGTTTGTTGTGGGCTCATGTGAGACAAGTTCTGCTTGAAGATATGCCAGGTTTTTTTCCCTTTTTTTTCTCGGGATTCGCCCGTTTTCGCCACATCAACTTACTGGCTCGTCTCATATGAGCTAAATGATCTTAAAAGGGACGTAAACTGACCCAAGATAGATAAATAAATAAATGAATGAATTTTAAGAGGGGGGGGGGTTGGAAGATGTTTCCGGGCCTGGATATTATTTTTCTCTCACGACGCAGTCCTGTCTTTTTATTGGTATATATTGCAATACGTAAGCTAGTAATACAGAATTTACTCTGCCCTATATATGTTTTTCGGCCAAAATTGGATCCTTTTTTTTTTTTTTTTTTTTTTTTTTTTTTTACAGCCCGCGCCCCTCCCCAATAATAAAAATCAAATGGTCGTTTCCTTACGCAGGTGATTCTTTGTGCAGTCGGTCTGCATCGCGAACAAAACATGCTGTCTGGATTTCTAGTCTAGTCTGTTAGATATCTCTGTTTACGCAACATTAAAGCTGTGTTTGAAATTCAATGTTAATCAAACAGGTGAAAGTTAAACTCATAAAACATCAACAACAAAACAAACAAACAAACAAACCAACAAACAAACAAAAATGAAAATAACCAAAGCACAGCCCATGATTACCAGCTCTTAACTGCAAAAATCTGGAACTAGTTACGCCATTATCGACTTAGAACATGTATTTGTTTTCGATTGACGCCAAAATCCAGAACGTAAGTTATACGTCGTATACATGTACACAGTTTTTTTGACACCTTTTCTATCTGAAATGGTAAACTGTGTGTAAGTCTTGTTTTATAAAGAAGTAATTAAGCTACAAATTCAAAATCATAACGCAATAGCGCCAGAGAGTGTCCTGTTTAAAAATTATCGCAAGTGATTCGGAACTGGATAAATGATTCGGAACTGGATAAATTGGTGGTTTGCTTCAAAGCCATCGTGTGGCCCACATAATATTCACAATTAATCAGACTAAAGTTCATTATTTAGAAGAAGGATTATACTTTCTAATGGTAAGGTCATAACCTAGTTTGCTGTGAGCAATTATCTGGAAACCACTTCGAAAAAAAAGTGACCCGGAACTGGATAATTTACTGTAGTATATGCGCGCTTGCCATTTCAAGGTGTCGGTCCAGTTACAGTTCTTTGTTTAGCGTTTCGGGTATGTGGCGATGTTGTCACAATCCTAGATTGGTAATGATATCTAAATGGCAGTCTTTCGGGAAAGAGCTAATCGTACGATTTTTGTATGTCATCTTTGTAATATGTTGGCTTTTTATTTCAGGCTTTGCCCCTGTCAAGCTTTGCCTTTCGTTTTGCACAATCTATGTTTTGGAGCAAAAATAACGAAAATAGGTATACCCCTGCATGCCACAGTTTTACTTTATAAAAGTGGGGTTCAAGGGGGTATACATTACACGGACATGTTTTCTTGATGTTAAAGATATAAACAATTACAGGTTTTGTTCTATCTCGTGTTAATTTTATATGTATAATGTTTACAGTTCCTGTAAAGTAATTTAAATTAATGCTTTATTTATATAACGAGGATTTCTAACAGCCCGTGTGTAACTGGTTGGATTCCTAACAACCCGTTGGTCACAGGTAGGTCTCCTCCTTTGGAGTAAATTATACTCTAGACACCGAGGTTTTGATTTTCGGAATGGTGGAATGGTAAAAAGCGAACCAATGGTGTTTTGTCCGCTATATGTATTCTGAAGAAACTGGTCCACTAAGTAGCCCTGAGACTGAAGAAATGTGATATCTATATTCTCGCAGATAGCTAGTGCCAACGGAATGTGGCACTAATTTTGGCATTCAAATTGCGTAAATCATAGCACAATAAAGAACTATATTGCGTTTTAGTCCAGCAGGCATAACCATATAATCATAGTACAATGATTTAAAAACTAGAGACGGTACATACAGGATTTTACAGACCGCGTTCATGTATACTTCCCGATGGTGCGAAATTTTGCATTTTGCAAACGCTATCATTACTAACAGTGTCTTGAAAAGTAATAAGAACATCATTTCAGAGTCTTATTAGCGTGTGAACGTGATAAATGACAGCTTCTTAACATGATCAAGCCGTTTATTGTCCGTATCATTGACCTCGCGTTTTCTTCTTCGATAGCATTGAGAAATTCTCAAAGTCTATACGAGGACAACAGTTGACTTAAAACAGTTTGCTTAAGCACTTTAAGTTCATTGAGGCTGCATCAATTGAAAATCTAAACCTAGCTTTCGAATGAGGAATATATACAATACCGTCTGGCAAAGAGGTGGATATACTAATGTAGGAATGCTCTTTATAGTCGGCAAGCATACTTAGGTTTTCGCACAACTGTGTAAAATTATAGCATAGCCATGTTTTCAGGTCTAGTCTTCTAATTAGCGTGATTGCCGACTCTTTGCATATTTGATAACGTTCAGGCATAAACAGATAATATGAGCCGCATCGTGAGAAAACCGGATTTTTGCCTAGGCGAAAACAAAGGCGCAGATCAGCTTCGCGGTAACCGCGAAGCTGATCAGCGCCTTTGTTTTCGCTACTCGGATAGTACAATTCCTCTTCTACTTAAATCCGAAATTTCAAGCTTCTAGCTCTTTTCTGAGCTTGTACAGGCCGGTTTGTGTCGACCTGGTCGGAAACCCCGAAGACCGGTTTTCTCGCGTCGCGGCTCATATGCATGTACTGTAGCCCTATACACTTCGAAGCCAACATCTTGGGATCGGGAGGGGGGGGGGGGCAAAATAAAGAATAAAAAGAGAATATTACAAAATATTGTAGACTGAATTTGTGTTGTAGTCGGCTATGTAATGCCATGTCGACTGTTTGCGAAATGTAGTAAATCAAGAAATAGTATATAGTGTTATAGGCCAAAGAGCCAGACATTCTTCGTAAATTGTCTCAAAGAGAGGACTTTATACCTTCGCTGAATTATCTTGTTTACGCGTCCATATTATTAAACTTCACTTTTATCTCACCATTTTTGCCAGGTAATGGTGTTGTTAAAAATAGTCATCTTCATAGCAGAGATTAAAGATGTGGACTGACCTCAATAACATTAATTGTAGATAATTTCCATTGCGTCAAGAATCTGTTTGCTTAGATATAAAAGGTCTGTCGTTTCTTAATACCTAAGCATTAGCAATGTTAATGCCACATGCTGTCCCTTCTGTTCAATAATTCAGTATGATGTCTGAGAACTGCAATCAGAAGTCGAGCCTACATACTGGATAGGTAAGCAAGCATTACGATATAAGGGTGGATGTCTTATTCATGTATGTTGAGACTTTGCAGAACTCCATTGAGTGACATGGTCTTACGCTTGGAAATACCAATTTTCATGGAGCGTTTTCATGCTTGCTGGAGCCTTGCAGAATGATTCACTTATGCTTAACTGGAGTAAAGTTTCTTCAGTTCGATCATTGGGTTAATCCACAGGTAAACATACGTTAGTAGAAGTGAGCTGCCCCGAAGAAAGAGCCAAAGTTTTTTTTTTTTTTTTTTTTTACAAGTAGATAAGTACATAAGTATAAATACGTACAAATAAGTTTATGGGTCAGTTTACAAAATTTACAAAACCATCAATAAAGACAAATAATTGACTGGAGTTGTAAACTTGCATATATAATATATAAACTAAACTATACTGTGAAACAGATCATCGTTTTCGCTGTGTATTTCAGTGACCCAGCTACCATGCATACCAGAATCGAAACAACAACAACAACAAATTACCACTGCCAGTAATTTTGTTTGTCATGAGTTTTAGAAATATATTGTGATAGGTTACTTTTTTTATGATTCACGTCTATTTCTGTTTCAATCGTTGTACACTTCTCACAGCTAAGGAAGTCTTCCGAAACGATTTCTCAACATTTTTTCATTGCTACAAAATGTAATCATTTGATATACTGAAAATAGCAAGCATATTGTGGAATCATCCTGTTTAAATTTTCAGTTACCTTTGATATTTAATTTGGTTATTAGCATATCTTTAAGTCACATCAATTCTTTGGCTCTTTATATGTCTACATTTTTATCCGAAGCCGTTGAATATAAGCTTCGAAGGCATCCAGTTCTTACTAAATTGATTATCGGGACAAACGATAATATAACAGTGAATACAATTTAGCCATACAACCAGTTGTGGCGCTGAGATTGTTTTGGCCGAGTATATTAATTTGATGCTTCCGTGAGGCTGTTAAGTCATGAACACAGTCCCTATTCCTTCCATTTGTATATATAAAATCCCAAAATCTGACCAATGCGCTACGCGTACGTTGCAAATAAGCTTAGTACGTTCTTCACACGTTTAACATACGCTTCATACGTTCCGAGTGCGCCAGGCATACGTTCAACGCATCACTATACGTTTGTTAACGTAACACATGTCGGTGGTACGCTGCTCGTAGGTTGATACGCGTTATGCATACGTTTCTCATACGCTAAACAAACACCCAGGTGGGCTTTGGCGTATGACAACGTATGCGAACGTTACTTACTTACCTTCATGAACTTATGCATAACGCATTCGTTGCGTACGTCTAACTTATGAGTAACATATTGTCGGTACGTTGGCATACGGTGATGGGCGTACACAACGTAATCATCAATCGTTTAGATAGTCATGCCCCCATTAAGACTCGGAGGGTGAAATCTAACAGCCTTCCTGCTTGGTATACCCCTGAAATAGGAAAAACACGATTAACTAGGGATAAATGTAAACGTTTAAAACAATGGACAGAGTATAAATATTATCGCAATAAAACCAGGAATTTAATCCGAAAAGCGAAACGTCAACATTTCACAAGCTCTGTCGAAAATTTGAAAGACACAAGCACAATTTGGAGGCACTTGCGATTAGTTAACAAAGGGTCCACAACCACTTCGAAAACTCTTCCAGATGAATTGCTTATTGATGGTCAACGCATTACTGATTTTCATTCGATTGCTGCCAAATTTAATGAATATTTTACATCGATAGCCCAGCTGCTAGACGATACAGATACTGACTCAAATGACCTAAATGTTGATAAGCTTCAAGAATTCGTAAACAACAAAGTTCCATGTGATACGCAATTTAATATTCCTTTTATAACAACAGAGCAGGTTTTATCGTTTATACGGATTTTAGATCCATCAAAAGCAACTGGCCTGGATGGCCTAGGTCCTAGAGTTATCAAGCTGGCTGCTAATATCATTGCTCCATTTATTGCTTCATTGATCAATAAGAGTATAACTTCTGGAACGTTTCCCAATCAACTTAAATGTGCAAAAGTCTTTCCAATTTTTAAAGGTGGTTCAAAATCCGATCCCTCTAATTACCGCCCCATCTCAATATTGCCCACGATCTCAAAAATATTTGAAAAACATGTAAACAAACATCTCATGAATTATTTAAACACATATAAACTTATACATGAAAGTCAGTCTGGCTTCCGACAAAAGCATAGTTGCCAAACAGCCCTAATTAAACTAATAGATCAATGGATGTCAAGTATTGATAAAGGAGATCTAGTTGGCTCACTATTTATAGATTTTCGCAAAGCATTTGATGTAGTAGATCATGAGATATTAATGAAAAAATTAGCATTGTACAAATTAAGTGAAACATCTTTAACGTGGTTCAAATCTTATCTGAGTCAGCGCAAGCAAGCAGTTTATGGTAGACAAGAACATTCTGATTTTATACAGATAACATCAGGTGTCCCTCAAGGATCTATCCTTGGCCCTACATTATCCTTGTTGTTCTTAAATGACCTCACCCTGTTTTTGTGACTTCTACGCTGACGATGCGACCTTCCATACTCATAGTGATAATATTGAGACCATAGAGCATAGCCTACAAACAGACGGTAATATAGCAAAGACTTGGGGTAAAGGAAATAAAATGCATATACATTATGTTAAGACCACTTGTATGGTTGCAGGAAGTAGGCCAAAATTGCAAGATAAGCCGAAATTAAACATTAAAATTGACGGGCATGACATCGCCAACGTTTCCAAACAAAAGCTTTTGGGTTTGATGATCGATGATAAGCTTACATGGTCGGCTCATATAGATAGTGTATGTTCTTCGCTATCTTCTAAAATATCCCTTTTACGACAGTTAGCAAATTATGTTTCAGTCGATGTCTTAAAAAAGTTTTACCATGGATACATATTACCGCTTATAGACTATGTGTCTATCACATGGTCAGGAACGTCGGATGCAAATTGAACGAGTTTTAAAATTACAAAAACGTGCTGCAAGAATTATTTTGCAAACTGATTACAGTACTCCTTCCTTGGAAATGTTTGCTGAATTAGGTTGGCAACCTGTATACCAGAGGTTAGCATTTAACAAGGCCATTTTTACATATAAAGCCCTTAACGGTCAAACACCTGAATATATTACAAATTTACTAAAACCAGTAGCTGAAACTCGCGATCGACATCTGAGATCATCGTCCAATGGCACTCTGGCGGTTCCGAGATCGCATACATCTGTATTTGACAACTCTTTCTCGGTCTCAGCACCGAAATTATGGAATTCGCTTCCTGTTGATCTAAGAAATTCATCAACTTTCAATGGTTTTAAAAGTGGTCTAAGAAATGCTCTTTTATAATTTTACTATGCACTCGACACCTGTTGCAATTTACCATCTTTTAAAGAACTATCACATATTTTAGTACATGTCTATCTTAACGTTCTTGTATATCATCTGAAAATGAGTTTTATGCGCCTTCTAAAGTGCTTGTCTTATCATATGTATCGTTTTTAGGAGAGCTGTATTTTTTTCTTTAAATCCCAAGTTTGGTTACCAAAATACTACCAACGAGCTCACGGGGTAGCGCATGCTGTCTGGACATTGGCTTCCGCCACATGTTAGCTGCCACCGTGGGCTCGAGGGTGTTATTCTTGGGACAAATGAACACATACATGTGATGCACCCCTTTTCAAAAAGCTTCCTGTGATAATTAAGAATGTTTTTGAAATTCTTTAAATATCAGCTCCTCCATTAAAATGATCAAATAATACTTATTTTTAGTCATGTATATATTGTATATATGTTTTTTGTTGTTGTATCTTATATTTTAATATTTTTATAGAGGGCCACATGGTAGAATAGCCACCTGGCTAAATGTGTCTACCCTCTTAAAATATTGTAAATAAATAAAATAAAATAAATAAACGCACGACAACATCTGTCAGCATATTGTAGCGTACTTGTTACTTATGCAAAACTTATGCCGAACGTGTGCAACGTGAACCAACGTATGGACAAAATGTCTTATACGTCGGCATACGTTGAGACTGTGCTGTGAGTACCCGTTTAGCCATGTACGATCATGGTTCTATATAAAAAAAAATAAAATAAAACTGAGATCCTTTAAGAGCAGTGAACCCACTAATGAGAAAAGCGATGGGCCATACCTTTTCAGGACTACCATGTAAATTAATTTTGAAAGAAATCTTATAAATGTCAATCCTATTCCCCACTATTCATACATATGTTGTAACATGCAGTTCTTAATACGAACCTCCCAGGTCGACACATTTCTTTATGATGTAAAAACAGAATGCCCCTGGCATAATAATGTTTTTATGAGGGGCCATCCGAGATTCGAACAATGGAACGCCCGGCACCTTCGATCGGCAATTCTAGTTAATACGGACCCCAGGCGCATATGGCCGCACCAGTCAAATAACACACAATAACCCATCCAAGTCATTTTAAGTACATGTTGGAAAAGTAGTTTGCGGTCCCCATTCAAGCAACGCCCGACCGATGTTTTGGCATCTGTATGTTGAAAAAGTGGTTTGCGGTGCACTAACGCGTCATATTCCAGTCACAGTGAAAAAGTGGTTTGCAGTCCTCTAGTGCTTCATACCCCACGAGTCCACCACTGTCTTACATTAAAACGTGTTTTTGAAAAAGTGGTTTGCAGTACACCATGTGACCTGGTCTATTTATAATCACGTTGGTTCCCCCTTCATACAGATGCTTCCTATAAAATTGAATTTGATTGGCCAACCGGTTTAAGAGCAGAAAATCTTAGAATATTATGGTTATATACATGTATAATGCCCCGGGGCAGGGAAAGACCCATCCCTGGGGACCAAATTCATTTCAGAATCTTAATCTCCAGTTCATTTACCCATTTCCTGCAAGTTTTGTCCTTCAAATTCCATTTTTGACCATTATCCCCATTTAAATGCATAGCCGACATATGTTGACCTTGCCGTAAAATAGATCAAGGTCATCCCAGTGTCATGACTTATATAGACTTTGTAGAGCTCCATTGCCTTATGTTTCATGCCAAATTTCAAAATCATAGGCCTTCTGGTTCTGGAGAAGAAGATTTTTAAAGGTTTTTGATATTTATAGCCATGGTGGCCATCTTGGTCATGTGACCTTGACTAATTATACAAACTTTCACTCCCCGTTCCTAAAAATGCTCCACATAAAGTTTGGCTTTGATTGGCCAAGCGGTTTCAGAGAAGAAGATGTTCGAATATTATGGTCATATACAGTATATAGCCCCGGGGCAGGGGCAGACAACACCCTTTGGACAAAAGTTTTTCATAAGCATAGATATTCTGTCCAATTTCCTGCAAGTTTTGTCCTTCAAATCACAATTTAACAATTTTCCCCATTCAAATGCATGGGCGAATCAAGGTCATCACAGGGTCATGATTTATACAAACAATGTAGAGCTTTGTTACCTGATGCTTCATGCCAAGTTTCAAAATCACAGGCCTTCTGATTCTGGAGAAGAAGATTTTAAAGCTTTTTGCTATTAATAGCAATGGCGGACATCTTGGTCATGTGACCTGGACGATTTATACAAAATTTCGTTCCCTTTTCGTATAAGGATGCTCTGCATGAAGTTTGACTTTGATTGGCCTAGTGGTTTCAGAGAAGTGTGAACGACGGACGACGGACGCCAGAGCGTGGGTATACTATAAGCTCACCTGTGAGCCTTCGGCTCAGATGAGCCAAAAAGGTAGTTTGTGGTGGTTTATGATGGATGGACCGGTCACTGGTTTTACCTAATTTGCTCGCTGAATTTGCTCGCTAGCTTGATTTTAGCTTGAATGATTTTTGGTACACAAATAAGTCCCATTTAAAACAATGTTAAATTGTAAATTTTCCAGCCCTGTATTTTCTGCAATGACTTTGCTAGCCATCTGCTGTTTTTCTCACCCACTGATGTAGCTATAGGGTTTTCTGAAAATAGAAGAGAAATACCAACATCTGTCTATTCAACTTTTTCTTATACACACATGCATAATAACACACGATGAATTGAATTCATCGATCAGCTGAGCGTCACATGTCACAATAGAAATTGCATTTCTATATACACAGGCAAAAAGTAGTTCCCGGCTAAATTCATAATTTCTCATGCCTTTGCAAAATCTAGATTGATCACAGGCACATTGCAAGTCAAAGATTACATTGTTTTCTAAAATACACCACAGAAAAGCAGCACCTTTCCAATTTTGAAATGCACTTCTGTCTTCTGTTACCGGGTTACCAACACCCACACGGAAGTAATTTATTGTGCACTTACACCATTTGATGAAAGGACGTTTTCTTCTATTTCTCGTTTCTAAAAATGTATATTGCTGTCATAATTTTGTTGGTAGTCAGTTGTTACTGTAGCAGAGATGTTCTCCAAGACGACGGACTGGAGTACAAATACGGTAAATTGTTAATTTAAGTATCGTTCTGTAATGTGTTTTGACGCATATCTAATTTGACGCGCCTTTACGTTTTTGCAACTTTTAGAACTATGGTAGTTTTTTTTAGCTTACCTGAGCCGAAGGCTCATAAGTTGAGCTTTTAGGATGGCTATGCTCCGGCGTCCCTGCGTCCGTCAGTCGTCCGTCTTTCAAATATCGTCTCTGAAACCGCTTGGCCGATCAAGTTGAAACTGTATGTGGAGCCTCCATGGGTAGGGGAATGAAAGTTCTTCACGGGATCATGGTCACATGACCAAGATGGCCGCCACGCCCATATATGGTAAAAACCCTTCAAAAATCATCTTCTCCAGAACCGGTGGGTCGATTTCCACGAAACTTGGTATGTAGCATCGGAGACTCCAGCCCGACATAATTTGTTCAAATGATGAGCCTGGGATGACCTTGACCTTTTTACGGCAAGGCCAATTTTGGAAACACAAGCGATTATATGGGAAAAAGCGAAAACAATGGATATTTTGAAACTATTGCAGGGGCGGCCCCCGTGGCCGAGCGGTTAAGAGCGCTGTTTCTTAATCACTCGATCATCTCACCGCTGTGTCTGGTGTGGGTTCGAGTCCCGCTCTGGCCAAATGTGAGACAAGCCAAGTTCTGCTTGCGGGTGTGCCAGGTGGTTTTTCTCGGGGTTCTCCCGTTTTCGCCCCACCTACCGATTGGCCCGTCTCATATGAGCTGAAATAATCTTGAAAGGGACGTTAAACTGAATCAAAAAAAAAAAAAAAATGTTGCAGCCTGAGACTTGGAACTTGCTAGATGGAGACAACTAATGGACTGAATGAATGTATGTATTAACTAATTAATTAAGGTCAAGGTAATTTCTTGTCCTTGACCGAGGTCGTTGAAATAACAAAATTAGGTCACAATTTCAAAGGTCTTCTTTTCTGAAACCGCTTGTTTGATCAAGTTGAAATTTTATATGGATCCTCCTTGGTTCGTGTCATTGAAATTTTGTTCGCGATATTTTGGTCGCATGACCAAGATAGCCGCCATGCCCGTATATGGTGAAAACCCTCAAAAAATCTTCTCCAGAACCGGTGGGTCGATTTCCATGAAACTTGTAGTGTAGTATTTGGGACTATAGCCAATCATAGTTTGATCAAATGATGACCCTGGGGTGACCTTGATCTATTGTACGGCAAGGTCAATTTTGAAAACATAAGCTTTTACATAGGAAAATGAAAAAAACAATGGATATTTTGGAAAATATTGCAGCCTGAACTAATGGAGTCAATGAATGTATGTAATTAATTAAGATCAAGACCGTCACCCAAGGTCATTGAAATATCAAAATTAAGTCACAATTTCAAACATCATCTTCTCTGAAATCGCTTGGCCAATCAAGTTGAACTTTCATGTGGATCTTCCTTGGGTGGTGTAATTCAAATTTTGGTCACATGACCAAGATGGCCGCCATGCCCATATATGGTAAAAATCGTTCAAAATCTTCTTCAGATCCGGTTGGCCGGTTTCCATGAAACTTGGTATGTAGTGTCGGGGACTCCAGCCCACCATAGTTTGCTCAAATGATGACCCTGGGATGACCTTGACCTATTTGTCAGCTAAGTCAATTTTGCAAACATTGGCTTTTACATGGAAAAAGGTGAAAAAATGGATTTTTTCGAAACTATTGCAACCTGAGACCTAAGACTCATACATTTAATAGTGGTGTTTGAGTATTCAAGGACAATGTCATTTCATGGTGATTAAATGCTCCAAGATCAGGTTAGCGTTCTCAGGATCAATCGTCCTCTGTTGTTTTGTAAAAGGCCAGTTATTATAAGTAATTACTTACTCTTTATCCTACATCATTTCAAGTAATTAAAAGAAAACTTGAGGGTGATTTTTAGGGAAAGCTGTGTAAGTTTGTCTTTGGGTACCCTGTTTTTCTCTCTTTTAATCTTATGATTGCGGAACCTTTGGAATTCTTGGTATAAAATTTATGTTTCTCAAAGTTTCTCTCTGTGTGAAGTGTTCAGAGAAGTTTTTGACACCAATTGAAACATTCTTTGTACTTTGAAATTATATGAAAATTGTATCTGAACAACAATGTTGTGCAAGTATACAAGCATTTAAATGTGCGCACTCATTTTGTCAACAAGCTTAAGGAACAAAAGCCAATTCTTAATAAAATGTAGGCCATCCCAAATACAAACCAGACAGGATATATGATTTTAATTACCATGATTACTTTGGGGATTTCCAGCTCTACATACATTGTGTTGCTGAAAATTAGGCTGTTATGGCACCACTGGATAATTTCATTTGAGCTTTGTTTACTATTACACCGAATTTAGAAGGGCATTTTCGTGTGGCTCAAAATTGGAACAAGTAGGCAAAGATCAGGAAAAGGCGCAATCAGAAAAAGATTCCCACTCCAAAAACCGAGGTGGGAAAAAAAAAACCAAACTAACAATCAGGTACTTTATACCATGAAACATATCGTAAGCCGAATGAGCAGCTATTTTGCCAATAGGTGGCCACTCAGTTACCTTAACTTAACTAAAAATATGAAAACATACATAAGGCGCCAACAGCACAAAAAATTTAAACGCCAAGACATAAAACAAAAAGAACCACTACAGAAGTATTGACTTGGAACGATCAGTACACAAAGTTACTGGCGGGCTTAAACCGGTTTTACAGGTACCTAACCTCACCCTCAGCTTCCGCAGTGGTTCATAACATTTAGTTAGTTATTTGGTCCTTGTGGTGAATCTCTAACTAGTCAATGAATCATCAAGAACAAACAAATAAATCATGATAAACATCCTGATGAATCAAAAACCAGGACTCACAGATTAGTAAGCTGCCCGACGATGGAGATCCCTGGGCGCCAAATAACCTACTAACTCCGGAGCAAAAGAAAAACACCAGTTGGACCCCGGTGGGCCAAGCAACAGACAAGAAGCTCCGGCCCCAACCAACTAAAATGAATAGCTTTAAGTCGGGGCCATCATAGAGTCTGACGCCCGACCCACCGGCGTGCAATTAAAGAAGGCAGCATAGTTATCAACCATGATTGGATTAAAAACTAAGCATGCAGACTGTCGCA
Organism: Rugalucina vietnamica; assembly: GCA_964017185.1. Lineage (NCBI taxonomy): Eukaryota > Metazoa > Mollusca > Bivalvia > Lucinida > Lucinidae > Rugalucina > Rugalucina vietnamica. The sequence goes on from OZ024873.1 coordinate 19,961,362, forward strand.
TAACATTCAAGTTATAACCTATACGTCTGTAACGTGTTATGATTTTTCTGAACTGAAAAGAAAAATCGTTAATTCCTTTAAGTTTCTTAAATTTGTAAACCAAGTCACCATAAAATTCAGGTTCTGAAAGGCCCTCACTTAAAAGCGTCTTTAACCCAACATTATATTTGGAAATCAATTCATAGTGTCTACGATAAAATTTAGAAAAGGTTTTTCGAAGTTTATGATACCGATAGCCCTGTTGGAGAAGTTTTGCCGTTAAACATTTATTTCGAGCGTTGAAGTCTGTAACATGACTGCAGACTCTAGCAAACCTAATAAGTTGCGAAATGTATACACCATAAGAAACACGACGAGGAACGTCACCATCCAAAAAAGGAAAATTTACTATATCAAAATCAAAGTCATCTCGCTTATCATAAATTTTAGAAGAAACAAATCCATTTGAAACAGAAAGATGTAGATCTAAAAGGGGGGCTTCGGTATCTGAGATATTGGCTTTGTTTAACTGAAGTTCAGGTGGATAAATTTGATTGACCATACCTTCAAAATAAGGGTTTTCAATGTTCAAAAGGTCATCGAGGTACCTAGATGTGGAATTAAAAGCCTCGATAACATCAGCTTGATTATCATGGTTAAGAGAATCCATGAAATCTCTTTCGTAGCAGTATAAAAATAAATCAGCTACGAGAGGTGCGCAATTTGTACCCATCGGAATTCCAACAATTTGTCTGTATAACTTGGTCCCAAATCTAATATAAATATTATCAAGGAGATAGGACAAGGCGTCGCACACATTCTGACATGACCAAAGTGTATACCGACTTTGGTCAGAGGAAGTGAAAAAAGGCTTTCTGTTATTACATGCCAAATAGTTTTTAATGCCCTTTTGAAGGTCCACTCTATCAAATCCAGAAGTTTTTCTTTAATTAGATTATGTGGTAATGTTGTATACAGAGTAGAAAAATCATATATTGACAAGCTTGTCGCACGGAACCCTCTACACTTCAATTTACTGAGCACCTCACCAGAATTTTTTATTGACCAAAACCAATTTTTATTTTAAGTTTCATACACTGTCTCACAGGAAGTTAATAATTTAGAAAGTTCAGTGGTAGTACAAGAGCTAGAATTTGCAATAAATTTAGCTTTGTATGGTCTTTTGTGAAGCTTAGGTAACCAATACATCGTAGGAAGTTTGTCTTGGCCTTCATTGACACAAACAGAAAACTTAACAGGTAAATCGTTTAAGTTGGCATTAACTACAGACACCTCATCAGTATCTGTCTCCAAGGAGTACCATCAAGCTCCTGTTTTAAGGTGTTAACGTAGTGAAGCCTACAAACGACAACAACATTGTTAGCGGCTTTATCTGCCGGAACCAAGACATACTTTCTATGAAATTCAAAATGCTACCTTTAATATAGTGATTGTAATCAAGAAGGCTTATATTGACAAACAAAAGTTAACAATTTCTCAATTCTGTTTTGGTACAGCATGTGTGCAAAAACTATTTTAAACATGAGATTTTAGAGAGAACTGTACATTACAACTAAACGTTAACTTAACCGAATTTTGAATGTACCATCAGACACTTTTATTCACATGAATGACGTAGCATTTTTTTTTTGTAATTCATTTCATATAACGTCGATCAGGGTGTTATCGGACAAAGGGTATTATCGGACAGAAATGGAAACTATCAGTTCTCCGGCTAGGCGGATACTCATATTTTCTTAGTGAATACTGCAGGCCGGAATTTCCCCCAGTCAGTTTTTGTCACGGGAAAAGAACGGGCCTGCCTATTCTTTGTCCGGGTAAAAACTGACTAGGCAGTTTTCCCCACCCAGTCAGTTTTTTCCCCCTATGTTAAGTTTTCATAATTAGTACTTTGAAGAGCATATCTTTTGCAAAGCTTAATAAGTGGCCATCCCTGGAGTTCAACAGGGAGCTGTCCTTCTTAACCTTCTTCTTAAGAAATTCACTCCGGTACAGTGTCTCTTGACAACGACAAATACCTGAACCATTCACCCAACCTAAAGCGTACTCGGGCATCACATGAATCGCAATACGCAAGACAATTTGCCTATAGTGATGCCCTGAAAAACTCATTTTCCCCAGAACTATTCCGGTTTGGAATAGCCTCCCTTCTTCAGTGGTCTCATTCAAGACAATTAAGGAATTGAAGGCTTTTATTTAAATCATAGGCCCAGAGGCATGCGTTTTTTGTATGATCTATATCTTGTAAAAAGTTTTAATGGCCCACACTGATTTTTTTCCTTTGACTAGATTCTAAATTTAGCCACCAACCCCACACCTAAGGTGATGACCAGAAGTTGATCGAGTCAGTATCAGAAGATAGATCAGTCACTTTACATTTTAAACGTTCTTTAATTATTGGTGAGTAGCATTAAAATATTCAAAGACCAGTTTTATAACTATAAGAAAATAATTCTAGAATATGCAGAGTAGCTCAAAATAACAAGAGTGGTTATTACAAGCTTATGTTTGTATCTACAGAGGGGAAAGAATAGGCTGGCCCATTCTTTCCCTCCCCCAGTCACATTCAAGTTTTGATGTACCACAAGAAAAACATTAATTTTCAAAGAGCAGCTTTATTACTGAGAAAGAAATTCTAAAATATGGGAAGTAGCTCTAAATAAGCTTATGAATTAGTATTTATATGGAGGAAAGAATAGGCCGGCCCATTCTTCACCACCCCCCCCCCCCTCACATACAGACATTGATATACCTAAAGAAAAAGCAATAATATATTTAAAGACGACCTTTATTACTAAGGAAGTAATTCTAAAATATGCAGGGAAACTAAAAAAAGAGTGATTATTATAAGCTTATGAACTTGTATTTATAGGGGTGAATAGACCGGCCCATTCTCCACTCCCCCCCCCCCCCAACACACTTTAAAATATCAATCTTGATGTATCCAAAGCAAAGCAAAAACATTAAAATACCAGGAATATTATTAAGAAAATAATTCTAAAATATGAAGACTAGCTCAAAATAAGAGAGATTTTTACAGATTGTCACAAAACTTTCGCTCTCACATATGTAGTATATGCTCAATTTTCTGGTGTAACAAAGTTTCCATTGTAATTGTGTTGACCATTTCATGATTTAAAATTGATAGTATTATGTTTCACTTTCTAAGATTCGTAAGTATGTAATATACTGCTTAGCAGTTTTGATGATGATTTCGTGGCTCCTTATGTTGATACATGTATGTAACCTGAGTGTACGGTAATAAAGAAACTGAAAATATATTAGCCGTGATCTTAATTGTCTTTATACGTAATTTAAAGAAGGGAAAGACTATCAATGAGACTAAACAAAAATGATTGTATTTATTTTGTCAGATGTTTTCTATGCTTTATCAGGAGTAAGATACCCGATTCCAGTTGATGATGAACACATAATTGACGTGTCGGACTGGGCAGCTACAAAGATTGGCGGGAATCTAACAAAGATAATTCATGCAGATAAAGAGGTACATATTTATATAATTTGCAAAGAGATTGATTATAAAGAATAGACATAAACGTATATCGTTAACGCTGCGCAGTTGTTTTTGTAAGTTCTCTCCTAGATATGGACCTTTAGGCATTTTAGCTCACCTGAGCCAAAAGGTGAGCTTATAGGATGGCCATGCTCCGTCGTCCGTCCGTCGTCCACAATTTCAAATATATTCTCCCCTGAAACCGCTTGGCCAATCAAAGTCAAACTTCATGTGGATAAAATATAAAGGTTTGATCCTTTGGAAGCAATAAAACATTCAAAGGGAGACAGGATGTACTATATAGCACAATTGAACCGTAATGAACCCTTATCAGTAGCCCGTTTTGAACCGGCAACGAAAGCCAGACTATTGTACTGCAATTTCGAAAATTTTCGAAAGAAGTCTAAATCGAAGACACATTCCTAAACGGGGTCAAATAATTTAAACATTGCATAGAAGTATGTTTATAAACGTGAGTGTTTTGAACACTCTGAATGATTTTACTGATCTCAGAAAGTTTATATAAATGGTCTAGGTTACATGACAAAGATGGCCTCCATGAATAAAAATAGCAAAAACCTTTGAAAATCTTCTTCTCCAGAACCAGAGGGCCAATGATTTTGACACTTGGCATGAAGCATCAGCGAGAGGAGCTATACAAAGTTTATATTAATCTTGAACCTGGGATGACCTTGACCTATTTTACGGCAAGGTCGACATTGGTCGTCCATGCATTTGAATTGGGAAAATTGTCAAAATCTCATATGTAGGGAAAATCCGAAAAGAAATGAGCAAATGAACTGAAGGTATTTTGAAATCATTTGTACCCCAGGGGCTGATCTGCCCCCGCCCCAGGCAATATACATGTATATTAACATAATATTCAAAGATCTTCTTACCTGAAACCAATTTGCCTATCAAAGCCAAAGTTGATGTGGAGCATCCGTAGGAAGGGGGAACGACAGTGTATATAAATGGTCTAGGTCACATGATATGTTGCCCATGCATTTGAATGGGGAAAATTGTCAAAATGCCATTTGAAGGGAAAACATGAAGGAAATGGGCAAATGGACTGAAGAGTTATGATTCTGAAAAAAAAAAAAAAAAAAAAAAAAAAAAAAAAAACAAAAAAAAAACGGACACCAGAGGCTGGTCTGCCCACAAACTTCATGTGGAGCATCCTTAGAAAGGGGGAACTTTTTTTAATTCAGTTTTACGACCCTTTCAAGATTATTTCAGCTCATATAAGACGGGCCAATCTGTTGGTGTACGAAAACGGGAGAAAGAACCCCGAGAAAAAACACCTGTAACACCCGCAAGCAGAATTTGGCTTGTCTCACATGTGGCCAGTGTGGGGCTCGAACCGCTCGGCCACGGGGGCCGCTTAATACAACAGTGTTTATAAATGGTCTAGGTCACATGACTAAGAAGACCGCCATGGCTATAAATAGCAAAATCATTTGAAAATCTTCTTTTCCAGAACTTGAAGACCTATTATTTTGAACTTGACATAAGAGAGACAAGCTTTACAAAATTTATATATAAATTATCACGAATTATGTGGCAAACACATAAACAAGTAATGTCAATTTACAGTTTTAGTTGTTACTTTCTAAATAAAAAATTAATTCATGATAATTTACTGTAATGATTTTAAGAGTGTCCAACATTTTGTATTCAACGTCATAATAACCTCGACGTCGTCAGCTTGATGTTCCTAAGTTGTATATGTTTGAAACATTGAAAAGCTTATAAAGCTAATTAAAAGGAAAATCATTAATAGGAAAAATAATCTATTCTATATTCGCAACTCCCGCCACAAAAATGGTTCAATTGTCTTATAACTGTTCACTAAATCTTTGCTTGTTTGGAGCTAACCTTGTTTTCGAGAAAATTATGTCAGTTCTTCACTCATTGAAAGTTTCTTAAAGCAAAAACACAGTAGCTGCGTAAGCATACTTACTTGTATGCATACTTAGACGCATCACAGAAGGCCAATATCTGATAACTTACATCTTTTCCTTGTTTTAGACCAATGTATCTAGGAAACTGACAACATTCTAGTTCTTTCATGTCTTCAAACAGTATGCCCGACTTTGATTTGTCACCAGCAGAAAGTTGTGTGTCCCATTAAATTTTCCAAGTCCACAGATTTTGAAAGAAGACCTTTCCTCGAAGTGTAACTGGGCTAAAGAGGCAAAGTGGGTCATATATAGAAGCTATCTGTTGAAGTGTAGTTCTTTTAGAAACAATTGAGCTTGCTCTGATGTTGTGAGTCAGTGCTAAAGTATCTTCTTTTACAGTCCATGTGAGCCCTAGAATTTCCATCCTCTCCCTGTTTGCTCTGTCATATATTGGTACCTGGTCCAGTACCTAATCACTGTTTGACACCCAATCACGTAAATTCATAAAAACATTTTCAAACAATTCTTTAGACTTCGAATAAAACTCATTTGCCTGATAAATTGATTGTGTCCCAGTAATGAAATTGTCAACATATATAATGTCTCTGATATTCTTGGCTATGTAAGAGCCTGAATGTTTGAGATGGTGATCGATTGTTGTTGCCAGGAGAAAAGTACTACAGATAATGCCAAATGGTACCCTGCAGAAACGGTATGTCTTGATTTTTTTTTTGTGTGTGTGTGTGTGTGTGTGTGTGTGTGTGTGTGTGTGTGTGTGTGCTTTTTTCTATATCTGCTACCAATGCTATTGGATTCATGCGAAATCGAAACTGGATGCCGGTCATGTTTTGTATCATTATTGGTCCCCTGTAGAGACATTCATTGAGACTGGTGTTTCCTTGTTTGGTCTTGGCCGACGCATCACAGACAATTCTGACCTTTGTTGTTGCCTTTGTTGGGTCAACTACTGCATAATTGGGGATATTGAGCATGCCCCCTTATTCAATTCTTACCTTTTCAATGACTTCTTCCCAAGCTGATCCTCGATGATGCTGTCGTACTTCATTATCAAATTGACTTAAGTAGCCCTACTTTAAGTGTTTTGTTCTCTGGTTAGCTTGGCTGATCATTCTTTCATGGCCATGTTACTGTATATCGCCCATTTTCATACTTAAGTGTTTCATTGAACTTCTTGACTGCTACACTGTTGTCTGATTCCACTGGCGAGTCAGTTATTCCAATAGACTCCAGCCTCCAAAACTCTTCAAAATTGGGCATTGAAAAAAAGGTTTGTCTATGTCTGTGAGCATTGCTGTTTCAGTTTGTACTTGAGTACTTGTGTCATTGGTAATTTCAGATGTCCTTCATGATAATATCAATCCTAGTTTGGTCCCAAACATGTATAATCCGGTTTGTACCTCATTTTTCCGGTAGTCCATGGGTAGTAGTCATTCTTGATTAATAGCTCAACAGAGGATGACTCGGTCTCCTTGGGTAAGTAAACCGCAAGTGGAAATTAGCCCCACAGACAATTCCAAATTCTCAATGACTTACAATTGATAGGCCGTCTTTGAATGGATCCAGCAATTTGTGGTACTACATTTGTACTTATATGTAAGGTGCTACCATCCTTTAAGATTATGTCAAGCTTGGTTGTTGGTGATCTTATCCGTTTGGGCTTTTCTGAGCCAAAGGTTACAAGCATTATTTCATGTAGTTTTCCCATTTTCAAATTCAGTTTTTTTTGCCAGCAATTCTGTGATATAGGTGCGCTGGCTGCCAGAGTCCAGAAGTAACCTTATACTGTGCCTGCTGTAACCATGAGTTGTGCTTTTGATGTCGGTCCTAGCAGTCTGCATCAAAACCATTTCACCAGATGAAATCAGGCTGTGTTATTTGTTACAAATTTAACAAACTAATTCGAAGTACATGTACTATCTTTAATTTCAATAAACTTGTTTCTGATCTTGAAATTCATGCTGATACTCCTAAGTCTTGAGATTGTAAAGATTCAAAATATCTTTATCAATCCGCCAAGCAAACAGCAACTGGAAATCTAAAACTAATTTTGGATTCTAGAAATACGGACGAGATAGGGAAAGTACGGATAGGGATAATAAAGTACGGACAGATACAAATTACAGTTGAGAAAAATCGGACACTGTATTGGCATCAGATGTTCCTATTCCGATCCTTTACTCATGCCTATCCCCCGTTTCCCTGGTTCTCGTGTTTACTTTTTTAAACCCCTTTTCTTCGAATTTGCTAGTCTTGTCATCGAGTTTTCTACTCTCTAACTTAGTTTTCATTGTATACGAACACATTCACCATCCACAAAGGCCGAAACAAGCCTGTGAAACACGTTTCCGTATTTTATTGCACATCTGACGAGAAAATGTCGGTATTATCTTATCCAAGGTTTTGGCCAGGGGTAGAAATTCTTTTCTTACATACATCTGTCATAAAGATGGAATGATTCCGGTATTTAGTGGTGGTGCACAAATCTTTCTTACATACCTCTGTTGAAAAGACAAAAGTTCAAAAACTTTCCTCTGATAATGGTTTTTCAAAGAAAATGTTTGTGTGGATGACGATAGGAAAGTTATTTTTATGTCAAAATATTGACAGTAGTTTTTCCTAACAGAGCTTCCAAATGAAAAAATGAATTTTGAATAGGGAATTTGCATTGGCAAGGGAGATAATCATTGATCATGAAAATGGATTCTTTTCACAAAAAAATGATCATGAAGAGTTTGTCTCATGTAAATCATTTGCGTTATTTTATAATGATTTTGCGCAATCGTTATGAAATACCAGGAATTATGAAATCTTGCAGGAAAATATTTACCTCCCTTTCATGAGATTTTTGTTAAGAAAATTCCTATTCAAAAATGTTTTTTTTTGACCAGGACTTTTTTTATTTGTCAATCTGTTTTCAAAATATTTCATCTTGATGGAAACAGATGCAAAATATCTGCGAAAAACCATTATCAGACACTAGGAAACACACTTTTATATATAAAAAAAATGCAGGACCGAATTTTGCCCGAAAAATATCATGGTAAATTCTATTGTACGTGTTGTATTTATATAGAAATAAAAAGACAGGACCGCATCCAGGCCCATAAACATCTTCCAGCCCCACCCCCTTACTAAAAATCAAATGGTCACCCTCTAAAGGTAATTTAAAACTGCACGAAGCCACTCATCGAAAAGTTTTGTTTCAACCGTTTTAAATGAAAGTCGCCCACAATTCAAAACGAAAAGTATGGGTTGCTCGATTCAACAGCGTTTCAGCGTCATTCAAATGGGACGTAATCCAGGGAAATGTTGAGACGAATAAATAAGAGTCGATCAAAGAAATTGACGGGTAGCTTCCACACCTAATTAGTGACTTTGTATGAATGTTTAAAGTACCCGCCTGTCCGTAAAATTTACCCGACATGACCCTATAGTTGATTATATGAGATCCTTTCTTTAATGACCGTTCTCTCCTTGTAGGTCGTTGCAGGCTTTCTCTACTACATTGACATGGAAGTTTCGTTCCCGGAGAATATTGTAAGTGGATTTATTTGTACTATAAAGTTTCATTTACATAAGTGGAGAAATTGAATTTCCGTTATGCCTTTTACTGTCCAGTCAAAAAAGTGTCTTTGCTTCGGAAAGCCCGATTTGGCTAAACATTTCAAGAAAAGCGTATTTTCTAAAGGGATACATGTATAATGATGTAAATATACAACTATTAGAAACCACGATAATTACTTCAAATGATATGTGAATTGTTTAAAACGTACATTTCTTAACCAAAACATATCATTATATTTCTAGCTCATATGGACCGAATGTGCACAAGGTGAGCTTATAGGATGGCTATGCCCAGTCGTCTGTCCGTCGTCCGTCCGTCGTAGTCCACAATGTCAAAGATCGTCTCTTCTGAAAAAACTTGGCCAATCAAAGTCAAACTTCATGTGGAGCATCCTTAGCAAAGGGGAACAAAAGTTTATATAAGTTTATCGAACGAACGAACATTACTTTTATTAACATCTCAGATCATACTACGTGATGATGTATCTTCATGGTCTGAGTCGATCAGTTGCTGATCATCATCTCAGGAGTAGGGTGGGTGCTTAATTTTGAATTTAGCAAGGTGGGGAGAACATTCGGGATGGGCCATTAGTACTATTTTCAAGAAGCTAAATAGTGGCATACTAAAACGTATACCTCTGAACCCCTGATGGTCCAGGTCACATGACCAAGATATCCGCCATGGCTATAGATAGCAAAAACCTTTAAAAAAATCTTCTCCAGAACCAGAAGGCCTATGAATTTGAAACTTGGCATGAAGCACAAGGGAGAGGAGCTCTACAAAGTTTATATAAATCGTTGCCTTGGATGACCTTGACCTATTTTACGGCAAGGTCAACATAGGTCGTCCATGCATTTAAACGGGGAAAATTGTTAAAATGTCATTCGAAGGGAAAAGCTTGAAGGAAATAAGCAACCTGACTGAAGATGTATTATTCTGAAAAATAAAACAATGGACTCAAGGGTAGGTCTGTCCCCGCCCCGGGGTAATATACATGTATAATTATTATATTACCATAATATTCAAAGGTCTTCTTCTCTGAAACCGCTTGGGTAATATCCAGGGTTTTATGCCAATGAAAAATGTTGAAATTACTATTTCCTTTGCTTTCTCTGAACGAATCGATTGATTTTGACCAAATTTGCTCAGAATCATTGTAAGGTGAAACTTACGTGTTGATTAGATTTTGGTGACGTTGACCAAATTCTCAAGGTCAACGCCCCTTAGAAACTGGAAGAGATAGTTTTCTGGCGCAATATCGTCTGAACCATTGATGGATTTTGATCAAACGTGCACAGAAACATTTCTGGGAGGAGATTTAGAGTTCACTAAATGTTGGTGACCTTTGCCTAATTTCAACTGAACTTGCACAGAAATATAGTTGGCAGAACGGTTGGGGGTCATAGTTTTCTTCAGAAAACAAACCACTGTTTTAAATGGTATATATCACAGACCTCAGGTGAGCGTTTACAGGATCGTTGGTCCTCTGGTTTGTTTTTTCACAGGAGAAGCAGTGCATCGTAAAAGTGTGGTCACAAGAAATGCTTCGTCGAAAAAGACTTATGCGTTCTAAGTGCAAAATAATTTAGATGTAAGCTAAACTATACTTACATGAAGGGTGACTTGCTCTACTTTATTGTCCTTATATATGATATGATATCTTCTATTACTCACCGAGGATTTTAGTTTCGGAGTAACTTTGCACGATTTGATACATCTTATTTTAAAAAGGACAACTCCATTCTGATGGCTGACTATAAGCCTGTAAATGAGCCGCCGCATGAGAAAATCAACAATCAACATAGGCGAAAACAAAGACGCAGATCAGCTTCGCAGTAACACGAATAGTACAATTCTTCTACTTTCTAAATCCATTTTCAATCAAATTTCCTGCCTCTAACCATCTCCTGTGACTGTACAGCCTGGTTTGTGTCAGACCTGGTCGGAACTCAAAATGTTGGTTTTCTCACGCACAGGCTAAAATGTGAAATTAAGCATATAGAAAAGGCACGCAATCTCTTTGTTACGAAGTTCATATTCGTAAAACCACAAATGAGCATCTTTACTGTCTTACATCACAAGCTGGAATACAGAAATGCTAAATAGCTAAAGCCTGGACCTACAGTATTCATACCGAAAGCAAACCAGTATGACTTTATATGAAATATTAGATTCGGAATGTGTGAATCATACACTACGTGCATACAGCATCTACATTGGCTTTAGCATCAGAACATAGGGGAGCCGTGTCATATAAAGACTGCTCTTCGGGCTTTCTGACCAAGTCCGACACATAACCAGTTGCCTCTACAGGGACCTGGAAACACCCCAAACCACAACAAACCACTTCAAAACCACCCAAACTACCTCAAAACACATTTATAATACCACTAACTAGATATTTTAGTGATGCAACACCTAAACCTTATCACAAATAACCCAGAACTACTTCAAAAACACTCCACGCCGCATCAAAGAAACTGCCCTATACGCCAAAATATGTATACCACTTCAGAACACCCCAAACCTCCTCATCAATACCCAAAACCACACTTAATTACACCAAACCACATTAAACATCCATGTAAGCTTTCTCAGGAGGATTCATCCCAGATACGCTCAACATAGAAAGGTTGCGTACATGCATGCATAATTTTATTGGTTTTATATGTGTGTTTTTTCTAGGCAAACCCTTATGCTACGTGTATACCCATATTGGCTCCATATGAGACTACTTTGGGAGTTTAGGGTTCTGAATCCCATCAAGACCTTGTTCGCGATACAATAAGTGTTTTTCATGGAGTTTGGGTGTGTTTAAGATGTGGTTTTGAAGTGGTTAGGGTGTTTCCACGGTCCGGCCTCTACAGTCACAAGAGAAGACTAGAAGTTTAAAATTTCGGATTTAAAAATAGTTATTAAAACGAAAGATAGATCTATCTGTTAAAAGCGAAAAGAAAGGGATTTATGTTTGTTTAGATGGCGTATTTGCAATTTCTACCGAGAAAAGAAGCCAGTGTGCTGAAATTCTGTCACAAAATGTTAAAATCAACGTTTGAAATGTTGCCCCGAAATGACTACTTTTTAGCAAAGTCTGCTAACTCGCAGACTTCATATATATCTAACCAACCGATCCCAATATAAAGTCGACCGAAACGTCACTTTCAACTTGGAAATTGTAAAATCGGGCGTTCCGCAAACCTTCAGGGTAAGCTCTCGGTCCCGTATTATTCATATTTTTATAAATGACTCACCATAGTTTACTATAGATACTGAATTAGACATCTACACAGACGATTCCACTGTCTATACGTCAGATACAGATGCTTCTGTCGTCAAGACTAAACTGCAATCGAGAACAAAACAACACTCTAAGTCCTGGTGTATATGTAACAAAATTCATATTCATTTGAAGAAAACGTGTCACATGATGCTGGGCTCTCACAGAAAGCTTTTAAAAACTGACCCTCTTGAAATATACTTAGGCAATGAATTAATTCAAAACGTGGATAAGCAAAAACTTTTTTGTGTGTGTTGTTATTGTTAATAAACTCTCTTGGAACGAACAAATTGATACTGTCTGCCTGAACATTTCACGTAGAATAACATTGTTAACATTGGTTTCAAAGAAGTATAGCCAATATTACAACTCATACATCCTCCCAATTTTTGACTATGGCTGTATGACTCGGGGACTTTGTACTACTCCAAACATACAACGATTACTTAAATTACAAAATAGAGCTGCTAGTATTTAGAGCTGCTAATTATTCATGCACATATTCTGACACTTTTACTAAGAATGTTCAACGAACTACAGTGGTTATATTTTCCGTGGAGAGTACAGTACCATTCATGCGTTATGGTATATTCAGCTTTGAACAACTTGGCACCAGATCATGTAAAATATTTATTTAAGGATGTTCGCTGCCAATGAAAAAGTATTCAAACTTTTTTTCTAACCACTCTTTTTGATTCCAAATTACAACACAAGGCATTTGAAAACAAAATAAGTATAGGGTAGTGTGCATTTTTTCTAGCTACAGGCCTGTGAATGAGACCTCTAAACACTATGATTTAAATTCAGTAAAATTAATTTAATTTTCAATTCTTTGAAACATACCTGTCTTGAACAAAAATACACCTAGAATGCTTTCAAAAGTCATAATATTTACATAATGCAGACTATTTTGGACCAAAAGCATAGAACAATTTGCAACTTGAAGTGGATGACAAAATTTTAAGAGTCGTTTTCCAACCCTACCCCCATACTTTAAAAGTCGGAAAAAAATCAATATTTTCAAATGTGCCAAACCCATATTTGTAGATTCAAACTTTTTCTTGTATTTTCACACAAGTTAGAACTTGGTAATATTGTTCGAATAAAAGAAAGAAATATATAGGGTAGTTTGCATATAAGAGAGAACCAACAACTTGAAAATCGCCAGTTTAAGTCTTTTTTCGTCTGTTTTGTTTTTTAAAGCTCATTTCATAAAACCACCCAAAATTTTAAAACTAGCACACCGAAGACAGAAAAAGCGACTTAGAAGACCATATACACATATACTGCTGCTAAAACAAACATAGAACTAATGCAATTTATTTGAAGATGTATAATATTCAAGTTTAATCTACCCTACCCCCTAAATTTTACTGACAACTAAAATTTTCTGAAAAAGATGCAGAAAATGGGGTGAAAAAATGAAGTTCCTTAGATTGACAATTTTTATGGCTCATTCAATGCATATCATCAATATGTATCCAAATATAAAATATTAGGAAAATATCTGCAACCGTTTTCGAGATATTCAACAAAAGAAAAACCGGAAGTTCCGAAATGTCAAATGTTAGCAGCGAACATCCTTAAAGATACTTTAGACCGAGGGGCACAGTGGGCTAAATTTATTGTTGGACAAAGACTCACATCTCCTCTTCGTGATATTCCAAGCCTCTTCTATAGCGATTAAGTCACGGAAATTAACATGCCAATAAAGGATATCAAAATGGTATTTATGCAAAGCAAATATTCTTTGTATTCATCCCTATTATTGATATTAGAGGAACATCTGTCTATGAATGTCCTGGTGATTTCCTGATTTTAAGCCTGAACAGGAGGATTTAAATATCATGAATATGATCAGTGAGAGATAGCCTAAGTATGAAAGTTTCTCTGTGAAAGTCCCAGTCCCCTATGGTATTCTGCGCCGAGAAACAAACCATGAATTGTATGATGAAATGTCAACCCACGTTTTGGCAGAATACAAAGCCATATGTGACTCCACAGTGCCTTAAGGCATGCTTTCCTCATAAAGGAACCCACTAGGAAGTTTTGTTCGTAAAACCGTCCTGGTAGAATATTAGTTTTCTTGCAAAATAACACTGACATGCTTAGTTTTATATTGTAAGAACCGTTTTACTACGAAATACTAAAATCCACAATAAATGAAAATCAGGATGTAACTCTGTAAATAGTGCTCATAAAGACACCAAATTTTCAGCCGTAGTACAAAAATGGCTATTCTTTCATAATTTATAAACACAATTACAAACTATTAACCATGGTTCCTTGTGGAATTTTTGAAACTCGAATATCAGCTAATTTATTGATAATAAAATTTCAGATACACACAATAGAAACACACGTTCAGTAGATAATGCAGTGTTACATATACCAAGATTAAAAACTAGGTCATTCGAAAACTTGTTCTCTGTTTCGGCAGCCAGACTCTGCAACACAATTCCCTTAGAAGAACGGACCCAAACAATGTAGAAACTTTCACACGCTCAGTCAGAAACCATTTAATGGCATGTCAAAACGAATAATCACTCACTCACTTGTTTTTAAGTTTCGCTGGCTGGGTCTTGTCAACACACTAGTTGATACTCTTATACATAGGAAACAGATGGGTAGTGGGGCATGCTGTCTAGGGTACATGGACAACTCGGACCTTGGTTAGTTCGAACCTGATTCGGACCTAAGCTGTGGACAATTCGGACCTTGGCTAATTCGGACCTGGGCAAATTTGCACCTCGAACACTGGTCAATTCGGTCCCCGCAGAATCGAGGTCCGAATTTTTTCTGAAATAGGATCCGAATTAATCAAGGCCCGAATCAGATTAAGGTCCAACTTAGCCAATATCAGAATTTGTTTAAAGATCCGAATTGACCACGCGTGAAACAGAAAAAGCCAAAACTTGAGTCGATTTAAGACGAAAGGATTACCAATAAAATAAAAATTAATTGTAGTACTCATTGTCGCCCGTCACAACGGGTGAATCCAAATAGGAAAATGTGAATGGTTCTCGAAATATTCTACATTTCGTTTGACACAGCGGGTTACCAGCAACGTTTTGCCAACAGGAACTGACTTTTAATAGTCAGGAAGGGATTGGCTAGATCAATATCGACCAATCATATCTTTGGTCTTAATACTGGTTCGGTATTCGGAACATCTCACCCTTTGCTGGGGTGGGTGGACTTGATTTAGCGATTGTGTGTGTACGCAGTCGTTTTTCAGGTCGTTTCGTCTCCTTTTTGAATTTAACAACGTATTTCCGTTGGTGTCCCATGAAACCTTTCCACACAAATGGGGTGAACGAGGTATAAAAAATTAGACAGTTGACCTACATGTATATCCTGACAGATTTGTTAAGCCGAATTACAATTCTTAAGCAATCTAGGACTAAATTGACATCATTTTGGTGGTCTAGATAATGTCAACAAACGGGCGACACTAGCTTTTTTTAAAGCTATCCTTGTGCCATTGTTACATTCAGTATTCGCGCGTGAAATTCTTTGTTTCGGTTGATTGATTGATTGATTGATTGATTGATAAATTGATTGATTGATTTGTGGCTATGGTCACATTATGACGCTGCCTCCATTTTGAACATAACGATGTCATGACACCCAAAATGCGCTCGACAATATATGGCTTACATGTATGGATTATTAACTTTAACCACTTTTTCTGGGCACGCTCAGACCTTCTGAGTGATCAGTGATCAGACGGTCAGCCAGTAGTGAATGAGCTTTGGTAAATGGAAAAGGTATGATGTGATTAACTGATAAGGTTCTAGTTTGTTTGCACGTCGCTCGCACGCACACTGGGGATGCGTGTCCGAAGCGACTTAGGGAAAGCCCGATCAAACAGTTTTGTGACAAACACCTTCAGTTTGCGTTTGTTGGCATAATGACTATAAACATTTTGGTCTAAGTACGCCTTCATGCATCGCCGCCCTGTAAATTTGCTAATGTTTATTTTTCAGGTCTGGATCATCTCGGAAAATCGCGATCGAAATTATCGCTTATCAAGGGGAATCACTCCAAACCAATAATTCTGAATAAATAATGAATGTAATTGAGACTAAAGAATGAAACGAATCGGAAATGGCTGATCGCGCGTATGCACGATCTTCGATATTTGAGGTGTGGGCTCCAGCAGTAAGGTCCCCCTCTTCAAAAAGATTACAACCCAGAAATAAAAGATTACAAACAAATATTTTACTATCAGAAACTCTTCCAAAGATCAGAGATCGAAATGATGTAAAAATGGTTAGTTGAAAAGTTATGTGATTCTGTCGGCAGATGGTTGAAATCCTAGTTTGTTTTGCAAAATATCCGTCTGCATACCTCTGTAGTTTCCCTCCACGTGTTCCGATCACATCCGGAAAAAGCCGAGCCGACTCGTCGAAAACCAGGCTAAATGATAGCAATCGTATAAGCTTTCTATCGCGCAGAACCGCGAAATTTGGAACCTCCTGTACTGCCAGTAAATATATGGCGCCGTCGCGCATCTGCGATTTTCCGAGATGATCCAGACCTGTGTATTGTACCAATTTTCACTGAAAATCTTGAATTTTACTTCGTTAAATCTTAATATCAAGTTACAATCTTACCTACTCCTTGTTTTAACAATGTCTGAATATCTTAACCACGTGTCTTAACAAACCCGCCAATTTTCATATTTTGAATACAACTGTTTCACTATTATATTTACGATATTTTTAAATGTTTTAAACTCAAACTCAAATGATTCCTAAGCGTACATTTTACTGATCTATTTGTAAATATTTGTTTTGAAATGGATTGAATAATTTATGTAAGGGTTTTAAGTATGTATGTATGTTTATGTATATATATTGTATGTATGTTTCATGTTTTACAGAGGATCATGTGTTAGATAAGTTCATGTTTGTACTTAATATGTAATCCTCTCAAAATAAAGAGATTATTATTATTATTATTATTATCATTATATTTGCCGTTAATATGTTGGCGCTCACATCCCTTAATCTTGCAATCAACAAACAGTGGACCACTATACGTACCGAAATCACATACGTCAGTATACGATGGCTCTTTTTCTTGTTCAGCGCCTAGGCTATAATATACCGTTCCTCAAACTGTACGAAATGCGTTCCTTAAATGTTTTAAGAAAAAAAAATAAGACTTATCTTCTGAATTGATTATGTTTGTTACAATCTTATGCAAGTTTTAAATTGATTTTAGCCTACGAATGCATTTTAAGTTTTACCATGCACGCATTTCTGCATTATTTTAACTAACACGTTCCGATTTCATTTGATCATTTCCATATGATCAAATCGTAATTTTAAAGACAATTTCGAATTGTATACTTAAAAAATATCAATTTACTAAGAAACTACACAGTCTAAAACACGTTTCCAGAGAGAATATAACCCGTTTATTCTGCATTCGGATTTTCTAAACAAATGTTTGTTAATATTAGTTATCAAAATAATTGAGCTTTATAAGTACATTTTCTCTTTCAATTCATTTGAAATCAGTGAACTAGCATTACAAACAAACATCTGTTAAGTTACCAATATAGTATAAGCCTTCTACAGCGACATCGGACCAGTATCATAAACCACAACATCCTTAACACACATGTGTTAAGAATGAGTCAAACAAATATTGGCGTTTGCCTTTAATACAAGAATACTCCTTACCGAACAGTATCAAAAACCGAAACATCCTTAACACACATGTGTTAAAAATGGGGCAATCAAATCTTGGTGTTCGCCTTAAATCCAAGAATATTGCTTACCAAACATCTGTTAAGGACATGCTTGAGCTATGACAACTATTTTTTACAAGTTATTTTAGTAACAATTTAAAATGTAAGCAAGTGACGGTAAAACAGTCAATCGCGGATCAAACAGAATTTTATGTATAATTGAAGCGTTTGGACTATGTTCACAGCGACCATGGCTGTCACATTCAAGACCACTGTGATCAAAACGGGATATACGCGAGACAACCCTGGAGAACGGGAAAAGCAAATGAATCAGAGCATTATTTCCGTAGGCATATACTAATTCATGGAGTCTGGAGTCTTGGAGTGGAGTGTATTGTTTTTGTTGGAGTGTATTGTTTGGAGTCAAGGTCAAGCCATTTAAGGTCAAAGGATGACCTTTATGTGACTCCAGAGATTTTTAGTATCTCAACCTTAACATGAACTTAGCTGCCACCAATTAAAAATGCCAGACACCCCAAGAAAATAAACAAGCATTGCCATTCTTTGGTCAGCTCTTTAATTATACAGGGAACTTAGAGGTCACATCTCTATTGATGACACATCATGTGAAAACCCACCTTTTGCTTAAAGAAAAAATTTTTAAGATCATATCATACAAATCTATGATACATGTATGTGCTTTAATTTCAGCGAAGCGTATTGCAAGTTGAAAAGCGCATTGGTGAATGGACAGTGGAGGGTAAAAAATAACCGTTAGGTTAGGTAATGTTTCTGTGTAGTGCTGTGATTTCTTTATTAGAAACCACCTGATGTCCCAAGGGAGGCAGTGTCATTAGTGAATTCTGATGTGCATAAACTGGGCATACTAGAAACATAGGGACGGACTATCGGGACGGACTCCCAGGTTGTCACGGCCTTAATTAAGGGTCTTGCACAGAGGTCAGAGAACAACCATTGTCAGTTCTTTAGTGTTTACTATCAAAACACGGAAAGTTTTCTATGGAGAACTACAGGAGGGAAAGCGCTCTCAAGGTGGCCAGAAGAAACGCTACAAAGACACCCTCAAAGCCTCTCTGAAGGATTTCGAAATACCAATGGGGTCCTAGGAACAGACTGCACAGGAGCGATCAAAGTGGCGAGGTCTCATCAACAAAGGAGCAGCTCTTTATGAAAAGAAGAGAATCTGTGAAGCTGAAAGAAAACGAAGAGAGCGCAAAGCCAAAACAAATGTGCCACCATCAGACTCTATGACATTGACTTGCTCTACTTGCAACCGACAGTTTAGAGCCAGAATTGGCCTAGTCAGCCATCAAAGAACTCACCAACACACATCAGCACTATTCAAGAAATAATGATGGTCTTTCTCATTAGTGAGAGACGAACTATCACTATCAAAACAAGCATGAAGAAGCATTTGGTCTGTGGTCCCTTAAGATCTTCCTTGAGATGATCTGCAAGAATTAAGCTGGGTCACAAGAAAGTTTCTAATCATCTTCGACACAAACTGGACTGTGCAGTTACAGAGATAGGCTGGAAGCTCTAAATGTCGAATTTGACCAGAAGAGGGAACGTGCTGTCTATGAAGCAAAACCAGAGGTGTTGATCAGTTACTGCACAGGTGATCTGCGTTCCCGTTTTTGCATATGTGACAAAATCAACGGGTTTTCTAATGATTCGATTCAAAAGAGGTTCAGCTAAGTAGAAGATGATCTTCGATATCACACAAGGCAAAAGATACAGCCATGTAAGCTATCGTTTATAAAAAATGACAGTGCAAAAGGGTGTTATATTCTTCCCATATGAAAGGGGGATACTGCTTAAGGCCAATTGCAGAAAAGGCGCATAACAATGCAAAACATCTTCAAGGATGAGATTAAGAAAACGGTGACTGAGGGGTAATGATGGTGATGATAATTATTTTAACACTTTTCAAGTGTATTTCAGTTGGATTGTTTATTTTGAAAGGCTCTGCGGAATGAATGACACATTTACATGTACAAAGAAGTTCGCATTCAATGTGATTCATACCCAGGACCCCGTGGTCGTGAGCTCTAATGCTGCACGCTGCTTTAGAAATGCATGCATGTACATGTTTTACCACGCTGTCGAGATGTCATTGACTTCTTTAAATCTCTTGTGCCAATCGAAAAACAAATCATGTTTGCCAAAAATGCCAGGACAGTGTTTGTATGGTGCAAAGCAAATGCTAAATAACGAAAACATCATTCAAGCTTTAGCAGTGTTAAATGAAAATGAAATAGCTTCATGTTTGTAAGAGGTAAGCTCAAAATTTTCACGACTGAAACTACGTGTTAGGATGACAGGTACATGTACTGATATATTATGTCCCGCTATGCCACGCCTACCTGACTGCCGTAAGACAGGATGACGTCACCCGTCAACGTCATCGTCGTAACACGTTTCTGTAATAATTTTATTATTGGTTACCGAGATGTGACTATGAATCAGTACACCAATAAATAGAGTCACATGGACCACGAGACTAAGTGCCGTAGACCCTACCATGGTTCTAATTGGTTTGTGTTTTTGGTGTTGATTTTAGTGTTGTTTGCACCTTAATTAGCAGTCATACATTAGCTGATAAGCAAAACTTGCGACCAGCGTGTTGACAAAAATGTAAAATTCAACACGTCAGGAGCCCGTCCGAGACACGTTAGATTGACGTTTTGTACGCTTGGTGTAAGTTGATATACGTCGCTGTAGGTCGGTGCGCGATCTAGGCGCGTTTGGGCTCAAAACTTTTTAAACATACTTACAAATTTTTAGAAGCTTGGCGTGTCTCGGGCCAGTGTCATATATGTTTCGCACAAGTTTCATGTGCGTTACATGTGCATTGAATATGCTTGGAAACTGTTTGGCGCACGTTTTAGGTATGCAAGTGTAAGCTCAGCTACATGCGCGTTCCGATTTAATGAGATATTGCTTTAGTAATGTGCCCCAAGCGCGTTTAACGTTTGATGCCTGCCTGTAGCACGTGTTTAGAGTGTCTGGGACGTAACACAAACATGCAACAAAATGTTCAGCGTTTTGTGATTTTATACGCCCGGCGCATGCCTCAGTCATACAATAATGTGTGTCTGATAAAACGAGTTTAAGAAACAAATTAACATGATTTTTATACGTCCAAAACCTTCAGCGTGTTGAGATTGGTTTTTAACGTATTTATTTCAAATTCAGTATACATGCATATACGATATGTAACATACTATATCAGAATAAGAGGATTTGAACGAAAGCCTATGGCTTATAAAGTTCATCTCCTCCTGTTGAGATTTCTCTTACTCCCGGTGAACGTTTGGGTTATACGCTAATATGTGACTGTTCTGTGATGGCATTTTCATATTTTAGTTGCGTGCCTGTAACTGAGTGGCCGCCTAATGGGTAACAGCTGCTCACTCGGCTTACGATATGTTCTCTTAGTACAAGTACCTGATTGTCAATTTAGTTATTTCTCGCCTCAATTTTCTTTTTGATTGCGTCATTTCCTACTTTTATCACCTGCGATACATATACATGTAGTTTTAAGACACAAAACCAGGACATTCTACTTCCTAATTGCAGTGTTTGATTTGTTTCGCATCAGTCCTCAGAGTGAAAAATCAGGGGTTCTAAACCTATAACCACACTGTCCCTAAAGCAAGCTAGTCCAAACAACTATAGAAAAACAGTTGAGGCAACTATTGTTCCCTCCCAATACGGCTAGAATACTTGACAGGGAACTAGCTTTCATGTTTTAGTTTATGCAGCTAGGCCTGTCTTCAGTGCTCCATGCTGATGCATAACCTGACTGCCTGTGGTAAACTGACTATGTTCTCTATAAACAACTGGGGCAAGGAGAAGAGATCCATATGTTTAAGGAGAGGACATGTTAAAACAAAAATACTCTGTTCCTATCAAGACAATATATGTCAAAAACCTATAAAGTGACCATGATTAGCATTCTTGCTAACAGCATGTAGAAAGCTACACATGTTGAGATTTTTCTTCGGTATAGCTCATACTTGGACTTGACCTTCTTGGAAATTTTGAAGCATCTTTATTATATAACTAAAGACATTAAGGATGTTCGCTGCCAATGAAAAAGTATTCAAACTTTTTTTCTAACCACTCTTTTTTTATTCCAAAATACAACACAATACATTTGAAAACAAAATAAATATAGGGTAGTGTGCATTTTTTCAAGCTACAGGCCTCTGAATGAGACCTCTGAGCACCATGTTTTAAATTTGGTAAAATTAATTTAATTTTTAATTCTTTGAAACATACCTGTCTTGAACAAAAATACACTTAGAATGCTTTCAAAAGTCACAATATTCATGTAACGCAGACTATTTTGGACCAAAAGCATAGGAAAATTTGCATTTTGAAGTGGATGACAAAATTTTACGATTCCTTTTCCAACCCTACCCCCATACTTGAAAAGTCAGAAAAAATCAATATTTTGAAATGTGCCAAACCCATATTTGTTGATTCAAACTTTTTCTTGTATTTTCACGCAACATAGTACATGGTAATGTTGTTCGAATAAAAGAAAGAAATATATAGGGTAGTGAGCATATAAGAGAGAGCCAGCAACTTGAAAATCGCCATTTTCAGCCTTTTCTCGGCTGTTTTGTTTCTAAAAGCCCATTTCATAAAACAACCTAAAATTTTAAAACCAGCACGCCAAAGACACAACGAATGACTTAGAATACCATGTACACATATAATGCTGCTAAAATTAACATCGAACTAGTGCAATTAATTTGAAGATGTGTAATATTCAAGTTTAATCTACCCTACCCCCTAAATTTTACTGTCAACTAAAATTTTCTGAAAAGTTGCAGAAAATGGGGTGAAAAAATGAAGTTTCTTAGATTGACAATTTTCATGGCTCATTCAATGCATTTCATCAATATGTATCCAAATATAAAATATTAGGAAAATATCTGCAACCGTTTACGAGATATTCAAGAAAAGAAAAACCGGAAGTTCCGAAATGTCAAATGTTAGCAGCGAACATCCTTAAATTAGCAGTACTGCCCCCATTACTAGTGGTCACATAAGGTCATCTTATATAATATTTGCATGCCATGACTGACCTGGATGTTTGATAAACTCATTGAGCCCTGATTGACTCTGCTTCTTCGTGAGAAAACCTGTCTTTCTGTTTACCATTCAGTAGTTGTGAAAACTATGTTACCAAAGTTGTCACTTGAAATTTCGTATGTTGAATAAAGAAAAGCAAAGCTGCAGATCAAATATGCAGTTTGTGCAGGATAATCAGCTCCTGAAATTGTTTTCACCATTGTCAGTGTGAAGTTCTTAGTTGAGAAGACTGTGCACATATAAGAATGAATATTCTATTTTGTGTGATGTACATATGGGTTTGCTGTTTTGACATAATTATACAAGTTTTCAACAATATGTGGAAAAAGGACTTTCCAGTAATGAAGTTAAACCGTGACACAACATTGTACCTTGCCAGAGTTGTGACATAATTGTCAGAACTCACATACTTTCCCATTTATTCTGTCTGGGGTGAATTGAAATTCAAACTGTGCATACTATTTTAGCAGTAAAATAGGCAATGTGATAAAATGTGCCAGACCATTGAACCACTTTGCACAGTTTAATACTCTAGAATGGTAGTCTGTAAAACCTGGGCTGGGCTCATTGGTCTGGGCTTGATTTTGGGCTGGGCTCTGCTCAATTTTGTTCTGGGCTGGGCTCAAATTTGGGCTGGGCTCAAATTTGGGCCAGGTTGGATTGAGGGTCATTTCAGGCAAACGGTTAATTAAGGTAAAAGACTCAGCATTCACCTAATTGCTTAATTGTTAATGTTGTTCATTAGATATGTCCCATAGGAAAAGGTCTAACATAAAGGAAACTAAATCTTTGCAGGGCATATGGTAGCTGCATGGGTGAGTGCCACAAAATCAAAATGGAAATATACTGAGAGACAAAAGGAAGTATACACTTGATTGGTCATATTTTTCTAAAATTTAAGTAACTATGTTGTCTGTAATTTTGTACAGCATGTTTTAGCCGATATATTTCTACTACCAGATAAAAGCTGATGAATTTCCTTTTGATTTGTTTGTTTGTTTGTGTTGAGGCTTAACGTCCCAGTCAACAATATTTCAGTCATGTTGGGACAGAGCCAACGCTTCCTGGGTTTAACCAGTGCTGTAGGGAGTTAATGTGCCTTGCTCAAGGACACAACACGGTGACGCTTGTGGGGATCAAACCCAGAACCGGCGGCCCCCGTGGCCGAGTGGTTAAGGTCGCTGACTTCAGTGCTCTTGATCATTCGATCATCATACCGATGTGGGTTCGCGCCTCGCACGGGGCACGAATTCATATGTGAAACAAGCCATGTTCTGCTTGCGGGTGTGTCAGGTGGTTTTTCCCCGGGTACTCCGGTTTTCGCCCCACCTACCGATTGATTCGTCTCGATATGAGTGAAAAAGCTTGAAAGGGACGTAAAGCTGAATCCAAAAAAAAAAAAGAACCCAGAACCTCTCGATTCGGAGTCTGACGATCTACCACTACGCCACCGCGCACCCTGAATTTCCTTTTGACACGCAACCCAGGCTGCATATTGATTTCGCAAATTTTTCACCTGCTTCAGGCAGTATAGGCTGACTGACGTTGTCAAACGTTTGTTTCTGTCAGGAAAACATGCACATCTCATTTTACTTGAAATCCTTTGATGACTACGAAGAAAGACATCTTATACACAAGAATGTTTGTGGAGTTTTAGACTATGGTATTATGAGGCAATATCTAACAGAGGACGGGGTCAGTCATCAGAGTGATCCTGAAAATCTGTGTTTGACCCACCGCATAAGACAACTAACAGCCTGCATAGACGAAAAGAAAAGCAAATTTGATCAGCGCCCTTGTTTTCGCTCTATAAATTGTGCAATATCTCTTCTTCCTAAAACTGAAATTTCATGCCTGCTTCTGTTGCTTTTCAGCCTGGTTTGTCTCAGACCTGGTAGGAAACACAGATTGTTGTTTTTCTGATGCTGTAGCTCATTGATTTCTTCCACAACAAATCACAGCATTAAGAATTTGATTGTACTAAGATTTTAAGATTTGATTGCATTCAGATTTCTGTTTTTTTTCTGTACATTTTATTGCTAAATGGAATGCGGGGGGGGGGGGGGGAATGTTGAAATCAATTTTCAAAGAGTCTACCACTTCAGTAGAATTTAATACATTTTCCTGCAAATGGATCCGACCTTATATGAAGTGATTGATATTTTTATGTCTGCTAATGGCCCCTATCTAATTAATAAACAGCTTTCACATTAGTTCTTTCAAACAAATATATGTGTGTGTGTCAAGTTTTAAATGCTCTTTTAAGGTAAATACCTGCCTGTATACTTCAGAAAATATTTTGAAAGGTACTTATGAGGCTGTACTTAATTGTAAAGCAATAATTGTGCATGTCCAGTTTTAAAGTGCAGCTGCTGATAAGACTGTGTGCATATGTTGAGCTCACTTACTGTTCAGACATTGCATGATAAATCTCAGTTGATGTTTCTGATCCATAAGCGTACAAGACAAGTCTGAAGCTCATCTAAAACAGACATTGACTGATCAAGTCTGAAATCAACATACACCATTTAGGCCAGATCTTTTTTTTTTTTATATATTTTGCGGTTTATGGATCCCACTACCCCAAAATTTCAAAATTGAAATAATAATAAAATGAAAATTGGTAATTTTTTATATTATCTCCCAACTATCACAGATGGATAAAAATAAGTAAAAATACTAAAACTTGCATTATAGCCTACAAACGGTGCATATCACATTTATGTCTGTTTCGACGTCCACTGATAAAAAAAATCATACAACTTCTGCAAACTGTGTAACATTCAGAATGATCACAATTTTTTAGGAAATACAAATCAAAATGTTAAAGGCTTGGGATGGATTTCTGGAGTAAATACTGACCTCAGCATTGATTATTATCAATATCCTCAAGAGAACTGATCTGACACTAATTAAGGAATCTGGACCGGATCACTCAGTCTTAGGGTACATGGTGGGCCAGGTTATGACCTTTCTCCGCCTTTCACCTGAAATAACCTTATGAGCCCAGCCCAATATTTTGAGTATAGCCCAATTTTGAGCCTAGCCCAGAGCCCAGACCTATGAGCCCAGCCCAGGTTTTACAGACTACCCTCTAGAATGGCAATTAATTTGATGTTGGGCATAAAAACGGTGGTATCAAGGATGTACCTCCACTGAACACACGCAAACAGTGAAGAGAAAAAAAAATAAAAAAAAATCTTCAACAGAAATAATACATCTATTAAACATTATTCTTTTTGTTTGCTTGTTTGCGTTTAAGTGCTTAACATCTACAGTTGACAGCCAAGCTAATGTCGAGACAGTCAATGTCAGCCACACTGTTCAAGCCGTCCAGAGGCATGTTACCAGTATTTTGTGCAAATTTATTTCACCATTATTGATCTTCTTGAATCAGCGGCTGTAGAAATATTCAACGGCCAATATTTTATGAAAGACATGTGCAGGGTGCGATAATCCATCGCGGGTCCGCTTCATTACGAATTGGACACGCTACCAATCAAGCTAAATTCTGCCTGTATTTATAGCATGTATGTGCATGTATATATACACGGGTAGATACAAGTAACATTAAATCACTATAGCTGTAATACATCCAAATCACATTCTTGGACCCATCAGTGATCCATCATCAATAAGCTTCATTTTTGCAAGATGGAGCTACATGTCCTCTTGGGCACCAGAGCACTATGAGGCGTCCGAGTGTCTTGATTGAGGACATAAGCAAGGGTAGGGTTTTTTTAGAACTCCAGACTGTTTGCTACAGTCAGATGATTCAATTAACCATAAGCCTCTGCCTGAGTTCTTGATAATCAGTAAGTCTATGCACATCTGATTGTCATTTGAAGCAACTCTATATAATAGAAAATACCTATACTTAGTTAATTTGTGGGAGAGAGTCCTTTGCTTGAATACTATGATCATTAGTGTCCATGATAAAATGCCTTTCTGGTTTGGCATGTTTGGTTTACAAATTAAAGAAACTTAAAGGAATAAATGATTTTTCTCTTCAGTTCGGAAAAATCATATCACGTTACAGACGTATAGGTTATAACTTGAATGTTATGCGACAGTCTGCATGCTTAGTTTTTAACCCAATCATGGTTGATAACTATGCTGCCTTCTTTAATTGCACGCCGGTGGGTCGGGCGTCAGACTCTATGATGGCCCCGACTTAAAGCTATTCATTTTAGTTGGTTGGGGCCGGAGCTTCTTGTCTGTTGCTTGGTCCACCGGGGTCCAACTGGTGTTTTTCTTTTGCTCCGGAGTTAGTAGGTTATTCGGCGCCCAGGGATCTCCATCGTCGGGCAGCTTACTCAATCTGTGAGTCCTGGTTTTTTATTCATCAGGATGTTTATCATGATTTATTTGTTTGTTCTTGATGATTCATTGACTAGTTAGAGATTCACCACGAGGACCGAAGAACTAACTAAATGTTGTGAACCACTGCAGAAGCTGAGGGTGAGGTTAGGTACCTGTAAAACCGGTTTAAGCCCGCCAGTAACTTTGTGTTACTGATCGTTCCAAGTCGATACTTCTGTAGTGGTTCTTTTTGTTTTATGTCTTGGTGTTTAAAATTTTTTGTGCTGTTGGCGCCTTATGTATGTTTTCATATTTTTAGTTAAGTTAAGGTAACTGAGTGGCCACCTATTGGGAAAATAGCTGCTCATTCGGCTTACGATATGTTTCATGGTATAAGTACCTGATTGTTAGTTTGGTTTTTTCCCACCTCGGTTTTTGGAGTGGGAATCTTTTTCTGATTGCGCCTTTTCCTGATCTTTGCCTACTTGTACCTTTTTGTATAAACAAATCAGTCAGCCCTGATAGATAAATCATTGAAGATAGCGGAAACATGGTCGCTGAAAATGGGAGAACTATGGCATGTTCTATTTTCTAGCCTGGCCTTCCTGGTCTGGGCTGGTCCGATTATGTAATATAATGTAACAACTAAATTGATGACATAACACTTGAGACCAAGACAGACCAGACCAAACTTAAACTTGAAGTTCTAATCTATGGCATATGCCACTCACTGCTAATTGGTACTCTCAAGAGGATTCTGCACACATTAAAATTTCTTAGTGAAGTAAACCACACTATATTAAGCCACACCATGAGAAAATAGAAGAACAGCACTCAGTAATTCTTAATGGAAACCTAATGGCAGAAAATATGTGACTTTTTGAAGAAAATATGGTCTTTTCATAGTGTGCAATATACAATTGTACAAGTGGGCACAGATCAGGAAATGGCGCAATCAAAAAGTGATTACCACTCCAAAAACCGAGGTGGGAAAAACTAAATTAACAATACTTATACTTTGATACTTATACCTTGAAAACATATCGTAAGCCAAATTAGCAGCTATTTTCCCAACAGGTGGCCACCCAGTTACCTAAACTTAACAAAAAAATATGAACACATACATAAGGTGTAACCAGCACAAAAATTCAAACACTAAGACATAAAACAATAAGAACCACCACAGACGTATCGCCTTGGAATGGTCAGTAATATAAAATAGTGCACATGGTCTTTTCATAGTGTGCAATATACAGTGTATTTTATCTTTGACTTTTTTGTTAGAATATTAAAACGCCTGTCACACTGTTCACACGGCGCTGTCCTGGCGTTCAAGTAAAATGCAGAACGCCGAGGTGAGCGCGGTACGAATGCCAGCCTATGCCTTAGCAACACAAAGGCATGTCCAACAGACGCCATGCGAGCACCAAGAACGCAGAGGGTTGGCGTTCATTTTGAACATGCTCAAAATAAACACAAAGCAGTAAGGTCTCCATCTTACGAAACAAGAGCTCCACGGGCGAACAGTCAGATGGTAGTGCAAACACCGTGGCAGCCTGAGGCGTTTGCACAGCGATGGTAAGGTGTCCATCGCAATCTCACCGGTACGTGCTGGATTTGAAGTACATGTAACACTTTGATGTCTTATAGTAACCTAGCTGGTTATATTCATTTTAGCCACCACATCATAAAACAAGCAACTTGCATATGCGTAAACAAAGGCGCAGATAAGCTGTGCAGTAAATGTACAACTGATCATCTCCATTGTTTTCGCTACATGGATAACACATTCCCTCTTTTTCTTAAATCCGAAATTTAAAGCTTCTATATAGCCTTCTTCTGAGCTACTAATAGAGAGAGCTTCATTTTTGGGGGTATAACTCATTCTTGGCCAACATTTTCTAGGCAGACAAGCACATTTATTACATAACTAGAGACATTGAACTACTGCCCTCTAACTAGGGTGTCAGTTAAGGTCATCTTATATAATATTTGCATGGGCTTTGACCTTGCATATGGAAGTCTCACTCTGATAGTAAAGAATTCATATGAACCACAAATAAAACTGAGATCCTTTAAGGATGTTCGCTGCTAACATTTGACATTTCGGAACTTCCGGTTTTTCTTTTCTTGAATATCTCGTAAACGGTTGCAGATATTTTCCTAATATTTTATATTTGGATACATATTGATGATATGCATTGAATGAGCCATGAAAATTGTCAATCTAAGAAACTTCCTTTTTTCACCCCATTTTCTGCAACTTTTCAGAAAATTTTAGTTGTCAGTAAAATTTAGGGGGTAGGGTAGATTAAACTTGAATATTACACATCTTAAAATTAATTGCGCTAGTTCGATGTTTATTTTAGCAGCAGTATATGTGTACATGGTCTTCTAAGTCAGTCTTTGTGTCTTTAGTGTGCTGGTTTTAAAATTTTAGGTGGTTTTTTGAAATGGGTTTTTAGAAACAAAACAGCCGAAAAAAGGCTGAAAATGGCGATTTTCAAATTGTTGGTTCTCTCTTATATGCTCACTACCCTATATATTTCTTTCTTTTATTCGAACAATATTACCAAGTTCTATGTTGTGTGAAAATACAAGAAAAAGTTTGAATCAACAAATACGAATTCGGCACATTTCAAAATATTGATTTTTTCCAACTTTTCAAGTATGGGGGTAGGGTTGAAAAAGGAATCGTAAAATTTTGTCATCCACTCCAAGTTGCAATTTTTTCTATGCTTTTGGTCCAAAATAGTCTGCGTTACGTAAATATTAGGACTTTTGAAAGCATTCTAGGTGCATGTTTGTTCAAGACAGGTATGTTTCAAAGAATTAAAAATTAAATTAATTTTACCAAATTTAAAACATGGTGCTCAGAGGTCTCATTCAGAGGCCTGTAGCTTGAAAAAATGCACACTACCCTATATTTATTTTGTTTTCAAATGTCTTGTGTTGTATTTTGGAATCAAAAAAGGGTGGTTAGAAAAAAAGTTTGAATACTTTTTCATTGGCAGCGAACATCCTTAAGAGCAGTGAGCATATTAAGCCTGCTTGACCCTGCAATATAATTCTTCTTCACACAAAAAATCTGCTCTTTCACTTACCTTTTAGTTTAGATACTTTACATGTTTCTTTGCGACAAAAATTTGTAAAGATGTAGATACATTGAAGGTTGTTGTTTGTTATTTCGAATTATATGAATAACAAAGTCACTGATAGGCCATGCTGATATGTAGAATAATCAGCACCTACTTCCATGGATACATGTACACTGTACATTTGTAACTCGAAATTAACCGATTTAGATTTTATTATTGTCTCCTTTATTAATGTTTCCTGTCAACCATCTAAAACATGATGGATGAGGTCATTGTTTGAGATCAGACTTATAACCTGACATAACCCTGATTCTGTTCAAGTCCAAGGTCAAAATTGACTGGCCCACTCCTCTGGAGATAGATTTATTGAGAGAGATTGACTGCAAAATAAAACTGGTGCTCCAGGAGGTTGCACAAGAAACTATGTGTTGGCTTTCAATTTGACATATCAAAATTTCATAATTGTTGAGAGAAGCAACTGTTTAAATTCTTTCTGCCTGAGGTAACATAATTATTTAGAAAAAGCCTGGGAACTGTTTATATGTATATGTATATATATATGAAATCCACAACCCTAGACACAGAGACAAATCTTAATGAATAAATGCAGAAACTCAAGGCTTAGGTACTGCACGTAAATTGGAAAATTTTCACGTCATTTTATTTCACAAATTTTCTATTTCCGAATTATTCTTAAGTTCCGTTGAATTTGTGAGCGTGTCCTTATTCAGTCTATATTATTTTAGCTTTTAGTATATCTCTATTAGCGATATCTTTAAATTCACGAGGAAACAAATTTGCGAATATTTGCGAAAATTATGTTCTCTTTAATATTTTCGAACTCAAAAGAATCTAAAGTATACTGGCGTCCAGATTAAAACAAATGTCACCCTATCACGCATCGATTGGCTTATGAATGGCGTATCAAGACACCTCGTACACTCAGGAGCACATATGTTATGCCTTGTACACATACCACCCAAGTACCTGGCACACGAAAGCAACATAGCAAGTACAGTGGCCGCACTGTTTATAGTCGCCTCCCCGTGACCAGCATTGTGTTGAGTTAACGGATCACGAAACCAAAATGACCTTTGCCATTTCATGTTTACAAAATGGCATTATAACCTGAAGGAATCTAGCTTGTATGTCTGATACACTACGCGTACGTTGCAATTAACATGGTATAAGCATGCCTTACAGCATATGTAAGGCGTACCTTCATATTTGTGGCATATCTGTGGTGTATGACTTAAAAAGCTGTGACCGGTAACCTCAGTCATATTTTCATATCTACCAAGCATCTGCCTACCTCGCGTATCAACGGTGTAAGTGCTACAGACACTGATGGTCAGTGGAGACGATTTTATAGGAGCAACCATGACTCGGATATTATGTTGGAAAACATGTCTTCGTGCATGAAGACGTTTTAAAAGTTACTTTTTTATCAGGACAACATGTTATGTGTTTCGTTATCTATGTAATACCGAGCGAACAATAGATTTTACACAGTCCTGGATGTTCTTGTTTTTGAAAAATCTTCTTGTCTAATTATTGTCCACTAAAATCAAGGTTGGTATTGGTTGCATCCAACAGTAAACAGCTAAAATTCAACACCACCGACATATTGAAACCACAACTTTACAGGGACTCTGTTTGAGTAGATTTTCATGTACATGCTCAGCGCTTTCAAACGTTTCAATTGTTTTTCAGCAGTGCATATTGCAATCTGTCTGCAAACCATTAGGCTTTTATTTGTGAGTATATGGTAATTGGCATGGCTATAAATTCCACCCCACTGATATATGGTCTTCATTCTCCAATCAGAACGGTAACATGGCAGATGAAAATGGGAGAAACATTATGACAGGACACTATTGGCACTATTGATGAACCCATTATATGCTACATGGGGCACGAAATAATGAGTCTTTGCATGAGAAAATCAACAGTCTGGGTTTCAGACCAGACCTAACAGAAACCGACCTGTACAGTTACAATAGAAAGCTAGACGCTTGAAACTTTGGATAATAACAGGAATTATACTATCCGTATAGTGAAAACAAAGGCAATAATCAGCTGTACAGTTAGGGCACAGCTGTTGTGTCCCATTGTTTTCGTATATGCACATTCTTGGTTCCCCTATGTGGTAGCTTGTGATATACCTTACAGACTGTCTTTGTCATGAGAAAATGCATTTCACACAATGCCCAAGCTGAGACACAGATCAGAAATACTATCAAGCAAGTGGTACTAACTCAGTTTACATTGATGGCACCGCATTAAAACCAATTTTGTTGTGATAGGAACATTTTACTTTTATGCAACAGCTACATATATGTTTTTAGCTTTATTCTTCATCTCATTTGCACACAAGGGGTTAAACTTTCATCGGGGGTCAAGAGCAGCTGTCTTGAACCTGCCTGTTATCACCTCTGTTATTTTTGTCGATAAGTCTCATGAGATCACTACAATTACATATGGCTGATATTCTAAATTTGGCCTGGGCTGGCCTGGTCCCAAGTGTTATGTCACCAGTTTAGTTGTTACATCATGTTACATAATTGGACCAGCCCAGACAAGGCAGGCCAGGCTAGAAATTAGAACATGCCGAGAACTATTATGGCATGAAGCTGTGCTGAGCCCATTAATGGCTATTATTTGGAAATTGTTTTGACATCATTTATTTGCCAACAGAATCATAAAGTTTAGGTATACAGATGGAAAAATGTTAAGGAACACTTTTCACAAGATCAATTTTTATTTTGGAAGCTTGTTGATAATGTTTTTTGCATTGTCTAGATTCAGAATGAATTACTGAAGTAACCAGGTATGATCAAATATCCAATATGCTGTTATATAATATTTCCTAAAATAAGTTTTTGCCTTTGCTTATCAACAAACACGACACAGGTTTTTGGAAAGCCAAATCAGCATGAAACGAACGCCTGGATAGTGGATGAACAAATTAAATAGGGTTATTACGTCTTGTTAGGTTTACTCACTCTGTATTACGATATCCATGACAAGCCGTAGTTTGTCGCAAACCTGTCGCCGCAAATTTTAGGAATATTTACAATGCGATATCTTCGCGACACTCGTACAAATGTCGTACGACAGTCGCGTGACAGTCTGAGAAAACATGCGAACAACTCGCGACTATCCGGCGAGAAAATAGAACTAAGCGACATTCGTACGAATGTCATGACATTCGTACGAATGTCATGCGACACTCGCACTCATGTCTCACGACTGACGTACGAATGTAAAAGAAAATAAAGCTACATTCGTGGGAATCGTGAGACACTCGCGAATGTATCGCGACTGTCGAGCAACAGACGCAAGATGTATTTTCAAAATTAGACCGAAATTCGCGAATTTGTCTTATAAATGTCCATTCAATGAGAGGGCAACGTGAGGGTTGTGTTTATATTGTTCATCTTTTTCGCGAAATAGTCTCGACAATTTGCGCACTAGTCTCCAGTTGTCGCATTCCAGTGAGACAGTGGCTTAAGCATATAATCCAAACGCGTATTAAAAAATCTCAATCTCAACACGCTGAAGATTTTGGACGTATAAAATTAATTTTTCTTAAACTCGTTTTAGCAAGTCACACATTAGTGCGTGACTGAAGCGTGTGTCGGACG
This sequence comes from Rugalucina vietnamica, assembly GCA_964017185.1. Taxonomy (NCBI): domain Eukaryota; kingdom Metazoa; phylum Mollusca; class Bivalvia; order Lucinida; family Lucinidae; genus Rugalucina; species Rugalucina vietnamica. The sequence continues at coordinate 19,995,524 of OZ024873.1, forward strand.
TATGAAAAAAATCTCAAAACGCTGAAAAAATTTGGAGTATGTCATAGACGCTTCGGGCACATTCCTGAAATTATATCTCGTAAACTCGGAATCTGTCATGCTCGTGGCACTTATTCAGAACGTATAATGCCCTAAACACACTTCGATAACATTGTTAAGTATGCTTAAAAATCTTTTGAGCCCAAAACGCCGCGCGTTTAGCGCGCACCGACCTACAGCGACGTATATCAATGTACACCGAGCGTACAAAATGCACTTGTTACACGTTTCCAACATCTCCGACGTGCTCCTAACGTATGTTGAATTTTACATTTTTGTCAACACGCCCGGCGCACGTTTGGCTTATAAGGATAGAATGGACACCCGGAACAAAACTGGCGGTGGTCTTATTCTTTATTTGAGGAAATCACTCAAATACATAAGAAGACAAGAATATGAAATATCGAAAATAGAAACAATTTGGACAGAAATATCATTGCCTAACTCAAAGCCATTTTTGATTTGTTCAGTATATCGCCCACCAAATGTAAAATGCGAGTGGATAGATCTTTTTGAGGAAGAGCTTTGCATAGCCCAGGCGACAGGTTTGGAATTCATACTGATGGGAGATTTTAACATTGATATAAACACATACAAATAACAAATTTATAAACATGTTACAGGTTTTTGATCTCACGCAATTCGTTCGAGAGCCTACACGTGTTACCCAGAAAAGCTCAACATTGATAGACCATGTCTATTTTTCCCATCCTGATAATATATTGACTTGTTTTGTTTCTGATATCTCTATAAGTGATCATTTTCCCGTTTGCTTTTCTCGTAAGGTTAATTGTAGAATTCCTAAACATAACCATCATACGACGTCTTACCGCTGTTTCAAACGCTTTGATGATGTAAATTTTCTTAATGAACTTACACAGGATCTGGATGTGTTTGAAAGTAATCAAGAAACCGTCGATGCTGATATGGGTAGATGGTCCTCAATAATAATGCAGCAATTAAATAAACATGCTCCGATTAAAAGCAAACGTGTTAAATCCAGTCGACTACCCGACTGGTTCTCCCCTGATATTAGGAATATGCAAAAACTGCGTGACAAATCAAAACGTCTTAAACAATGGTCTGAATATAGGATGTACCGAAACAAAACCAGACAGTTAATCAGAGCATCGAAACGCAAATACTTTTCTGATTCCATTAGTAAGTCGAAGGATTCAAAACATATCTGGGCTCACTTACGCACGTTGAATGGAGACTCTTAGGCTTCTAGTAACCGCTTACCCGAAGAACTTATTATTGATAATGAAAGCATCACACAACCAAGTGATATAGCACAAAAACTTAATGGATACTTTACTTCGATTACTGACATCCTAAATCAAGATGACTGACTATGAAACACCTACTTTTAATACCGAAAAAATTACCCGTTATGTAGATAATAAAATACCTAGTAATACATTTTTTACAATCCCTCACATAACTCCCGAACAAGTCACAAATTATATAAATAATCTCGACTGTTCCAAGGCAACGGGCCTAGATGGTATTGGACCAAGAATACTAAAACTATCTGCACATGCAGTCTCCCCCTCTATTGCTGAGTTAATTAATAAAAGTATAGTCACGGGATGTTTTCCGTCTCACCTAAAGCAAGCCAAAGTTTTACCAATTTATAAAGGAGGAGATAAATCAGACCCATCAAATTACAGACCCATATCTATCTTGCCGACTATATCAAAGATTTTCGAAAAACATGTAAATAAACATCTCATGGGTTTTCTCAATAAACATAAGTTACTTCATGAAAGTCAATCGGGTTTCCGCCATAAACACAGCTGTCAAACTGCATTGATCAAACTAATTGATAGTTGGATGAAGTGCATTGACAGCGGTGATATGGTCGGGGCCCTATTTATTGACTTTCGAAAAGCTTTCGATCTTGTAGACCATGCAATCTTGATGAAAAAACTTTCCATTTAAAAATTTAGCCAATCTAGTCTACAGTGGTTTAACTCTTACCTAAGCAGTCGTCAACAAATTATAGAAAGCGATAATGGTCCGAGTGACTTTTCCTATGTACGCTCTTGTGTCCCCCAAGGCTCAATATTAGGGCCTACGTTGTTCCTAATTTTCATTAACGACTTGCCTCTATGTTTCGAGTATTGCAAATCAGATCTATACGCAGACGATGCGACTGTCCACGACGAAAATGAAGACGTGGACATTATTGAAAACCATTTGGTATGCGACTTCGGAAATGCTGTTGACTGGAGTAAGCCTAATAAAATGAAAATTCACTATGGAAAAACCACGTGTATGCTTCTTGGTACAAGGCAGCGATTGAATTTATCTCGTAAACTAAACATTCAGATCGAAAATAATTGTATACAGAATGTAGCTAAGCAAAAACTACTTGGCATTTATATTGATGAAACTATGACCTGGTCAACACATATCGATCATCTTTGCTCTATCATTGCTTCAAAAATATCACTTCTCCGACAACTATCTGAATATGTTCCGGTTGAAACCCAAAAACTGTTTTACCAAGGCTACATTTTACCTTTTATAGATTATGGTTCTGCAATATGGGGATCCGCTGCTGGTGTTCATATTGAACGGCTTTCAAAACTACAAAAACGCGCAGCAAGAATAATATTACGAGCTGAATTCGACACACCTTCTGAACATATGTTTAAAGAACTCGGTTGGTACTCAGTACCAAAGAGAATTAAGTACAATAAAGCCGTATTTACATATAGGGCACTAAATAACTTTACGCCTGAATACATATCTAACTTACTGAAACCTGTTTCAACAGTACACTCCCTAAATTTACGATCTGCTAACGATGGTTCACTATACGTACCTAGATCACATACTTCAATATTTGAGGGCTCTTTCTCTTGTTCAGCGCCTAGGCTGTGGAATGCTCTTCCTCAAAATATAAGAAATGCTGGTTCCTTAAATGTTTTTAAGAAAAATCTTAAAACTTAGTTACAGGAATGATTTTACAATTTTAAGCCAGTTCATAAATAGGTTTTAAGTATACTAACTTAAACATTTTAAGTCTTACAATTCTATGTACATTCTAAATGTATTTATTGATATTTTATGTAACTGTTTTATACGTTCAATGAGTTTATCTCTTTTTAGCAATCTCTCAGTATGCACGATTTTATCAAGATATCTTACGACTGAATCTCATTCTCTTTATAAATATCGAATATATATGTGATCATGTCAATATTTTGGAACAGGTTTGAGATTGTATCTGTCTTGAATATTGCATACTGTTGTTGCTTTTTGTTGTTTTTTTATCATTATTTTTGTGTATATATTTGTATGATATGTTATTTAAAGAGGGCCACAAGGTAGAATAGCTCTCAAGCTAATTGTGTTACTCTCTTAAAACAATGTATAAATAAAATAAATAAATAAAAATACGCTAATGTGTGACTGCTATTACTGATAACCAAATTAATTTTGATTAAAAACACACTGTACTAGTAAACCTCCATCTGTTAACCAATAAAATCTGCAATGTACTAAGAACACTTTTTAAGGAGAGACCAAAACTCTTAACTGAATTAAGTCATGATTTTTTTTTTTTTTTTTTTTTTTTTTTTTTTTTTTTTTTTTTGATGACGATTTGAACGTTATTTTCATGTCAAAATCTTCTTGATCTGAGTTTGTCCTAATAGGACATGCAAAAAAATAAAATTGAAAATCGGTCAGCAGATAAAGTTTTCATCATGGGAAAAATTAGTTGTGAATAGGAATTTTGAATTGGCAAGGGAGATAATCCATGATCATGAAAATGGATACTTTCGAAAATGTTTACTTGATCATGAAGATTTTGTCTCAGGTAAGTCGTTTGTGTCATTTTATTATTTAGTGATATTGAGCACCGAGAATTTAAGACTTTTGTGGTAAATTATTTACCTCCCTTTCATGAGATTTTTGTACAGAAAATCCCTAATCAAAATTGTCTTGACAGAACGTTTTTTCTTTCAAAATGTTTGCTGCACACTTTGCGACAAAATAAAATGGTCATTTGTACCAAGAAAAGTTTTCATCTAGATAAAAACAGTTTCAAAATATCAACGAAAACCCATTATCAGACACTAGGGAACACACTTTAATCATTACTATTGGAAGAAGGTTCACTGACAGGCAATTATGCTTCAAACATCCTAAAGTAATTTCTGATACACAAATGTACCAGACTGTTATCATGTACGAAAGAAGGAAAGGTGGCTTTAAAACCAACCACTCGTGCCCTTCAGAAAAAAGATAATGAAGGTTGGTCAAAGTTTTTAAGGCAGAGTACCAGCTACTGGCACTATGTGATTTGCTCGTAGAACAACTGCGTATCCACATATATAAAGTACATATTTTCAATTTCGCCCTCAGACCAGCAGAGGTGTTCCCTAACTTTTTGCCATGTGTATATCTACACTGACCAGGCTATAACCCTCAATGGCAAGGTCTGGTTTCTAGTTCAGGAGTCAAGCATAGGTCAACCGCTGACCTTAAATGACATGACCTTGACTCCAGACAATACACTAAAAACAATACACTCCGCTCCAAGACTCTTGACTCCATGAATTAGTATATGCCATTTCCGTAGGCGCCGAGGCATTTTTGACAGCTTAAATTTTGCTACGACAATCACGGAAATGTCAAATAAGCGAGTCGTGAAAAAAAAAAAAAAAAAAAAAAAAACGCAACCAACCGTGAGAGTACAGTGCAAAGCTGAAACTTAGAGGCGATCAGGCTGTAGTGCAGCGGGAAGCCAGGGAATAAAAAGGCGAGCTACGGATCTTCTAAGCTGTCCAGCGTTTTTGTCGTTTTATCACGACCCTCCCAAGTTTCAACCTGTACCGTTCCTCACGGAATCCTCAACATGTTTTGATGTGTATGGTTACGGTGCTCCGTACGATTATGATGTGTCACCTGCGGTTATTTCGACATGTGTTTTTAAGAATATAAAACGATTTTTCTTGAGTACGCACATCGACTCAAAATCTGTATGAAAAGATTAAGGTAATATGCGTTTTGTCACACAGATACAACAAATAAAGAAAAAATATTAAAACATTGGATCGCTGCGAACGAACGATAGGAAAGCACGAACGCGATAAAAGGGTAGAACGAATAAAAAAAAAAAAAAAAAAACGGAAAAAAAAAAAAAAAAAAAAAAACGGAAAAAAAAAAAAAAAAAAAAAAAACGAACGATTATTCCGTCATTTTTATAGATTTCAATTTTACATCGAGTAAGTGTTATTCCTCATAACTGGCTAAATCGAATGTGAATGGTCAAAACTTTTGTTCTATGAAAGGGGAGCGTTCAAGTTCACCTGTAGGTCAAGACTTCTCATCTTCACCAGGAATTGTGATACATGGATATATGAACAAGACTGACACCTGATTGATTCAAGCAATAAAAAGGTCATGACACAGTTCAAATGTAAAGTATCGTCAAATATAGCGTTTCTAGAGAAAACATGATTTTGGTGTCTTCACACCGGCGAAACACAGGCCGTATTATGTAAAATGTACCTAGGCCGACAGTTTCTTAACAAATAAGAAAAATATATTCTGACGTATTTTGTTGCATTTAACAGAATTCGCCTGTGTCTGTGCCGATCAGCGTCGTTGCTTTTTTACAATGGCAATTAAGTATTCTTATAATCATGATAATGCTGCTCATATATTTGTATATATATATGTATTTTTTTTTCAATACGAAAGTCGAAACAAAAGACATGAATAGCCCAAATGATACCAAATGTATTAAACGTTGGTTCGAAAATGAAACTGAACCGATAATTAATTTTTGATATCTCAAAATATCCTTGCTGATCTCAAAGGACCAAAATGAAAAATAAAATCTGCACTGTCGATGATATACGGGTATCCTTTTTGAATTTTGAAGTATACGGAGTTTTCGAACCCAAACATTCGGACGACTTTGTTTTGTTTGGTTTTGATATTTCTATGTAGAAATGAAACAAATCGGAAAATGATAAAGATAATTAACATTATTATAAAATTCGAGCACTTATTTGCCCGATCATCATACGAATTTTCTTCCTCTGGCTTTCGTCGACGTTCTGAGTCAAAACCGTGCGTATATCGTAGGGAGATCGAACGAAAATCGTCGGGTCTCCGCAGACAGAGCTCGTGCAATATGCATGAGGTCCCAACGATTTCTGACTGGGCCCTTGCGTTCTTCCAACTTATCATAAAAAATAGCGCAATGACCGTACGATCATCGCAGTGTCTCCGAAGGATGCTACCTACAACGCAACGTGTCTATGGACGATGGTCTTACGTTTTTGTTTAAAATTGTAAAAGTGCAGACTGTTTCAAAGTCGTAGAGGCTATGGAAATCGTAAGAAGCCGCATAGGATCGTAGGGAGATTGTAGGGTCGCTCTACAGAGACCGCACGAAAATACAAAAACTGACATCGTAGCCCACATATAACCTAGGCATAAGTTTATTTATTCTATTATTTATACAATATTTTACGAGGGTGACGCTCTTGTCTACATGAGCTATTCTACCTCGCGGCCCTCTCAAAACAAATATACATGTACACATGTACATGTACATGCATTATGGAAATATCATCAAAGTTACATTTAAGTACACAAATACTGTAAGTTGGCTTTCAATTGCACTTAAACTGTGGTAATAATGTCACTTTAACGTTTATGAAGAAAACTTTAATTTGTGCGTGTTAAATGAAACCAATTCGAAAGTTTTTAAACACAATAAATAGACACGGACTTTTGTAAAAAAAAATACTATAACTTATGTTTCATGGTATAAGTGCCTGATTGTTAGTTTGGTTTTTTCCCACCTCGGTTTTTGGAGTGGGAATCTCTTTCTGATTGCGCCTTTTCCTGATCTTTGCCTACTTGTACCTTTTTATAACTTTTGGCATTATAATCGCATGTTTGTGTGTTTTGACCAAGATACGCTTGACGTCAGCGACAAACGCTAGCTATTTAAACGGCATAGAAAAAAAGTCCCAGTTTTTGTTGTTTGTTTTTTCTTGTGCTTAAGGTTGTACACTATCATCGGTTATCATGTTTATCAAAAAGCCCTTTTTTGTAGCCGTCCTTAGGTTTTCTTTAAATAATAATAATAAAAAAAAAAAAAAAAAAAAAAAAAAAAAAAAAAAAAAAAAAAAAAAAAAACGTTACGTATCAAGAGGACAGTATTAGCAAACAATTTAGCAAACAAATTTTATGAATAAATATATTTTGTCTTGTCCTCATAAATTCATTTGAGCTGGAATTCATTCGCAAAGCATTATGAAAGTTTCAGAAACATACCGCGAGCCATAAATCTGACTAGCTCACCGCAGAATTGGAAACGGATCGTTACGTGTAAACTGCTCCACGATCAATCTCCCATCTCTTCAAGAACCAGGGTGCCCAGAGCCGATGTGAACCAACAACGTACAAAGCGGGCGCAGTTACGATCGCACATCTGTCATTTTAATTGATATAATTATTTGGATAAAATACTTAAATGTTTACTAAAATAAGCGTTAGCCAAGCTCTTAAAGGTTTTCAGAGAAGACTCAGTAATGATAACTTAAGCCTGATCTTGGAATAATATAGCGTGTTGAGAAACATGCGAGTGTCAAAAAATATGTTGAGGCAGACGGGGTTTACGTAAACGCGACACCATGGGCCATGTTATAGTAACCATTTTTTTCGCTTTAATTTCCGTAAAATCCCTAATCCTGAGCTCATTGGTAGTGTTTGTTCCAAACATGACCATGTCAAGGCACATAAAAGTCCAACGTAAAAGATGTACGTATGCACAAAAAGAAACAATTAAATAATGCATGTTAAATACGATGATTTGATAAAAGGTGATAATAAATGAAATTGTACAATATGGTCATCATTGCACATTTCTAAGACTATTTTAAAGACTGCTTGCTTACGTTCTTAAACCCAATGTAAAGTTGGTTATTAAGGATGTTCGCTGCCAATGAAAAAGTATTCAAACTTTTTTTCTAACCACTCTTTTTTGATTCCAAATTACAACACAAGACATTTGAAAACAAGATAAGTATAGGGTAGTGTGCATTTTTTCGAGCTACAGGCCTGTGAATGAGTCCTCTGAACACTTTGTTTTAAATTCAGAAAAAATAATTTAATTTTCAGTTCTTTGAAACATACCTGTCTTGAACAAAAATACACCTAGAATGCTTTCAAAATTCATAATTATTACGTAATGCAGACAATTTTGGACCAAAAGCAATGAAAAATTTGCAGCTTGAAGTGGATGACAAAATTGTATGAGTCATTTTCCAACCCTACCCCCATACTTGAAAAGTCGGACAAAATCAATATTTTGAAATGTGCTAAACCCATATTTGTAGATTCAAACTTTTTCTTGTTTTTTCACACAAGATAGAACTTCGTATTATTGTTCCAATGAAAGAAAGAAATATATAGGGTAGTGTGCATATAAGAGAGGACCAACAACTTGAAAATCGCCATTTTAAGCCTTTTTTTCGTCTGTTTTGTTTCTTAAAGCCCATTTCATAAAACCACCCAAAATTTTAAAACTAGCACACCAAAGACAGAAAGACCGACTTAGAAGACCATATACACATATACTGCTGCTAAAACAAACATCGAACTCGTGCAATTAATTTGAAGATGTGTAATATTCAAGTTTAATCTACCCTACCCCCTAAATTTTACTGACAACTAAAATTTTCTGAAAAGTTGCAGAAAATGGGGTGAAAAAATGAAGTTCCTTAGATTGACAATTTTCATGGCTCATTCAATGCATATCATCAATATGTATCCAAATATAAAATATTAGAAAAATATCTGCAACCGTTTTGTAAATCACGTGAACATAAAAATCTGGTTCCGAAAGGCCCTCACGTAAAGGCGTATTTAACCCATTATTAAATTTGCAAATCAAGTCATAGTGTCTGCGATAAAAATTAGAAACTGTTTTAACGTCATTTTCTTTACATCGACAGTCGGATATTGCGGCGGCCCCGTGAACCCGTCCTGATATTTTATTACCGCGCTTAATACTGATTCAATAATTTCCGCGCTACATGCCTGGTTTGGGTTCGAGCCTCATACGGGACACATGCGAGAGATGATAACTGTCTTTTGGCTTTTCTAAGGGTACTCTCATCTTCAAACCACCCAGTGAATTGCCCGTCTCTCAAGAGCTGACAAAATCTGAACGGGACGTAAAACTATAAAAAAAAAAACTGGTACACTGCTTAAGTGCGAGCCCTGCTTTGATTGTTTAGCTTTGACATTAGCTAAAACAATACTGCCGTGAATTGTACGTATTGAAATTAAAATGATTTGTTTTCAACCGGCACACATACTCAAACATTCTTCCCTCTCCTATGATGTATAACAGGTTGCACGGTGTGCTCAAGACTTTTGGTGCAGTGGCTTTGGATTTTAGTCTCATGTGTGTTACTGTATGTTTTGATCAGATTAAGATTTTGATTGTATATAAAATTATCTGAATAATAAGATGGTTAGTATAATGAAATTCAATGCGTTTGTTAAGTTGTTTACACTGTGATTTGGCCGGCTTCCATCCCTCAGTTTTCGAGAAAAACAAAGGCTGTTGTTGTAAGGCTGTTGTTGTAGTTAGTTCTCGTATGGAAAGCGAGTATGGAGTAAAATAAATCCTGAGAATCGGAAACAAAATGGCGAATCCCTATGAAACAAAGAGCTTCAGATTTGATTGATAAGCATGTAATCGCTGATATTATTAGTAATGGCCAGCATCAAGAGGAATTCATTATCTGGTTAATAGCCTCCATAAAGGGCATATACTAATTCATGGAGTCAAGAGTCTTGGAGCGGAGTGTATTGTTTTTAGTGTATTGTCTGGAGTCAAGGTCATGTCATTTAAGGTCAGATGTTGACCTATGCTTGACTCCTGAACTAGAAACCAGACCTTGCAATTGAGGGTTATAGCCTGGTCAGTGTAGATATACACATGGCAAAAAATAGGGAACACCTCTGCTGATCTGAGGGCAAAATTGAGACGTGTCATTTGAAAAAATGTACTTAATGTGGATACGCAGTTGTTCTACGAGCAAATCACAAAGTGCCAGTAGCTGGTACTCTGTCTTAACAATCTTTGACCAACCTTCATTATCTTTTTTCTGAAAGGCACCAGTGGTCGGTTTTGGAACCACATTTCCTTCTTTCGTACATAATAACAGGCTGGTAAATTTGTGTATCAGACATTATTTTAGGATGTTTGAAGCATACGGCCTGTCCATGAATAATCATTAAAGTGTGTTCCCTAGTGTCTGATAATAAGTTTTCGCAGATATTTTGAAACTGTTTTTATCTAGATGAAATATTTTCTTGGAATAAATTACCATTTTATTTTGTCGCAAAGTGTGTAGCAAACATTTTGAAAATTGGTTGACAAATGAAAAAACGTTCTGGTCAAGATAATTTTGAATAGGGATTTTCTGTACAAAAATCTCATGAAAGGGAGTAAATAATTTAACACAAGTCTTAAATTCTCGTGCTCAATATCACTAAATAATAAAATGACACAAACGACTTACCTGAGGCAAAATCTTCATGATCAACTTTGCCAATGCAAAATTCCTATTCACAACTAATTTTTCCCATGAAAATTTTATCTGCTAACTGATTTTCAATTTTTTGCATGTCCTATTAGGACAAACTCAGATGAAAATAACATTCAAATCGCCATCGACACACAAAAAAAAAAATCTGAAAAAAAAAACAAAAAAAAAAACAACAAAAAACAAAAACGAAAAGTTATTCACACATTTGCGTATAAGCCAAACGTGCGCCAGGCGTGTTGACAAAAATGTAAAATTCAAAATACGTCGGGAGCACGTCGAAGATGTTAGAAACCTGTTACAAGCACATTTTGTACCCTTGGTGTACAATGATAATTGATATACGTCGCTGTAGGTCGGTGCGCGCTAAACGTGAAGAAGATTTTTAAGCATACTTAACAATGTTCTCGAAGCTCGGTGTGTTTAGGACATTATACGTTGTGAATAAGTGCCACGAGCATGACAGATTCTGGGTTTAGGAGATATAACTTCCAGAACGTGTCTAAGCATGTATGATACGCGCATTTAATGTTTGCTGCGAGCCTGTAGCGCGTGTTTAGCGTGTCTAGGACGTAACACAAACATACTCCAATTTTTTTCAGCGTTTTGAGATTTTTTCATACGTTCGACACATGCTTCAGTCACGTACTAATGTGTGACTGCTAAAACAATTTTAAGAAACAAATTTATTTCATACGTCCAAAATCTTCAGCATGTTGAGATTTTTTAAAAACACCCGGTGCGCGTTTGGATTATAGGCTTAAGTTACTGTCTCACTGGAATGCGACAACTGGAGACTAGTTAGCAAATTGTTCGCGACTATTTTGCGACAAAGATTAATAATATAAACATAACCTTCACGTTGCAGTCTCATTGAATGGACATTTATGAGACGAATTCGCAAATTTTGGTCTATTTTGAAAATATATCTACTGTCTGTTGTGCGGCAGTCGCGAGACATTCGTAAGAGTGTCTCACGATTCCCATGAATGTAACTTTATTTTCTGTTTCATTCGTACGTCAGTCATCGTGAGTCATTCATGCGAGTGTTGCAAGACATTCGTGCCGCTTAGTTTTATTTTCTCGCCAGATAGTCGCGAGGTGTTTGTATGTTTTCTCAAGACTGCCACGCGACTGTCGTACAACATTCATCCGAGTGTCGCGAAAATTTCGCATTGTAAATTCTCCCAAAATTCGTGGCGACAGGTTTGCGAAACTCGCACGAACATTATACGACTGTCGCAAGTCGTGCAACAGTCTTGGGAAATATGTTTTTTTTTTTTTTTTAAATTCACATCATGCATACAAATTCTGAGCATGTTTAAAACCTAAGCAACCAGTTGTGACACATAAAAAATCTCACGACACTCGCGCTACACTCACACAAATGTTGTGCGAAAGTCCGCGACTAGATTCGCAAAACAGTTGCTAGAAATTCGCATGCCAGTGAGTTACTAGCTTAATGTGTGACTGCTCTATAACGTTTCTTGTTGATTTTCTGTAAACCTTTCTGTGTTGTGTGTATTGATAAGCAAAGCCAAAAATATATATTATGAAGCATATTGGTTATTTGATCATAGCACAAAAAATAATCTTGTTTTCTCAAGTAATTCAGTATGAGTCTAGATGATGCAAAAGTCATTTTCACCAAGCTACCAAAATTAAAATTGATGGAAAAGTGTTCCTTAACTTTTTTCCAGTTGTATACAGGTCTAATCTTCATGATTCTGTTGGCCAATAAATGATGTCAAAACAATCTCCTATTAATTGCCAATAATGGGTTCAGCACAGTTTCCTGGCATAATATTTCTCCCATTTTCCATTGAAATGTGTGGCAATCTTCAATAGTTTATCCATCAGAGGCCGGGTGCTGCCTGATTTGTTTATACTAATTGAGAATGGCATTTTTTATGGATACTTATGATCTTGGTATTGAAACCAAGGACTCTCTTGACTGATGTACTAAGTACATGTATTTGTTCTGGTATTTTGGTGAGCCTGTCCATGAATAAAAGTTTGCTCAAACATTGCTGACATAGAATTTCCTAATAAAGTAAGTGGTTTCAATATTTCGCTGCTGTTGATTTTTTGATGTTGACTTGGATGCAACCTGAATGAGTACCCACTTGATTTTAGTGGACAATCATTAGGCAATGATGAAGCCAGAACTGTAAATTCTATTGTTTGCTTGGTATTGTTTTACATACTATAAAGATGAACGAAACAGGTAAAGAGTGTCCCTGATGAAAAGTAACTTTTAAAAGTATCCATGCTCGAAACATGCCCCCCCCCCATTATAATAGCATATGGTTCCTCCCATAAAATCGCATAAAATCGTCTTATCTGCAGCTGCCATGAGTGTCTCTAGTACACAGGGAAACATTACTACCGGTATTTAATTTTGCATATGATTTTCATGAAACTTCCTATCCTAGGACTTCAATCAAAATTAAAGTGGGGGGTCACCGACCTCGTTTCCTTGGTATCAGAACTTTTTGGATGTTTCTCGTGCATTTCAGAACACCGCACTCGTAGCGGACTTGTGTTTAAATATACATGTTATTACTGCAAAAACAACCTATTAAACACACGATGAACGTTATTTTCTTATATTTTGATATTATTGGCTCTTAAACTGAGGAGATTACATGCAAAATTAACTTTCCCGCCATCTTTTCAAACCTGGAAAAAGTACGTATTTTTGCGAGATCTCCTAAACTACACATATGATTTTGACTAAATTACACCAAAGGATAGGAAACGTGGTAACCATTTCGTGAACCGTGGTTCAAATAAAAAGTGGGGGTCACCGGATTGCGTCGGAAGATATACAGAAAAAAAGTTCAATATTCCCGCCTTTTTCGTTTTAACGCCAAACGTTGCATTGACGTCGCGTATTTTTATGCGACGTCATCAACAGCGAATAAACGTTTTCACATAATAATTAATCTTATTAACGAATTTGGGTATATCAATTGCCCCGGAACTTCTTTTAAAATAAAAATTAACAATATGTATACCTGCTTTAGGACTACAAACAGAATACAATTCTACAGCTTGCAAAGTCATTGAGAAATCAAAACAATTCGTATTGGCATTTATCATATGACGCCGCTGTTTTCCAGTGGATAACGTCATGTCATAAAAATCGTATGACCACACGTGTAATAACACTTTTGCGGGAATACGTAACGTCATTGACGACGTCCGTAACAACAATGTAAATTTTCATTGGAAATATGTCCACTTAAAAAGCGATAAAAACCTATTTTAGAAGTCATATGATAAAACGAATCTTACACTCGTGGTCATTTCATATGAAATTTATTAAACTCGCCGAAGGCTCGTTTAATAAATTTCATATGAAATGATCACTCGTGTAAGATCCTCTATGTAGACACTTATATGAAACATTATTTTTATGATTTGAGCCGCATCGTGAGAAAACCGGAATTTTGCCTATGCGAAAACAAAGGCGCAGATCAGCTTCGCGGTAACCGCGAAGCTGATCAGCGCCTTTGTTTTCGCTACACGGATAGTACTATTTCTCTTCTTCTTAAATCCGAAATTTCAAGCTTCTAGCCTGCTTCTGAGACTGTACAGGCCGGTTTGTGTCGGACCTGGTCGGAAACCCCGAAGACCGGTTTTCTCGCGTCGCGGCTCATTTATGGGTATAACTTCATTTAGCAAAGCTTACATGAACCCCTTTGAGGTTCATTCACTTTGCACTCGACCCAATGTGGTTCATTTAAGCAATGAATTTCATTTTTCTGGTGTTCATGGAGCTATGAACCGCAGTGGGTCGCGTGCAAAGTGAATGAACCCCGAAGGGGTTCATGTAAACTTTGCTAGCGACCCACTGCGGTTCATAGCTCCATGAACATTAGAAAAATTAAACTCATTGCTTATATTTATATTCATTTCACTCTATCGCTTGTTAAAAAATCATCAAGGCGATCATACTTACAAGGAAATAGATAATTTACGCACCCTGTGTAATCAAACAGAGGAACGGCGTCGACGTTCACAACGTCCAATCAGATTGGCGAAAGCATTGTATTTTGACGTCAAGTTTGACGTCATGTGACGTTGTTGACACGATGTTGTTCATGGAAGTATGAACACAGATGAACATCTAATGGTTCATCTAAGGAGGTCTTAGAAAGATGTAAATATAGCGCCATAAACATCATAAAATGAAATTAATTTCTTAAATAAAGCAACCAGAATGGTTTACACATAGACAGGTTTTCCCAAGACAATTCGTTATACTGTAGTCACAGTCATAAATTCCTTTTAATCAGACATTCATGTGCAAGGTCAGTCCATGCAGATATTATATAAGATGACCTTCCCTGACCACTAGTAATGGGGGCAGTACCCTAGTTTAATGTCTTTTGTTATGTAACAAAGATGCTTCCAAATCACCATAAGGTCAAGTCCAAGGATAAGCTATGCCAAAGAAAACAAAATCTACATGCTGGAAATGTTGGATATAAAAAAGAAGAGGGATTATACTAGCCCTGTATCAGAATCAGAATAGTTACCTGGAGAAACGTCAAACTGACAATAGCACACCAGTAGTTAACCGAAGCTGATCTGCGCCTTTGGTTTCACATATGCAGATTTTTGGTTCTCTTGTGTGGCGGCTAAATTTATACAATATACTATAAATGTGCAATGCATTGACCCATGCAGAGGGCTGTCTGATCAGGCGATTTGTGTAGCAATTTAACATGTGAATTTGCATGATAATAATAATAATAATAATAATAATAATAATAATAATAATAATAATAATACATTAAGCATTTTGTGGTCGAAATTTTCCTTGGTACATTATAACAAAGTGTCAGTTTATGCAGAATTATATCACTATCATAACACCACTGACACTGCCTCCCCTGAGGCAGCTGGTAATTTAGGTGGGGCCGACAATGGGAGAACCTCGAGAAAAACCACCTGACACACCCGCAAGCAGAACTTGGCTTGTCTCACATGTGGCCAGAGTGGGGCTCGAGCCCACACCAGACACAGCGGTGCGATGATCCAGTTATTAAGAAACAGCGCGCTTTTTTAAAAAAAAAAAAAAAAAAAAAAAAAAAACATGACCGAGCGGTTAAGAGGGTTCTCCCGTTTTCGCCCCACCTACTGATTGTCCCGTCTCATATGAGCTGAAATAATCTTGAAAGGGACGTAAAACTGAATTAAAAATGAATAAGAAATCATAGTACTACACGGAGTAATAATGGTAAACAGTTGCGCCCTTGGATTAATTTTACTGGATTTTAAAAGAACAAGCATATGGCTCTGTAACATTTTCTAGTTTGTATTCCAAAATTTGTTTTAACAAAATCTGAGAAAAAATAAGGCCTAATAAACATATTATGCCTTTTGTTGAAATTTAGGAAGGAAAAAGCACAGATCATAGATTTGTGTGATGATATGATGCTATTCTTTGTTCTTTAAGCGAAAAGCAGGTTTTTCACATGATGTGGCACCAATAGAGATGTGACCTCTAAGTGCCCTGTATACCTAATGGGCTTGACCAAAGAATGGCAGGTGCTTGTTTATTTTCTTGGGATGTCTGGCATTTCTAGCTCATCTGAGCCGAAGGCTCACAAGGCGAGCTTATAGGATGGCCACGCTCCGGCGTCTGTCCGTCGTTGTCGTCGTCCACAGTTTCAAAGAACTTCTCCTGTGAAACCGCTTGGCCAATCAAACCCAAAGTTCATGTTGAGCATCCTTAGAAAGGGGGAACAAAATATCTATAAATGGTCTAGGTCACATGACCAAGATGGCTGCCATGGTTATAAATAGCAAAAACCTTTAAAAATCCTCTTCTTCAGAACCAGAAGGCCTATTAGTTTGAAACTTGGCATGAAGCATCTGGCAGAGAAGCTGTACAAAGTTTATTTAAATCATGACCCTGGGATGACCTAGACCTATTTTACGGCAAGGTCAGCAGAGGTGGCCCATGCATTTGAATGGGGAAAAAATGTCATTTGAAGAGAAAAACTTGCAAGAAGTAGACAAATGGGCTGAAGATTTATGATTCTGAAGAAAAACAATGGACCCTAGGGTCTGGTCTGCCCCCACCCCGGGGCAATATGCATGTATATCACCATAATATTCAAACATCTTAATTCTTCTCTGAAACCCTTTGGCTAATCAAAGCCAAATTTGATATGAAACATCTATAGGAAGGGGGAAGCAATGTGTACATAAATAATCCAGGTCACATGACCAAAATGGCCGCCATTTCCATACATGGTAAAACCCTTCAAAAATCTTCTTTTCTGGAACCGATGGACAAATTTCAACGAAACTTGGCATGCAGCATTGTGGGTACTACAATGCATACATAAATTATACCACTGTGATGACCTTGACCTGTTTTCGCAAGGTCAAGATAGATCGCCCATGACAAGTATATTGGTATTTATCGTAGATCTCCGATGAGCGTTTACAGGACCATTAGTCTTCTAGTTAGCTCAACTGAGCCAAAGGCTCATCAGCTGAGCTTGAAGTATAGCAAGGCTCTGTTGTCGGCATCTGTCGGTGTCCATCCACAAATTTAACGGAGAATATTTCTGAAGCTAGTGGGCCAGTTGTGTTCAAATTTTATGTGGGGATTTGACCGCATTAGGCTTATGTGGGGATTTAACTGCATTAGGTTTTGGAACAGATTGTACGTATTAAAACTGTAGTTTTCCTTGCAACAGATAGCTCCCATAGACTTACATGTGCAAAGGGAAAACATAAAAAAATCTTCTTCTAGCCCAGAGCTTTATATTTTGTGCGTAACAATGTTCGGTAGTCCCCTTCATAAATACTGCCGACCATGCCCCTGGGGTCCAAATTGACCTCGCCCTGTGGCGTCAACATATGTTATAATGGGGAAACATCTTCTCTAAAACCACAAGAGCAGTTATTGGTTTTATGGTAAAATATCAAGTCAAAATTTGTCATCTTGACTAAGGTCGGTAATAACTATAAGGGGGGATTGTAATTCTGGGCCCTGGGGCCCAAATACCTGCCATATAAGAAAATAACGAAACATAAAAAAAAATCTGAAACCATAATACCTCAGGTGAGCGTTTACAGGTTCATTGGACCTTATAGGACCATTTGTCTTCTGGTTGATTGATGTCAGCTGATTGATGTCAGCTAAGTTCAGGGAAAGGTTGTGACCTCAAAGATCCCCGAAGTCAGATAAAGGTCATGCATTGACCTTAAATGACTTGACCTTGACTCCAAAAAATACACTCCATAAAGATAATACACTCCACTCCAAGACTCCAGACTCCATGAATTAGTATATGCCTCCATAAAGTCCCAATGGAACAGTTACGGAATGCAATAAATCCTCCCTGGTTATGCGTACTAGCTATTCAAACTTTCAAAAATGGATTGAAAGCTTCTGAAAGACATGTGTGCTAACTATATGTTAGCCTGGTTTCCAACCTGGTCATTTTTTTTCTCGTTTTAATTTTTCGTTTCTTGGTCAAAAATGACAATATGTACGGAAATCAGTAACAACTACCGAAACATTTGATGTGTATTTCTTATAACGTACTCCCGAAACATTTGATGTGTATTTCTTATAACGTACTGAGACTCATTATCGTAGAAAACGACAACATAAAATAATTATATTGACGACTGGACCAAGGCTAACTATCTGTTTATAGAGAGCGAAAATAAGGGTGGTCGGGTGGGAATATGGGCCCCGCCCATGTGGGCCCAAAGAAATAGATGGACTGCTTAAGCCTACGTTACATTTGTCCTGATCATCGTACGATTTTTCGGTCTGCGCTTTTCCCTACATGTACGTTTTTTAGATATCGTAGGTGATCGTGGGCTACGACTTTCTGATACAAAAACGAAGCGCGATCGTACGGTAGTCGTAGGTATGCGCAGATTATAAGTGGATATCGTACGAAGCCCGTGCGCTGTCCGTGCGGAGTCTTTATGCATTCTGATACAAAGCACAAGGCGGTCGTGCGGTAGTCGTATGGTCTCCACAGACTTGAATGGGATATCGTAAGGAGTCCCTAGGACGTCTGATTGATGACTTGGTTACATTTGGCCTATGATTTGCTTGCGATGATCGTACGATGCTATTTTTTTACATTTTCGTGCGGTCTCTGCATATTGATCCTACGATGCCCCTACCATTCTACGACTTCCTACGATCTCCGTAGCCTCTACGATTTTGATTCTATAATCGTAAGACCGTAACCTGTAGACACGCCGTACGTCATCATACGGGTGCCATACGGAGACCCTGCGATGATCATGCGGTCACCTCACGATTTGTGTATGATAGTTTGGGGACAAAAACGGTACAGCGATCGTAGGGTGTCCGCAAGCGGTCATGCCTAGTCGGTTACATCTGCCCCGATCATTGTACGTTTTTCCGGTCTGCGATTTTCCCTTCGATATTTTAGTCATCGTAGGTGATAATGGGCTACGATGTAGGTCTTAACAATTCATGCTGGCATCGTACGATTTCTTATCCTGGCTTTCTTCGATGTTCCGAGTCAGAACCGTACGGAGATCGTAGGGTCTCCGCACACTTTGAGTGGAAATCGTAAGAAGCCCGTGCGATGTCCCTACGATTTCTGACTCAGCCCTTCCGGTCTCCCTTCGATAGCCGTGCGATGTTAGGTGACCGTCCATCCTTCGTGTACTACCAAACGTGTACAACCTCGGAGTGCATCATTGTTCCGCCAAAAGGAAAAGGCAAGCGGTCCTGTTGAAACGTAATGGTGAAATGCAACCAAATCCCATCAAAATGCACAGCAATCACATAAACGTGCGGACGCCGTGCTATGTCCATATATCACGATATTCGTACGATTTTTTATAACCTTGCGATATAGCTGCACAGATTCCGTACGATCAAACTAAAGGTCTACGATTACCTTACGACTTTAGTCCCAAAATTATCATACAAACCGTGCGGTGACCGCACGATCATCGCAGGGTTTCCGTATGGCCCGTACGATGCTACCTACGACATGTCTATGGGCTACGGTCTTACGATTTAAAAAATAAATGGTAAAAGTGCAGACTACTACAAAATCGTAGAGGCTACGGAGATCGTAGGAAGTCATAGGAAGCCGTAGAATTGTAGGGACATCGTAGGGTTACCCTGCGGAGACCGCACGAAAATGCAAAAATTTGCATCGTATGATTATCGCAAGCTAATAGTAGGCCAAATGTAACCTAGGCTTTATTTCTCCAGTCAAAGCGTATATCTAATTACTGGTTAATCACTCAGGTATGAGCCTGCCCAAGAAAAAAACATCCATACTGAAACTGACGTTAAAAGAAAGTAAGTTTTGCTCTTTATTATCGAAAACGTAATTTTGTGATTAAAATACCTTTACACTTTCGAGTGTGTCTCTTTAAAAAAGCAGTGGTTGAAACTTTATCAATTTCAACGTAATATACGAATGCTTTTCTTATTCAATAGTCTCTCCAGAAACAGTGTTCAGACAAAAATTGCCATAATCAGAAGCTCTTGATAGTCATTCAGAAAAACATTTTCTAAACTAATAAGTTTTGAACTTTTTGGGGCACATTGAAAATGATACTTGGCTTAACGTCAGAATGACGTAGCGTCTTGAGAGTGTCTAAGGAAACAAATTGTAAAACTTTGAGCGGATTCCTGATTCCTTGACCCAAAACAAATGTTTTAAAGCGAGGTTGGTCAAACGTTGCGCATAAATTTGGACACTTGAAGGGGAATAAATTGACGTTAAACGACGCCAAGCCAATTTAAAGCAAACTTTGCCGTGAACCTTTTCTTGAATGTGTTCTTTATTTACTACACAACGTAAATTAAGGAATACCACACACACATAAGAATAGCAGTGAAAATGGTACAAAATATACTTGGAAAACAATTGAAGAATGTTTAATTTTCGACAATTCATCCCATATGTCAAGTCAGTTGAATTTAAAGTTATTTCAAGATACATTCATTCGTTAAACTCCAAGCGCTTATTTAAGAAACGCGAAAATTTGACTTTTTATACACTTATTCTTACTTTAATTGTAATGTTCAATACTCATACAGAAATACCAAACCTAACGTTTGAGAAATATTCGAGAAAAATACATAAAGTTACCCTTTAGATGGAATTAAGAGGTATTTTGAACATGCTTTAAACGGGAGTAAAGCATGTGGACGGAAATAATACCAACATACACGCTTCTCTAATCATGAATGTGAAGAAAAAATAACAACAAAAAAAACACAAACCGGTACAAAAATTGAATCACGACGCGAGAAAATCGGTATGCGGGGTTTCCGACCAGGTCCGACACAAATCGTCCCGTACAGTCACAGAAGCAGGCTAGAAGCTTGAAGTTTTGTATGTAAATAGAAGAGGGATTGCACGATCGGCGCAGCGAAAATAAAGGCGATGAACAGCTTTGTAACATCAACCGAGGCATTTAGGCATATTGACGAAAACATGCCCATGCATAATATAGAGATATTTTCAGCTGTAAATATATAAAATTTCAATGAATAAATATCAGATTTTTAAGATTTACGCTCAAAACATTGATTGTGGGTGCATGTAAGGCGGTTCAGTTGAGTTCCCACATACTATGTTTTGGATATGTTTTGGATCAAAAATAATAAAAATATGTAAAGCCCTGTATATCCCGGTTTTCTATGAAAGTGGAGTTTAATGGGGTGTTCTTTTTATGGACATGTTTCCTGATTATTTGGCAAGTCGACTCGCACACAAAAAGACAAGTACTTGTCCATGCACGTGTCACATGATGGGTCAGTTTATAAACAGAATGGTGTCTATAAATATAACGACTCGATTATTATAGCGCTTGTTTGTACATGTAGGCTGGCAGAAACCTCGTACACATATCCGACGTTTTTGTAGGTAGGTACACATACTATTGACAATTATTTCAAAACTGACGACAAAAGCATCAAAGATCAAGAATATACACCCCGAATTTCGCGTTTCTTATTTAAGCGTTTGGAGTATAGTACCATTTACCTGCTTTTGAATTACATGTTAGATTCGATTCACGCTTCAATGGTTTAGGTACACTGCTGCTTCAAAAGGCATTACCCCCTAAATAAAAATAGGCAAAAAAATTGTTTAAGTAATTTCTGTGTGCGAAGTCATCGCTGACTCTAACATACAATTGCCACACGTATCTTCAGCTACGATACCCCTTTCTTGTCAGATTTGCAAATGTGGGCGAAATATACACATATTTTCAGGCATGTTTGCGCATTAGTTTTAGCTTTGAAAGCTACATGTACAGGGACATAAAAGTTATTATATTGTCCCAAACAAACATCAGGTGAACATGTCTATGAAGCGTATACCCCGTTGAAAATTATACTTAAAACTAAGATCCTTTAAAAGCAGTGAACATGTTTTCGGCTACTAATGCTCGTCAGTGTCCCTTTAGATTTGGCTACAGTGGAGCCAAAGTAAATTACTATAGTTTTTCAACTTTCAACAAGGTACCTCTTTTTATAGTAAAACTGGGGTCTACATTTTTTCCTTTTTTTTTGATCCAAAACAAAGACTATGGATACTCACAATCGATGTTTTAAGCAACAATATTATTAATATAAAAACATTTCAACTGAAAATTTCAATTTCTGCAGCTGAAAAAAATCATTGCAATTTGGTTAGGTAAGTATTCGATATGTTAACCTGCGGTTGCATTTAAGAAATCAACGGAACATTCTGTGCATGTGACTTTTGGGTACATATGGCGGGTTAGAGTATTTTAAGAAGTGATGCGTAAAGTCGTTTTTGCAGGTTCATCAACTGCATATGCATTAGTCTACCAAATTCATTTTTGTAAATTGTTGTCTCCATTAAGATATAACCGAACGAATTTCAATATCCTTCAATAATTGTTTTCCAAGTGTATAGTACGCACATGTATGTATGCTCATCATGGGTATATCTTCAATCGATTATGACGTCAAAAACGCCTCAGGCAAGTTTAACATGCCATACTGCCAAGATGAAGACTTATAAATGGTTCATGTATTCATCATAACGTTTATTATAGGTTTTGTTATGAACCACTGCAGAAGCTGAGGGTTAGGTTAGGCGCCTGTAAAACCGGTTTAAGCCCGCCAGTAACTTTGTGTTACTGATCGTTCCAAGGCGATACTTCTGTGGTGGTTCTTTTTGTTTTATGTCTTGGTGTTTAAAGTTTTTGTGCTGTTGGCGCCTTATGTGTGTTTTCACAGATTTAGTTAAGTTAAGGTAACTGAGTGGCCACCTATTGGGAAAATAGCTGCTCATTCCGCTTACGATATGTTTCATGGTATAAGTACCTAATTGTTAGTTTGGTTTTTTCCCACCTCGGTTTTTGGAGTGGGAATCTTTTTCTGATTGCGCCTTTTCTTGATATTTGCCTACTTGTACCTTTTTGCGAGTTATGACAACCAGACAGTAGTATGAAAAATGACATGCCATTCAAAACATGCAAAAAATATTTTGTGTTTAAGAATCGGTCTATATAACAGCTTATTTCTGTTTAAGAATGTATTCTGCACAAAACAAATGCATTAGCTATAGAGTTGGATATCCAAACGTGACCATATGTTTGTTGCAGCTCATGTATTATGCTTGAAGATGTTTCCTGCTAACATTTGACATTTTTGAACTTCCGTTTTTTATTTTTTTTTTTGATTATTTTCTTAATTCAGTTTTACGTCTCTTTCAAGATTTTTTCAACTCATATGAGACGGGCCAATCAGTAGGTGGGGCGAAAACGGTAGAGCCCCGAGAAAAACCACCTGACACACCCGCAAGCAGAACTTGGCTTGTCTCACATGTGGCCAGAGCGGGGCTCGAACCCACACCAGACACAGCGGTGAGATGATCGAGTGATTAAGGAACAGTGCTCTTAACCGCTCGGCCACGGTGGCCGCCTTCCGGTTTTTATTTTGTTGAATATCTCGTAAACGGTTGTAGATCTTTTCTTATTATTTTACATTTGAATAAATATTGATAATATGCATTGAACGAGTGATGAATATTGTCAATCTATAGTTAGGCAACCACTGTGCCAGACAGCGCAGACGATCTGCGACTTGTTTTTGCATATGCGATATACTGGCTTTCGCATGACGCGTTTCATATATACGTTTTCTGTATCAAAGTAAACTTTTGATTTCAAATACTTTATGCATTCAGAACAATATTCTGTATTTTAAAACCGCTTATAAAAAGAGGTCATTTTGACTTGACTATCGCTGGTGTCAAGTAATAAATAACGATAATTATTCCAACCTCAATATTGACCCGGTCACTCGCCGCAACGCTTATCAGCCCTATTCAATTATGAAGACTTTGAATGTTCGTTTCAAATGAATAAATAATTTTGAGCCATATCATGAGAAAACCAACACTCTGCTCATGCGAAAACAAAGACGCAGGTCAGCTTCGCAGTAACCACGAAGCTGATCAGCGCGTTTGTTTCGCCTCACGTATTGTACAGTTCCTGTTCTTTCCCATTGCAACATTAAAAGCTTCAAGCTATCTCTGGTTACGGTACAGACCAGTTTGTGTCGGACCTGTTCGAAAATGCTTTCCTCATGACGCGACTCGATCATGGTGATCTCTGCAGGGAGGGGTATCATTTTCTGCACACTGTTTTGTTCTTTTGTTGGAGTGAACTGAACGTGTGCATAAGAACGGGAGTCCAATTTTGGTAATGTTTTATTTCACTTTACCTTTCTCTTTCTCCATCTCTCTATACGTCTGCACTTCATCAGTACATGTATTTGCTTGATTTGTTTAAACAATGTATTTAAATCATGTTTTTTTTTTTGTTTTGTTTTATTTGCTTGCTTGCTGTAATTATCTGTTGACCTATTGATCGCTATTGCATTTTAACATTAAAACAGTATCATATATAATAACCAATATTAAAATGTACAAACTTAACAAAAGTAAAAAGTACAAAGGCGCAAAACAGATGGAGCGCATTAATTCAGTCGCGTTCGTAGGTGACTTGATACAATTATTCTATGCAGGTGACTTGATATTGCTGGCAGTTGATAAGGTCGACATGGCAATGTGTTTGTAAATGTTTATTCTGCAGAATGTTTTTCTTTTTTCTTTTTCAGTGCTTATTGTGTTACTAAAGCTGCTAGGAATTGATTGATGATACAGAAAGACGGGATTCTAGAGCACTTGCTGGAAAGGGCACAACCGCAGCATATTAATAATAAATAATAGTGAAATAAAGATTTGAAACAGTTGAAATCATAGAATTGTATATAAAGAATTATATATAACTGATATTATTAATATATTTTCAGTATCTTAGTTGTGTCAACGATACCATAAACATACAATGGCGATGTGCTTCATACATTATCATATAAGACAAAAATATGATTTTTGACAATTGTTAATGATTATGTTGATTATGAACACGAGAGTGTTTTTTTGCAAAGTCTTGGTTACCATAAATGTCGTGATTGGCAATGTAAATATGCTATCACCGTCATAATATTTTGGGAAGAGAATCACTCTATTGTTTATCAATCCCTTTAATCTATGCTTAATCGTCTTTTCTTCAGGTCTAATCTATATAGATAAATTGAAGCCTTCAAGATTCATCTTGGTGTCTTAGCACATATGTGTTAAGAAAAATCAGTCGCAAGTACACTTCTTAGCACATGTCTGTTAAGGAGAATCAGTTGTCCAGTTGAGTAAACAGTTTCATCGTTCTGTCGAGATTAAAATGCCTAATAATCTTAACACATGTGTGTTAAGAAATAGCACAATGTTTCTTGCAGTTGGAAGCAGCCAACACTTTTATCCTTTGGTGACTACCTTAATATAATTAGTTGCTTTGGTAAATGAGTTGAAAATGAAACCATCTGTAATGAAAACAAAACGGCTGTTGTTGCTATTTGGAACCATCGCCACTGTTAACAAATATGTGTTAAGAAGGTAAAACAGCGCGAGACATTGGAAGCAGGCGCCAAGATGAAACTGTGTTCTTAACAATTGTTTGGTAAGAACATTGCAGAGTTTGAAATTGACGAGATGCCACAAGAGAATATTTAATTCTGTGGGCACGTTAACAAATGTTTGTTAGTAGTGCTAGATCGAGTTATAAAAAGGGTTAAACTAACATATTTTGATTAAAAATGATAACAAATTTTGTTTGAAAAACACCGAATGCAGAAAAAATGTGTTATTTTCTGTCCAGAAGTACCTTGGAAACACGTGTTACACTGTGTAATTTCTTGATTAAACAAATATTGTTCAATATCTATGTATATAATTTGGTTTTGTCTTTAAAATGACGATTTGATCATATGGAAATGATCAAATGAAATCGGAACGTGTTAACTGGTAATGTTTTATACGCTCAATGACAATATGCATTTTATAATGCATATTTGCAATACTTCAGTATGCATGATGTTTTCCTATTTAGATAATGCATGATTCTAAACCTACACCTTATGACTCAGCGTAGCTTTAATCTCTTTTATACATATTTAGTATATGTATGCTAGAATTGGTGTGTAGGTTTATTTCTGTATTTGTCCTGTATGTTGCATACTTCTACTATTCTTTTTATATGTGTACATATGTTATTTAAAGAGGGCCACAAGCTAGAATAGCTTTTAAGCTAATCGTGTTACCCCCTTAAAACAACGTATAAATACATACTGTAAATAGAATTTTACTGGGCGAGATAGCTACATCTAATACGATGAATTTTTACATTGTGATCCCAATTTTAAACAAAACGACCACCGCAAGAAAATCGATCGGTAGAAAATCGATCTAAGCATTGCAATGAAACCTTGCATGTTTTTTTAAAATTATGTCTGAAAAGCAGCTTTAGTGTCGATGTAACTTACTTTAACGACCATTGGTTACTAAAAATCTGCAAATGCACAATCAGGGCACTATAACCTGTGTTTGTCTAGATTCTACTTACGTTTTCACCACCGATCAAACAAGATACAAGCGAAAAGTTATTTTTTTCTTATTTTTTATTTATTTTTTTCTTATTTGTTATTTATTTATTTTTTCAACTACCACTTCGTGTAGGCATTCAACAGCAAAAACTGATAACCTGATATTTTTTGACTTTTGAAATGAAATTTTGATAAAAAAATTATCTTACCTTTCACCTCAGCGAACCTCGCAAAAATTGATAACAGGAAACGCTCAAAATGACCACCGGATATAATTCAACTTTTTTTACATTGACCACCAACGGTGGTCAATTTGCAGTTTACCGAGTGTGGACATGGTTTAAAGAAAACGATGCAATAATTTACAGAAAAATGACTTTGAATTTTTGTCATTAGTGCTATATATTTATCGAACATGGGTGAATATATCCTGAAGAAATTCAAACTACTGAATTTAATTGTTTTATTGAATAACGAAACGCTGAAATGGGCGTGTCGTGGTATACTTTTAAACTGCAGTTGAAATTGACATCTAGGGACGAGCTTCTAAGCTTTAAAGGGGGGGGGGGGGGGGCAGGAGGGGGGTTTGGTCACAGATCACAGAGATTTAAAACACAAAATCACAAATCACAGAGTTTTCAAATGATGATTTCACAAATCACAGACAATGAATTTTAGTAATCACAGAGAATTCGGCAATTCGGCCAATGTTTTTGCGTACTGCGTATGTACGCACGATTTTTCGCTCTGTACGCATAAAAATTCAAACCTGTGCGTACCATGTACGCAGTAAAAATCAGCGGTACGCTAACAGTTTTCGGTTTTATGCTTACTCAAATAAAAATATCTTTGAAATTGTCACACAATGACAATTTTTCAATTAGTTTCGTCTGGCTGCTCTGTCAACAATCGAAAATTAGTTACAATATTAATGCAGCTTTTGATCGTTCCATATTACAATATATTATATATCTTAAGTAGCTATGCCATATTCGTGCTCTCCGTTCAGCTCTCGCTCGGCCAGACAAATTGTTTATCAAAGGTTTATTCATGAAGTTTAATGATAGTCTGTCACTTTGGTTTATTGAATAGGCATTTTGCATCAATTTCTGGTCATTGTTTTCAATTTAAACTTTATGTATCCCATGTTCTACAGCCATCCCAGTATTTTATGTTTTTCTCTTTTGTTTCTCTTATCATCTATGCAGGGGACAAAAGTATAGTTTAACATGCCTAAATGATAGAATGACATGTAATTACAGGATTATCAACTAGTTTGGACAAAATTCCTTGAGTTTACTTGAATTTTCATACTTGATTAAATGGTCTTATCCATACGTGTACCTTTATCTATACGTTTGATTCTAAATGAGGGGTAATAATAAGAATTCTCAGAAAACACGTACACAGTTGTAATGTCGGTACGCACTGAACATTTATTTTGATGTGTACAGAACGCATTGTGAAAAATAATTATCTACATCACTGTTGACTGATTTACTGCATATAACGTCTCAGTTACTAAAAATAATTATTTGTAGCAAAGGAAGGTGTCATTTTAACTCATAATTTCATAGTTACTTGTAAAATAAGAATACCTAAGCCTTACATAACATGTATGGTAGAGACTCTTTCAGTCACAATGGGGCAGAGGAAAATGGAAACATTTTACTAACTGCCTAAAAAGTATATCAAAAACCATTATTTAAACTTTAATATGATATGCATCAATATTTTATTCTGGTGTTGGTCACTATAGTAACAGTCTTAAACTTCAAAATGAAAATGGTAATTCTATGCATACTTTTATTTCTGTTAGTTACCAGACCTGTCGGCATAATATGTCAAAGTGTTTTCATAAATGATCATGAGTGCCAAGTTGCAAAGGGTATGAGATGGGGTATTCTTATTGGTAAAAGGGGGGCTCGGGGGTCCTCCTCCGAGAAAATTTTTATAATTCTAGAGGTCCATGACCATTGGTTTTTTAATCACAAGGAATGATGATAATCACAATTCACAGACTTGAAAATTTACAAATCACAGATCACAGGGATTTAAATTTGTGTTTCACACATCACAGAAAATACCTCTGTCACAAATCACAGACTCAAATTTTGCTTTTTCACAAATCACAGACGTTAAAAAAGGCCAATCACACGTCACAGAAAAGGGTCCTGTCCCCCCCCCCCCCCCCTTTAAATGCATTTCACCATTTAACTGTATCGATTAGCGTGCTAAACAATAAAATCGTTATAATTCCAGTACATACATGTATAATGACCAGTGGTTTTGAAAAGTTACATGGTAGTCAGTAGCGCGCCAGTAAAGTATATTTCTGTCACGTTTCTTTTCTAGATATAAAAGATTTTATCATAGAAACGTTGAAGAAAATATGTCCAGTAGTTTTAGATATACAACACATGAAAGGCACACTTATAAGGTTCACAATTTCAAGAAACTTTCAAGAAAACATGCCAGTGGTTTCACCCCAACAGTCTTTCAAGACGAATGATTTTTATTTCCTATGTCCAGAAATTTTGACCCATTCTCGTATACACAATGACTGAGCCTATTTAAAATGTAACGATAAGATAAGGTAAGGTAAGACAAGTATTCATGATTTACATTAGTCCGACAAACGGGCTTTCGTTCCGTTCACTTCATTTATTTTGTCGATCGTGAACACCTCTGATCAAATTCTAAAGTCAATTATAAAAGAGAAAAATTACAACATACACATATACTAAGGGATTTTGAAAACGCCTCACTTTGAATCAGTTATCAAGTGTTTAAAACTTCTTTAAAGTTGGGCTGGTGTATAAAATAAGGAAGTGGCTACTGACAGCCGGCTGTCAATAGCGAAAGTTCGCTACTGACAGCCGGCTGTCAATAGCGAAAGTTCGCTATTGACAGCCAGCTATATATTTCTTTATATTTGTGGGGTTCTAACAATTAGCTCATCTTTAATATTGTCAGATAAATGAATGACATTAAATCTTATGACCCTAGGTTCATCACATGTATCCTTTAAGAATATGTTTTGTATGTATGTTTGGGATTTGGGCCAGAAGTCAGACTTTCAAAAAAATGTTAAAATTTGTGGTTATAACTTAATGTTTTTCTTTTCAAGTTTTCCATATTCTGACAGCCACTTTGTGACTTACAAGGCATTCATTAAACCATAAGTACAGGCTCTTTAAGGGTAGATTTCATTCAATGACATGGGGCTTTAGGGACTAGAGATCAAAATAATCTAACATCTTTTAAATATAAAACTTTCTACAAACTAATGTCCATCTTTTATAGGTATACAAAGGCTAGTTCTCCCCATATGACATCTTTGATTTGGGACTGTGATTTGAACCTTTGATTTGGGACTGTGTGGGGGTGGGGTAAAGGCAAAAATCTAGACCCTTAAAAATTTGAAAATATGCCCGACAAAATGAGAAACACATTTGTAAGATTTTCCCATTAACTGATTAAGCTTCTCATGAGTTGGATACAAAATGCCATACCATTTCCATGTCAGATCACATCTTATCATAACTGTAGTATAGCATATATTGATGATTTTAAGTAATTTATAAACCACTTTGATAAACGACTAGGCGAGCTGGCTGTCACTAGGGAAAGTTCGCTATGGACAGCCGGCTGTCGATAGCGAAAAAGTCCGCTATTGACAGCCAGCTATATATTCTTAATCATAATTCATATGTATCTGATAAGGATTTAGATTTTAACATCTCCAGGGTTTAAATGATGCCTGAGGTGAGTTGAATCACCAAGTCTAGGATATCAACACAGGTCATGTCTGAGTACATACACATTTTATGCCTTATTGGGGACTAATTCATACTGGGGATAACACTAATTGAGAAGTCGTTGCCACATGCAACTATTTCTGAGATTAAAACTAAATTTTCTGGCCATGAAAATGTAAACTGTGGCGAGCTGAATCATCCAGGCTAGCATAAACGGCTCATGGCTAAGACTAAACACATTTATGCCTTACTTGGGAATGATTCATACCGGGAATAACACTTACTGTGAATTTCTTGGAAAAAAATCTCCAAAATGTAGAATTCCTGAAGATTTTGACTGTTCTCAATTTGGAATTTAACAAACACATGATGATTTAAATATTAATATTTGCTTGGAAGCAGAAACTCATCAAAATAACAAATTTCTTCATAAATTGATATAAAATTTTCATGTCAGATCACGCCTTGTTGAAACTTTAGCATATAATAGATTCTGACAATGATCTCCACTCAGAAACTACTTTATTCACACATTCATGCATGTGATGGAGGAATACTGTTATATAAAGTCATTTAATGGTTATAAACTTGCAGGAAATACGTAAATTGATAAAAAGTGTATCATTTTGAATACAATTTGAAATTTTGTCCGTGCCTCAGTCTGTACATATGTTCATGGCATTATATTTCTACATCTCTTTCAGAATAAAATACTGGGTAACCTAATAAATAAATAAATTTGTGTATAAATAAATGAATTAAAAAATCAAAAACACCTCAATATTGAATCTGTGATTATAAGCAATATATTGCTACAGCTCTGACAGAATATCAAATATTTTGATAAATAAAAGTAATATATACTGAATTTCAAATTGTTCACTTTCCTTGTGATGTGTTTGATTGTCACTAATATTTATAAAACCATTCTAAATATAAGGAAATAAACTTATACTCATTTATATACATGAAAGTGTGTAGCTGGCTGTCAATAGCGAACTTTTGCTATTGACAGTCGGCTGTCAGTAGCGAAAGTTCGCTATTGACAGCCGGCTGTCAGTAGCGATCGCCATAAAATAAACATAGAATCGTGTGTCTGAACCCCATAAACAATATTTATCCATAAAAGTTGTTCGCTGATTTGTTTGCTACAGCTATTTTTTTTTCAAAGACGTCATGGAGTAAGAAAATCTGACAGAGGCTACAATATAGCATTTTACTGAAAACGAACCGTCTCTTATGATAGCTAACATACTTAAGCACAAGAAAAATGTAAAAAGAAAAAAATGGGGGATGTCTTTCAATGTCGTTTGAGTCGCTAGCGTTCTTTGCTGACGTCAAGCGTAAAGTTAAAATAAAGAGGTATCATGGGATTACAGCGTCAAAAGTTATCGTAATCTTTATGTAGGTGATTTCCTACATATTTATTGTGTTCAAAAACTCATTTTACAGGCAAAATGCAGTTTTCTTGATAAACATTAACGTGACGTAATTACCACGGTCTTAGTGCAAATGAAAGCCAGAGAACAGAATTTACTTGGCTGTTGGACCTGACAAATATTTTCGTCCCCATAATTTTTTTGTGGCAACACTTTAAATCACTGTGTATGGCATTGAAGTTTCGGTTTTAGAATTGAGGTTAAGCAGACTGACTGTACTTTTCAGTTCACAAATATATTTGCCGATATATCCTGTGTTCTGAGGTAAGGAATCAATAAAGCAAGTGAGACGTTTTCGAAGTCCTTAAGTGTAGTTAAGATCGTAAAATCACAGACAAAAATAAATGTTGACTAGTATACATGTTAGTAAAAACAGACTTGACAATTTGATACTAGCTTAGAACATATAACAAAAAAGTGTAAAACAATAATGAACGAAAAATGGTGTGTAGTCACACGTCCGATAATGTGGATAAAATAATCAAACATACAAAAGAAAATAATAAAACTGATAAAACTCTAAAAGATATTTTACCAGATCGACGGCAGGATTTATACACAGTGACTCATTCTAGGATGGCCCTGTTGGATTTAAAGAACTCTTCATGACCACAAATTTCTAAACAGTGCCAGTACTCGCCTGTTACAGACAAATGATATCATTAGAAACAACCCCTGGGACGCGTTCGCCAGTATAAACAGAATTTCAAAGGCGTCAACTTTTGTTAATATGCCTAGATATCCAAAGATCCAGCAAGCCCCGGTAAGTGTCGACATTTTTATGTAGATAAGGACATTACTTCTGTCAGCTGATTTTGTACCTTCAAGTTTGGGTGAATGGCTTATCCGCCAGATAGTGACAGATAGGAAACACAGGTTTGAGAAAACTATGACCCCAACCGGAGAAATAAACGTCAAAATAAGACCCAAATTCGATGAAATGTAACAAAGTCCCTTTCCATAACCAAGGTTGCCTTCTTGTACAAGACTTAATGCCATATTCGCTACGACGAGCAATACAGACATCACGACAACAAATGCTGCGTAGGCAATAACAGATTGATGTAAATCACCTCTGACATTAGAAGGTGAGAAACATCTAAATAAGTTAAAACTTGACACACTCATCCAGAGCAAAGTTGCAGACCACGAAAAATGAATGAGAACACCACAGACAATACATACGATCTTGTGTTCTGTCAAATCAATCGTGAACTGTTGCAAGACTTGGGCTATGAGCAGAGATACACAAAGGCTTAGATTGATCTTGCCTGGTGTTGTTCTAAGGGTATCAAACAACAGATAGGTTACTATAGTGAACATGAGACAAACGATTGAGATACATGAACATGCAAACGACAAAATGTTTGCTATTTGGTCAAATATGTCAATTGAGTCGCCCTGTTGCCCAGTGAATGATTCAAGCGCATGACCTGTTATATTGAAAAAGTCATCCGCACACATTTCAATAAAATTTTCGGTAACAATGTAATGCTTCGGTAAAGCAACGGCTATGTTACTTGAATGGCGATAGAATGATTTGTCCGTTACTCTTAAAGCCTCCAAGGGTAGCGAAATTCGATTGCAAACAAGTAATGGACTCATTTGTAAATATCGGGTTACATTGTATGGTTTTGAGTTAGAAAATGATCTATACTTTGGATACAGGCTCTCATAAATACGTGTATATTTTACTTGATTAACCGTTATATTGTTATCGTGCATGTCAAAGTTTGTTATCAACCTTGCTTCGAAAATAATGCTGGTGCGTGGTATTGGAAGGCTGACATTCATTGTATCAAAAAGCAGCCTAAAGGAATCGGGAACAATATCTTCTTCAGAACCGGACAACCACGCAACCTCAAGAATAAAATCACTTCCTCTCGCTCCTTGTCTCTGATAGAACTTGTAATATAATGCAAACAGCAATAACCAATATTGTCCTTTGTGTTCCTCAAACAGAAGTGTCATCAAAATGTCGTTTTTAACTATAGCTGCAATTTTGGTTTCAAACTTCCTGTACGGATCTTTAGCCTTAACAGTTCTATCAAGTTCATGGAATTGAATAATCGCTTGCTTAGGTTGATAAGCAAAATTGCTGTGTGCGGAAATACAAGTTTGTCCTTTGTGCACGTGGAATACAGGGCACGATTCACGCCGACATACACCCTGAAAGATAATTATAACATTTCTTTATTAGTGAATTTATAACACAAAGTAATGAATATGGTGAAACGGGCTATTTTAATGGGATTATCCTTTTTATTATAAAAGAACATAAAATAGGGTTTAATAAACAGGAATGGATTATGTATCACATGCATATTCGGAAACACTGGCTCCGGGCTTTAAACCCTATGTTGTATTTCTGAGGTACATGCAGTCCTTATACTGCGTTTACACTATGTTCCCGGCGGTCACGGCGGCCACGTTTCAGACAACCGTGAGCAAAACGGGATAACCGTGAGGCAACGCAGGGGAACGGGATAGGCAAACGTCGGGATTACCGTGGACACCGTGACAGATTTTTTGACAGTTTAAAAATCTGCCACGGCAGTCACGGCGGAAATGAAAAACGTAATGGGCCGTGATAAAACGGGCTGAACGTAACACAACGTGACAGAACGTAACAGGGCGTAGCGAAACGTGGAGGCGGTCCGTAGTGCAACGGGAAGCTAGTGAATAGCCCGGCATGCTACGGATCCTCCATGTTCTGTTGCGTTTGATCACGGTCGTCTCACGTCTCGTCCCGTTTCCTACGGAATAGTCAACACGTTTTGTTGCGTTTAGTTACGGTGCGTTACGGTCTTTGACGGTGTTCACCCCGTTTTACTACCTATGCCACGTTCTGTTACGGTTATCACGGCGCGTGAAGTTTATAGATATAAGAGGCATATCATGAGGACAAGTTCCTTCATATTTGCGCAGTCGCTATAGTGAACAATACAGACCATACGCTGCACTATGCAATTGAAGAATAATTACAATCCCAAACTTTCTTAATCAACTCTGCAGTCGGTTGTTGAGGAGCGCGGTTGTTATTATTTTAAATGACTTATTTTTATACAAAAGGAAAAAATGTTCTTTATATTGTATTGTGTCTACGTTTCGACCGTAGCTGACCTTGACAGACAGAAAAAAACGTGTTACGCCTTGGTCAAAACGCAACTGACCGCAACAGAACGTAACAGGCCGTAATAGAACGTGCTAATAACCGTGATAGATCGTGGATAACCGTAACGTACCTTAGCACCTCCGTGACACACCGGCTTATCACTACCACGGCTTGTTACGGATATCGTAATGCAACGTAAGAAAACGTAACAAAACGTAATAGATCTTGAAAATCAGAGAAATGAATTACCAAAACTCCACGGCACGCTACGTTTCTAGCAAACGGGGCTGCCGGGGCCGCCGGGAACATAATGTAAACGCAGCATTATAGTTGTTTAAATTGAAATATATGACTTATGCGAACGGTTCGTTGTTTTCATTTTTTTCTATTCTTTAAATGACTTTTCCCAAACAAATGCGAAATGATATTCGACGTTTTCCCATTGAAGTACAACCAGCAAAAATAAGGAAACTAAACATGAATACATCGTAAGGCGAAAGGAGGCAGTTTTCTACTTATGTCAAAAAATATTATGTTGCCTATAACAGCCCATTAACCCATATTTGACGAGTGGATTTTCCCATCATTTTTATTAGGGTGAGTCCACTTTCATTTTTAGGGGCGTCAGAAGTGATTTTTAAATTTATTCAATTTTTCGATGAAATTCCTCCAAGCAAACAGAATAGCTCAAGATGGGACGCCGCGTTTTGCGGCTATTCTGTTTGCCTATGTGCCATAAAAGGGACGCCAGGCTTATATGAGTTAAGTTCCATTTTCAATTATTTAATGCTTCCCTATCGATATTGCAAAACTATTTCTTAACTGCCGTATTTGTTTTTATGATACAGGCGATCCAAAACAAACTTTTTGCCGGATAATGAACACTTAGTCGGATTTCACAGAAATATGTATTTTCGTCTAAATTCCACCGGAGAATTTTGTAAAAAGACTGATATACGACACTGAGTCAAACAGGTCTTATAAGTCAATAGTTTCACGAAATATATCGTCTGTCTCCTTTCGCCTTATCTAGTGTTTCTCTTGGACTAACATAAAACGATAATTCTTACCATGAAATTGTCCCTTAAGGCGAAAATGGAAGACCGGCATCTGCTTTGTATTTTTCTTGACCTCGAAAAAGCCTTTGACCTTATGTGGACCAATGGTGTATTGGCCCAATTAACTAAGTTCGGCGTAAAGGGCAGATTATTAGCTTGGGTTCAGGACTTTTTAAAAGATAGGAAGATACAAGTACGGGTGGGGGGAGACATCTCCGAGGTCAAGCCCCTTGATAACGGTTCGCCCCAGGGCAGTGTTCTAAGTCCTATTCTTTTCAACATTCTTGCTAACACTCAATATGACGTTTTGAAAGATCTGTTCGCTGAGCTTTCCCAGTACGCGGATGACGCCGCAGCCTGGAAATCGGCGAAAAGCAAGGCGCGACTGGTGAAGCTCATGCAAACCATACTAGACATTATATACAGGTGGGCAGCGTCGCTAGGTATCAAAATTTCGGCAGGTAAAACAGAGGTGGTTATGTTCAACTGTAGGACATTACCGGATGAATCAGTACCAAAACTCAAAGTAGGAGATCAGACGTTAGAATTTAAAACACATGGAAAGTTTTTAGGCATGACTTTTGATAACGAACTCACTTGGAAAAAACACATTGATCAGCTCATAGAACGATGTAAAAAAGATTTGAATCTTATGCGTTATCTTTCAGGGACTTCCTACGGTGCAGATAAGATCACTTTAATTAAGATTTACAAGTCACTCATTAGGAGTAAAATAGATTACGGGTGTCAAGCTTACGCTTCGGCAACACAGAGCCAACTCAAAAGGTTAGACAGGATTCAAGCAGCAGCTTTAAGAATTGCCACTGGGGCATACAAATCCACTTCAAATATAAATGTACAGATTGAATGTTGTGTACCTCCCTTACAATTACGTAGGGAAGAACTCATACTTAAGTACTGGGCTAGGTCATCAGCCAATGGAGATCAATTACCACTTAACAATTTATATGATCTTTCAGTTTACGATACTAATAGAGACCGAGCCCAGGGTAAAATTCCATTTGTAGTGCAGGTCAGAGACCTACAGTCTGAATACCAAATACAGGACTTACAGGTCCAACCACCTGTATATGCTGACATTCATGCTTTAAGATCTATCAACCCCAGGGAGACCTTGAAACCTTTCATAAACAAAAAACGTGACAGTAGCAAATCCATAGAAATTAAAACTAAGGCTTTGATTAAAGATAATTACAGTTCTTACCTACAAATTTACACTGATGGCAGTAAAAATGAATCCACTTCTGAGGTGGGATGCGCCTTCGCAATCCCACAATACCATATAACCAGGAAATTTAAATTAAACGGCCAACTTTCAATTTTTTCTGCAGAATTGACAGCAATAATAGAGGCACTTAAGTGGGTCAATGCTGAAAAACCAGACAGGGTGGTCATTCTCACAGATTCTTTAAGCTCCATACGAGCCATCCGTAGCGGTAATAGCAATTCCAGACCTGATTTACTTATTCAGATTAACCAGCTAGTAGACAGCATCATACGAGCCAATATCATAATATACATGGATTGGTGTCCGTCCCACTGTAATGTGACAGGGAACGACCTAGCTGACGAAGCAGCAAAGGCCGGATCATCCTTTGGGAGGGAATTATCTTTACGGCTGGGGAAAACAGAGGCTTATGGGATCATTAAGAAAAAGGTTAGGCAAAAATGGGCAACTATATGGAAAAACCACGGGAAGGGGCTTCGCTGGGAGCTTGATAGCGAGCTCCCAGTGAAAATGGTCCAATACAGTGATGATAGGCGTATGGACCGATTATACACTAGGCTAAGGTTAGATCGAAATGGGCTTAATTGTAACAATCTGTTCCATAGGGGGGCTGATCCGCTCTGTCTCCACTGCGGGAAATTGGAAGACACAGAGCATTACCTACTTTCGTGCCAGTTTCACTTTAATCATAGACAGGTCATGTTTAAGAAAATCACAGACGCTTTTTCAGATATCAAAAACATCACAGTTAATACTCTTTTAAATCCTAGCCCTGCCCAAGCAGACGTCATCAGAGCAGCAGTTTTTGATTTTATTAGGGACACAGAATATGTTAAGATTATTTAAATATCACATTTTTTGCAAGATTAAGATTTTCCATTTTTTAGCATTTACAAGATTTTTGGTATTTTTAGAATTTTGAATTTTTTTTTTTTTTTTTTTTTTTTTTTTTTTTTTTTTTTTTTTTTCGTAAATCTATATACTGACAGGGGATTAAGAGGAGACAGAGACACAGAGACGATACTACAGCGGGCAGTCTTAGCAGGCCAATCACTGTAGCATCATATTTTAAGCTTCGCTCTAGTCGTACGTGAAACGACATTTTACTATGAGCGAGAGCCCAGGGCCATTTTTTACTGTTTTCCATTTTTTATTACTAAATAACCTATGTTATTTGGTACTTTTTAGTTTTTTTTTTTTTTTTTTTCATACTTTTACACCCTGATGTGGGAACGGCGGGACTTGACCCAGTAGCGGTACTGGAGTGCTGCCTCTCCCATATCAGGGCCCCTATCCTCTCCTCTTTTATACCATACAATCTCACACTTATTTATGTTATATTTACCACACCCCGATAGCGGGAGTAGGGTATAACTAGTGCACGCTACATCCATGGGGCGGCCCGGGAGGCGGCTTCGATTAAATTCGTCTGGTGCTAACCTGGGGCGCTCTATGGGTAATACCACGTGCACCCCTACACCACTGGCGGGTTGCTCACATTTTTATTTTATTTTTGTTTTCTTTTTATGTGCAAGTTACATATGTACATGTACGAGCTACACCATTTACATACACTTTTATGAGTTTATTCTATCAACCCATCTTCTTATGTTTTTTGCAATATTAGTAGAATAAGAGGACCCACCCATCCTCTTATTGTTTTTGCAATTCTGGAGAGTAGGAGGTTGTCCTCGGACCGACTTGGTTTTGATGCAAGTGGTGTGCTTCCAATATCAGGAATTCGCTCTCCAGCACCACGAGATATTTATTTGTTTGTTTTAGTTTTTATCTTTTTGGTCCAATTTTTATACAGGGCGTTTCCCAGAGTAAAGTGGTGGGACGGCCCTGGGCTTTATAAAACAGGGAAGGACTCTGGGAGTGGAGCGAGGGAACACAAAACATGGACGGGAACAGCTTGGCACTCCTACGGTCCTTATACCTGCGTACTGCCGCGTTATAGCAGATGATTGGATACTGGCTGCCTCTTAGGAGCGCACTGGCCCTCGCGACAGGACCCGTACGAGGGCAGGGCTGTTCTCGTAAATGTGTGTTCTTGGACTTCATCAGTAGGGACTTTCCACTGTTGAGCCACACTGTATATAGCCACACCATGTATATACGCTGTATTTTGTAACTTTCAATGTGTACTTGTATTGATGCATGTATTTTAGTAATTGTTGTACCATGTACTATACCATGTATTTTTATCCTACAACTATTGTATTGTATGCATGATGACTGTATGTGAGAAGTAGCTATTTTTTATGCCCACAAAAAAAAAAAAAAAAAAAAAAAAAAAAAAAAAAAAAAAAAAAAAAAAAGAACACAAAATTCAAAAATATCACGTCTCCTAGAACAAACGAAGAAGAAGAAGAAGAACCACTATTAGGACTAATATCTCCTATCAATTCCTTCTCTCTTTATTTCTACCTGACGTTTGTAAATATCCCCCTCCCCCTTTTAGAATATGAATGGATGTATTTTATTATATTTTTACTTTAATGCTATTATTAATATTACATATTATTTTCATAAAACGATTTTTTCTAACATTCCTAGCTGAGTCGAGGGGTTCATCTGTATTTTAAATTGTTTAAATTGGCCGCATTATTGATATCAACACAATAGGACGTCACCAGACCCCTTGACCTACTCACCGATTTTCTCGCTTTTTGTACAAAGTATTTTGACTAAATGCCATTTTTTGAAGCATTTTTATTAGACAACTGGGACATAAATAAAAATTCT
The DNA here is from genome assembly GCA_964017185.1 of Rugalucina vietnamica. Lineage (NCBI taxonomy): Eukaryota > Metazoa > Mollusca > Bivalvia > Lucinida > Lucinidae > Rugalucina > Rugalucina vietnamica. Next base: position 20,035,510 of record OZ024873.1, read on the forward strand.
GAATTGACCATTTTTTGTAAACTTTCCAAACTACCAGCACACCAATTTTCATACATTTCCATAAAGTTCTAAGCTAGTTATTTTGTTTTAAAGATGACATTTTTTCACTTAAATTCTCAAAAGCCTCCTTCCTTCCTCGGCCATGATGACTACTCACAGGATGATAACTATTAACACATAGTCGCATACACCACCCTCACTCATACAGTATACAAGTATGAAAACATTATAGGCCCATTCATCTGGCCTCCATTCACAAGCCAATACACACAGCGACGAAAAATGAGAGTATAAGTCTGACATGACCTACTTATGCTCTAGAGCAGTATAGTGTAATCACGATTCGCAGCCAAATTGGCACTGATTACCTATCACATTTAGGCTCACTTTAGACCTGGCGTTCAAAATTTCGAAAAGGCAGTGCTCCACTTTAGAGACACACTCATCCAGTGTCTTTTTAAGTTAAGTTAAGGCCCCCGGCGGACAGCACGATTTGCATATTAGCTTGTCTTAGCCTCGATTAGTAGCCATGGAGCACTAAAACTTACGTCTTCTGTGGTGGGGATATGGATTAAGTCCGCTTGGCCCCTGGCAGACGTAAAACAGCCTTAAACATTACTACTACTACTACTATGAAATTGTCATAAACATAATTGGTATCATTACCACATTTCAGATCACGTGGTTTCGTGGTTCGGTCGTCGGACAACTGAGTCAATGCGTCGTCAATGTTCAACAAAATAAAGAAAGAAAATGACATCACGGGTACAATATCGGTGTCCGTTGGACATCCACCGTTACATACTGTGTGTACACTTTTCTGCACTGATTCGTCTATCTATATCAGAAAACCTCGTGCTTTGATCGCCGCAAAATGCACAATAATTTTCGTCGTGTGAAGAAACCGCAGCATGGCAGTCACTGGGTTGCCAAAAGCGTTTATCTACTACATCTGCGACAGCAGCGGGAGAGCAGTCAGAATGTTTTGCAGCAAGACACCTGTTTTCAGGAATTTTTAGCGTTTCAATATCGGGAGGATGTAGAGCATAAACACATAGCCTCGATCTGATCAGATCCATTTGATGTTCTTGTGTAAATTCCGCGGACAGTAGCTCCCATTTGCCAAATAATGCGTTGCCGCATACAAATTGATGGCCAAACGTGTCAAATGTTTGATTATTCACGGCTGGTAATATCGTAAGGGGCAATCAATAGTTATTCAAAGGGATGCCTGTTGGAATCTTCCGGAAATTAGCAACTAGACCAACAATCAAGACAAGTACATTTTGTTATATATATGATCGATTCAATAATATTGATTGTTTGTAAAACTATTACTTGTAAGTTATGTATATAATCAAAGGGGAGTAACCTTAATTAATTGGGAAAATAGCTGCTCATTCGGCTTACGATATGTTTCATGTTATAAGTACCTGATTGTTACTTTGGTTTTTTCCCACCTCGGTTTTTGGAGTGGGAATCTTTTTCTGATTGCGCCTTTTCCTGATCTTTGCCTACTTGTACCTTAATATATATTTCATTTTTATTCTTCTAGAGTTCATTGTCTAGAACTTTGTAGAAGAATGTCATTGATTATTTTTATCACTGTTATATAATTTAGAAATATAGAAAATTCTATGAGCACCTTATAGACAATTCCAGATGAGACTAGAATGAATATTTTTTTTACCATTAGATAAAAATATATTTAAGCTATGTATACTACTGACTTCGCGAAGTTTCTAATGACCTTTTGTTTGGTCTTGATGGCCCTTGAATTCTCTGGAGAATTCTAAAGAACTTTCGTTTAGTTCTTTTCATTTCTAGAGAAAAGTTTATTATATAATTCTCTAGAAACTTGGAGAATTTCCCCAGATGTATAAATACAGGTCTCAGTTCAGTCTCTGGCATGAATTGGGAAATTCGAATTGAATCAAGGTTTAAAGTTTGGTTGTTTCACTAGTGTTTTGGGATTAGAATAATATTGTGGATTAAATATACATGTGCTCACATTCTGGATACTGGACTGAGGATACCTGTGGACTAAGATACATTTGAGGGACAAGGATTTATTTGACATTTAAATTTGTAAGTTACATGTATTTATTTATTGATATACTTATTTAATCATTTGTTTGTATGTATTTACTGCATTTATTTGTTTATTTGTTTAATTAAAGTTGTTAAGTTTAAATTACTTGGTTGTTTTTCGCTGTACCTTGTCTAGTTACGCTTGCTCGTAACAATGTACTCGGGGTTTTCATTGCTTCTCCATTTAGGCAAACGAGGAATGTTAATTAGACGTGACGCGCGAAGTTCGTACAAATTTTGAAATAACGCTTGCATTATCATTAAAAACTCAATTACAAACTCAATTTCGGCTCAATGTTTATGTTTTGTATATCAAAATAATGGACAATTGCATCACAACAACCATCCATGTTTTTGATTGCGCAAATTATAATAAGATACAAATAAAATGCATTTTACGCCAAAACAGCGCGTCACGCGTAACAAAAAAGAAAAAAAAGTACAAGTAGGCCTAGATCAGGAAAAGGCGCAATCAGAAAAAGATTCCCACTCCAAAAACCGAGGTGGGAAAAAGCTAAATTAACAATCAGGTACTTATACCATGAAAACATATCGTAAGCCGAATGAGCAGCTATTTTCCCAATAGGTGGACATTCAGTTACCTAAACTTAACTAAAAATATGAAAACATTCATAAGGAGCCAACAGCACAAAAAATTTTAAACACCAAGACATAAAACAAAAAGAACCACCACAGAAGTATCGCCTTGGAACGATCATTAACACAAAGTTACTGGCGGGCTTAAACCGGAACCTCACCCTCAGCTTCTGCAGTGGTTCATAACATTTAGTTAGTTCTTCGGTCCTCGTGGTGAATCTCTAACTAGTCAATGAATCATCAAGAACAAACAAATAAATCACGATAAACATCCTGATGAATCCAAAACCAGGACTCACAGATTGAGTAAGCTGCCCCTGGGCGCCGAATAACCTACTAACTCCGGAGCAAAAGAAAAACACCAGTTGGACCCCGGTGGGCCAAGCAACAGACAAGAAGCTCCGGCCCCAACCAACTAAAATGAATAGCTTTAAGTCGGGGCGGGTTTAAATCGATTTTACATGGCATTTCAAAAAAGGTTAAAAACGTGTATCTCCGATGGTTTTTAACAACATCCCATCAAAATCCGGCGGGATAATGACAATACATGTAGAGTATCACTGACATAATTTTAGTAAACTTCGGACCGCATTTCCATTTTTGGCAGTTAAAAAACTATCGGTTCCAAAAGTGTCACGCTTTGGGAAAAATCAAGGGTGCACTTGAAAATAAAATAAAATATTATTACACAAATGTAACGAGTGAGACTTTATACCAAATAAATGCTCATATAAAGCTGATTGAAATGTATGCAGAAATACTTATAAAACTTTGAATAGTACGCTCTTATAAATGTTTGTTTTGGGCTGAAAAAATGTCACACGTGCGGTTTTTGCGTTGTTTTAGTGCGTTATCTTCCTTATTGCAAGATAAAGAAACTTTAATGCAAGAAAATAAGACATACGATACTATTACTAACATGCTCATTTTCTAAGCTTTAAAATCATATTATTTTCATTGCCGTGCGACAAATAATGTTTTTTATTTATATAAATTATTAAATAAGGCTGATTTTTGTCACACTTGACGTAAACGCATGTTAAAAAGGTACAAGTAGGCAAAGATCAGGAAAAGGCGCAATCAAAAAAAGATTCCCACTCCAAAAACCGAGGTGGGAAAAAACCAAACTAACAATCAGGTACTTATACCATGAAAACATTTCGTAAGCCGAATGGGCAGCTATTTTCCCAATAGGTGACCACTCAGTTGCATTAACTTAACTAAAAATATGAAAACATACATAAGGCGCCAACAGCACAAAAATATTTCAAACACCAAACATAAAACAAAAAGAACCACCACAGAAGTATCGACTTGGAACGATCAGTAACAAAGTTACTGGCGGGTTTAAATCGATTTTACATGGCCATAACTTCACCCTTAGCTTCTGCAGTGGTTCATAACATTTAGTTAGTTCTTCGGTCCTCGTGGTGAATCTCTAACTAGTCAATGAATCAGCAAGAACAAACAAATAAATCATGATAAACATCCTGATGAATAAACAACCAGGACACAGATTCAGTAAGCTGCCCGACGATGGAGATCCCTGGGCGCCGAATAACTTACTAACTCCGGAGCAAAAGAAAAACATCAGTTGGACCCCGGTGGGCAAAGCAACAGACAAGAAGCTCCGGCCCCAACCAACCAAAATGAATATTTATAGCTTTAGGTCGGGGCCATCATAGAGTCTGACGCCCGACCCACCGGCGTGCAATTAAAGAAGGCAGCATAGTTATCAACCGTGATTGGGTTAAAAACTAAGCATGCAGACTGTCGCATAACATTCAAGTTATAACCTATACGTCTGTAACGTGTTATGATTTTTTCTAAACTGAAAAGAAAAATCATTACTTCCTATAAGTTTCTTAAATTTGTAAACCAAGTCACCATAAAATTCTGGTTCCGAAAGGCCCTCACTTAAAAGCGTCTTTAACCCAACATTATATTTGGAAATCAATTCATAGTGTCTACGATAAAATTAAGAAAAGGTTTTTCGAAGTTTATGATACCGATAGCCCTGTTGGAGAAGATTGGCCGTTAAACATTTATTTCGAGCGTTGAAGTCTGTAACATGATTGCAGACTCTAGCAAGTCCAATGCTGTCGTATCTTAGTTCTCTACCTATTGCTGCATTACGTTCCTTGGACACAGAGGCTAATAGATTTTACGATAGAAATCATCAAATGTATGACGCTGCACTGTTAACAAGATGTTATACTCAGCATGCTCTTCGTCCATTTATCGATTCCGAATCTAATCACATTAGAAGTTTTATTAAAATTCCTTTCATCAATAAAGGAATTGACTTTATTGATTTACCAAGCATATTCCAGGATAAATCAGTGATACAGTCTATACCTACCTACTTCCAAAATTCAGAACCTCCTATTATTTGTTACAAATATAACAAACCAATCAGAAATACAATTTTTAATTTCAATAAACTTGTTTCTGATCTTGATATCCATGCTAATACTCCTAAGTCTTGAGATTGTAAAGATTCAAAATATGTTTATCAACCCGCTGGACATATTGTTACTGGAAATTTAAAAATAATTTCGGATTCTAGAATTCGCAAAATTGTTTCTAAAGGTCCGAAATATAGATTCCCTTCCTACATTAATTTCGACAAATGTAGAGAGGAGATTTCATCTGCATTAAATGATTTCGGTAATCGATGGTGTAAACGAGAGGGTGTTGAGGATAATGCTCTTAAAGAATGGAAAAGAAGTATCTTCACTATCGTGGATAAACGTATTAAGTTTTATTCACAAAATACTAATCTTTTACCTCCTAAACCCAAATCGTCATTTAGGCATTTGAAGCAGGGTATCCAAGAATTTCATAGAAAGTATGTCTTGGTTCCGGCAGATAAAGCCGCAAACAATGTTGTTGTCGTTTGTAGGCTTCACTACGTTAACACCTTAAAACAGGAGCTTGATGGTACCAGGGCTTATCTGGAGACAGATACTGATGAGGTGTCTGTAGTTAATGCCCACTTAAACGATTTACCTGTTAAGTTTTCTGTTTGTGTCAATGAAGGCCAAGACAAACTTCCTACAATGTATTGGTTACCTAAGCTTCACAAAAGGCCATACAAAGCTAGATTTATTGCAAATTCTAGCTCTTGTACTACCACTGAACTTTCTAAATTATTGACTTCCTGTCTTACTGCTATCAAATCTCATGTTATAAGATACTGTGAGACAGTGTATGAAACTTCAAATAAAAATTGGTTTTGGTCAATTAAAAATTCTGGTGAGGTGCTCAGTAAATTGAAGTGTAGAGGGTTCCGTGCGACAAGCTTGTCCACATGTGATTTTTCTACTCTGTATACAACATTACCACATAATCTAATAAAAGAAAAACTTCTGGATTTGATAGAGTGGACCTTCAAAAGGGCATTAAAAAACTATGGTTCACTTTATTTGGCATGTAATGACAGAAAGGCTTTTTTCACTTCCTCTGACCAAAGTCGGTATACACTTTGGTCATGTCAGAATGTATGCGACGCCTTATCCTATCTCCTTGATAATATTTATATTAGATTTGGGACCAAGTTATACAGACAAATCGTTGGAATTCCGATGGGTACAAATTGCGCACCTCTCGTAGCTGATTTATTTTTATACTGCTACGAAAGAGATTTCATGGATTCTCTTAACCATGATAATCAAGCTGATGTTATCGAGGCTTTTAATTCCACATCTAGGTACCTCGATGACCTTTTGAACATTGACAACCCTTATTTTGAAGGTATGGTCAATCAAATTTATCCACCTGAACTTCAGTTGAACAAAGCCAATATCACAGATACTGAAGCCCCCTTTTTAGATCTACATCTTTCTGTTGCAAATGGATTTGTTTCTTCTAAAATTTATGATAAGCGCGATGACTTTGATTTTGATATAGTAAATTTTCCTTTTTTGGATGGTGACGTTCCTCGTCGTGCTTCTTATGGTGTATACATTTCGCAACTTATTAGGTTTGCTAGAGTCTGCAATCATGTTACAGACTTCAATGCTCGAAATAAATGTTTAACGGCAAAACTTCTCCAACAGGGCTATCGGTATCATAAACTTCGAAAAACATTTTCTAAATTTTATCGTAGACACTATGAATTGATTTCCAAATATAATGTTGGGTTAAAGACGCTTTTAAGTGAGGGCCTTTCGGAACCTGAATTTTATGGTGACTTGGTTTACAAATTTAAGAAACTTAAAGGAATTAATGATTTTTCTTTTCAGTTCAGAAAAATCATAACACGTTACAGACGTATAGGTTATAACTTGAATGTTATGCGACAGTCTGCATGCTTAGTTTTTAACCCAGTCATGGTTGATAACTATGCTGCCTTCTTTAATTGCACGCCGGTGGGTCGGGCGTCAGACTCTATGATGGCCCCGACATAAAGCTATTCATTTTAGTTGGTTGGGGCCGGAGCTTCTTGTCTGTTGCTTGGCCCACCGGGGTCCAACTGGTGTTTTTCTTTTGCTCCGGAGTTAGTAGGTTATTCGGCGCCCAGGGATCTCCATCGTCGGGCAGCTTACTCAGTCTGTGAGTCCTGGTTTTTGATTCATCAGGATGTTTATCATGATTTATTTGTTTGTTCTTGATGATTCATTGACTAGTTAGAGATTCACCACGAGGACCGAATAACTAACTAAATGTTATGAACCACTGCAGAAGCTGAGGGTGAGGTTATGGCCATGTAAAACCGGTTTCAGCCCGCCAGTAACTTTGTGTTACTGATCGTTCCAAGTCGATACTTCTGTGGTGGTTCTTTTTGTTTTATGTCTTGGTGTGTTAAAAAAAATTTTGTGCTGTTGGCGCCTTATGTATGTTTTCATATTTTTAGTTAAGTTAGGGTAACTGAGTGGCCACCTATTGGGAAAATAGCTGCTCATTCGGCTTACGATATGTTTCATGATATAAGTACCTGATTGTTAGTTTGGTTTTTTCCCACCTCGGTTTTTGGAGTGGGAATCTTTTTCTGATTGCGCCTTTTCCTGATCTTTGCCTACTTGTACTTTTTTTTTCTAGCAAACCTAATAAAAGTACGTCACTGAACGCCGTACCGTACTTATATTGGAACACACATTATTTTCAGCTTCTTAAAATAGAACTGCCCAGTGGAGAAAGAATAATAGTTTAGAAGAATCACTTGAAAAAAGAAGAAGAACTTAAATTTTGACCCTCGAAAGTACAAACATGCAAGCGAACAATCAAATAACCTGATACCTACCCGCGTCTCAGCGCGAAATAAATCAAACTGAACGTTACCGTCGTGTTACAAAAATTTGTACGAACATCACGTCCTAGCTAATACTATTCCCAACGGTAGTAGTTACTGCATAAAAACAAATGAATCGGACCAAAGAATGTTAACAACGGTTCTGTAATCTATTTTGCAAAGAGAGGCAAATCTCTTTGTGAAAACATTTAAATGTCAGATAATTTCTAAACGATAAATCAGAGCTGATGACAATTCGTAGCCACATAGCATTTATAAGCATGTGTTGAACAGAATAAAATTCGCTCGCAACCACGAAAACTGATTACACAGAAAAATTATACTATAGAGAAAATGGAAAACCCTGTTATTCAGATTCTTTCGTCCGATTCTTTTGTTTCGGATGCAGAAAATTCTATCATTGGGAATACAGTATTCGCTGTTTGCCCAAATTAAGCTGCACTACAGTAAAATCATATAAAAACGTGAGCACTTGCTTGACTGCTGATATTTTGGTTATCCCTTATCCCGAACCATTTGGTTGTCCCTTACGACATTACCAGTCGTGATATCGTTGCACTCAGCACAGAATCGGTTAGCATATATAGCTTTTGAATTTCTACTGACAACCGGAATGTTGATTTCCAAACTGCTTAAGTTTCTGAACGCCAAACATTTTGTATGCAATTCCGAGCCCATATGATTTTCTCGACAGTCATATATCATGCGAAACGAGTATTTGTTAACATTTCCATTGAACTCCTCTATGAGTGGCTCGGCATATACTACAGGGTACACACAGGACGTCTTTGGCAAATTCTGCAATCCAATGTTTCTCTTCTTAGCAGAATGTAGATTCCAGTTTCCACTAGGGCCGGGTGGATTAGGGACAACTGGTGGGAACAACTCATGGTCCTCACTGGAACTCCTTACTTTCCGGGATACGATGGATTCCGGACAACACACGAGGTTATTCCAACATTCAGGAAACGCATTACAAAGACAATTCACCTCACATGCAGTTTCATAGTTATTGGCTACAACGGTTGGGTTTGCTAGAAGAATCCAGCTGAAGAGCTGTGTCAGGAATATTTTGCCTTGGTACATTGTTTGAGTCTGCAAAGTGTATCAAAATAAAATGACAGTTTGGGTGTTATCTGAATAACGACAATTACATTTTAGATAATCGCATATGTTAATTCATGATTGTTTCCTCGCAATAATAAACTTATCCGCAAAAGAAACGCAAAAATATTAAAACCCCTTGACAGGAATCATTTTGATGGACTTTTCAGTGATATGACTTATGAAAATTTTCAGTGAGTAATAATCAACCAAAATTAGACTGCATGCTTCATTATGACGTTGCAATGACGTTAGTGTACGAGCACGTGTATAACCCAATTGCATCTAAAACATTCACGACTAATGCGATTTGAAAACAGATGGCATGAAGTACTGGCCAGGTGTCTAAGCTAAAGAAATCGTACAAAAAGACTTGGAAATACCGCTTGCCAACGCTCCCAAGGCTCGCGTTTGCCTATTGTGTTGAGATCGTCATTATTGTTCACTACAGACACACTATGGTCTTTCACATTGCGATTCTGTACATGTCTGTTAAATGTGTCAACAACTATCTTATGGCACTAAACTAACAGATTTTGAGTACGTCTATTCACTTGATAAGGAATGGCAATTTACGTCAAAAAGTAAAAACGACGTCACGTACAACAAAAAAAGCGTCGGAAAAGGCATCAAGTTTTCTGATTTGATTTTGTTTCTCCCATGACTTTCGAATATTGGTATCATTTCGAAAACTTTTTGCAAGGTAATTACAGGTATCCTAACCTTCTGGCTATTGAAATGGGGGATAACTTATTTTTTTCGCGACAACGCGACAAGCGTAAGTCTTAACGTCGTAATTTTTCAAATTGTATAAAAAAGACTTAACGGGACTATCGATATTTATATCACTGAAATAAATTTTGATGATATAGAAAGAGAAAACAATTGAATTATTTATTTTCGTGTTTCTTTTGCGAATAAGTATAATATCGCAGTGCATTTTAATGTAAAATCGCAAATAGCCTATTTTCTAATAATATATGCTCAGAGGCGATTTTGTCACTGAAAATGCATGTGAACTACCGTTAATGAAACTACATGTATTTAAAACATTGTAGCTTGAAAACCCGTTGGACCAAATGAAAAAGCAATACCAAGACTAAACAAGTGTTGAAAGAGACAACAGTGATGTGTGTTTATAGAATGACAAATATTCAAATTCAAGTACTAAGAAAAATCTTAAAATTCAGTATTTCATCATCAAAAATGAGGAGATGCAAAACGTCTTTTAGAGAAACAATGTTTCTATAAAATTGTACCAAAATTGTACGTTATGACCCAGCTTCTCCCTTAAAATGCGTTTACTGCTTCTGAAGGATCTTACCATTTCATTTCATAAAATCAAAGTTTCACCACCATTCGACCTACTATATTCACTGGAAATCCTTTGCAAATGACTAGAAAAGTTGGAAAACAAATTAAGAGATTAAGGCTGATATGATGCATTTATGACACAAATAAATATCATGTTATAGCAATTGAGTAATGTCATTCCCCTTAAAACTGATGCATTTGATAAGACTTAATTAATAATATTCACAAATTTATAATACACAAGTTAATAAACAGTTTGAAACTTTATCTATTATGACAAAGCCAAGGGAAATATATAAAGGAATACTGAAACAAATAATTCATTAAAGTCTAACTTCTTATTTTTATATATAAAAAAGGTACAGGTAGGCAACGATCAGGAAAAGGCGCAATCAGAAAGAGAATCCCTCTCCAAACGTCGAGGTGGGAAAAAACTAAATTAACAATCAGGCACTTATACCATGAAAAAATATCGTAAGCCGAATGAGCAGCCATTTTCCCAATAGGTGGCCACTCAGTTACCTAAACTTACCTAAAATATGAAAACATATATAAGGCGCAAACAGTACAAGAAGTTTTAATACCAAGACATAAAACAATAAGAGCCATCACAGAAGTATCGCCTTGGACGATAAACAACATGATGCATACTTATATATGTAAGAACCATTCTTTAAAGATTATGAGGGAAATAGACATCAGTTTAAAGTTTAATGTGATGTTGCTTAAGCTTATAGATGTAACAAATCACCATAAAATAATTATTTAAGAAATGATTTTCATTTTTCTGGTGTTCATGGAGCTATGAACCGCAGTGGGTCGCGTGCAAAGTGAATGAACCCCGAAGGGGTTCATGTAAGCTTTGCTAGCGACCCACTGCGGTTCATAGCTCCATGAACAACAGAAAAAATTAAACTCATTGCTTATATTTACATTCGTTTCTCCCTATCGCTTGTTGAAAAATCACCAAGGCGGTCACATTCACCAGCAAACAGAGACTCTACACACAGTGTGTGTTCAAAACAGCGGAACGGCGTCGACGTTTACAACGTCCAATCAGATTGGCGAGATTCATGTTTTTTGACGTCAAGTTTGGATTACGTCACGTCGCGTGACACAATGTTGTTCATGGAAGTATGAACACAGATGAACATCTAATGGTTCATCTAAGGAGGTTTTAGAAAAATGTAAATATATTATAATGAATGCATGCTACATTTACCGAAAACCTCTATTATATAGACGTTCAAAAAAGTCAGAAACAGTTTACTTTCTGCCAAACCGATATTTTCCTGATATGATTCGATATCATCAGGAAAACAAGTCCGTGCAATATATACCCCCTTATACCCCACTTTTATATAGCAACACTGGGGTTTGCAGGGGTATACCTATTTTTCTTATTTTTGCTCCAAAACATAGATTGTGGGTACTCGTTAGAACCGCCTCGCCGAGGCGGTTCTAACGTGTATCCACAATCTATGTTTTGAGCAAAAATAAGAAAAATATCAAACATTTTCTGCAGAAAATTTTCAATTTTTACAATATAAGAAAAATCTATATATTATATAGGCGTGTTTTCGTAATGTGAGATTACTATATCCAATATTTGAATGTTTGCGGAATAAAGGGAATGAAACTCCGTGTATTATAATCTCCAAGTACTACTCAATTCGCAACTTATAAGGTTTGGTAGAGTTTGCAATCAATTTACGGACTTAAACTCGCGAAATAAATGTTTATCAGCCAATGTTCTCCAGCAGGGCTATCGGTATCATAAACTTCGTAAAACATTTTTCTAGATTTTATCGCAGACACTATGAACTGAGTTCCAAATTTAATGTTTGATTAAAGATGTTTTACGTGAGGTCCTTTCGGAACTAGAATTTTATGTTGACTTGGTTTACAAATTTAAGAAACTTTTATGAAAAATCGGTCTAAGTTACAAACGTAACGGATATAAATTAAATGTTATACGACAGATTGCATGATTAGTTTTTAACCCAGTCGTGATTGATAACTATGATTCCTTCTTTAACTGCACGCCGAGGGGTCGGGCGTCAGATTGTATTATGTCCCGACTAAATGCTATTCATTTTAGTTGGTTAGGGCCGGAGCTTCTTATCTGTTGCTTGGCCCACCGGGGGTGGGTTTTTTTTTTTGCTCCAGATTTCCACGCCAAGGGATCTCCATCGCCGGACAGCTTTCCTCGTTTTTGATTCATCATGATCGTTATCAAAATTTATTTGTTTGTCCTTGATGATTCATTGACTAGTTAGAGGTTCACCACGAGAACTATTGCAGAATATGAGGTTGAGGTTAGGCGCCTGTAATACCGGTTTAAGTTTTATTCACAAAATACTAATCTTTTACCTCCTAAACCCAAATCGTCCTTTAGGCATTTGAAGCAGTGCATCCAAGTATTTCATAGAAAGTATGTCTTTGCTCCAGCAGACAAGGCCCCAAACAATGTAGTTGTTGTTTGTAGGCTTCACTACATAAGCACCTTAAAACACGAACTTGATGGTACCAGGCGGCTTATAAGGAGGCAGATAGTGATGAAAACATTTGTAGTTAATGCTCACTTAAACGAATTACCTATCAGGTTTTCTGTTTGTGTCAATGAAGACCACAAACTTCCTACGATGTATTGGTTACCTAAGCTTCACAAAAGACCTTATAAGGCTAGATTTATTGCTAATTCTAGTTCTTGTACTACCATTATTAACTTCTTGTGACAGCATGCGCGGATCCAGAGGGGGGAGGGGACCGGGGGACCGGACCCCCACCCCCCCTGGAATTTGAAAATTTTACCTAAAAAGGTAATTTCGGGATTTTTTGAGGGTTGGACCCCCCTCGTCTGTGACCAAAAATTACCATTTTCGTTGGACCCCCTCTCATGAAAATTTCTGGATCCGCGCATGAAATGTCTTCCTGCTATCAAATCTCATGCATGTCATAAGATACTGTGAGACGGTGTATGAAACGTCAGATAAAAACTGGTTTTGGTTAATAAAAAATTCTGGCGAGGTGCTTAGTTAACTGAAGTGTAGAGGGTTCCGTGCGACGAGCTTGTCCACTTACGATTTTTTCTACTCTGTGTACCACATTGCCACATAATATGATTAAAGAAAAACTTCTCGATTTGATAGAGTGGAGCTTCAAAAGAGCATTAAAAACTATGGTTCACTTTATTTGGCCTGTAATGACAGAAAAACTTTTTTCAATAAACAAGTTGACTTTAGACATGATTTATTCAATAATAACTAACAAAATAATATTAAATAAGGCACTACCTTTGTCGCGACGCTCTACTCCCATTGCGCAGTTGATTTTAAAATTAAGTTACATATATGACAGCTTCCTTACTCTGGGGTCCTTCCAGCGTTTTGGGGATCTGGGGAAAAGGGCCATATGTTTTCAGGGGTCTGAGAAGAAGGCAGTTGCGATCACTCTCTATACTCACATGTAAATGTTCCCTATACCTCTTTGTTGTTTTCGTATATGGACAGTTAATTGGTCAATTAGTATAATGCAGCGCGTGTTGAAAACGTCACGATGACGTCACGTCAAACCAAATTGGAAAGTTAATTGATCAATTAGCGTGTTGAAACGGCATGATGACGTCAAACAATTCAAAATGGCTGACATTGACGTCATTTCTATGAGTGCGTGCGGATTAGTCGTATTGCCCAATGAAAACATTTCCTGACGATTTATGCAAATTAACTGGGCGAATTCCGGTTCCGGCTGACGAAAGATTTTTTTTTCTATCAATGTAGACAGGAACAGAGTAGAACAGAACATTTTTACCGCCCTCTACCATAAGAGCGACGCTTCGCGTCGCTACTAATCACCATCTCAAATACTCAAAACTTAACACAAGAAACAATATGTCTATATATTTCAACAATTTACATAAAATAAAAATAACGAATTTGGCTATTTCTTGGGAGCGGCTCACACTTCTACTATCTCGAATTGCTTTGGCTAACCTGGGGATCAGCCCTATAGTCGGACTAGCAGTTCCGAATCAGTGAATCGATTCCGCTTTAAGGCTGTAGCAAGCATGAACACGGTGCATAAAAAGTGGTCTTCTTTCCAAGCAACTATGTAACGACTTGTGCAAAGCCATGGCAGACCTCTCACCTCAGCACAACCGGTCAACCATATGGATAGGGGATGAGCCTGTCCACCAGATATAGACTTGAACAACTTATTCATCACTAGCAACAACTTATGTGAGACAAGACATCTACACAGAGCAATTAGTGACCTTTCCAACACAAGGGGATAACACTCTAGATGTTTTAATCACGATCAGGACATCACTGGTATACGGGTGTACCTCGGCTTTCAGAAACCTTGACTGATGTGTTTGCTGTTGACAAACCCATTGACTCCCTGTGGACCTCATTCAAGACAGAGCCTTTTTTTCTATAAATAAACATGTACATGTATTCTCCAAAACTACATCCATCATGTTGTAACGGATTTGCGCACCGGCTATCCAGGCGGAAACACATAGCTTTTCCAGGGCTGAAAAACAACAAAAAAATGGACAATGTTTAACCTACACGCAATGAGCTGCGACGGAAGCATGTCTACATGGCATTTGATTGGAAAAATTGGTTTTGGTGCGTATATAAACAAAAGTTTTGGGAGCAAACATAAGATAGACGGTATCGAAAAAGAACTGACAGCTTAGAGTTAGGAGTTTTAAAAAGAGCTGTATTATCATACCATAATATTGGTGGGCTGTATCTCTTGTTCGCTTCCTGTATGTACGGCGTAGTTTTAGAAGGCTATTAAAGGTGGTGAATAGAAAACATTTTACATAATTATATTAAATATATTAAAGTCAATCTTGCGCGAAACCAACAAAGATATGTATAAATGTATCGATAATTCAACAGTCAACAAGTGTTAAATAAATAAATCCATATTTCCTCAAATGCCATCGCGATGATGATGTTGTATCAATACAAACATAACCAGAAAATTACACGGCTTAATCTTGTATTCATGTAGGTTTACATTCTTATATCAAATATTAAAATTAAACCATATCATAATGTCAGCTATACAGTTCTCTCAAGAAAAATTAAATACGTTTTAGGAGATATTAATGATAAAAATCATTTCTTTACATAGTTTTTTAGTTTTATTTTCTTAGGCTTTTACCATGGCCCAGCATCTAATGATTTCTTTTATATATTTATATGGATTGGGATTAATAAGTAACACTGATGGTAAGTATTTGTGATTACACCCATAACGAAAACACGCCCATGCAATTTACAGAGACTTTTTTCAGCTGTAAAAATTGAAAATCTCATCAGAAAAACAAATGATATTTTTGATATTTTTGCTCAAAACATACATTTTAGTGTTCACGTTAGAACCACCTCCCAGAGGGAGTTACAGGGTAAATAAATGATTTAGCGTTTAACTGATTTGCGTTTTCTATTTATCCCTTCTTATGACATTTCGGATCAAAAATAAGAAAAATTACTAATACCCCTGCAAACTCCACATGTCCTCGAAATGTATACCCCGTAAACCCCCGGAGCCCAGGGATCTCCATCGTCGGGCAGCTTACTCAATCTGTGAGTCCTGGTTTTTTGATTCATCAGGATGTTTATCATGATTTATTTGTTTGTTCTTGATGATTCATTGACTAGTTAGAGATTCACCACGAGGACCGAAGAACTAACTAAATGTTATGAACCACTGCAGAAGCTGAGGGTGAGGTTAGGCGCCTGTAAAACCGGTTTAAGCCCGCCAGTAACTTTGTGTTACTGATCGTTCCAAGGCGATACTTCTGTGGTGGTTCTTTTTGTTTTATGTCTTGGTGTTTAATTTTTTTGTGCTATTGGCGCCTTATGTGTGTTTTCATAGTTTTAGTTAAGTTAAGGTAACTGAGTGGCCACCTATTGGGAAAATAGCTGCTCATTCGACTTACGATATGTTTCATGGTATAAGTACCTGATTGTTAGTTTGGTTTTTTCCCACCTCGGTTTTTGGAGTGGGAATCTTTTTCTGATTGCGCCTTTTCCTGATCTTTGCCTACAAGTACCCCGTAAACCCCACTTATATGTATACTGAAAATCAAAAATCTAACACCCCTCTATTTTTGTTATTTTTTATGATTAAGTGAATTATTTTTATTGCTAACATTACTTTTGATAAATTCCAATATCAAGTCTTTGACTTTGCAGCAAAGTCAATAATGTGGATAACAATGCGAACTTTTTGGGGCGAAAAGTGTAAAATTGCCATTTTTGAGAAAAATTGATTACCAATGAAAATTTGCAATGAGTTTTCATTGTACACGTGATCTGCATCATGGCAGTAGCAGAAAAGCAATAAAAGTTTGCATTTTCGGAAAATTAAAAAGTTTCATAAACAGAAGTCATATCCGTTCGCTGTACTTCCGGTCTGAATGCATGACTTTTTGATTTTGATTTTACAGTTACCATTTTCATATTCTTTAAATTTTTATGTGCCATTGTAATGAGTGAGGATAAAACAACTTGTCCAAAACAATAAATTGATAGGAACAAAGCAAATTCTCGCAGGAAAGCAGCTTAAATTTAGTGCTTTATTTGGCACGCTTTGCCTTTGTTTTAAAACTGTACAAAAATAAAGCACCATCTTTACGCTGCTTTGCTGGGACTGTTTGTTTAGTCACCCAAAAACGATTGTGTGGGGCAAGTTGTTCAATCTCAAAACAGTACAATGGCACATAAAAACCCCAAAAATTACTAAACCATATTTGTAAAATCAAAATTAAAAATTCCTGAATGCAAACCGGAAGTACAGCAAACGGATATGACTTCTGTTTATGAAATTTGTCAAAAGTGTCAAGTGAGGTATGTGCTTACCTGTCATAGCCCAAAAATGCATTTTTGATTGTTTTCTTTACTGTTTAAAGGAAATTTTCAAAACCTACGGTTAATTTTCCGAAAATGCGAATCAAAATTTTGTAAACACTCCAAATTCCCTAAAATTCAAAATGTTTTATAATTGCTTTTCCGTTACTGCCATGATGCAGATCACATGTACAATGAAAACTCATTGAAAATTTTCATTGGTAATCAATTTTTCTCAAAAATGAAAATTTTACACTTTTCGCCATGTAATCATTTTTGTACTAATGCTGAAAATTTTGTGTCTTTATAAGCATATTTTCAAAGTTCATATTTTCAAAATTCATAAAAACACCAAATTTTCAGCCTTAGTACAAAAATGGTTATTCTTTCATAACTTACAAATAAAATTACACATTACGAAAACTTGTCCATGCAATATATAGAGATTTTTTTTCACCTATAAAAATTGAAAATTTCATCAGAAAAATTTCTATATTTTTCTTATTTTTGCTCAAAACATAGATTGTGGGTACACGTTAGAACCGCCTCGGCGAGGCGGTTCTAACGAGTACCCACAATCTATGTTTTGGAGCAAAAATAAGAAAAATAGGTATACCCCTCCATACCCCAGTTTTGCTATATAAAAGTGGGGTTTGAGCGGGTATTCATGTCACGGACATGTTTTCCTGATGCAAACCATTAGCCATGGTTCTTTGTGTAATCTTTGAAACTCGAATATCTGCGATTTTTTTATTAAAAAAACTTGGGCTCCATATAATCAAGTTAGGCAGACAACATCACAACATCTGGAAGTTTTATATACAAAGTAAATATTTACCCTCATACGTAACAAAATATATAAACAATTTCCTCCATTGTTCATTCCTTGCCGATGCCGATTGTTTAAAAACAGCCAGCAAGAGTTGTCTGAATACTGCAGGGGTATATTAACAACTGAACGTAGCTGTATAAGAAGTTCAAATGATCATCATTTCAGCCGTACATATCAGTAAGGGTCCAGAGAATGTCTACGCCGTACGTGGATCACAAGCTGACCTCACTTGCATGGTGACAGATCAGGGCCCACAAGAGTATGTCCTCTGGAAGAAGGTGACTACTTTGGTGTTTGAGAGTGTCAAGTGTATAATTCGAGTCATTTTAAAATGCGAATAAATGATATTTCACAAGTTTTAACAACACACATACAAAACCAGATGACTAGTTTCTGCAAAGAAAGCGAGATTGTCATCCGATTAACGTCAACAAAAACAAGATGACAGAAATCGATACAATCAAATTATTTAAAAAAAAAAATCCAATCACGACACCAGGCGAGAAAGAGTGGACAACACAAAACATCATGCCTATTCGCCAAATCATTCAATATGATTATGGATTCACACAAAGGAAATCATTCACGGTAATAAAGGCGAAAAAGATTGTTTTTCATACCGAGTATTTTGCATACTGTACGTCGGAATCTGTTTCAGGTGTCAGATAACAATTTTCCAGACATGATATCATACAACGACTGGAGTCTTAACAACTCCAAGTATCACGTCAACATAAGGTACGGACGTTACCAACTGTCTATACGAAGTGTGGCTCAATCGGACGAGGGAGAATACGAATGCCAGGCAGGCGGTGACAACAAGAGGGCAACGCTAAATGTGTCAGGTAACCTAATTGATTCGAAAACATTTTTCGAACACTTTTTTCAAATAATATAATGTAATCAGACAAAGCTATAGACGGACATGTTGATAATAACACACCCAGGAATTTGATACTTTTGAATTAAACAACAACAACAACACAATAAACAACACCACCATCTAGACCAAGGCGGAAGAGACCTGTCATGTCGTAAGATTTAGTGTTCAGTAACATGGCTTCACGGAAAATCCCTAATCCAGGAAAATAAATGATACTTGATAGTAATTACGCAATTCCATTCCAGAGTCATGTCTAAAATAAAGATGCCGTGTTAAATCCTCGCGAGAGGGTGTTGCATTTTATATAGAAAAAAAAGAGAAATAATCAACCGGTTCTTTGCAAATATATAAGCATGAAACAAACCAAAATTGTTCATATTTCAGTGCCTGTGTACAATATGTCACTAGAGTGGGACCCTGCGAAGCCCCTACCACGTAATTCCATGGTCAACCTCACCTGCCAGACCTACCATAGTAAACCACCAGCTGATATCACCTGGCTGTTAGGGGGTAGGAATGTATCTGAAAATGCTGAGTATAACAAGACCTACAACGACACAGATGGTATAATGCGTTTGTAGATGTATTTAAGAGCTTTCAGCCATTCTTTTATCATTTGTTTGTATCAAAATATATATTTCAGATTCGCTATTGATTCAGAAATTAAAGAATGGAAATCATCCAAAATTTTAATCACTGGATAACAATAGTACCGTTCCTTTTCACCGTTCGGTGTAGGTTTATGCTTTAAAATATGTACAAGATGGAACTATTTCCGTGGTGGTGTCGTGAAGCCCAACAAGTCTTTCGCAGCGAAAAAAATAAATTTGTTTTTTAATCAATAAATCAGCTCAGATGTTCATCTGTGATCTTGAGCGGGTCAAAAGGTATCGTGAGCACAATTTATACGACGGAGGCTCTCTGTTTTTGTTTTCTTATACAGGATTCGGCGATGTAACCAGCGTCATGCAAGTTGATACAGGTTCGGGAGTGGCTGGTATGCCGTATAGGTGCATCGCCCTTGTCCCAGGACAGAAAATAGAACATGCGCCATATTTGGTAGAGTACGTGACGATAGTTGGCTTGCCATGTAAGTAAAGTAAAACGCCGGAGTCTAAGACGAAAGTGTTTTGGCAAATAAATCTTAGTACTAAGTTTTCCCCAATTTGATGGCAAAGCCGGAAACGAATCTGCCTCTGCATGTTCAAATGCCCGATGATGATGTAGACATGCGTTTAGTAGTGAAACAATACATCAGGAAAACATGTCCGTGTAAGATGTGCCCCCTTATACCCCACTTTTATGTAGTAAAACTGGGGTATGCAGGGGTATATCTATTTGTCTTATTTTTGCTCTAAAACATAGATTGTAGGTACTCGTTAGAACCGCCTCGGCGAGGCGGTTCTAACGTGTACCCACAATCTATGTTTTGAGCAAAAATAAGTAAAATATCAGAATTTTTCTACTAAAAAAAATCATTTTTTACAACTTAAAAAATCTCTGTATATTGCATGGGCAAGTTTTCGTAATGTCTTGAACGAACCAAATTTAGAACCATGCCATGAGGCACTAACAACAGCACGTTAGCATTATGTTTGGTAGTTAAGATTACGTTCATTTTGTAACCTGCCAACTTTGGGATTTTCCCAAAAGGGATTGCATTTGAGTGAACCATACCCGGGTCAGTTTTTGCCTGTTACAAATGTGTGAAATCATCGATACATTATCTTCTTTTTCAGCAGGAGGGAGTAGCAGGTGGGATGGCGCACTTGTTAATGTGTTCCTCTTTGTAATAACAGCGACTAACATTTTATGGAATGTCATCACCTGAAGACTTCTCGTGGAACTTCATATTGTGACTTTAATGCACCAAGTTCGGCCTACTTTAACTGAATTCTGAAATTTGATTGTTGCCCCCTTCTTACTGACGTCTTGATAGCAAATCATGTATATTTGGAACCAAAATAAATATTTTGTTGATGAATATACATTTATGTTTAATTTAACACCATATTTTAAAATTGTGCATTAAACCATACACTTTGGTAATTTTTGTTTGTCGTTGATCATCTCTAATGACCTCAAAAGAACTGTCCAGAGGGGAACACTGACGTCCCCCCACCACCAAATTTTAAAATACGTGTCACTTTCTGTTTGCCGAAGTAAATGTCCCCCCATTCTCGACAGTATTGTCAAAATGTCCATCAAGGGCTGCCACGAGTGGGATATTGGTCCCTACAATTGCCTGGACGTCCGCACCTCTCTGTAAACGCTGGCCTTTTAATGTAAACTTCCATAGAATAAACTGGCAAGAAGTATGCTGCACATTTAATGTTTCTTCGGCTTTCTTTTGACCGTTGCTGTGTATACTTATTAATGCTTCTAAGCTGAATTTGTTCTTGTGTGAAGGTCTATGTTCAAATTTGATAAATATGCCACAAAGGGGACTATTACAAAAATTTATCTTATCAACAGTGTCTGTTTTTAAAATTTCCTTTTATCTAAATGTTGCGGTTCAAACGGGGTTCAGTTCTTTTTCCTAAACGTTTGCCGGTGAAAAGCCAAATTGACAATATCACCATCATTGGATGCCACTATGGGACAAGACCAGTAGGGATTTATCCCATGCTCTCACAAGAGACATGAACTTACACAATCATTCAGTGATATTTGCATGGGTGTATTCTGGCCGGGAAAGCTATGTAAATAGACATTTCAATATGTGGGTGTCTAAAATGCCATTAAGTGTTGAACTCTGCTACGCCTATTCTGTAGGCTATTTGGCTCTTTCTTTCAGACCTTTGTAAAGCAATATTGATACGTCTAAATACTCTTCCCCGTCAGAGATTGCCATTTTAATTTTTTTCATTCATTCTATCTGGTGCAAATGTGTAGTATCTAGATTAATATTTTTTTTATAAATACAAATCGGACCTTTCTCATGATACATGCAACAATGATGGGGTCTGCATGAGGTGGAGAAGGAAACATACATTGTACCTCGGCATGCCAAAATTATGCCTTTGGAATCACCGTTTTCGGTATTCCACTTGTTTTCGCTGGCTGCGAAACCTCACTGCACTACGACACAAAGCCACTGGGTATACACATTGATTTACAAATTAGTTGTTAATAACAGCTGAAGGTCTGGATCTACGTTTTCGCCTGACGACAGCCAGATAAAATACTTTTCGGTGGCTTATTTAGTTTAACAATATGGTTGGTCACACCTGTAATGCTGCGTTTACACAATGTTCCCGGCGACCATGGCAGCCCCGTTTGCTCTAAACGTAGCGTGCCGAGGATATTTAGTCATATATTTCTCTGTTTTCAAGATCTATTACGTCTTGTTAAGTTTTCTTACGCTGTATATCCGTAACAAGCTGTCACGGGTAGTGATAAGCCGGTGTGTCACGAAGGCGCTTTAAGGTTATTCACGACCTATCGCGAGTATTAGATAATTTTATTACGGCCTGTTACATCAGTTGCGTTTTGACCAAGGCGTAATTTAACACGCTTTTTCGTTCTGCCAAGGTCTGCTACGGACGAAACGTAGACACCGTGCAATTTAAAGCATTTTTGTGACTTTTGTATAAGAATAAGCCCTTTGAAATAATAACAACCGCGCTCCTCACCAACCGATGCAGAGTTGATTAAGAATGCGGGGGGGGGGGGGGGGTTATTTCTAGTGACTGCTCCAATTCGAAGGAACTTGTCCCCATGATATGCCACTTTATATTTTTAAACTTCACGCGCCGTGATAACCGTAACATAACGTGGCATAGGTTGTATTGCAGAAAGAAGTCAACAACGTCAAAGGCCGTAACAAACCGTAACTGAACGTGTTGAGTGTTCCGTAGGTAACGGAACGAGACGTGAGACGACCGCGATCAAACGTAACCGAACGTGAAGGATCCGTAGCTTGCCAGGTATTCACCGTGTGAGCTTCCCGTTGCACTACGGTACGCATCCAAGTGTCGCTACGTACTGTTACGTGCTGTCATGGTGTGTTACGTTCAGCCCGTTTTATCACGACCCACAACGTTTCGCAATTCCGCCGCGATTGCCATGGCAGATTTTTAAACCGACGGTGTCCACAGTTATCACGGCCTGATGCGCGTTTGCCTCTGTGTTGCCTCACTTTTATCCCGTTTTGATCACAGTGGTCTGAAACGTGGCTGCCGTGAACATAGTGTATAAACGCCATTCTTGAGCGCCGGGAACATAGTGTATAAACGCCATTCTTGCGAGATCAGACGATACAGGTCTCAGCTTGATCTCTCGCATTTGACGCTTTGAACTGTGGGATATAGCCGATTTTGGCTACAGACGACACACGAAGAAAGCTGGGGCATCCCGCATGAATTTCCCAGATCCCATTGGCCAGCTGCGACAGGTCAGTGCGTCAGCGACAATGGTATAAACGCTACATATAAGTAAGTGGTATGCAGCCGGGTACATATGCTGGTTCACCCTATTACTGGGGTACTAAACGCTTTTGGCACTGCTAAGACACAGAGTTTAATCATTTGATCTATATGTGTCTTCAAAATCATGAAGTCAACATAAGGCATGTAAAACAATAGAAAAGTAACTGATGTCGGATTGCTAGTGATTTTGGTCAAGCAGAGTATGCCTCGTCCAATTTGTTTCATAGAAATGAAAACCTAACGTTAACCGGTGTATTTATATATGCTTGGGTAATTTTCTTAGCGTTGTACATTTTGTAAAAATAAAAACCACAAAAGGAAAAGAAAAGATAGCCAGAAATTATGAAAAAAGTGAATGTTCCCTCTCTTATAAAAAAATGGAGTTCTGCTTCAAAGTAAGTGGTATGTTGCATTTTCCCGCGTTTTTCTGTCTTCACCAGAAGAAAGAGGGGGTAGAGGAGAATATGGGTCAGCCACACGTTACTCTTTTTCTCCTAAAGCTATAATAAAATCCTAAAATACTTACTACTCACCCTTGGTTTTATCAAACACATTCACGACCCGCCCTGCATTCGCTTTCATTATTTTATTTTGAATAGAAAGCTCCTACACAATTTATCTTTTTCTCGCATTTGAAAATTATGATGATAATAATGTAGTAAATGTTAGTGATTAATAAATGCACACAAATCACTTGACGAGCAAAACGAATATAAATAATTAAACGCGAACATCCGAAAAATATAAATTTCAAATTGAAATACACTATGTTTGTTACCATTCTTACAGTGGCAATGCAATGATAGTTTGTGGTTTCTAAAAGTGTCAAAACCATGAAAATGCACACATTTCGAGAAAGCACGTGATTGTGAGAAGACTTCATGACAAAGATGGTAAGTAATAGTATGTTGACACGCAACAACGCTCCGTGTCTATTGCCTGAAAAAAAATACAACCGTGAACAGAGAGCCGTATAAAATATAGCCCATTAACGTTTTACACCGGTTAACGGTATACACCGGTTAACGGGTGAGTCACCATACATAGTATACAAGGGCGGATACCAAACGTCTTGACTCTTGCGATTTCGTGAGTTTCTGTCCACTTTGGTTTCTATCAATTTAAAATGGCCGCCTCCATCAGCAAACGTATTGTTTATGTTGGTTAGTAAATGTTTTTGTTTATCGATAATAAAGCGTCAAATAAGACTTTTTAATTTCTTTCATCATTTGAAATTTGTTAAGTTTGATATGTACTTGAGACAATCGTGTTTTCATTGTTCTTAATAGTCGGTTCTCCAATGTCACATATTTTCGCGACAGGTTTGGAAACAGACTAGTGTCTAAACACCATCTTACAGAAACTGCATTTTTCAAAATATCACTTTTCTGAAAACCCTCAAGTTAAATATGACCATGTCACCATTTTGCATTCCATAAGTCTTAAAAAGTGCCACAAAAAAATCTAAAATCGGTTAAAAAATAAGATTTTATGCCAAAAAGTAATTTTGGATAGGGCTTTTTGCTTGTAAAAAGTAACCATTTTCCCAGAAAAAAATCTGAATTGATTATTTTTCATTTAAAATGCACCATACCAAAACAAAATTGTATTGTATGCATAGCTGAGCACCAAACTCTTAGAATTACCTGAGGTGATGATCAGAAATTGATCAACTCAGTATCAGAAGATAAAAATTATTCCACAGATTTGCTTGATTATCAATTTTCAGGTGTATGGATTACCTCCCTTGCATATGCAAAAAGGCCTATTCAAATTGATTTTTGGGCATAATTATTGTAGTAGTGAACCGATTTTCAAAATTTTTGCGGCACTTTTTAAAACATTTGGGTTGCAAAAAGATGACGTAAACATATTTTTCTTGTAGTGTTTCACAAAAGTGAGATTTTGAAAAATGTTTCTGAAAGATGGTGTTCAGACAGAAGACTTATTCACTCGGCTGTTGTTAACAATCTCTTTGTGCAATTTGACCTTGGCATTCTGAATGTTACACACAGCCTTGTGTCCATGCATAAAACAAAATAAAGAAAATATGCTGTTATAAACAACATTGTTCAGTAGCTTAATTAGTAAGCATGTAAATCCAATTAAATTATGTAGAAAAAAAAAAACAAGTCCATCTGATAATGTTACAAAACACAGAAGAAATTGGCAACACACAATTCTGAAACAATTAGATGGTTAACCATTAGTATTAGTTCCGTGGTTCACAGCTTTTCTGGTTCATTGTTTATTGCTTCCAGCACCTCCTTAAGTGCTCTGTAGCAATATGCGATATTAACTAGCAAGGTAAACAATCAGGTGCTTACAATCACTGGATCAGACCGGAATGGACCAGATCAGATGTAATTACCTAATCTGACCAAATTTTTATTGATGTTAAAATTTTCTCTAGCTTTTCAGCCAGTTAAACAACCTAGCCCTTTGAGCAACTTTGTGGGTGGTCGTAGGTGTTCTTTCCTTATTTAGAGTAATTAATTTGACGGCTAGCTGCTAGGTCCATATTATAAGATTCAAAAATACTAAATATATACAAAACCATGCCAAACTATGCAAAGCGGACTCAAAACGACCTCAAAATATTTGTTTGACCATTTAAACTTTTCTGCCATCAGCATATTTCAAAACGATTTATAAACATCAATCAACTAACAGCATTCAATCTTTCTCCATACTAAAGAGAAACCAAACAAATCAATGGTTAGTAGGTTTTTCTTCAGTATGTGTACTGTAGATTTGGAGAAGTGGATTTTCAGTCCTGGTATTTTTTTAAGTTCATTTTTACCCTCACAATAAGCACTGAGCACGTTTTGTATGATGACATGCCATGACATTTTCAAGTGAATGCATATGAAAGTCATAAATAAAAGGGAAATTTAGGTCCCATTCAGTAATTATGTTGTATCTGGTGATTACACACTCGGTAGACAATCATGTGACTAAAATTATTTTGTTTGTGTATTATAGTATTCTGACATAGCCAGTAAGCATTTTGGCCATAATTTTCTTAAAACAGAGTGAAATTTCAAGGGGTAAAGTGCACATTCCCTGAAACGCTACCCTCTAAACTGTTACCCAACAGTCAACTTGATGCACAATGGAGTTTATTTAATAGACTACCCCGAGCAACTTCAGTGTTAAAATATAAATCCACTTGCTCGGGGTTATCTATTAAACTATTACACTGCCATGTAGGGCACTATAAGCTGACAAGTCACCTTTACCCATTCTGTGAATCTTATGCCAGCCACACTTTCTTTATTTGAGCCACCTCGTGGGAAAACCAACAATCTGCATATGTGAAAACAAAGGGCTGGCACAGATCAGCTTCGCAGTAACTGCGAAGCTGATCAGCGCCTTTGTTTTCGCTACTCGGATAGTACACTTTGTCTTCTTCTTAAATCCGAAATTTCAAGCTTCTAGGTGGCTTCTGTAGCGTAATAGGCCAGTTTGTGTCAGACCTGTTCGGAAACCACATTCAATTTGTTGGTTTTTCCACGAGGTGGCTCATTTCCCCTTCAATAAGACAACTTTTGAAAAGAATTTCTTTTTTCTTTTTTTTTTTTTTTTTTTTTTTTCTTCGTTCAAGGTGGTTTGTCAGAAGAAGTTGATGAGAAGATACTACATGCTGCTTTTGTTCCTTTTGGTGATGTAACAGATATAAATATACCACTAGACTATGAAACAGGTAGGGCCAAAATTAAAATTATATTTGTTTCCCCTTAACCGACCGACCCTAAAAAATTTTATTGCAATTTTTCATACAAGATTATTTTTATTATTTTTTTTTATTTTTATTATTGTTAATTACAGAGGGACAAAAATTTCATGTTTTAGACGGATACATTGAATTATTGTCTGATAATGCTTTCAATGATAGCCTTCTAGCCTAGTTCTAGGTAAGTATTATTTCTGCAATCAAGTTTTAGCTACATTAGAACAACTAAAAACAAATTTCAATCTATATGAAACCTGAGAAAATAAAAATAAAATAATATTCCGACTGACCGACCCACACCTGAGAAACAGGGTCGAGTAAGGTGAAACAAAAATATTTCTAAGGTTGGCCTAGAGACATGCTCTCACAGACACAATAAGGCTGACCTAAAAGTATTTGGTTTGTTGTTCACCAACTGGCCCATCAAATTCATTTTGCAGGTTCGATCCAGGTCTTCTCCAGTCTGTTGAAAGAGACTTTAAACCAAGGTCCCATCTCCATATGACCTTAGCAGTTAAGCTCTTGGTGGGATGTTAAACCCCAGATCAACCAACCAATCAACAACATTTGCCCTTTACACGATAATTATTTGGCTTTATTATTATTTTTTTTTTTGCCTTTGTTTATCTTTTTTTTTTAACAATTTTACTAGACTAGTATGAAGTGTGCTGTTCAGAGACAGTAAGTAAAAGCATATATGAGCCGCGGCGCAACAAAACCGGTCTTCGGGGTTTCCGACCAGGTCTGACACAAACCGGCATGTGCAACTACAGCATATGAATAGAAGCTTTAAATTTTGGATTTAAGAAGAAGAGGAATTGTACTATCCGAGTAGCGAAAACAAAGACACTGATCAGCTTCGCAGTTACTGCGAAGCTGATTTGTGCCTTTGTTTTCGCATAGGCAAAAATCTGGTTTTTTCACGATGTGGCTCATATATTTCCCAACATACTGACATAGCCTGAAAAGTTTGGTCAGTAAACAGCAAACACACTTATTTCTAAGATTGGCCTTGAGAGCTGACGCAAACCTGCCAATGGGGTTACTTAGAGAATCTGTCATAAAAATTAATCTGAGTTGTACACTAGAGTACAGCCTAAGAGGTTAACTAGACTTAACTTGAAATTAAAAACGATTGTACAATCTTAACCTTTAAGTCTTCTCTGATTGCTACATTTTATTCTTTGTTTTGGCAATCTTGCAGAATTGATGATTATCAGTTTCTTATAGCACATAAAGAGAAGTCTCAGATTAAATGAGACCCAGCTGTTTGTGAGAGGAGACCATTTTTGTTTCTCCAATTTTCTGTAACATCAATAAACATGATAAACACTGTACTAATATGCACAAGAATTTTCATAGCAATTCATGTCTGAGGGATATATATTCATGATTAGGCATGTCTACTTTTTAAGATTTGGATTCTCATAGGATTATTCCTGTAGTCTTATATCCTTTCAGAAAAACACAGAGGCTTTGCATTTATTGAGTTTGAGCTAGCAGAGGTAATTTGCATATTCCTTCTTGAATTTATTACAGACTGAATTAATATAATGCTAATGACAAAGCAAAATAAAAGTGAAAAAAGTGTTGTTTTATATATATATATATATATACTGGCTGGTAAAAAGTAATTAAAAGAAAAAAAAAACATTTAAAAGGTTTACTTTCCTATTTGTGCAGAGTATATCCATACTTTTAAATGCAGGGTATCATCGCCTTTGGTTAAGCATGTAGATGTAGATAATGTATAAATCAGAAAATATAAAAAAAAAAGTTTTCTCTTGTTGGTTTACATGTACAGTTCTTACGTGTAAGTCATTCTGTGATTGGATTTTAACCCAAATTACAGGCTTTCTAATGACTGCCATGACTGGGCTCTGTTGATCATTGATCATATGAGCAGCATCATGAGAAAACCGGATTTTTGCTTAGGCGAAAACAAAGGCACAGATCAGCTTCGCAGTAACTGCGAAGCTGATCAGCGCCTTTGTTTTCGCCTCTTGGATAGAACAATTTCTCTTCTTCTTAAATCTGAAACTTCAAGCTTCTAGCCTTGTTCTGAGACTATACAGGCTGGTTTGTGTCGGACCTGGTTGGAAACCCCGAAGACCGGTTTTCTCACATCGCGGCTCATAATTTATGATCTTTTCTTAATTTTCCAGGATGCCGCTGCAGCCATTGATAATATGGTAAGGATTCTGGTAAAAGAGATTATTTGGCAAAACACAAGACAAGTTTGTGTATTTGTTGATTCGACACATTAACAGATGACTTACATAATTTTTGATGATTTTACAAAACACATGGCTTTCATAATTTATGATAATTTGAAAAAGTTTGCTATCACTAGCAGTTAGTGTTTGAGACTAACAACCATCAGTGTTTGAGACTAACAGCCATCAAAAATGTTAAAAAAAAAAAACATATAATAAAATACTGGGAAATGAGCTATAAATCACAGGGAAATGAACTAAGGGAAAGGTTTCAGTTTATTACTTTTCTTATTCTGAATTTTAGTGATTATTTAATATATAGAATAATTGTACACTGCATGAAAACCTCGATTTACGCGAATTTACAAACATATGCAAATATTTGGTAAATTTATGGAATTACATGCGCTAATCATTTACAATGGTTTCTTCATAAAAGTAAATGTATCAAAAATTTACTGGTGCTTGCATATTAATAAAATACTTGGCAAATGTTGAGTCGAAATTTGCTGGGAATTTACATGACAGGTAAATGTTGCGATGAATTTGACTTTTATTTTCTTGCGTTGTTTTGCATGTGTAAACATTGACATTTGCAATTATTTTACATATTCTATGTGTGCCTTTAGCTTGCCGCATTTACCAAGGCATGCATATCATTGAAATGTCAATATTTGGTATCTGATTTACGTATCTTCCGTAAATGCGAATGTTTGTCGCTTTTGATAACGTTGTTTGCATGTCCAAAGACTGGCATTAGCAATCATTTTGCATACCCTATGTGTGCCTTTAGCTTGCCGCATTTACAATGGTATGTATACTATTGGCTATGCCTAAGTTTGATAGCTGATTTACGTATCTTCTGTAAACGTAAATATTTGTTTCGTTTGGTTGCGTTTTTGTACATGTTCAAAGACTGGCATTTGCAATCATTTTACATATCTTATGTGTGCCTTTAGCTTGCCGCATTTACAATGGTATGTATAATATTGGCAATGCCAATATTTGATTACTTATTTACGTATCTTCCGTAAACGTTAATCTTTGTTGCTTTTGATTGCGTTGTTGTATATGTTCAAAGACTGGCATTAGCAATCATTTTGCATACCATATGTGTGTCTTTAGCTTGCCGCATTTGCAATGGTATGTATACTATTGGCTATGCCTAAATTTGATAGCTGATTTACGTATCTTCTGTAAACGTAAATATTTGTTTCGTTTGGTTGCGTTTTTGTACATGTTCAAAGACTGGCATTTGCAATCATTTTGCATACCTTATGTATGCCTTTAGTTTGCCGCATTTACAATGGTATGTATAATATTGGCTATGCCAATATTTGATTACTTATTTACGTATCTTCCGTAAACGTTAATCTTTGTTTCTTTTGATCGCGTTGTTGTACATGTTAAAAGACTGGCATTTCAAATCATTTTGCATACCTTATGCATGCCTTTAGCTTGCTGCATTTAAAATGGTATGTATACATCTAGCTATGTCAATATTTGATGGCTGATTTACGTATCTTCCGCAAACATTAATGTTTGTTTCGTTTGGTTGCGCTGTTGTACATGTTCAAAAACTGACATAAGCAATCTTTTGCATACCTTATGCAAAATATAACAGATTTTTCGAATTATTTGATGAATATTCATTTCTAGCATCGCCCGTGGTATTTAAATTTAGGTTTCATGTTCAGTGTTGGCATTGGACGGTGATAGAGTTGTATATGTAATGATAGTCTAATCATAATTATTAGTTTCGTGATTAGACCATATTTAATCATATGATATTCTGTTCGACAAATTATTATACACTTTCGAGTCTGTTGTGTGACCAGAACCGCCTGATGATGACAGTTTTTCTCATGATAAGGATCAAAACGAAACATTCGTTTTCCCTCCACGTTTAATTAAACAGATTTGCAGACAACATATGGGGTTCGGTCAGATAATTAATCAAAGGTGCAGGGGAATGATAAGCTACATGTATGAAGTCTCAGTCATAATTTATTGATATACAAGCAAACACAATTTACATAAATCAACTTTTTGGCAACACGAATAAATACAGTTTCAAAGAGTCCTGTACATGCATTTTGCTTACAAATGTCTTCATTGTAGCAAAGATTACACTCTATGCAGTCTTGGTGAGCTACTTGGTAACTTGATTGCGTAAAAATTTCGAAAACAAAACAATGTTACAATGTTGCATTTTATATAATTATAGTTTTTATTTTCGCCAAAGAAACATCAAAAATAATATAGTTAGAACAGATTGTTTTCAAATTGAATATAACTGCATCTTATAAAAATTTCTTTAAAACAACCCTAAAAAATAAACAACGGCAACAACAAATTTTAAAACGAAACTTTACAGTTATTAAACTCAAAAGTTATAAGCACGCCCCTATTTTTCATTGAATATTGCTAACCGAATATTTTTCGACTATGCCTGAACTTTTTTGCAGAAAGTACATTTCCAAGAGTTAGAATATTAATTTTCCTTAGTTTAAAGTGAACGAATTACGGAATAAATCTGTGTGCAGCGGACCGTGGTCAAATGTGCTGTGCTGTCTTGCATAAACGGTACATTGTTTACGGCATTGAATATCGAACAATTCTGAATGCATTTTATTTGGCTTTATATATTTAATTAACACAAAATAAAGTATCGGTCCCACTGAATCGTAAGCAATCGTACGATTGTCTAATCATAAGATTATTGATAAGACTGCGAATGCATTTATAAAATGTTTTTCATCGTATTGCGATCGTAAGCACAGTGGGACTGGAACTTAAAGTACCGGTCCCACGGAATCGTAAGCAATCGTACGATTGTTAAATCACCAGTTTTGTGGTAAGACTGCGCATGCAAATTATGTAGAATGTTTTCCAGCGTGTTTATGCTTTCTTCATCTGCACATCGGGTCCAAAGAAATGACCCCCACAATCGCATTTTTGGTGATAATGATAACACATAGGTGCTTATTAATACTGTTGACTGTTTTCTTTGGCGTGGACCACATGTGGCCATATAATTCAAAAGCTGTTTCTTGGAGCTTGCATAAATTATGATTCATTATAGACTGGAGAAAGTAGAAACATAAGTAATGGCAGATAGCAAGTTCCAGAGATAATACTTATCAGTCACTAGAAATAGTATTCTATGAATGGGACAGAAGATACACATACCCGAATCTAATGAATATAATGGCCAGTTTATGTATCTACACATTCTGATCAGTGAAAGATCTAAATTGTTGATATCTTAAGCGCAGTGGGACAGGCACTTGAGCAAATAATGACCTAGAAAATTCAGGTTTTCGGTTAGGAATTTTGTTTTAAAGGCCGCTTGTCGCTAATTATTGGTACAGAATTCGCACAGCCCATGAAGAATTCAATGCGTTTACTTACAGACGTCGCGTCAGATGTTCAGGCACAACTTGCGATTTTTCACGGCTCTTGGTGCTACATGTAAAATGCTGCCATTTAATTTTTTTTTTTTTTTTTTTTTTTTTTTTTTTTTTTTTTTTTTTTAAATTTTGATTATATCAAAATAAAGACATTAAAACCATGCAGCTTTTAGACCATGTGCAGGTTTGGTGTGTCTTATGACCTATTAATAAATACCAGTTCTTCACAGATGAATAAGTGCCAATTGTTCTTTGAAAATGAATTATCCGGCACAATTGGATTTTTACAAACTTGATGACGTATATGTGACGTCACGTGACCTCAAATTTGCCATCTTATAACTATACGGCACTGCTGCAGTCTCTCCCAGGCTATGTTGACACGGTCTGATAAACCAAACTTTGCACACCAATGCATTAATGTCTCTACAGATTCGACGTAAATACGCTATATTAGGTCGATTACGTCGACTATGACCATTCAGACAAGCTAGCATCATTGCCAGACAATCAGTGCAACTGGAAAAACTTATGTTTTCAATGAGATAGCAATGTTTTTTGTGCATGGCAAGGGGCAAATTGTTGTCGTGCTCGATATTATTTGCAGTTTTGGATTTTAGTGGAATTGCTATATCTAGGACTGTTAAGTCACATTACAAATTATTTTGATATGAAATTCACAACATAGTTTGCAAACAAACGAATGCTTATATTGTGTCAAAATTGATTAAATCGAATTTTTATAGATATGAAAAACATTTGAATTACAACTTTTGCCTTTTCAAAGCTTTTCGGTGTAGTTATGTCAGTCTGCTCGTGACAGTTTAGCATTAAATGTTTGTTTGTTTGAATTAATGTTAGACATCCCAGACAACAGCTATGATCATGTAGGGATGTGGTCTTCATTTTATGGGACTCCTATACACAAAATTAGAATGTACAAAACGTGCTTCAATCTAACCACCCACAGAAAAAGGTACAAGTAGACAACGATCAGGAAAAGGCGCAATCAGAAAAAAAGATTCCCACTCCAGAAACCGAGGTGGGGGAAAAACTAAATTAACAAGCCAGTAAGAATATATGTACGGATTAACTTGAGCAAGCTCCACCTGAGCAGTTAACCAGTAATCCGATGGTCAGTCAGTAGCGTACATGTATATGCTTTCACTGAAGACACAAACAGCCCATCTATTTCTTTAGGCCTCAAAGGGCGGCGGCCATATTCCCACCATATATTGTGCCGGACGCGGCTTTCACTTTACCAGTAAATGTGACGGATATGCGGTATAACAGCTAAGAGAGTTTCGTTTAACTCCCTACAGTACTGGTAAATACCTAGGGAGCAATGGCTCCGTCCCGACATGACTGAAAAAAATTGACTGAGACGTTAAACCTCGATATAAACAAACAATTAAACCGGGATAAACCAGGCAGTTAAACCGGGGCAGCGATAACAAGGCTCCATGTACATCATGTTTCATGAAATGCTTTTGTTGGACCTGGACGGAAGATCAGATATATGTTTTCAGTAGGATGGCATGAGTCTGTGCAGAATTATATAGAACGTTTCCGCATCTTACTTTGTAGTGATGCTGTACACGACCTGTACATGATGTGTGCTCGCGCGCGCGTGCGAGTATTACAGATTCGACTTAATCGTCGTGGCTTGACCCTGATGGTACCTGATCGTAAAAGGATACTAAAGATTAGGTTTTTGATGCTATCTGAAGGAGAATATAAACATTAGCATCTAATAAAACAAAATTTAAGGCGTATCAAGATGTGGGTATTCAATTTGATAATGTTATGGAATTGTCCGTTTTTCTAATAAATAAATAAATAAATAAATTTATTTAAGAGGATTGTATGTATAGCGTCTCAAAAGACCGTCTTTTAAGATAAAATACATTCCAGTTTCATTTGATTGATGTAGGCGCTAATTAACCAATTAGCTATGCGTCTGGAATCATTCTTTTGATGTGCGCGGAACACATGTGCGTAAACACGCCCGCCTCTTATCTTATCGTATGCTATTCATAAAAGGATTTGAGTAGCTTCAGAAAGGATTGACAACATTTCTTGGAAATCATTTATAACAAACTGCAAGTTTTCGGGAAATATTCGTTATTCGTAGCGTTTAAGCATCATCCGCGTGTGTCTTAAAAAAAAAAAAAAAAAAAAAAAAAAAAAAACTATTGTAACATCGGTGCTAAATTCGTTGTGGAACATGTAGAATTAACATTATGACTCTGCATCTCGGGGTAATGACATTGACAATAGAGAACAAAATTTAATCATCGTTTAGTTCAAACTGTCGAGCATCTTTTAAGTGTAACACGTTTTCGTTTTCATAGTGTTGTCTGTTTGTTTAACGATCAGTTAGCTGGGATATGAAACAAAAGCGTTATTTAATATTTAACATAAATGTCTAGCAAAATTTTGCGTCGACAGGATAGTTATTGACATTATATATGTACGATTCTTCAATGATTTTTGTTACATTTTATTCTCCACAAAACTCGCAATTTTCTAAAATTTATATCCAACATTCTATCGAAATACAATTTAGTTTAATTGCAACTACATTTGTACGTGTAATATTTCAAGTTAATATGTGGGCATTTGCACTCCAATAGGCTCCTTTTTTATTACAAATAATAATTTCATAACTATCAGTCAGTTACATATGAAATTCGAGAGCTGTAAGTTCAAATATTTCAACAAAATAATTCGCACAGGAACGAGTTTCCTCAATAAACCGAAATGCATGTATTGATAAGGATTTGCGTAAAAAATACCATTTCTAATTTATGGCTTGAAGAGGCTACATATTGTTTTGCTAACTCAATGATTCACATATTATATCGTGCATATTTAGTTAACTGTACACCAAAAGGATATTAACTAGTCAAGGACTTTGGTGGCGACAATGTGTTCTGCGGTTTGAAGCACTGGATCGACAATCATGACAGTTAATGGATCTAGGGAAAGAAAAGATGTAATTTGACCAAAATCAATCGCAGGTTCGACCCCTTGCTTCTCCAGTCCGTCGGATGGGACTATAAACCGAGGTCCAGTCTCCATATGACCTTAGCTGTTGGTGGGACGTTAAACCACAATCAAACAACCAAACCTACCAGAAAGCATACCCCACTACCAGATCAAATCATAATAACCCCGATATGCATACCAACCTATGCAAATATATTGCAAATATTACCCTATCATACAACAGCAAATATACTACGTAAATATATTTGTATGCAGTCTGCATATACGTAAGCAAACATGAATATTATATTTATATTTGACACCTGCAAACGTGGTTTATTTTTGTATTTGCCACATGTTTGCATATGTTTGAAAGATACAAATATCTCATTTCTGCAGCCTTTACATAGATATGCAAATCTAGTTCAAGAATAATATGCGCGCATGTTTACATGATTCTGAATTGCGATTGGCATACTTATATTTTTCTTATATTTGCTGCATGTACCATTCATGTTGAAAAATAGATATTTGAAATCAATTTACTGTACAATTTGAATTACATTAAACAAGGCATTTAAAAGGATTCACATACGTAGTAAAGGTTAACATGAACGGGAAATAGCATGCTATGCAAATATTTGGTAAAACGTTTAAAGTAAACAATAAAATTTGACAAAATATTTACGTACTGCACGATACGGGTTTGAATCTTATAATGCATTTAACATATGCACAGGTCGCACACAATTAAGTAAATGCGGCAAGCTAAATGTGCGCCACCATCCGTATACTTGTGTAAACACAGACATTTTCCATAGGCAAATGTAATGCGCATGAACTTCAAATGAAGTCAAATATGAAGCAAGCCTTAGTAAATTCTGGCATTTCAGTATGTTTGCAACACTTTTACTATGGTGCCTAAATCGACTTTTTCATGCAGTGGTATATATTGTACATGTATGTTTATAATGCTCATTTGCCATAATTGCTTATTGCTTAATGAAGTGTTTATATTTTGTAAACATAATGCATGTCATCAAACTAAAACACATGATATGAGCCGCCTCATGGGAAAACCAACAATTTGCATATGCGAAAACAAAGGTGCAGATCAGCTTCACGGTAACTGCGAAGCTGATCACGCCTTTGTTTTCGCTACACGGATAGTACACTTCCTCTTCTTCTTAAATCCGAAATTTCAAGCTTCTAGCCTGCTTCTATAGCTGTACAGGCTGGTTTGTGTCAGACTTGTTCGGAAACCACATTGTTGGTTATTTCATGAGGTGGCTCATATATAGAATGTTTTCTACAGAATGATGGGGAGTTGTTTGGTAGAACTATCAGGGTGAACCTTGCCAAGCCACAGAAACTGAAGGAAGGACAATCCTCAAGGGCAGGTAATAACATCATGCGAAAGAATGGGAGCTGGGATGGCCAAGTGTAAAAATGACAGACTATGAAATTTCAGGTCCTGGCTGTGAATCCTACCTATCACAATTTGTGTCAATGAGTAGGACATACTTTACCTTATTCATAATATTGGTTCAAATACCCAGGGAGGATTGTGACTGAAAAAAAAAAAAAAAAAAACGACCATGATTTTCAGGGAGTATGCAGCCCTACGTAGGCTAGGCATCTATGCACAAATATAACAATTAATCAAACATGACTAGTATAGAATATACAGGTTATAAGAACCTGATATTGTGTGTTTCAGTGTGGGCTGAGGACACCTGGTTACAGGAGCATGCAGGGGAGACAATCACAGAACAAGAAAAAGAAAAGGGAGAAAAAAGATCTGCTGTTTCAGACACGGTTTGTAAAGAATTTAGTATTGACATTATGAAAAAGTGTTTATGCATAATTAGCTCCTTTAGGTGCAGTAGTAATAACACTGAGAAATCTTATCATCAGTCAACCTTCAATAGGCTATTCAACATGTTCCAAACTAAATTCAGGCCAAACATATTTTAAATAATAAACCATTTAGAAAATGGACATTTAGCCTAAAGCTGTAATTGAGCCTGTGCATGAGAAATACAACAATTTTGGTCCTGACCAGGTCTGACACAAACCAGCCTGTACAGTCACAAAAGCAGGCTAGAAGCTTGAAATTACGGATTTAAGAAGAAGAAGGATTGTACTATCAGTGCATCAAAAACAAAGGCGCTGATCAGCTGTGCAGTTACTATTAGTAGTGAAACGATTCATCGCGGTGCATCGAAAACCGAGTTCTCTGCCGTCGGT
The DNA here is from genome assembly GCA_964017185.1 of Rugalucina vietnamica. Lineage (NCBI taxonomy): Eukaryota > Metazoa > Mollusca > Bivalvia > Lucinida > Lucinidae > Rugalucina > Rugalucina vietnamica. The sequence goes on from OZ024873.1 coordinate 20,073,496, forward strand.
TCGATTCACGATTCACACCCATGGTGGTTCGGTTCGGTTCGCTCCCATGTTCAGCCAGGTGGGTGTATTCTACTAAGCTTTATCAAAACCAATATTCAAAAGTGATTTGATAAGTATCGGTCGAAGTACCAGTATCTCTCCCTTTAATTAGCGATTACACAGGTGTTTACTTTCTGACTTACATGCAAAATCGGTCATTTACACATCGACATTTCTCCACGAAATCCCAATATCTTCATAAAATTGCTTCTATTATGATATCAACAAATCTTCTGGCTTTCCATTGGTGCAATCCATAGAGAGTTATGTGACAGAATAAGCGAGAAACAAATAAAAGTAATAAACACATATCGGCAAAATTTTCACGCATTTCGGTCGCCATTTTTATCAGCCAGCATGGAAAATTTTGACGGTCATGACCCTTGCTTGCACTTTTGACCAATCAGATACAGTTGTTTTTAATTTATTCATTAAGACGTAGTTTTGAATGAGGAAATGGTGTTTTGTGATGTGTTTAGCCCTCATATTGTTGTTAAATCCGATTTATTTCGTGAGTGACACGGCGCTGGTCGGGTCCACAAATTGCAGACGCATTATAGGCAAGTCGCGCGTAATGCTATTTTAAGTCCGACTAAACCGGTCCGACTAGGTTGCACGCAGTTTCTATAGTTTTATGTGTCAAAAATCTAGAATGCAGATGACAAAATCAGGTGTGTGTTGAGTCTTGTAGTGACCTTGAGAAAAATCTATCGGCCAATGAGCGCTTGTGTTGAATGCAGGCCGCGCTTACTATTGGCTCTCCGCAGATTTAATTGACAGGTGAATTACTGGGCCTGTGTTTGTGTTTTTCATCAACACGTGGTCAAGTGATAATTGATTTCTTTACTGTAATAATTAATTGTCGCGTACAATGTCATAATTTACCGTATTTTTAGGTGTGAATGAATAATGCATGCTGATTATCTGGACAATTACGTAAAGGTTAGACAACGTTTATGATATTATTTACAGTCTGATATGATATGGAACGAAAGCTTGATTGTTCAACTTCCCGAAAGAATCGTATCGAAAAATAATTGAACCGAGGTGTTAGTAATCGAATCGAACCGAATCGAGACTCATCTGTATCGTTTCAGCCCTATTTCTCATGCACTGGCTCATATAATTTAAAATATCCTCCATAAAGTTTTGCAGTTGTCTGTCCTGAAAAAAGTTAATATATCACACCCTTTTGACAGGGTAATGAATCAGCCACAAAGAAGTCTAGGGGTAGTAGTCAGGTGTTCTTAGATATCAAGATTGGTAACAAACCAGCTGGGAGAATAACTATAGATCTCAGACCTGATGTGGTCCCTAAAACAGCAGGTGAGCTTTCCTGATGGGAATTTTCATCAAGCTAGGGGTAAAAATATAAACTGTTTCTAAATATTTGACCTCAGCTGTTGGGCTGTTGGTTGGACATTAAATTAAAAAACAACAAACATACTCAAGTTTTCATGCCAAGATAAATTGGCCGTGATTTTCATACCATTCCTGAAGCCAAGACTTGAATGGTCTAAATCGGTTACGCTAGTTATGTAGCTATATACAAATGTTGAAATCAATCTCCAATATATAAGTTTAAAGAATGGTAACATTATATAAGATACTGATTTGTTTTCTTTCAGAAAATTTTCGTTGTTTGTGTACCCATGAGAAAGGGTTTGGTTTTAAAGGCAGTACATTCCACAGAGTTATACCATCATTTGTATCCTTTCAACTACCACAAACATCCTTGGTTTGATTTTATTCTCAACCTCCAAGGCAACAGTTTTTCAGTCATTTCTGGATATACCCAACACTTTAGTGGGTTGTACTTGTACTGGTAATACTATGGGGTGGGACCAGTACTCCAGGGAATGTCTTGCTCAAGGACACAGCATAATGGAAAGAGGCGTCCAACCCAGGATGTCTTGATTTAGAGTCCTACCCTGTACCACTTGGATAAAGCACTCCGCATAAAGAGTGATATTGTAATTTCAAATGCACATAGGAATAATTTGTGCAGGCATCAGTTGTTTGCCAGGTGCCAGTTGGTTCAAGCTGGAAGCTTCTTCTGCTCAAAATCTACACTTATCTCATTATACATAAACATGCTTTATGCATAATATATACTAAGAAGGTTGTAGTGGCATACTACTGATGAAGAGGTAGGCAGTTACAGTCCCCAGGGAGGGCGGTGGCGTAGTGGTAGACTCCAAATCGAGAGGTCCTGGGTTTGATCTCCACAGGCATCACCCTGATGTGTCCCTGGGCAAGACACATTAACTCCCTACGTTACTGGTTAATTCCAGGAAGCCTTGGCTCCATCCCGACATGACTGAAAAATTGTTGACTGGGACGTTAAGCCCTAACACAAACAAGTTTCAGTCCTATAGTTCATGCGATGTGTCTTTGCGGAAGACACATAAACACCTCATGTCAGACAAGACAAGATTAATTTCTGACAAAGTGTATAACCTTCAAAGATACTTAAAGTACCCATAAAAAGGTAACTCCTTCCATACATTTCTGAAAAATTGTTGACTTTGATGTTAAATCACAAAACATAACTGTAGAACAGATACATCACAGGAGAAGAACAAAATAAGAATTTTGCATTTGTACTTGTATTTGAGCCGCCTCGTGGGAAAACCAACAATGTGGTTTCCAACCAGGTCCGACATAAACCGACCTGTACAGTCACAGAAAAGAGCTAGAAGCTTGAAATTTTAGATTCAAGAAGAAGAGGGATTGTACTATCCGAGTAGTGAAAACAAAGGCACTCATCAGCTTCGCGGTAATACCGCGAAGCTGATCTGCGCCTTTGTTTTTGCATATGCAGATTGTTGGTTTTCCCATGAGGCGGCTCATTTAATGTACAATGTCTATGCTGTATATAACTGATCTTGAAATAAAGTTTGTTTAAACCAAAACATATATCATGGCAAACCATTTTATAAGAATTCAATTCACTGTTTTTTCGCCAGCTCCGACATCCATCAGGCTAAACAGCCTCAAGAGGTGGCTAGCAGTTTGTTTTCAGGATTTTGAATGCTTGGTACCTTAGAACAAAATCAAAGGTGCATTGAACTTAGCATGTTTATACTACTATAAAAAATTGAATTATATATAGATCCTATAATTTGGTTGGAAACGTTTTGAAATATTGCCAAAATGATAAGAAATGATATTAATCCTTAACAAGTTTAAGATGTGTCAAGGAGGAGATTTCACAAACCACAATGGAACTGGAGGAAAATCTATATACGGTTCAAAATTTGAAGATGAAAATTTTACATTAAAACATACAGGGCCAGGTAAGGAAGAAAAAAAAAAAAAATTATCAATTTAGCAGTTTTAGCAAATTGAATTAATACCTGGATCAGTAGATGTTCTTGGACTGTTGGATTGTACTTTTGGAATGTGACGGCTTGGGGTGAAAGCATTAGACGTGGTGCAAGATGTCAAGTACCAGATACCTAGTGCCCTCATATTCATCCCTCTAGCAAGATGCATTTACTCCCCATAGACCCCATGAAACAGATGCTCAGAAAAGCCAGACATACATAACTTGTTGCACCGCACCAAAGATTTTGAAAAAAAGTCAGCATTGCATATTGCTTTAGGCTTGTCTGAGAATTGTGAGAATTTGATTTTTTTTTACCAATATTCATTGAATTTAAAAAAAAAATCTGGTGAAATAGGCCATGATAAAAATGCTATGTTATGGACAACCATAAATTATAGTTGGGGTCATAGTGTATTACAAACACACATTTCTATTTTTTTTTTCTTTTATTTTCTGTTGCATCTGAGTGTATATTAATGTCCTTTATATGAAAATGAAAATAAGTAAATGCCTATCAGGCCTTGAAATCTTCAAATTAAAGCAACAATACATCTATGTAAAAATCCTTTTTCCAATGCCCCTGATATTTTTGACAAAATTCACTTTGACAGTTAAAAAAAAACAACTTATGTTTATTAGAGAAATCCCTGAACTACAAGTGAGCAACAAGATAGACCTTAGTTACTGAATCTATTTTCTTGCTATAAGCATGTGAAAAAGGTGTGAACACCAAGCATCCCTCATCTCTGGACACCAGGACGTGTTCTATAATCTTAAATAGCAGACTACAGGTTGCAACTTAGATGTATACATATTGAGAGATCATGTGTTAGACTGCATAGCCTGATGGAAGCTTTCTGCAATACAGTGGATTCATATCATACTAGTCAGAATTTCTAATGGGCCACAAAGGAATTTTATCAATTTTCTTCAAAGACAAGGGCACTTTAAATAAAAATTCTTTATACTTCATTTGATACCTCCACATATCCACTAAAGTTGCCACTAGACAGCTTAGCACAAATCTGAAATATGCACCAGGATTGCCTTGCTAAACACAAGTAGGTTGTTGGGTAATATTTTAACAGTTTGTCCATCAGCAACAGAATGTAAGTTATCTTTCGATATTGGTTGCTAATATTTTTTCCAATTGTTTTCTGTCATTTTGACGAAGTTTCCGTCCTAAAATCGAATATTATGACATATTTAATTAGAAACTTTGAAACGGTGTCATTGTAGTTACTCCAAAACATGTTTAACCGTGCACTGTCATTTTATGCGCTCAAGGGACTTGGATCATTTGATGTTTGGAACTAAATGTATATTTTTTACATTCTGGGTGTTATAAAAGTAAGTGTTAACAATGAAAAATCTGCGTTTTTAACAAGCATCATATAATATTCCGACATTATTCAGATCTCCCATGGAACATCGTGTGTTCGGTGGGGGTGGGGTTGAGCAAACACGGCTATGGGAAAATGCCGCTGACAAAGGCATATGTTTTGGCCCTCGGAATATTTCATAAGGTTCACTGTACGTCTACATGCACAAAATTTGAAGGATAAACCCATCGGTGGTGATATATAGTCCGTGATTCGGATTACCTCCATACAATTCGCTTTGACTTCAATTATGCATAGACTTTCACGCTCCAGTGGTCACAGTGGCATGCTTGATCAAAATTGAAAACCGTTGCAGTTGATGAGGAACTAAATTGGCCTCAAGATAGTACTAAGTTTATAAATCTCAAATCATTCATGTGTGCATGAGCAGCAATTTTCATGAACTTGATCCGGAATGGGTAGAAAATTGTATGAGGAAAACTTTGCAAAAAATTTACTGCTCTTAATCGATGAAGAGTCTGTCTAATATAAGATGTTAACAGTATTTTCAGAGTAATTTTAGTTTTGAAGAAAATTGATTAAATGTAAGTGGCTGGTTAGAACCAAAAAACAAATATATTATTATTTTCCATTTTGGATGTCAAATTAAGTCCAATACATAAATACAGATACATAAAAACAACCCACTTAAATGAATACATGTATATAACACTGATCATTTCTGCTTTGGGATGTAAATTTTTATGCTCATCATGAAAACTTGCCCATGCAAGAGAGATTTTTTTCAGCTGAAAAAAAAAAAAAAAACTGAAAATGCTATCAGAAATTTTTTATTTTTTATACTTTTGCTCAAAACATAGATTGCAGGTACACGTTAGAACCACCTCGCTAAGGCGGTTCTAAGGAGTACCCACAATAAATGTCTTTGAGCAAAAATAAGAACATAAGGTATTCCCCTGCAAACCCCAGTTTTTCAATATGAAAGTGGGGTTTACATAGGTATGCAAGTCAAGGTCATGGGTCATAGATTTTGATAGATTTAGTGGCAAAGCACAAGTCAGGCGAGCTATGCTGTCCTGTGACAGCCCTTATTCTTTTAGTTTTGAATTTTGTAAACATAGGGATGTCATGACATCAAGAAATGGAAATGTACTTTAAAAACACTGAAGTAAACAACTGGGTCTTACAAGTATGGGTGATTTGTCTTAACCTATTTTCCTGGAAAGCCTCAGACCTGGGTGGTTAACCGGTAATCATATTGTTCATCAGTGGGCTATAAGCTTTGACTGGAGACACAATCAGTCCACCATTTTGCTCTATTTTCTTTATAAATAAATTTTGAAATCGAAACTCAGACACCAGGTGGGAAAGAAGGTACAGTAGAGAACATTACAAAAAAAGTTTCATCAGGAATGAACCCTGCCACTCTTAACTAAATTAAATTATGTTAAAGCCCAGAACATGCTGACAATCATGACCATCACAAACGTAGCCACACTCACATGACCACTTGCAGATGTGTGGTATTCCTTTGGTAGAACTGATAGATATGCCTCAGCACAAACTTGAATCTTAGCATTGTCTGGGATAATTGCAGCCTTGTTTTCTGTGTCGGCAGGATACACGTTCCTGTTAGTTGCATCATTGCCCATACCAGCTACATTGTTGCCCCTGTTAGTTGCATCATTACCCATACGAGCTACATTGTTGCCCCTGCTAGTTGCATCATTGCCCATACCAGCTACATTGTTGCCCCTGTTAGTTGCATCATTGCCAATACCAGCTACAACATTGTTCCTGTTAATTGCATCATTGTCCATACCAGCTACATTGTTGCTCCTATTAGTTGCATCATTGCCCATACCAGCTATATTGTTGCCCCTGTTAGTTGCATTATTGCCCATGCCAGCTACATTGTTGCCCCTATTAGTCACATCATTGCCCATACCAGCTACATTATTGCCCCAATTAGTTGCATCATTGCCCATACGAGCTACATTGTTGCCCCTGTTTGTTGCATCATTGCCCATACCAGCTACATTGTTGCCCCTGTTAATTGAATTATTGCCCATACCAGCTACATTGTTGCCCCTATTAGTCACACCATTGCTCATACCAGCTACATTGTTGCCCCTATTAGTTGCATCATTGCCCGTACCAGCTACATTGTTGTCCTTGTTAGTTGCATCATTGCCCATACCAGCTACATTGTTGCCCCTGTTAGTTGCATCATTGCCCATAACAGCTACATTGTTGCCCGTTTTAGTTGCATCATTGTCCATACCAGCTACATTGTTGCCCCTGTTAGTTGCATCATTGTCCATACGAGCTACATTGTTGTCCTTGTTAGTTGCATCATTGTCCATACCAGCTACATTGTTGCCCCTGTTAGTTGCATCATTACCCATACCAGCTACATTGTTGCCCATGTTAGTTGCATCATTGCCCATACCAGCTACACTGTTGCCCATACCAGCTACATTGTTGCCCCTGTCAGTTGCACCTATGTCCATACCAGCTACATTGGTGTCCCTGTGAGTTGCACCTTTACCCATACCAGCTACATTGTTACCCCTGTTAGTGGCACCTTTATCCATACCAGCTACATTGTTGCCCCTGTTAGTCGCACCATTGCCCATACCAGGTACATTGTTGCCCCTGTTAATTGCATTATTGCCCATACCAGCTACATTGTTGCCCCTTTTAGTTGCACTGTTGCCCATACCAGCTACATTATTGCCTCTATTAGTTGCACCGTTACCCATACCAGCTACATTGTTGTCCCTGTTAGTTGCATCATTGCCCATACCAGCTACATTGTTGCCCCTGTTAGTTGCATCATGGCCCATACCAGCTACATTGGTGCCCATCTTAGTTGGAACATTGTTTCCTGTTTGCTTGAATATAGAGTTAATGAGTCTCTTTTTAGACATTTGATTTGTAGATTCCATTAAGGTCGTATAGTCAGTGTAGTTTAGAGACACAGTTGGGCATTTGCTGAGGTGATAATAGTCAGCAATAGGTGCTACACGCATTGGACATTTTTGTGATAATGTAAGCATGTCTCCATCTAATTGCATGTATTGAATGTATTCTTCTTGAGGGACAGTAGAAATGATCAGTGTTATAGATTCAGTTCCAATTGGCAGTTTGATTTCATTTGCAAGTAGCTCATTAATTCTCTCAACAATAAGACTTTCTTGACATTTTTCACTTGTTTGGAAAACCATACTCATTGAAAATCGTTCTGGTATCATATGTCCATTCACAGCTGCTGTTTTGTTAGAGTATTTAGCAAAGACTACTAGCTCACAAGGTTTGCAATCTCCAAATCCTTGTCCAACTATTTTGCTTAGATTCCTTGCTGCACTATAAAAGTGGAAATCATACCCTGGAGTTGTACTGTTGGCTTTTACCCATACAGGGTGAAACACCAACATCGCCTGAACTCCAAGCATTCTAGTACTTGACAACACCCGCACACACTGTCCATGGACTGGTGTTTGTAACAGAGGGCAGGTCAGCTTTAGGCATCTTTTCTGAAAACAGAATTGAGCTGGTAAATCAATTACCTTTTATTGGAAGTACTCATAAGTTCCATTATTTTCAAAATTAATAAAGTTGATATAACAAAATTTCTTCCTGCAAATCTCATTTTGAGAACCTTATAAACTTGGTGAAAATCAAACATTAGAGAACTGCTATAAAACATTTTTTCCATCAGGAAAACATGTCCGTGATATAAATACCCCCTTGAATCTCACTTTTATATAGCAAAACTGGGGTACGCAGGGGTATACCTATTTTTAGCTCACCTGAGCCGAAGGCTCACAAGGTGAGCTTATAGGATGGCCATGATCCGGCGTCCGTCCGTCCGTCCGTCGTACGTCGTCCGTCGTCCGTCCGTCGTCCACAATTTCAAAGATCTTCTTCTCTGAAACCGCTTGGCCGATCTAGTTGAAATTTTATGTGGAGCCTCCTTGGGTAGTGGCATTTCAAGTTTGATCGCGAAATCCAGGTCACATGACCAAGATGGCCGCCACGACCATATATGGTAAAAACCGCTCAAAAATCTTCTTCTCCAGAACCGGCTGGCCGATTTCCACGAAACTTGGTATGTAGCATCGGGGACTTCAGCCCATCATAGTTTGATAAAATGATGACCTTTGGATGACCTTGACCTATTTTACGGCAAGGTCAAATTTGGAAACATAGGCTTTTACATGGGAAAAAGTGAAAACTATGGATTTTTTGAAAGCTATTGCAGCCTGAGGCCTGAAAAGTGGTAGATGCAAGCAACTAATGGATTAGATGAAGGTATGTGATTAATTTAGGTCAAGGTCATCTCTTGACCTTGGCCAGTCTGTCGTCCATACACACTTTTCAAAGATCTTCTTCTCTGAAACTGCTTGGCCAATCAAAGTGAAATTTTATGTGGAGCATCCATGGGTAAAGGAGACGAAAGTTTGATTGCAAAATCCAGGTCACATGACCAAGATGGCCGCCATGCCCATATATGGTAAAAACCACTCAAAAATCTTCTTCTCCAGAACCGGCTGGCCGATTTCCACGAAACTTGGTATGTAGCATCGGGGACTTCAGCCCATCATAGTTTGATAAAATGATGACCCTTGGATGACCTTGACCTATTTTACGGTAAGGTCAAATTTGGAAACATAGGCTTTTACATGGGAAAAATTGAAAACTATGGATTTTTTGAAAACTATTGCAGCCTGAGGCCTGAAAAGTGGTAGATGCAAACAACTAATGGATTAGATGAAGGTATGGGATTAATTTAGGTCAAGGTCATCTCTTTTCAAAGATCTTCTCCTCTGAAACTGCTTGGCCAATCAAAGTGAAATTTTATGTGGAGCATCCATGGGTAGGGGAGACGAAAGTTTGTTAGCGAAATTCAGGTCACATGACCAAGATGGCCGCCACGCCCATATATGGTGAAAACCACTCAAAAATCTTCTTCTCCAGAACCGGCTGGCCGATTTTCATGAAACTTGGTACAGGTCAACCTCATTATAACGCTATCTTTGGGGTCCATAGAAACAGACCGTGTTATAAGTGAACCGTGTTATAATGAGGTTATTTACCATAGACATATAGCAAAATAATCAACTTGGAAGCCATGACATGGCCGTGTTATATTGAAAACCGCATTATAATGAGGCGCATTATAATGCGGTTGAAGTGTATGTAGCATTTGGGACTCCAGCCCATCATAATTTGATCAAATGATGACCATAGGATGACCTTGACCTATTTTACCTCAATGTCAATTTTGGAAACATATGCTTTTACATGGGAAAAAGTGAAAACTATGGATTTTTTGAAAACTATTGCAGCCTGAGGCCTGAAAAGTGGTAGATGCAAACAACCAATGGAGTAGATGAAGGTATGTTATTAATTTAGGTCAAGGTCATCTCTTGACCTTGGCCAGTCTTTCGTCCATACACACTTTTCAAAGATCTTCTTCTCTGAAACTGCTTGGCCAATTAAAGTGAAATTTTATAAGGAGCATCCATGGGTAGGGGGAACGAAAGTGCGATCATGAAATTTGGGTCACATGACCAAGATGGCCGCCATGCCCAACTATGGTAAAAAACACTCAAAAATCTTCTTCTTCAGAACCGGCTGGCCGATTTACGCGAAACTTGGTATGTAGCATTTGGGACTCCAGCCCATTATATTTTGTTGAAATGATACCCTAGGATGACCTTGACCTATTTTACGGCAAGGTCAATTTTTGAAACATAGGCTTTTACATGGGAAAAGGCGAAAACAATGGATATTTTGGAAACTGTTGCAGCCTGAGACCTGAAAGTTGCTAGATGCAGACAACTATAGAGTCAATGAAGGTAAGTAATTAATGAAGGCCAAGGTCATTTGTTGACCTTGACTCAAGGTCATTTAAATATCAAAATTGAAATTATCACTGGGTTTGGAAACTATTGCAGCCTGAGACCTGAAACTTTGCAGATGCAGACAACTTATGAAGTCAATAAAGGTGTGTGAGTATTTAAGGTCAAGGTCATTTCATGATGACTTAATACTCCAAGATCAGGCTTCAGGTGAGCGTTCTCAGGACCAATGGTCCTCTGGTTTAGCTCACCTGAGCCGAAGTCTCACAAGGTGAGCTTATAGGATGGCCATGATCCGGCGTCCGTCCGTCCGTCGTCCGTCGTTCACAATTTTAAAGATCTTCTTCTCTGAAACCGCTTGGCCGATCTAGTTGAAATTTTATGTGGAGCCTCCTTGGGTAGTGGCATTTCAAGTTTGATTGCGAAATCCAGGTCACTTGACCAAGATGGCCACCACGCCCATATATGGTAAAAACCCTTCAGAAATCTTCTTCTCCAGAACCGTTGGGCCGACTTCCACGAAACTTGGTATGTAGCATTGGGGACTTCAGCCCATCATAGTTTGATAAAATGATGACCCTTGGATGACCTTGATCTATTTTACGGCAAGGTCAAATTTGGAAACATAGCCTTTTACATGGGAAAAAGTGAAAACTATGGATTTTTTGAAAACTATTGCAGCCTGAGGCCTGAAAAGTGGTAGATGCAAACAACTATTGGAGTAGATGAAGGTATGTGATTAATTTAGGTCAAGGTCATCTCTTGACCTTGGCCAGTCTGTTGTCCATTCACACTTTTCAAAGATCTTCGTCTCTGAAACTGCTGGGCCAATCAAAGTGAAATTTTATGTGGAGCATCCATGGGTAGGGGAGATGAAAGTTTGATCGCGAAATCCATGTCACATGACCAAGATGGCTGCCACGCCCATATATGGTAAAAACCACTCAAAAATCTTCTTCTCCAGAACCGGCAGGCCGATTTTCATGAAACTTGGTATGTAGCATTTGGGACTTTAGCCCATCATAGTTTGATAAAATGATGACCCTAGGTTGACCTTGACCTAATTTACGGCAAGGTCAATTTTGGAAACATAGGTTTTTACATGGGAAAAAAAAGTGAAAACTATGGATTTTTTGAAAACTATTGCAGCCTGATGCCTGAAAAGTGGTAGATGCAAACAAATAACGCAGTAGATGAAGGTATGTGATTAATGTAGGTCAAGGTCATCTCTTGACCTTGGCCAGTCTGTCGTCCATACACACTTTACAAAGGTCTTCTTCTCTGAAACTGCTGGGCCAATCGAAGTGAAATTTTATGTGGAGCATCCATGGGTAGGGGAGATGAAAGTTTGATCGCGAAATCTAGGTCACATGACCAAGATGGCTGCCACGCCCATATATGGTAAAAACCACTCAAAAATCTTCTTCTCCAGAGCCGGCAGGCCGATTTTCATGAAACTTGGTATGTAGCATTTGGGACTCCAGCCCATCGTAGTTTGATAAAATGATGACCCTAGGATGACCTTGACATATTTTACGGCAAGGTCAATTTTGGAAACATAGGCTTTTACATGGGAAAAAGTGAAAACTATGGATTTTTTGAAAACTATTGCAGCCTGATGCTTGAAAAGTGGTAGATGCAAACAACTAATGGAGTAGATGAAGGTATGTGATTTAGGTCAAGGTCATCTCTTGACCTTGGCCAGTCTGTCGTCCATACACACTGTTCAAAGATCTTCTTCTCTGAAACTGCTTGGCCAATCAAAGTGAAATTTTATGTGGAGCATCCATGGGTAGGGGAGACGAAAGTTTGATCGCGAAATCCAGGCCACGTTACCAAGATGGCCGCCACGCCCATATATGGTAAAAACCACTCAAAAATTTTCTTCTCCAGAACCGGCAGGCCAATTTTCGTTAAACTTGGTATGTAGCATTTGGGACTACAGCCCATCATAGTTTGATAAAATGATAACCATAGGATGACCTTGACCTATTTTACGGCAAGGTCAATTTTGGAAACATAGGCTTTTACATGGGAAAAGGCGAAAACAATGGATATTTTGGAAACTGTTGCAGTCTGAGACCTGGAAGTTGCTAGATGCAGACAACCAATGGAGTCAATGAAGGTAAGTAATTAATGAAGGCCAAGGTCATTTCTTGACCTTGACCCAAAGGCATTTAAATATCAAAATTAAAATTATGGTTTTCTCAGAAATCACTGGGTTTGGAAACTATTGCAGCCTGAGACCTGAAACTTTGCAGATGCAGACAACTTATGAATTCAATAAAGGTGTGTGGGTATTTAAGGTCAAGGTCATTTCATGATGACTTAATACTCCAGGATCAGGCTTCAGGTGAGCGTTCTCAGGACCAATGGTCCTCTGGTCTTATTTTTGCTACAAATTGAAGATTGTGGGTACTCGTTAGAACCGCCTCGCCGAGGCGGTTTGAACGTGTACCCACAATCTATGTTTTGAGCAAAAATAAGAAAAATATCAAACTTTTTCTGCTGAAAATTTTCATTCTTTACACCTATAAAAATCTCTGTGTATTGCATGGGCATGTTTTCGTAATGTTTTTCTTTTTGATTGTAACTTATGGTGGGATGTAAAACCAGATTGCCCAAACCCTTTTTATACCAGCCTCTTTGAAAAGTGTGGGGTGTTATTTTATTATCTCTGCTAAAAATCCTGGTTTTGTGTCTGCCTGTCATATCTGTATGTCTGTCCATCTGTCAGCACTTTTACAACTTCTATCTAGAGCATTTATTGACAAATTTCATCAAACTATCAAAAAAAATGCATAGCTTGAAAGAGTGGGTAGGAATTGTTGATTTTTTTTCATCAGTACTGCAGGAATGGTCCTTGATTTGTATTTAAAAGATGTTTTTTATCTTGAGTTTTTTTTGGCCAATTTTCTTCACACTTTGAATTAAACTTGCTTTTGAGGAAGAGCATCATTGGATTGCTGATGAGTATTTTTGCACATCGACTACAGAAGTATTGCCATTGGTTGATGCTCATAATAGAGCAGTGAGCATATTAATGAGAATGATTATTGGCTATGGTGATGGCCAAAAATGATTAGATTTTGAATTGGGACTATGAACTTAATGGGGAGGTAATCCATGATCATGAAAATTAATATTTAAAAAACAGTGTTTGCTTGAACATAAAGATTTGGTAGCATATATGACGTTTGTGCCATTTTGTACTGATATTCAGTGATCATGATAAAATACCAAGACTTCAATTCTTCAATCTTTTTTGCGGGTAATTGATTACCTCCCTTTTAACAGAAAATCCCTTTTGACCAGAACATTATTAAATTGACAAGTGAACTTGCTTATTATGCAGCAAAATTGCCGGGTTGTCTTAGAAATAATTTGATCTAAACCTTGACAGTAAGTAAATAAAACACATTTGAAATAAGTTGTAATCAGAAGCTTAAAACACACTATATATATACCTGAAAATGGTCTTTTATTTCATCAACAGCGCAGCCAGTGCTGGTCGCATCTTCCATTTTCCTTTCGATTTTGTTGAAATCTATAAGTGCCATAAATCCCTGTGTGGTTGTTCGGCCCGCGTCTTTCAGGGGACGGCAAATGTCATAAACAAGCCGATGCTGTGAATTGCAAAGAAAGCAATAAATGTTTTTATAGATGATGGTTCTGAAGAGTTGTTCGTGGACATAGTTTTGTTGAAAGCTGTGGCAAGCAGTCTCAATGGTTTTGTCGTAGACCTTCCACTGGCCGGTCACGTTGCATGTGGTGATGTCTGGTATCAGACAGAACTTATCCTTATGGTCCTCCACACTTGGGGGCTCGACGGTCAGACTGCATTGGTCCATGAAAGCATTTACAACTTCCTCTGGTGTGTTTGTACCATTTATGACTTTTGTACAGTCTGTTGCCAACTGCCACTGGTCGTAGTCTGTCACTCCATGACATTCAGCACAATGCTTATTGCCGTATATCTTATTTGTACGCCTATCTGTCACCCAGACTGAATCTTCAAGTGAAGTCTTAACCTCTCCAGAGCATTTCTTCGCCAAAGGACTTCGGTCGGATGGACAACTCTTTATTACATAGTAGCCCCAGTTCTTTTTCTGATCATCATTTACTTCTTTTGCTTCACACCTTTCTAAAGGCTTTCTGGTCGCAATCATCTGCTTATCTTTACAACAATTTCCACGCTCCCAACAGTTATCAGCACATGAGCAACTTCTACAACACTGGGTCTTTGTTCTGTCCTCTATCAGGTTGGTCGCGTTACTGGCACAAAAGTCTGTATAAGGGCATAACTCATACAGGGAATTAATTCCTGTCACATCACGGCTGCTTACACCAAACCCCTGAGCAAGACTCCCCTGGATTGTTAAAAGCATGCAAATAAACAGTAATATCGATGCAGATATAGAGTCCTTCATTTTATCTGTGTCCATAGAAAGATCTGTTCAAAATAATGACGTCTTTAATGGATTTATACAGATATATATGAGCCGCCTCGTGGGAAAATCAACAATGTGGTTTCCGAACAGGTTCGACACAAACCGGCCTATACAAGCACAGAAAAGAGCTAGAAGCTTCAAATTTCGGATTTAAGTAGAAGAGGAATTGTACTATCCGAGAAGCGAAAACAAAGGCGCTGATCAGCTTCGCGGTTACCGCGAAGCTGATCTGCATCTTTGTTTTCGCCCAAGCATTTTGTTGGTTTTCCCATGCGGCGGCTCATATGTGAGCTTTGGCGTATGAGAAAATCTGTCTTCACGGTTTTCCTGGACAAATCAGGTATAGATAACAGTGAGATTTGAGTCATGTTTTGCATGACACACCTGACATTTTGGCCTTAATTAATCAAATAATTTATTTGAATATTTAATTAATTAGAAAATGAGAATACAAACGTGGCAGATCATATCACTCAGTGTTCTTTATATGGCTTGTATAACGAGTTAAGTGCAAATTTTAATTTCAAGATGTGTTCTTATGAGTGAACCAAAGGCGAGAATAAAACACGTCTTAATTAAAAATCGTGATTTTTTTCTTCAAGCTTAAGGGTTATATAAGCATTTTGTGTAAAATATAACATAGTTAAGTTACCTAATCATGATATTTAATTTATAGATCCTGACAGATTTAATTAATTAGTTGTTGATTTTAATAAGCGAGCTTTTTCTCCTATTACGTAAGCAAGCACCAAGACAACATGGCCATGAAAAGTATACCCCCTTAAACCCCACTTTTGCATAATAAAACTGGGGTATACAGGGGTATACCTATTTTCTTATTTTTGCTCCAAAACATAGATGGTGGTTACTCATTAGAACCGCCTTGGCGAGCAGTTCTAACGAGTACCCACAATCTATGTTTTGCGATAAACGTGGAATAGAGAAACACCAGTCATTTAATCATATTTCTTCTTTTGATCATCTTTTGTAATGAAGTTATGAGTTTAAGCTGTGGGCTTGAAGTTTGCATTATATATGTCAGTTTATCATGTTGTGTTAAATTCTGGAAATTTGTTTGAGAGAGAACAGGAATCAAACAGTTCATATTTTACATCGTCGTAAAAACTACATAAGATAAGGATGTGAGTTTCATCTTTCCGCACTGTGAAACATAAAATTTACAAATTCTCTCGTTGACTGGGTTTTTTAGGACGGATGTATCGCCCGTTTTCGATTTCTGCAGGCCATTTGCAGGATCAAATTTTGGCCAAACATTTTTTATATTATAACCTCTAACATATAAGATAGAATTAGTCAAACAATTTCACAAAATTTACATATATGCTGTTTATGACGTCCATACTGGGCATTGACAATGTCGGTCTTGTTTGGATAGTTTCTTTTTAATGAAAGCACATATTCACCTGAGTGACCTCAAACAAACATCTTATGAGAACATGCTATTTATGGAAGGTTGTGGAAATAAATGCCACATGATTTTGTATCAGTGGATCCATACATTCTTATCAGGATTGAAGTAGTGCAGCGATATGAAAGCTTAAAATGCATTTTGCAAAACCTATCAAAAAGTATGTAAGTATTTAAGGTACTTTATTTGATACACCAAACAAAAATTTAATCACCACAGAGCATTTATTTGATACACCAAACAAAAATTTAATCACCACAGAGCATTTATTTGATACACCAAACAAAAATTTAATCACCACAGAGCATTTATTTGATACACCAAACAAAAATTTAATCACCACAGAGCATTTATTTGATACACCAAACAAAAATTTAATCATCACAGAGCATTATGATATAAATTCTATGACGCTTTATGCTTGCAGCACAATATTATTAATGATTGAAAGTGGGACACATATGAGCCGCCACATGGGAAAACCAACAATCTGCATAGGCGAAAACAAAGACGCAGATCAGCTGCACGGTAACCTCGAAGCTGATCAGCGCCTTTGTTTTCGCTACTCGGAAAGAACAATTCCTCTTCTTCTTAAATCCGAAATTTCAAGCTTCTAGCTCTTTTCTGTGACTGTACAGGTCGGTTTGTGTCGGACCTGTTCGGAAACCACATTGTTGGTTTTCCCACGAGGCGGCTCAATTATTATATAAATCATCCTATATGTGGCTCCACTTGCACTCTTGTCAGTTCCAAATGCACCATGAAGTATGTACATGTACCACTAAAATTTTGAGCCGTGACGCGAGAAAACCGGTCTTCGGGGTTTCTGACCAGGTCTGACACAAACTGGTCTGTGTAGCTTCCGAAGATGGATAGACGCTTGAAATTTCGTATTTGAGAAGAAGAGGAATTGTACTATCCGTGTAGCGAAAACAAAGGCGCTGATCAGCTTGGCAGTTATACTGCGAAGCTGATCTGCGCCTTTGTTTTCGCACAGGCAAAAGTCCGGTTTTCTCATGGTGCGGCTCAAATGTGACTGATTGGTGTCATTTTTGAACTCCTTTAAATTAAGATGGAAAAAAAGTTTCATTATGTTTTGATTACACTTTATTCTGAGCAGGTATTGTACAGTATTATTGAAAAATTGAAAGTATTGTAGGTGCATTAAAATAAACACTGACCTTGTCCTTACCCCAAAGGCCTGGCATTTTACCATAATTTCTAATTTAAAATAACATTATGTTGCATACAAAGAATAAAAAAAAATGTACCAAGTTTTCATGAATCAGCATAATTAATATCTTTTCCTGATTGCAGGCATTCTATCAATGGCCAATTCAGGTCCTGGTACAAATGGTTCACAGTTTTTTATATGTACAGAGAAAACAGACTGGTGTGTATAACAAACTTCTTTCTTGAATGGCTTTGAAAATCAAGGCAGATGTCATACAACATACTTGCAAACATAAATGCAATTTTCATCCCTAGATGATTTTCAACCATGTTTATTTTTTGTCACTAAAACGTTCTGTTGAATAGTGTATACATATGATCTATATCATAAAACAGACTTTTGAAAGTGAGTAAAAGTAAATATTTCTATATTACATCTGGCCATTTCTCATCAAATTAAATAATTGAATGTGTTGCAGAAATTTTCTTCTTTATTTATTAAAAGTGTCATACCATGACCAAATTTCCCTCCCCACTTTAATCTAGATGCTCTATTTCCTTTCAGGCTAGACAATAAACATGTGGTGTTTGGAAAAGTTAAAGAAGGCATGGATGTTGTTAGAAAAATGGAGGTAAAGTTCCAGTTTTGTTACCCTACATATTAAATTTCATATGTTGTCTTCAACAAAAACAAACTAAATGTTATGAACCTTGTGACTGCAGAAGCTGAGGGTGAGGTTATGGCCATGTAAAACCGGTTTAAGCCCGCCAGTAACTTTGTGTTACTGATCGTTCCAAGGCAATACTTCTGTGGTGGTTCTTTTTGTTTTATGTCTTGGTGTTTAACTTTTTGTGCTGTTGAAGACTTATGTATGTTTTCATATTTTTAGTTAAGTTTAGGTAACTGAGTGGCCACCTATTGGGAATATAGCTGCTCATTCGGCTTACGATATGTTTTCATGGTATAAGTACCTGGCTGTTAATTTAGTTTTTTCCCACCTCAGTTTTTGGAGGGGAATCTTTTTCTGATTGCGCCTTTTCCTGATCTTTGCCTGCTTGTACTTTTCTTGTGTATTTTTGAGACAGTGTTTGTGGACTGATGCCCGTATGTACAAGAATAATGGACTTTTCATGGTTATGTTTTTGCAGGTTCTTTTTAATTACAAAAACAACCTGTAAAAATGAATTCTTTACAATACTTTGTTGCTGACATGTTTCCTAGAATGCAATTACAGCCTGAGTATTTGATTTGTTTGCAAAGAAAAATATTTACACAAGCTGGATGTTTTGAAAAAAACAAAAACAAAAAAGATTTTGGTCAAGAATGGACTGGGCCATAACATTTCTTTCTGCAGGTCAGTTTATCTCATGTTTTTACATACATTGTAAACTGAGAGAGAACAAATAAACTTGGAATAAACTTGGAGATATCAGAGCTGTTGCAACAAATTGCAAATTCAGTTTGTGTTCCACAGTTTATTTCAATTACACAGGATGCTCATGGAACTTATATAATACATGTTCTTGAAGGCACGGATGTTGGCATCATGTGTTTTCTCTGTGTCTTTTTAAATGAAGCATCTTCTTCTAGTCCCATAGTCATGATAGTACAGTAAACTAAAACATCAGGAAAACATGTCCGTGCAATATGTACCCCCTTAAACCCCACTTTTATATAGAAAAACCGGGGTATGCAGGGGTATACCTATTTTTCTTATTTTTGCTCCAAAACATAGATTGTGGGTACTCGTGTACTCACAATCTATGTTTTGAGCAAAAATAAGAAAAAATATCAAAATTTTTCTAGTGAAAAATTTCATTTTTTTCAGCCAATTTTTTTTTCTGAATATTGCATGGACAAGTTTTCGTAATGGTAGTTATGAAGGATACGATCCAGCCTGGCATGACTGACTGAACAGAACATTAATCTTTATTTTAGCTGCTTACATGAATTTTCTAGCCATCTTCTAAGACTTTAAAAGACATATGAGCCGCCTGGTGGGAAAACCAACAATGTGGTTTCCGAACAGGTCCAACATAGACCGGCCTGTACAAGCACAGAAAAGAGCTAGAAGCTTGAAATTTCGGATTTATTGTACTATCCGAGTAGCGAAAACAAAGGCGCTTATCAGCTTCACGGTTACCGCGAAGCTGATCTGCGTCTTTGTTTTCGCCTATGCAGATTGTTGGTTTTTCCATGAGGCGGCTCCTATTTGACATTTCGTCAGGAGACCTTAGTGTCTTTTGTTTATTAGAGGCTTTTCACAAGAAAACCTACCTTCATTGTGGCTGACCATGTCAGACATAAACTGGTACTATACTGGTATTCTGTCTTTGGAACACTTGCACAGGAAAAGTAAGACAAGCATTACTGACTATCCCAACATGACTATATCTGTTTACCTTACCCCTATTTAAAGACAAAAAAGAGTAAACAAGCAGACAATTAAATTGGTATCAATTTTGCATCTTTTTTTATTTTTTTTTTTCAGAAATGTGGCACAAAGTCTGGCAAGCCAACAGAGAAGATAGTGATATCAAACTGTGGAGAACTTGTATGAAATTTACTGCAATGTGTGGAGAAAATATATGACAGTTACCTAATTCTGTGGAGAAAATGCATGAAAGTTACCGCAATCTATGGAGAATTTTTATGAAAGTTACCTCATTATGCGGAGAAAATGCATGAAATTTACTGCAATTTGTGGAGAAAACGTATGAAAGTTACCTCATTCTATAGAGAAAATGTATGAAAATTACCGCAATCTATGGAGAACTTTTATGAAATTTACCGCAATGTGTGGAGATCTTGGGTGAAATTTACTGCAATCTGTGGAAAACTTGTATGGAACTTAACCATTTCAAGTTTTTGAAATTAATGGGGCTGCCCGTACAGACTGTTTGGTTAGAGTGAGGACTAAAGTTCCTATTCAGAACTTCAAAACTGTGGAGAGAATGTTTCGTCACAAGAAATCTTGCTTGATGCATATGCAGTCATAAAAGGCTGCGGGACTCGAGACTCTAGAATATCAGCCTAACTATAATAAAACTGCCTAATGAGGTCTCAGATTTTTTTTACACATGTATTTATTTACTGAAGCCTGGCATCTTTGGACATAGACAAACAGTATAGCACCAGATGTGACGCCGCAAAATGCGGCGTCTCATCTGGTGCTATTCTGTTTGCATAGAGAAATTTCATCAAAAAAGGAGATGAAAATTGAAAGTCACTCCTAACGCCCCTAAAATGAAAGTGTATGCACCCAACTGACCAAACATGATTTGTACTATCGCTCCGCCTTTCATTAAAATTCGAGTCGTGAGTGGTAACTATGTTACAAGCATACACAGAAGCCTCTGTGGTGCAGTGGAAGTGTTCAACAAAGTTTGTTACACCTTGCAGGACACTCGGTCAGACAGAGTCAGAATACGAGTGGTTAAATTACTCGCCTTGAAAATCATGGTCGCAGGTTCGATCTCGGGCTCCTCCAGTCCATCGGATGAGACTATAAACTGAGGTCCCGTCTCCAAATAACCTTAGCTGTTGGTGGGACCCCAAATCTACCAACCAATAAAAGAAAAAAAAAAGTCAAAATAGGCCCATCTGCTTCCGAACCACCAAATATCAGGAACATTAGAAGACATGAATCAGAGGCATGTAAGGCCTATTCCCAATCCTTACATTCCATCTTTAAAAACTGGCATGAATTAGGGGGATGGTACATGTACATGGCCAGAGGGGGAAAATCCGTCCCAGTAAAAGATTTTAAACTGTTTACATGTGAGCCGCCGCATGGGAAAGTCAACAATCTGCATAGGTGAAAACAAAGAAGCAGATCAGCTTCGCAGTAACTGCGAAGCTGATCAGCGCCTTTGTTTTCGCTACACGGATAGTACAATTCCTCTACTTTGTAAATCCAAAATTCTCAGCCTTAAGCCTCTAACCATCTTCTGTGACTGCACAGGCCGGTTTGTGTCGGACCTGGTCGGAACCCAAATTGTTGATTTTCTCATGCACATGCTCATGTAGCTTTCTCATTTTGATCTTTATAATGAATATTTGTTTGAGCCATCCCTTGCTTAATAAGTTCGTCGCAAAAACCGCAAAAATGGCGCAGTACTTCGCATATGTGGAACCGTCATAGGCGAGACGCTAGATTCTGTATCTACCGTATTTAACGAAATCGCACAACACCCTCCACATACTTTGTTTGCAGTATGTAATTGGTCCATTGGTCATCCTAGATGAGTTCTAGGCACGTTGTCGCCCCGGCAAGTGGTGCACAATATTTCTGTAGCTCGTTACATAAGTTACATGTTCAAAATATATTTGTACCAACAAAATAGCGAAACCTACTATGCTCCACCCACTTTAATCATGCAACAACACTAATTATATCACGTACTAGAACAATTTAACGGACATGCTTTAAGATCTTTAAAAGTTGAAATTAGACATTATACGGTGTTACAAACGTTACTTCTATATCTATGGCGTGAAAATAGGGGTTTGGGTGCAAAAACGTTTTTGTTTTTGACATTTCTTTCTTCATGTTCTAAAAAAGATAGGTCCTTTCTTACTGACCAATAGTTCAACTTGGCTGTTACACAAAATCATATATCTATATTAAATATTAAATTTATTTTATTTCAATAATTTAACATTTCCTAAGGGTACCGCCGTATGCTGTAACATTTGAAAAGTAGGCGTTTCAACAAAATATCAAAATGAATAACTGTTATATGTTTGTGTAAATTATTTAGTTCTATTTTACACACCCTATGATAAATACATGTTTAGTGTGCTAAAATACACAGCCTGTGACTTGCAAGTATGCTCATGGTAACGTTTGTAACACCTTAATGTTCAAACATGGGTAGATTTCATTTTGGTGATTATAAATGTATATATAGTGAGCCGCTTCATGCAAAAACCAGATTCTTCCTATATGAAAACAAAGATGCTGTTACTGCACGGCTGATCAGCACATTTGATTACTCTACATAGATAATTCAAACTTCTTAAATCCGAAATTGCAAGCGTCTAAATTCTGTGACTGTGTAGAAGGAATATTGTCGCCGATGGGTTTTCGCGTGCTGTGGCTCACGTGAAAGTGGTCTCAAATAATTATCTGCAAAGGTTTTCGCACAGAACACAGTAAGGTATTTGAAATATGTTGACCCACTGGTGACTTGTCAGTATGCTCATGGTAACGTATTTAACACCTTTTTCATATAGGGCACTAAGTTATGAGTTGGTGACCCATCGTTAAAGCGTCCGCTCCTGATTGCGAGTTTGAGTTGTTCGACCTCTTCTATGTTGTGTCCTTGAATAAGATCCACGATCTACGATGAATCTTTCACATGTGCGAACTTAATGACTTAGGAAGACGAAGACTTCGCAAATACCACACTGACAGTCGCATCCAACTAGATGCGGATATTATCCCCAAACTCCTTGACCCATTTATTTTATACTATATGTGGTATTCCTTACAGCTTGCGAGCGCCTTTCGAAACTATTGATTTGACGTAGTGTTTGATTTACCTGTAGAGTAAATCCATCAGAACGGTCTAGCCCTGCGACACCAGTTCCCCAGGAGTGGCAAAATCCAATGTAAAGCAGTAATAACACAAACTGTGAATTTCTTAAGGGCCCTCGGTGTGAAATCCGAACATAGAACAGGATGTGCAAACAACGTGTATGCGTTTTTACAGATAACGAAAACGCTTTCTTGCCAGGGATGACGTAACTGCACTTTAGACAATGAAGACACAGATACGCGAATTTTCATAACAACCACGATGCTTCTGAAGGTGCAATCATCTGAATCAGATGTCTTTGTTTCATGCTGCTGTCTATTCCAGCCAAATGATTGCAATACATTATGCCTGAAAAAGCACGATACTAGCAGTCTGTCGTTTTGAGCAAGCCTTGACGTCCTGGTGAGACTCTCGACCATTCCATATCTTCAAGAAAATAGAAGTTATGACTACACGATAAGGCAGTTTAGGTGAGACTCCACACAATGACATTGGTAAAACGAAAGCTTGGAATGTTGCTGAGAAAAGCGATCAACTACTTGTGCAAACAGACGATAACACTCCCCACAGCACATAAGAAGGCGTACGAAAAACCATTTGCCGATTCTGTTCATCTGCTGGGCAATCTGGTTCAAGTGTAAATAGTGTCCGTCACTTGTTCAGTTGCCATTAGCGCTACACAAATGAAAATATACCACCAAAGCATGATCGTTTGATGACACATCTATAACGTGAAAAATTTCAAAAACATGTTTTCAGCCTTAGCAGAGACGCTCAACCGTATCAGCCTAAGCAGAATTCCTCGGAAGGTTGGTCGGGTGGGAATATGGGCCCGCTCATCGGTTCCTTAAGAAATAGATGGGCTTCTCTTGCCTCCAGGCATAGCTTTACGATACTTACTAACAATCTTATTACTGGTTAACTGCTCAGGTCTGAGCCTGACCAGGAAAAGTGTTTTAAAATCAAACCATCCATACGTATAAGCCGTAGTGGCTTACTTGGGTGGTTATATTTAAAGCATTGTCTGGATGTCATAGCATCCGATTTTCGGGCAAAAGTCCCATAAAATGGAGTCAACGTCTCAATATGACAATAGCTGTTGACTAGGCTGTTAAGCATCAACTAAAAAACAAACAAAACAACCGCATCAAGCAATGTCTGGAACCATCAATGGTACTTATATTGAAGCAGTGCTCATGACCAAGGATTGATCAATTTTTGTTCCGTTTAACGTCCCTTTCAATATTATTTCAGCTCATATGAGACGGGCCAACCGGTAGGTGGGTTCAAAACGGGAGAACCTCGAGAAAAAAAAACCTGGCACACGCGCAAGCAGAACTTGGCTTGTCTCACATGTGCCCCGAACCCAGACAAAATGAACTAGCATGCGCAGAGTTGTGTTTTTGTATGGCTGCGAGTCATTTCATAATCCCGAAATCGGAAAACAATCTTAAGGTGACGATTATTATATCTTATCACTATTTGTTTTCCTTAGGTTTTAACACCTAAAATTTTAAGTGAAAAATGTGTTACATACGTTACCATTAAATCGCCCGTCACCCGCATTGATATTTGCATACTAATATTGGCAAGCATTGTGAAAGGTAACTTAAAAAATAGTGACCGACGGTGTTGATAATGTCATTTCATAACACTGGATACTAACAATGGTGTAAAACATGCTTTGGGATTTTGTGGTTTGGGTGTGCGCGCTTTAAGTTCACCGACAACCAGATTACACTCTTGAATATTTGCTATATCTTATATGATTTCTAAATTAAAGCTTAATCATAAATACATACAACGATGAGCATTTTATCGGCATTAAAATCATTAAAACTGATTTTTGATATTTAATAATTATGTGTTAACGTTACCATATTTACCAATCAAAAATACACATTTCTGGCAAAGCAGTGAGCATTCAACTTAAAAAAAGGCATATATGTTATTGATCTACAACAAGATCAGTGTATATTTTTTTCTTCTTTTCTTCAAATTTGTCTGTTCATAGTTGACTTTGAACACTTTATTCTTTCATAATCTGAAGTGAGTTACTGTGGACTATATGCAATAACTTTCGACTAAGGAATGACATGATGATTAGTTTTTTTTTTTGTTTTTTTTTTCAGGTTTGTAAAAGAAAAGAAATTAGTGTCTTTTAGACCAGTGTATCTAAAATATAAATGTGCAAAGAAAAGTATATTAAAATAGCTTACTGTTCTGTAATTAAACTCTGAACAGTCTGTTTTGAAAATGTAACATACGTAACACCATCGATGCATATATTTGATTAAAAGTATCAACACATGTGCCAGTAACATTCTTTCATCAGATGACATTAATATATTTAGGTTTGGAATTTATTTTAGAGATTCATAGTGCATTTTTCAAACTAAGAGTGTATTTCTGTTTTGAATGGGTAACATACGACGTGCGTAACGGCTTCTGGAGGGCAAATGCACCATACCATTGGGCGACAACGTGCATAGAAAATCTTCATATTGATCAACAAAGCCACCCGTAGTGTATTAAAAGTGAAATTCGCAAAGAGAATTATATTAAAATAGCTTATTGTTCTGTAATTAACATTTACACAGGCTGTTTTGAGAATGTAACATACGTAACACCATTGATGCATGAAAATGATTAAGTATATCAATATATGTGCCCGTAACATTCTGTCATCAGATGATATTGATACATTTAGGTTTGGAATTTAGATTAGAGATTCATAGTGTATTTTACAAACTTGGAGCACATTTCTGGTTTGAATGGGTAACATACGTAACGGCTTCTGGGGGACAAATGCACCATATCACAGGGTGACAACGTGCCTAGAAGCTCTTTATATTGATCAAAGAAGCCACCCATAGTATCAAACCTAGTATGTGGAGGGTGTTGTGCGAAACGAAAAATTTCCCTACCCACCGTCTCCTCTATCAACGTGAAATGTAGTCGATGGTCTTTTTAAAAGAATCTGATAGCAAGTCAGCACCACCTCTGCGTTCAGTTGAGACCGAAAAGTTCAACATTTCGAAACTTTGCTTATGCAGTATACAGAGCTGTAAAAATAAAAAATTTCATAGGAAAAAATAATGATCTTAATATTTATGTCCCCCCAACCGAAGGTGGCGGACATAATTTTTGGTGCGGATCCCGTCGGCGTCCGCGTCCGTGTAGCTTCTTTCCAACATCTTTTGAACCCGTGGATGGATTTTGACCAAACTTGCATAGATACATGGTTGGGATTGGGGAAAGAGTTGATTAGATTTTGATGACCTTGACCTCATTTTCAAGGTCACCAGCCCATGAAAACTGATCAAATTAGGGTTTCCGACGCGATATCTTCTGAACAAAGAATGGATTTTGACCAAACTTGCACAAGAGCATTGTTGGGAGGAGGCGCAGAGTTGATAAGATTTTGGTGACCTTGACCTAATTTTCAAGGTCAAGGGTCCATAAAAACTGTTGAAATTAGTCTTTTCAACGCAATATCTTGTAAACCAATTGATGAATTTTGACCAAACGTGCACAGAAGCATTGTTGGGAGAAGGCTCAGAGTTGATTAGATTTTGGTGACCTTGACCTAATTGTCAAGGTCAGGAGTCCATAAAAAATGTTGAAATTAGTCTTTCCAACGCAATATCTTGTAAACCAATTGATGGATTTTGACCAGACTTGCACAGAAGCATTGTTGCGAGAAGGCTCAAAGTTGATTAGATTTTGGTGACCTTGACCTAATTTTCAAGGTTGTGAGTCCATAAAAACTGTTGAAATTAGTATTTCCAACGCAATATCTTGTAAACCAATTGATGGATTTTGACCAAACTTGCACAGAAGCATTGTTGGGAGGTGGCTCAGAATTGGTTAGATTTTGATGGCCTTGACCTAATTTTCAAAGTCACGAGTCCATAAAAACTGTTGAAATTAGTTTTTCCCATACAATATCTTGTAAATGAATTGATGGATTTTGACCAAACTTGCACAGAAGTATTGCTGGGAGGAGGCTCAGAGTTGATAAGATTTTGGTGATCTTGACCTAATTTCCAAGGTCACTAGTCAAAAACTGTTGAAATTAGTCTTTCTGACGCGATATCTTGTAAAACTAATTGATGGATTTTGACCAAACTTGCACAGAAGCATTGTTGGGAGGAGGCTCAGAGTTGATAAGATTTTGGTGACCTTGACCTAATTTCAAAGGTCACTAGTTCATAACTGTTGAAATTAGTCTTTCGGGCGCGATAACTTGTAAACCAATTGCTAGATTTTAACCAAACTTTCACAGAAGCATTGTTGTGAGGAGGTTCAGAATTTATAAGAATTTGGTGATCGTGACCTAATTTTAGACAGGGTCCAAAACAAGTTTAAACTACCACACCATACAGAACAAGATGGGCATGGTGTCTTCCATAGAAAAACTTCATATCACAAGGTAACTACACTTCAATTACTAAACGGTTTGGGGGACATAGTTTTCCTCAGAAAACACTATTTTTTTTTTCAAAAATCATTGTGGGTTTTAGTTAGCACTGCCTCGGCAAGGCGAGTCTGACGAGTATCAATAACCTATTTTTTTATCACAAAACAAAAAATGTTTACCCCTGCACACCCTAGTTTCTTTATGTAAACCTGGGGTTAGTTACTCAAAGCCGTCTTAAGGTTAAGATCATCTTACGACCAACTTAAGCTTCAGTCACACTGTCACGTTTCGAGGCCTACGTTTTACTACGTTTCTGAAACGTAGCAGTACGGCAATATACGTAGTAAAACGTATTACAACGTAGTGGAACGTATTACATACGGCTATATACGGCTATATACCTGGCCCATGCCACGTTCGAACTAAAAAAACAGTTCGAACATGGCACTCTGATTTACGTAGCTTATACCTAGTAAAACGTAGGAAAACGTAGCAAAGCGTAGTCGAATCGTAGTAAAACGTAGAACATACGTAACAAATACGTACTTAAACGTAAATTACAACCCGGTGGAGCTCTACGTATCAATACGCAGGGACTACGTTTCAATACGTTTTACTACGACTTGCTACGTGTTACCCTACGTTTTGATAGGTTTCAGTAGGTTTCAGTAGGTATTACTAGGTATCACCTCGTATTGACACGCTCTACTACGATTTAACTAAGTATTAGTACGTTTGGTTACGCATACGGGCCTTCATGATTGTGTGTCAACATCGATTGTCATTTTTCATATCTACTTTGCATGTACACGTTCGTCCATAGAAACACGTGTAAAATGCAATAAATCGAATCACAAAATATAGAGAAAAAAGGTTACCTCTTCTGTGTCATCTTGCAGTGCACTTAACAGCCCCGGTGCACGCGCAGATTTGCCACCCCTGTAGCTTTTCTTGGATCCTCTCTTGGTGGTCATCATGCAACTAATTAATTTTGGTGCGATAATTCCGATAAATACGTCACGGGTACAAGTGAACTATCCGGACGCTACGTAGTAATAACCTGATAAAACCTACTGAATCGTAGGAAAACGTATCGGCACGTAGTAAATACGTGGCTCAACGTACCAATCCCTATTGAAACTGTGGCCCTAAGCCGTTGGATAACCGGACAATACGTAGCGATACCGAGTAAAACGTCGCAAAACGTAGCTATAAACGTACTGAAACCTAACAACCTGCAAAACTGGACAAATTTAGGGCAAAACGTGGGACTTGGAAACGTAGTAAAACGTAGGCCTCGAAACGTGACAGTGTGACTGTAGCTTTAAGTATCTCTTAGGGATTATGGTGAACAACTGAAAAGGACGTTAAGTTACGGTGACTGCAAAACAGCATCGTAACTTTACGGTCAACTCAAGCCACCTTATCATCGTTTTATCCGAAGTGGCGTCTTTCATTTAAAAAAAGTTACGATAGTTTAGAGTAGCTAGAATAGCAAGGGCGTAAATTGTAAGGCGGTCATCCTTAGATCATCATAAGTATGTCGTGAGAAGGGGAACTTACGATGCCTTCGAGTTACTAACCCCTTGGGTTTAAGGGAGTATTTCGGAGAAAACCGGTCTTCGGTGTTTCCGACCAGGTGCGATACAAATCGGCATATACAGTCACAGAAGCAGGCTAGAGGCTTGAAATTTTGGCTATAAGTGAATAGGAACAATTGTACTATCAGAGAAGCGAAAACAAAGGCGCTGAACAGCTGTGCAGTTACTGCACAGCTGATCTGCGCCTTTGTTTTCGCATATGCAAAAATCGGGATTCTCAAGATACGGCTCACTTTAAACAACAGGCATGAAGAAAAATAATACTAGCTCTTTCTCAGAAAGGTAGTAATCTGGTTACCATCAACTAAAACAAAGATGGCGTTAAAATGAGAAAGACTGAATAAAAAAAAAACGTACAGTCGATTTAAAGACTCATGGTAATAAGGCTATGCCATTTATCGCATGAACAGGTAGATAGCAATTTGGACAGTGTTATATGTTGAAAATAAAATGTAATATAATGTTTCAAACTTTGTGGTAAATATGTCATACCCGTAAATCCTAACACGCGGATGAGCCGATTTTCTTTGTTTATGACGGTTTCCTTACAGTGTTTTTGTCGTCTCCCTGTGACCGACTGAATCCCATTTTAACTTTAACTAAAGCAACACGGAACCAATATGACCGTTGCCACGGCATGTTTACAAAATGGGATTATAGGTATTCTATGCAAATTAAATTTAGCAATTTTTGATGTTATATATGTTAAATATATTTTGATCACCTTAGAACAATTTTGGACATTTAAATGACAAGAACAGTGTGTAAGGCACATGATACGAAGAATTTAAAAACGCCATCCAAGAAATACAGAAAGGGTGTGAATGCGAAATTCTTAATCATTGAGCACAATACAAACAGTTGACTTTTTTGTTAAGTTCATTAGGCCCATCGTTTACAGTCCTTCTTTATGAACGTTGTTGATTAAGTGAGATTGGGCTTGTTCGGTACAAATTTTACGTGCCAAAAAACGATGTCAACGCGCCGTCAAGTGGTCGAAATTGCCTTAATTTCGGGTTACTTGGTTTCCATTGATTTTCACAAAAGCAAAACAAGAAAAGCAGAGCACAATATAGCCAGTACCGTGGTCAGTAACACTTGAAAGTTTCAGAGTCATAACGCGTCATGCTAGTGAGATTACGCTGACGTTATTAAAGACAGATGTACGTAATTGAAGGCGCTCAAAGGAACGTGCGTATCTAAGGGTCGAAACGTCATTTTTTCGCCGCATTCGTAACGTCAGTTTTCGCTCGAAACGTCATTTCGAGCGTCTGTTTACGTTCGGAATACGAAACTATACTGACCGACAAAAGAAACCCGACACTTACTTTGGGGGGGGGGGGGGTAAAAATCCATAAAACAAGTGCACAATGGAAATCTGGTTTATACCACATTTAAGACAAATCATTTTTCTACCATTTCATGCAAACATTTAATTTTTTCAATCAAACGACTATCAGTAATTAAGTAAGATTAAAGGTAGGGGTCGTTTACAAAATTCACAAACCTAATCTTTAGAGTTAATGATGTTAACTGTCCCAGGAATGAAATCGCACGATTAGCTTAGAGATACACCACAGAGAAATAAATAGAGTTCTCAATAGCGGGTGTTGCCACCAGTTACAGCTACACAACGTCGTCGCATTGACAAAACGTAATGGCGAACAGTGTTCTGAGGAATGCCTGCCCATTCCTGCCGGAGAGCAATTTCCAAAAAGTATTTAACCGCTATTGAGGACTCGATCCATTTCTCTGTTGTGTATCTCTAAGCTAATCGTACGATTTGATTCCTGGGACAATTATTCATCATTAACTCTTAAGATTCGGTTTGTGAATTTTGTAAACGACCCCTACCTTTAATCTTACTTAATTACTGATAGTCGTTTGATTGAAAAAAAATAAATGTTTACATGAAATG
The DNA here is from genome assembly GCA_964017185.1 of Rugalucina vietnamica. Lineage (NCBI taxonomy): Eukaryota > Metazoa > Mollusca > Bivalvia > Lucinida > Lucinidae > Rugalucina > Rugalucina vietnamica. The sequence goes on from OZ024873.1 coordinate 20,104,618, forward strand.
GTAGAAAAATGATTTGTCTTAAATGTGGTATAAACCAGATTTCCACTGTGCATTTGTTTTACGGATTTTTACCCCCCCCCCCCAAAGTAAGTGTCGGGTTTCTTTTGTCGGTCAGTATAATAACACAACTTTACTTTTTGACAATTTTAACTGAAATGACAAGACCTCAAAAGCTCATGTGACCGCAAAACAAAATTTACTTTTACTTACGTGAGCAAAATTTGCATACATGCAAAATTTGCGTATACGCAAATCCTGGCCATGTGACCAGGGCTTAAAGCCAGATGTACGTAATTGACCTCACGGTAGAATTTTTTTTTATTTTTTTGCATGTGAGTGTATTTTGATGTCCTACATACGAAAATGAAAAGAAATCAATACCGTTCCGAGCTTGTTTTCGAGATATCGGCCTTCAAAATCGTCAAATTTGAGAGCGAAAATACGTTGACGTCAACGTAAAATGCAATTTTTAGACCCCCTTTTTGTTAATTTTCTTGATATATTTCAAAAAATCCACGGTAGGATTTTAAAAAAAAAAACTGATATGCATTAGAGAAATTCCTGAACTACATATAGATAACGAGAAAGTCCTTAGTTACCGGATTCGTTTTCCTGCTATAGGCGTGCGAAGAGAGGTATTCGTTGCTGAATTCAGTACATTTTACGCGCGACGTCGATTTTGCGCCAAAATTTCCGACACTGTTTAGTATTCAATATTGCTGACTGTCGCGGAAATGTTGTTTTCTTCGGGATAACATGTCCACAATCTATATTTTGAGCAAAATTAAATAGAGGATCTTACACGAGTGGTCATTTCATATGAAATTTATTAAACGAGCCTTCGGCGAGTTTAATAAATTTCATATGAAATGACCACGAGTGTAAGATTCGTTTTATCATATGATTATAAAAATAGGATTTTATCGCCTTCGAAGTGGACATATTTTCAATGAAAATTTACATTGTTGTTACGGACGTCGTCAATGACGTTATGTATTCCCGCAAAAGTGTTAATACACGTGTGGTCATATGATTTTTATGACATGACGTTATCCATCGGAAAACAGCGACGTCATATGATAATAAAAAATATCAAACTTTTTACATTTCTGAAGTCCTCTGCATAACTGTACGGAACTGTTTCGTATTCCGAACGTAAACTGACGCTAGAAATGACGTTTCGAGCGAAAACTGACGTTACGAATGCGGCGTAAAAATGACGTTTCGACCCTTAGATACGCACGTTCCTTTGAGCGCCTTCAATTACGTACATCTGTCTTTAATACACATTGTATAAATTGTCTATAAATAACGTAAGTACAACTTAATATTTACATTTTTCTAAAACCTCCTTAGATGAACCATTAGATGTTCATCTGTGTTCATACTTCCATGAACAACATTGTGTCACGCGACGTGACGTAATCCAAACTTGACGTCAAAAAACATGAATCTCGCCAATCTGATTGGACGTTGTAAACGTTGACGCCGTTCCGCTGTTTGAACACACACTGTGTGTAGATTCTCTGTTTGCTTGTAAATGTGACCGCATTGGTGATTTTTCAACAAGAGATAGAGAGAAATGAACGTAAATATAAGCAATGAGTTTAATTTTTCTGTTGTTCATGGAGCTATGAACCGCAGTGGGTCGCTAGCAAAGCTTACATGAACCCCGAAACATGAACCCCTTCGGGGTTCATTCACTTTGCACGCGACCCACTGCGGTTCATAGCTCAATGAACACCAGAAAAATGAAATTCATTTCTTAAATGAATTCTTTTAATGGAAATGACGCCATAATAAGGGCGGCGTTACTATGCGTTTATATCTATGGTTCCGATCACAGTTTCGTACTTTTGAGGTGTCCAAAAATTTCAATATTAAGGGACAGGGCATGAATTTGGGCTGTAAATTATCCTCTTTCGATAATTTACCGACAACTACCCTTTAACCGGTGCAATCCTTCATTAAACGTGAAAAAATACTGGTTTTCTATTTTTAGACTTGTAAAAACTGGGATTATCCAAGGATTCCGGATCGTTTGCCAGTCATAACCCGTGACGCTCTCTACTGTCGACTTTGCAAGGGTTGTCTTTGTTCACAATGATGGATTGCACATATTTGTGCACTGCTCACCGTGATCCTGGATGGTTTCTCTAAGTATTTGCATAAGATTTATGGGGCTAGCTTTGCACAGGTAACGCATGAGGGCATAGGCATTGGGCATATTTTACGAAAATTCGCTAGTCTGAAAGAGGGGGTAGGATAAAATTTCCCCAACACAGGTAGGGAGATTGTTAGTGCAAGGCGATATAAATGGTGTTATTTTGTTGTTAGGTATGTGATTTAATGGGAGAAATCTGATTATTCACCGGATTGGACAGAACTATTTCCAAGTTTAGCGAACCTAGCTAAATTAACTAAAAAATGCTCTAAAAACTCTGGGCAACAAAAATTTTAAGACACCGAAACTGTGGACAACAAAAATTTTGAAACTGTGGACAACAAAAATTTTAAGACACCGAAGCCTGAATTAAACATGTTTAAAAACAGTTAATCTTATTCGGGCGCCTTAATTTAGTTTAAACTGTATTTATTTCTTAAACTCATTATGCAACATCATACATATAGCATTACAAAGCATGACAATAAATTCAAACAGGATTTGAAAACAAGCAGTTATGCTTTTTTGAATCATTTCCTGCAATAAAATTTGGAACAGCATTCCAGTTGACATAAGAAACTCCAGTACAGTTGATTCCTTCGTAAATAAATGTGTGAAATGGATGAAATAGTGACCTTAAATGTTTAGCAATATCTCAAATACCTCCACTGTCAAATATATTTTCATAATGCTCATAATTTTAATGTTTAATGCTTTTTCTTTGTATAATTGATTCATCACATATGTCACTTGTATTGTAAATGTTGATTGTACGAGGGAGGTCCCAAAAGTCTTGTTACACTCACTGTTTTGCCACAATAACAGTAAGTTAGAACTTACAACACTTATGATCACAAAGTACTATATCTTAGGGCTTTGGGGGTAAATTTTCATACTGCTACGTGCTTTTGTTAAAATGCAGTGGAGGTTTGAATCCTTGTACCCCTACTGCAGTGGAGCAGGTCTAATGACGTTGTCGTTAATTGTGATTTTTTTCTTATTTTTGCTGTTTGGATAAATACACTACAAACAAGAAATCTATTTCAAAATTAGAGTTATATTTAGCTAAATGATAGAGTAGCATGTAATGGGGAATCTAAGTAAAATATATATTAGCAAATCATCAAAATAATGCTCTAAAGATCACTCATGCAAAATAAAAATAATTTACTAAATGCTATCCTCTATTAACCACTGCCCATGTTTTAGTAGATCAAATTATATCACTGTCAGCTCAAATATCTTTTCAAAAATAGGTTTTATGTAATGGTATTGAAGTCCCCAACTAATATGATGCTAAACAATTGCTTGGTTTCCACTGAAAAACATATCATAGAATATAACGACCCTGTATTTTTGCTCCGCGTGTTTTTGCCGACGTCATAATTTTGTCTTTGAATTTTTATAGATAAGCTTCTTTATTTTTCTCCCAAACCATCAACTCGTCCTCAAATTTTATAACATTATCACTAAATGATGCTCATAGAATGGTAGCTATGCTGGTATATTTTTCTAAATGATCACATTATACCTATGTTGATTTAGCAGATTGCGAAAAATGAAATTTTCGAAAACATTTTGCATAATTTGACCTGCTCCGGTCATGCCTACTCATGGTTACCAAGGTAACTGTAGCAGTGAGATCATTGAAGTGAGCGACATGCTGTTTAGTAAAATAAGTTCCAATTTGGCCAATTATTCTGCACGAGTAACTTTGGTTGGTTCCTGCTACCTGTTCAGAAAAAAATGCATGTGTAACGGGACTTTTGGGACAAGCCACGTATGTTTGATCATTATGTATACATGTATATGTCTTTAGAGGGCCTCAGGGAAGATTGTCATACCAACTGAGTCACCCTCTTTAAATAAAGTCATTACTTACTTACTTACTTACCGACTGCTGTACCTATTTCGTGCGACATTTGGCGCCATGACTTTGAAACTGATTAAAACTGCATTTTTAATTATACCAGCACACAGTTATCTTCTCCACTTTTTCTGGATATCAACTAAGAAAAATTGCGCTACACATTCAGGTATATCATTATGGTCTACAATCTACAGCGCAATTTCATTTATTATAAACACGTGCACAATCACCAAAATCGTAAGCAGAATCGATGGGGATGGGGTAACATAGGTATATGTAGTATTTTTTTTTCGTTCGGTTGACCACATGGGTTTTTCTCATGAAATTACTTATTAAAAGATGATCTTGCATTGAAAAGTTTTTTTTGCGGAAATTTATCAGCGAGTTTTTGAATAATGTTAACGAGGATGAAAACAAAATAGCCATCATAACGAATACATGCCCATGCAATAAATAGATATATATATATATTTTTTTTTAAAATTTAAAAAATTTGAAAGTTTTTAGTTTAAAAATTTTGACATTTTTCTTATTTTTGCTCAAAACACAGATTGTGGGTACACGTTAGAACCGCCTCGGCGAGGCGGTTCTAACGAGTACCCACAATCTATGTTTTGGAGCAAAAATAAGAAAAATAGGTATACCCCTGCATACCCCAGTTTTGCTATATAAAAATGGGGTATGAGGGGGTATACATTTCACGGACATGTTTTCATGATGAAAACACAACTTTACCAAATATATATATATATATATATATATATATATATATATATATATATATATATATATATATATATATATATATATATATATAAAGTAGAGAAATAAAGATGTACTAAATTGGCGAAGGTAGGTTTCGAACCCGCAGACTTCGGCTTCGGCGCCTAGCTATACAGGGCCATCCCCTCCACCGACTGCGCTACTACGCTCCTTAAAAAAGGAGTTATCATAGCTCAGGTTTAGAGGAGATTTCCCTGCATAACCCGTCTGATAGGTTACTAGTTTTCGTTGTGCACGCACACTCGTCTATATACATGGAATAACTGGATCCTGTGGATGCCAAAGCTTGGAAATAATATTTTCTTATCAAAGATATACAAACTTCAACAGCTATTCCTACCAAGATCATTTCTGATACAAGTACATCGGAAAAATTATAAAGTAGAGAAATAAAGATGTACTAAATTGGCGAAGGTAGGTTTCGAACCCGCAGACTTCGGCTTCGGCGCCTAGCTATACAGGGCCATCCCCTCCACCGACTGCGCTACTACGCTCCTTAAAAAAGGAGTTATCATAGCTCAGGTTTAGAGGAGATTTCCCTGCATAACCCGTCTGATAGGTTACTATATATATATCAGTAATGCCTATTTTAGGCAAAGCTCACACTTGATGATTATTATATACACCCAACAACGTCTAGTCTTGTTGAATTATGGTATTTGGATAGTGCTGTTTGTACTTTTTGAAATCAAAATGTAGTAGCAACTAGCGAAAGAAAAAGCCTTTTTTTTCGGCACACGCAATGGGTGTTCTTTCAACCGGTATGAATTAATATTAAGCCTGGTGACTACAACTTTTTATTTGTTCAGTGCAAAGGAACTTCTTAATAACAATCAAGCCGTTTTAAATCACCTTTAGGGTCGGTGTCATCCGTGTCATCCTTAGGACACAAATGGGACTTATTTAGCGGTGCATAAATTGCATTTAACGACAGAACGTACTTGATTTATGAAGGATAATCTTTAAATTGTAATTTGGTGTCTCTTTCTGAATATGACAGCAATGGTCCGCCATTCAGATAGAGAGTATCAAAAATCGAGTTAATTTGCTATCTGAGAGGATACGGTAAATCGCCGTATACAACTGTACCGTACTTAGCTAATATATATAATTTTGGAAATTCACCTGATAATGGTGCAGAAATAAGTCATCTGCGCATTAATGTTAAGTACTGTACTCTAAACGAACTTCTCATTGCATCTGTATGTAACTTGTTCTTATATTTTGGTTTGTTAATTAATTTTGTAATCTACCGAAGAATAACTAGAGCCACAATTGTCATGTGGACTTTTAGTAAGGGAGATAATTGGCATATACATGTAAGCAAATTTTGCCACCTCTCGTATCATGGCTTTGGCGAAACTGCTAAATATCTTCAAAGCGACTTCGTAGCAACTTCTTAGTTTTCCTACCTCATCCGTATATACCCGAATCTACAGCGGTTCGAAACAATTATGATTTTTGATGTAATAACCTATTATAAAAACCGGGATCGGAGGCTAAAGCACCGGTAGACGAGGTAAAGTGATGTGTAAATAGCGTCCGTATTTACCCGACTTGACCCTGCTAGGAGTTTCAGGGAGCATTAGAAAACATTTTAAGGGAGATAGGAAGCAAGCTAAAATTTGGGGCTTTAATGAGCAAGCACCAGTGACCTGAGGAAAAAAAAAAGAAGATTTTACGAAGCTGTGGAGATTTTTTTTTCTTTCAGTGAGCAGGGAACTATAACTCCCCTCGCGTATGGTCCCTGTTATTTGTGGCTTTGGCAAAAAATATTTTGTAAGGACACTGCTAAATATCTTCAAAACCACGGACGCCCATCACGTACATTTTTTGTAGCGACTCTGGTTCAGCCTTCTAGATCTAGATCTTGGCAGTCAGGCATGATGTCGAGACGCACGAGCGACGGGCTTCAGGGTATTTTATTTAAGGCGCCACGTTTATTACTAGGCCCTTTCACCCTCCTCTCCCCTCACCCATCGCCTTGGCGGTACATATGGTGGAGATGTCCGAGCTAACGGCTATATTCTCTTCCGTCACTCAAACTCAAACTCGAACTCAACTCGCGAGAGTATGGCTGGAGTATGAGTCGAGTGGGATTAAATTAAGTGTGAGTGGAGCATAGATTTGGTATGCACAACAGTCACACAACCATCACTCACTGGAATGTCAGATTTTCATTGTAAAACAAAGAAATTTGAAATCTTATGGACATATGATGTTATTATTATAATGTCAAATTAGCAGCAAAGACTCTGACTAGACGCCGTATATTGTGGTTATCAACGTTTTCTCGAAATTTGAGTTGAGTTCGAGTGTGAGTGGGACATGTGCATACCAAATCAAACAGTTATGCGCTCACACGAGTGACTGATCAGATTATCTGAATGAGTTTGAGTGGAGTATGCCTCGAGTGTAGGTTGAGAATACAGCCGTAAGTCATTGAATGTGATCACGATCTTCAGTAACTTGAGGCTTACCCATGTTGCCGGTTTTGCAGTAAACTAATGTTTTTGTGTCGCTTAATTTATTTTCATGGAAATTTTATCAGGGAACACTTCAGGGAACATTGCATTGTGCAAATGATACGCCCACATGATTTAGTTATGCACCAGTCATTTGTATCCCCGGCTCCCCCGGGGCCGGGGAATAGCGGGGCTTTTAACTTTTCATTGTTTAAAGCCCGGCTAAATGCCCGGCACTGCCGGGCAAGATTTGTAGTAAAATCCCTGCTAAAAGCCCCGGCTCCCTGGATGCTAACAATAACGTGGAACAACAGCTGGGAGTTGTTCTGATGAAACTGAAACATGAGAGAAGGGCTTCAATTTGTGCATGGGAATGTTAAGGTGCATTTTCAAATTCAATAAATACCATAAAAGTAATTAAATGTTAAAATACCATTAATATCTAATTTGAATTAATGTGACCGTGTATTGGCGGGAAATCATAACCCCGGCAAATCCCCGGCACCGCCGGGACGCATCAGAGGTTAAAGCATGGCACTTAAGCCCCGCTATGTCCCCGCTATCCCCGGCCCCGGGGGAGCCGGGGATACAAATGACTGGTGCATTACATGAGGCTAGCGCTAGCGATTTGTTGGGCAACGGTGTGTTACAAAACAGCTTTGCGAGCGCTACGTAACGTACCCAGAAGCTGCTACTAGAAAGCACCCTAGGCCTGTCGTTGCTTAATGTAAACATCTGCTTAGAAAACACAGTCTTAATTGCGGGCGTTCACGAACGCCCGCATATATATACGTTGATGCAAACACACATCAATCCGGAAATGACGGCAATTAGACCGATCCCACTGTTGCTCTTGCATCATCATAAGTCAGTACCTGGCGAAAAACGAGTAGGGAACCAACCATAATGATACATGCTATGAAAAAAATAAGATCGTGAACGAATTATTTCGGAATTAGACCGAACCCATCATTGTTTCCGCGTCTTCATCTGGCGAATAATGAGTGGGGAACCAAATCAGCTGTTCCAAGAATTGAACATAATGGCAATTGATTCCATGTGTTAACATTATTATTGTGACAGATGATAAAAAAAACAATCCAAAATTACTGTTTTTATTTAAAAAAGGCCATTTAAAAGTTTTATTTTGAATGGTCAGAAAACCATTGCTATCTTGAAGCCCAATATATTTTGATAAAATGATACTTATTTATTTGGAGTTTTTTTCTGATGATATTAAAAGCGAAGCATAGTAAGGTCTATCTATGCTGCGAAGATGAAGTTAGCGGAAGCGGGTCAACTCGGCCTGATAACAACTCAGCTCCTGAGTCAACTCGGTCCTGTGTCTACTCGGTCTGGTATTGTTTAAGGTAATATGATGTTGTGCGTGTTTTTGGCATGCCATAATTTGCCACAATTGTCAGAAACCTATAAAAAGTTAAAACCCAGCAATTCGTTTTCTGAGTGCGGGAATTTGGGCCAAATGCCTATATATGTGTATAATAATTTTTGATATACTAGTGAGTAAATTATGCTACAAATCGGAGAATTTACTGGGCAGCTGTGCTGTGAGTTGATCAATGAAACATGAAAAAGTGTTACAACCCTCAACATTTTGGATAGTGGAATTTGGAAATCAGAGTTTCCGTTCTTACTTTGTTGTATGTGGGAGAAAACATGTGAATAAATATCTCGACAGGTTAACTCCAAATCTGGTCAAAACTGTTTGCCTGAATCTGAATCTGAATAGTTTACTGGTGAAACGCCAAACTGACAATACCTCACCAGGGGGTGCGCTTGGGGGGAAATTAGTTCCTGGCTCTCACAAGAGATGCGCACATATGTTGAATAGGGTCAGCTTTCATCCTATAACTAGAGCTAAACGCCCGCAAGCTTTTTGAAAAAGCTAATACTTGTCACGTTTTTGATATCGTCGATCGACGTCGCAATTTTGAAAAGCGCTCTAGCATGTAACAGACGCTTACATAAACAAAACGTAGAAAAACGGTGGAACAAAGCGTTCATTTTATGCAACTCACACCTGAAATAAGGAACCGCTGAAATGAAGCATTCGCGAATACGAAGTTCGCTCATGTAAATGATCTTTTCGCTGCTGATTATATCTCTTCCTGAATATGACACCATAGGTCCTCCATTCAGAAAAAGATTTTCAAAGATGTTATTCACTTTATTGGTGTCAGAAGTGAATCGAAAACTCGGGCGTTTCAAATGCATACATATATTTATTTATTTTTCAAAAATACAAATTAAATCGGTGAGCAGGAACGTATTCTGGGCCTGCTTGATTTATTCCTACTTAACAGTAGCTTGGTATGGTTTGTATTGCCGCTTTCATGTGGTCTGGATATATACATGTGAACATTATTCATTTAATGCATATTATTTGCCCTGAATCGGCTAAATATGGAAGATGAAAAACTGTTTATGCAATTATTTTAAAGGGAAGTAACTGTATTATCTAAAAGCAATAACACAGCAAAAAGATACCTAGGCGGGACGCTGAGTAGGGAAATTTACAAATTTAATACCTTCATTTTCCGGAAGGGTAAATTTGGTATCAAATTAAAGGTTATTATATGTACTTTCTTAATCCGGGTGTTGTGTTGTTGTAAACCGGGGCCTTCCAGTCGAAAACAAGGGAAATAACTCAGTACCTATTAAAACAACTAAAACGTATTTTATGAAAACCAAACATGATATTGTAATTAATTCGCGAAACTACTTGATAAGCAAAAGAAACACACATATAAAACTTATCATTTTCTTAAGGGGACTTCTTGGCGATTCCGAAATAATTCTTGTTTCAAAATGAAACACTTAAATTACTCCAATTACTTCCCCTTGAAATGGTTACAGCTTTTTAAACTGGTTTAAGTAAGTTTCTTTGCGATCTCGTTAGAAAGAAGAAACTTTTTTCTTCGGCTTTGCTCTGCAGAAGGGTAAAAATGACTTGGGGCTAAATTAAATTATGTATACTGTTATAGTCCAGACAATTTTGGCCCAAACATTTTGTATAATGGGTTAAAAGGGAGATAATTCTGTACCCTTCTGTATATATACTAAAAGGAAAAAGTTTAGTCAGTAGCTTGTACAAACCCGATTACTATCATACCTTGCTGCTTTCCTTACATGTTCCACATTATTAAATTTGCAAAGACAGCTTCTTTCTTATTTTGAAATGAAACTCCACCAGTTGTCCATTTCGACAGAGTTATTGGCCTTTTTCGTTATACATCAGTTTTGTAATTATCCAATGAATGTTAAAACGTCACTTTCATTAATAGCGCTTTCTGATAGAGGTTGTTGATAGTGACAATTATCCGTTAAAACCTTTTCAAAATTCAACCAAAGTCCCGAGAAATAACATGCCAAATATTCGTTATTTTGAGATTACCTCCCTTTCAATTGAAATAAGAACAAAAATCGGTGTATGCACTCTAGCAAGACAACATGCGATATTTAAGTCGTTTTTGTTGGAAATGTTAGGTTTTATTCACAGCTTTACGACTAGTAATTTCAATTCCAAACTGTAAAGCGGTTTTGAATCTTTAGCGATTTAAACAGTCCCAACGGGGTTTTACATGTACTCTCACTGACAAAACGTTTGCTGGTGAGCATAATTGAAGAAGTGCATGAGCTTGAAATTAAGAAATTGGTCAAAATCGTGAAACATGAAAACAAAACCAAGACTAGTTTTTCCTTTAGATGTTTCATACATGTATTAATATGTTAACCAGTAAATATGATGCGCTGTGTCGTTAAAATATTTCACAAAGGGGCACACATAAGGGAGAAAACTCAACTTTAAAAAAAAAGCATCAAAACATCACGGCCTCTGTACTATTCGCCAAAAGCTACGCTCAGACATTTGGCATCATTTGGTTAGCAGGTTGTTTCCTTTAATTCACTAGTTTGATATCTATATATGTTTCACTTCAATATGAGAGCAACCTCTGATCGTTAGCTTGAAGACTGAAAATCATCAGTATTCATGGTTACCTAGCACAGAAGTATAAGGGTTTGAAATCATTCATTTGCAAGAAGAAAACTCATTTTATTTTGCGTATTAGATAGTATAATTGGATTTGTATATAGTCATTTTATGATTTTACGTGATTGACATGAATTTACAATCCAATAACCATATAAAACAATAAACAAGCTAATAAAAGATGGAATTACCCCACCCACCAATGCGCATTATACTAAATTCATATTTGTGAATATATATCATGTAAGTATATTAAATGCAATGTACATGAATCTCACCACTGTAAGTATTATTTCAACACCATTTAGGACTGATGAATATTAATTTTGCATACTATTGAAGTATTAATGTAAACGGGAGAAATTTGGATACGAAAAAGTTGAAACAATGATAGGGATATACAGTGTGCCCCCCAAAACGCAACCGCTACTAAATAGTGCATATTTTTAACAATACATATACAAGTAAGATATTTAACACAGTAGTAGTTAAACTGTTCGTTTCACTATTATATTTCCCAGTTGCCAAATATGGATTTGGCACATAAAATGTGTTTATGGATTTCACTTCCTAATACCTTTCAGATGAAGAATCCGAGTGATGCCACCTTGGCATCATTGAGCATTTTGAAATATTCAAAAAGGCCGACAAATGGCGGAAAATATTGTAAAAATCAACATAATACATGTATAGGAAGCAAAAAGCTCACTTCTCTTGTTGTCCTTACTGTCTTCTTCCGGTTTATCAGATCGTGCCAGTTCAAAAACTGCATCATAAATTTTTGGAAAAAATCAAACTTCAATATGGCGTCTAAGCTGGTTGAAATAAACAAGAAATCAGCATCCCAGAGTTGCATATACACAATGGTATGTGTTTAAAATGCTCATTGTATGTTCTTATTAATGTAAACACCATAATTTAGTTTTGTTTATGTTTTGACGCTCAAATCATAACAAAAAGGCAAGATGGTGACCAAGATGGCCGCCGAAATAATAATATAGAGAACTTAATCTCTGATAAATACTGCATTCATGTGCTGCGTATAATTGTCTGACTTGGTCACTTTATTTTGTTAACAGTTCAAGTTATAGTTTAGTTCTGACCCAACATCATAACAATGATGCAAGATGGTGGTCAAAATTGCCACCTTAATCTTAATATAAGGGAAACTGTCCTCTGTTTCAAAAAGCTCATCTAAATGTTTATTTGTTAAGCTTTAAGTAAACAGAATAAACAGAGGGGAGCAAATCAACATCATGTAATGAAAGATAGAATAGGCATTTTATTTTAAAACCGAGATTAGGTATTTTCATCTGTGTCATTACCATTGTAATAATTAGCAAAGTCATCAGTTATATTGTTCAACTATTGAAAAAAATGTTTCTTCAATGACATTTGCAAAACCAAAACACTGTACAGATTACTTCATTTATGATGCGCCTATATTTTGATGATGAGTATGTTTGTTCAGAAGCATACCCACAGCCCAGTTTACTTGAAGTATGCTATCTGTTGCTGGAGCCACACTGTCGGCTGTTGTAAATGGCGCAAGCACTCAGAACCCATCAACATTATTTCGACCACCTGATTTAAGTTGGATATAAGACCACTCACTCTTGACCAAGCTTGGATTGTCAAATGGGTGTCTGGACATGTGCTGGTTTCACAATGTTTTGGTAAACGACTGTGTATATGGTGATTATATGCATTAAGCTTGGGAGTGTTTATTAGCCTTTATTTACCAGTTTTACATTAAACCATATATCTTTAGTTACAGAAATAGTTCAACGTTACTGCCATAACATCCTCCAAATGCTATAATTCCCCTGATATTATCTGCTAAAGGCTTACTCAGTTCAATCTTTTCAGGTATGAAACCCTTTGACATTGATTTCAGACTAGATAGACTGCAAGAAAGAAGGATACTACGGTCTGGTGTTTTACCACTTAACGCAATATTTACTGTCCTTCAAATGTCCCTTTTATATGGCCCATCCTCTTACGCATTAAAGGTTTTCTCTGCTCTTAAAGGGTCTTGATTTTACTTTTTATTCTTTTCGGCTTACATTGATTGTAGAAATATAATCTTGAGTAATACATAGACGTTCGTGTATCATAATAATGGCGATTACACATTTTCCTCAATGGTTTTGCAACCATCTCACTTCTTGCTACTGTTACACTACTCATCTAAGCAGAGTAAGCGTGAGGTCCAAACACGATCAGCGAGTGTGCTTCTGATAAGTCTGTGGTATCACAGCCCTTCTTCAATGTATGGTCACAGTTGCATTAACGATTTTGAAATAACAAAATACTTGTATTTTTTCAACAGTGGTTATGTCATCTGCTGAGAAGTTCGAATAGTGTTGACAGATGCGTGCTTTTGTGAAACCACTTGTCTTGCTGGAGAAATTTTGGTAATGCTTTTAATGCTACAGTTAAAGTAACAATGGGGCAAAACCCATCGGTGACGACTGTATCAGACCAGCGCAGTGTATGTGGATTTCTCAGTTAGTACATTTTGCTTTCAAACATATTGTATGTTCATTATCCTCTTGTCCCCGCTGTCCTCCAACATTGAATAATGATGGGAGCTAACTCCTGAGGGTATACCATGGCAAGGTCAATCTACCTGGAAGAGTCTTAAATAAATAATCTTTGTTTCAAATGCGTCTGTGGCTTTCACTTAAATGAGTTTTGCTTACCGCCATACAGCCCTCTTTTCTTCTTTCTTATACTTAAACATTACATGTTACGAGTTTCATTTAGTAGTATAGATTGATTAGCTTCCCTACCTTTATTCTGCTAAATCAATTTGTAACGCTTCCATTAAAATGTTTTGATCAGAGAAGAAGTTCTCCGTTGTATTATAATTTCGTACGACGCATATGCCCCACTATTACTTTGCGGTGTTAAAATAAAACATGAACATTAAATTGTGATGTTAGCAACATCAAATGATCATTTCAAATACAAGTCATTCAGTATTTGCAGCACTGAAATGCTGCTGTAGCCAGAGAACATAAAAGTATGAGTATTGTGCCCGGTGGTCATCTTGGTCTTCATCTTGTTTTATTGTTATAATGCTGGGTCAAATATGATGCAAAAGCACTTCCTTTGTCAACATAATTTGAACGTTTGAATTACAAACATCGAGCAAATGCAACACTGGAATGCTGATTCAATCAGAAATTATGTACTCATATATTATGATTATGGCGTCCTTCTTGGCCACCATTTTGGCTCATTTTTATAATGTCGGAATAAACAATAAATCATGCTGCTCGCAATATTATATGAGCATTTCTAATGCATTACATTTGGTATCTGCAGCACAGGAATGGTGTTTTAATCACAGAACACAATATTTTAAATTATAATTATGGCGGCCATTTTGGTCGCCATCTTTTTTCGTTGTTATGTGGGGTCATAATTGAAAACAAAATACTTCAGTATTATGTGAACAACAAAAATGGACTTTCAAGCACAACACAGTGTTTTTATGCACCACTTGAATGCCGTTTTATTATGAAAATATTTCTTTTAGTACGAATGTGGCAGCCATCTTGTCCACCATCCTGCCTCATAATAATTACATTGGTGTCGAAACTAAGAATTATCTTATTAATATTGTTTATAGCATAAAATTAGCATTTTAAACGCAGAGAAATGAGTATATTAAACCATTGGGTGTTGTTTTCTTGTTTATGGCGACCGTCTTGGGCGCCATCTTGATTTTTCCAAACCTCAATGATGCAAGGATGGCATCATGTAGTTTCTGAACTAGTATGGCCTAGTGAAATGGAGACCACATTAACATTATATGCAGCACCATCTTCCAGGTTATGCTGATGGCTACTGGACTATTAATCTGATACCCGTTTTGCTAGGCGGTTTTTCAACAGGAAGTGACGTCATAACAAATCTGTCATGTCACTTCCTGTCGTGCAAAGCAGTTAACAAAATACAATTTCAAACCATTTTCAAGCCTGAAACAGGATTAGCATTCATAATATTTAATTCATGCCTTTAAATCTGCATTTCTGAAACGGTTCTATAAGTAATAATCTTCGATTTTTGAACAATGTGTGCATGCATTAATCTAAAATGGGTACTGAATTATCTCCCTTTATTTGCCGTTGTGGATTTATTGTGTTTTCTTGAAACATCATTATTTCGGAAGTGCGAACATTGAATATTTGTAATATGCCTTTGATAGACTTCCGAAGCCTATATCTGATGAAAAGATCCAGTTTCAAATTATATTTGTGTTCTAGGAATCGGCCATTTAAAAACATACATTCTCAGATTTGACTTATACTAATGAAAAGGGAAGTAAATGTATCTATATTAAAATCTTGAATTAAGTTTACTTTTAGCTCTTTTGCTAGGGATTGAAAAAACAAGAAAACATAACTTCAAAAAATACTAAGCACTTTTTGGTCTACTTTTAGGACATCTTTGATATAGATCTTCATTACGAACTCCAAACGTTTTGCGCACATACGAAATGGGTACTAAGTTGTCTCCCTTGGATTTGACCCATAGGCCCCGGTCTAGATCCCCACAACACCCAGATTAAGAAAGTACATGTAATAAACTTTAAACTGATACCACATATGACCTTCCGGAAAGTGAAGGTATTAATCTCGAAAACTAAGCGAGATACAAATTTCAGCGTCCAGCCTAACCGGGAGAATTAATCATGAATTGTAATTTGACCCTTTTCATACTGGAAGGTAATTTGGATCCTCGTCATTCATCACAAAAACTGCGATCAACCTGATACTACTAGTACTGTAAAAGTAGCATGTTTACTTATTGTAAATCAGTGGAGCAAAACGGTTGCGATGACAGTGAAATGGGTTCAGGCAATACTAGGTACCCTTAATATACACCTTCTTATAATATTACCATATTATAGATGACTTCAATGCAGTGAACGTTACAGTCGAGAGGATCTAAATTAAAACATTTTATATATTGAACGTAGAAAATTAAGACGATTTTTAGAAAAACCTGGTAAGTAACACGTATCTTATTTTGTTTTAAATGTTGCTATGATGATACTGAATTATCTGTACTGTTTTCATACAATTATATAGTTATGAAAAGCCCTACATATAACATCGCAGTGGCCTCTATTTTCCAAAACCCCTCTCATATTCATGCCCAATACACTCGCTTTATTTCAGACGCTTTATTTCACATGTACATGTATGTAAAACTGTGCTTGTATTAAGATTTAAGGTCAGGGTGTTGTAAAAAACGCCACGATGGAATTTTCTTATTTTTTGCATATCGGTGTAGGCCTATTAAATGCTCCCCCCATCGGAATAATGCAAAAATATTCCTTGACTACCGGATTAGTTTTTGAGCTACAGGCAATCCAAAAACACCATTTTTGCCATTTAACTTAATGGGACAAAGAGAAATAGGTGTTGGATTTCGCACATAAACATATTTTTTTCCTAAATTCCACGATGAGTTTTTCTTAAAATTTGATATGAGACTATATTATTTGCGTGAATCAGTTTGAGACAGGTTGCTTGAAAAAAGTCCTTGACAACCGTGCTCGTTTTCGTGCTATTTGAGGTTTTGATATGTATGAAAGTCCGTTTTTTTTTTGTTATTTTCCGCGACGTAACGTAATATCGTGGCGCGAAAACGCGTTGCATTCCAATGTGCGACTGACGCCAGAATTATACGGCAACTATTCTGATTTTCTGTGTTTTGGTGAAAATTTGTCGCAGTATTTAATGGAGAAAAATGTAAAATTCGTACTAAATGACGTAAAAGCTACAGCTTTCTCGGTTCAAAAAGGCGCGACATAAGAGCGTCGATTCTCGTTCCGCTGGCGTCGCAAAGCAACGTCGCACGTAACGCTGCATAACGACGCTTTACAACACCCTGACCTTAAGAGGAAATAACCAGAAGACCATTGGTCCTGAGAACGCTCACCTGAAGCCTGATCTTGGATTATTAAGTCATAATGAAATGACCTTGACCTTGAATACTCACACACCTTTATTGACTTCATAAGTTGTCTGCATCTGCAAAGTTTCAGGTCTCAGGCTGCAATAGTTTCCAAATCCAGTGATTTCTGAGAAAACCATAATTTTAATTTTGATATCTAAATGACCTTGGGTCAAGGTCAAGACATGACCTTGGCCTTCATTAATTACTTACCTTCATTGACTCCATTAGTTGTCTGCATCTAGCAACTTTCAGGTCTCAGGCTGCAACAGTTTGTTTTCGCCTTTTCCCATGTGAAAGCCTATGTTTCCAAAATTGACCTTGCCGTAAAATAGGTCAAGGTCATCATAGGGTCATTATTTCAACAAACTATGATGGGCTGGAGTCCCAAATGCTACATACCAAGTTTCATGAAAATTGGCCTGCCTGTTCTGGAGAAGAAGATTTTTGAAGGTTTTTACCATATATGGGCGTGGCGGCCATCTTGGTCATGTGACCTGGATTTCGCAATCAAACTTTCGTCTCCCCTACCCATGGATGCTCCACATAAAATTTCACTTTGATTTGCCATGCAGTTTCAGAGAAGAAGATCTTTGAAAAGTGTGTATGGACAACAGACTGGCCAAGGTCAAGAGATGACCTTGACCTATTTTAATCACATACCTTCATCTACTCCATTAGTTGTTTGCATCTATCACTTTTCAGGCCCCAGGCTGCAATAGTTTTAAAAAAATCCATAGTTTTCACTTCTTCCTATGTAAAAGCCTATGTTTCCAAATTTGACCTTGCCGTAAAATAGGTCAAGGTCATCCAAGGGTCATCATTTTATCAAACTACAATGGGCTGAGGTCCCCAATGCTACATACAAAGTTTCGTGGAAATCGGCCCACCGGTTCTGAAGAAGAAGATTTTTGAAGGGTTTTAACCATATATGGGCGTGGCGGCCATCTTGGTCATGTGACCTGGATTTCGCGATCAAACCTTCGTCTCCCCCTACCCAAGGATGCTCCACATAAAATTTCACTTTGATTGGCCGCGCAGTTTCAGAGAAGAAGATCTTTGAATACTGTGTATGGACAACAGACTGGCCAAGGTCAAGAGATGACCTTGACCTATATTAATCACATACCTTCATCTACTTCATTAGTTGTTTGCATCTACCACTTTTCAGGCCTCAGGCTGCAATAGTTTTCAAAAAATCCATAGTTTTCACTTTTTCCTATGTAAAAGCCTATGTTTCCAAATTTGACCTTGCCGTAAAATAGGTCAAGGTCATCCAAGGGTCATCATTTTATCAAACTACAATGGGCTGAGGTCCTCAATACTACATACCAAGTTTCGTGGAAATCGGCCAGCCGGTTCTGGAGAAGAAGATTTTTAGTGGTTTTTAGCATATATGGGCGTGGCGGCCATCTTGGTCACGTGACCTGGATTTAGCGATCAAACTTTCGTCTCCTCTAACCATGGATGTTCCACATAAAATTTTATTTTGATTGGCCAAGCAGTTTCAGAGAAGAAGATCTTTGAATGAAAAGTGTGTATGGACAACAGACTGGCCAAGGTCAAGAGATGACATTGACCTATATTAATCACATACCTTCATCTACTCCATTAGTTGTTTGCATCTACCACTTTTCAGGCCTCAGGCTGCAATAGTTTTCAAAAAATCCATAGTTTTCACTTTTTCCTATGTAAAAGCCTATGTTTCCAAATTTGATCTTGCCGTAAAATAGGTCAAGGTCATCCAAGGGTCATCATTTTATCAAATATGATGGGCGGAGGTCCTTGATGCTACATACCAAGTTTCGTGGAAATTGGCCCACCGGTTCTTGAGAAGAAGATTATTGAGCGGTTTTTACCATATATGGGCGTGGCGGCCATCTTGGTCATGTGACCTGGATTTTGCAATCAAACTTTCGTCTCCCCTACCCATGGATGCTCCACATAAAATTTCACTTTGATTGGCCAAGCAGTTTCAGAGAAGAAGATCTTTGAAAAGTGTGTATGGACAACAGACTGGCCAAAGTCAAGAGATGACCTTGACCTATATTAATCACATACCTTCATCTACTCCATTAGTTGTTTGCATCTACCACTTTTCAGGCCTCAGGCTGCAATAGTTTTCAAAAAATCCATAGTTTTCACTTTTTCCCATGTAAAAGCCTATGTTTCCAAATTTGACATTGCCGTAAAATAGGTCAAGGTCATCCAAGGGTCATCATTTTATCAAACTATGATGGGCTGAAGTTGCCGATGCTACATACCAAGTTTCGTGGAAATCGGCCCACCGGTTCTGGAGAAGAAGATTTTTGAAGGATTTTTAGCATATATGGGCGTGGCGGCCATCTTGGTCATGTGACCTGGATTTCGCGATCAAACTTGAAATGCCACTACCCAAGGAGGCTCCACATAAAATTTCAGCTAGATCGGCCAAGCGGTTTCAGAGAAGAAGATCTTCGAAATTGTGGACGACGGACGGACGGACGCCGGATCATGGCCATCCTATAAGCTCATCTTGTGAGCCTTCGGCTCAGGTGAGCTAAAAATAATACTGAGATCCTTTATATTAATGAGAAAGGGGATGGGCCATACCGCGGTTTCGGCAACTTAAGCCTCTTCAGTGACCCCATAGATTTAGCGACATGGAGCCAAAGAAAATTACTGTAGTTTTGCATATTTCATCAGAGTAGTCGAACAATGATTAGTAAAATCCAAATGGGGCCAAATATATTAAAACCTTGGTTAGAAAATGAATCTAGACCGAAAATAAGTTTCTGATTTCTCAATACCCTCGCTGATCTCAAAGGACCAGAAGAAAAATATAATATTCACTATGGATGATGTACGGGGAGACTTTTTAGGGCCACCACACGGCACAACACCAGCTGCAGAAATAGGAAATTAAACTAAACCTGAGATCCTTTAATTTAGTGAACATATTAATGAGAAAGGGGATAGGCCATACTGCGGTTTCGTCTACTTAAGCCTCTTCAGTGACCCTTTAGATTTGGCCACATGGAGCCAAAGAGATATACGAATTACTGTAATTTTGCATACTTCAACAGAGTAGTCGATAAAAGCACTAGTAAAATCCAAATGGGGCCAAATATATAAAAGGACCATCTGCACTATGGATGATGTATGGGGAGACTTTTAAGGTACAACACCAGCTGCATTAATAGGAAATAAAAATTAAAACTGTGATCCTGTAACAGCAGTGAAAATATTAAGGCTGAATTTAGTATTTAGCTGTTTTTTTGTTGTTGTTTTTTTTTTCAGACCCAGATTAAACATGGACCACACAGTCGGCGTATTCCTAGTTGTCACTCTACGAGTTTCCATGGCAACGGTAGTTGATCTGACTCACACATATGATGAAAATGTTCTGTATCTACCCCAGGGTCCGGAAGGAAAAACGGATTTGTTCAATTTTACCATAATGCATCGCGGATACTCAGCATCTTTGGATTCCTGGTATGAAAAAATGGATTACGTTTTCGTATGTTTCGTATCGGATAAAACTGGCCTACCTTATTTTAAAGATACATATCTTTCTTTATGGAAAACATGTCCGTGAAATGTATACCCCCGTAAACCCCACTTTTATATAGAAAAACTGGGGTTTGCAGGGGTATACCTAATTTTCGGATTTTTGATCCAAAACATACATTGTGGGTACTCGTTAGAACCGCCTCGGGCGAGGCGGTTCTAACGAGTACCCACAATGTATGTTTTGAGCAAAAACATTTAAAATCAATAATTTATTTTCTGATGACAGAATGTTTTAGTTTTTACAGGTGAAAAAATCTCTGCATATTGCATGGGCGTTTCGAGGCCTACGTTTTACTAAGTTTCCAAGTCCCACGTTTTGCCCTAAATTTGTCCGCTTTTGCAGGTTGTTAGGTTTCAGTCCGGTTTTGCAGGTTGTTAGCTACGTTTTGCGACGTTTTACTCCTTATCGCTACGTATTGTGACGTATTTATTGGAATTATCGCACCAAAATTAATTAGTTGCATGGTGACCACCAAGAGAAAATCCAAGAAAAGCTCCAGGGGTGGCAAATCTGCGCGTGCACCGGGGCTGTTAAATGCACTGCAAGATGACACAGAAGAGGTTACCTTTTTTCTCTATATTTTGTGACTCGATTTATTGCATCTTACACGTGTTTCTATGGACGAACATGTACATATGAAATGATAATCGATGTTGACACACAATCATGAAGGCCCGTATGCGTAACCAAACGTAGTAATACTTAGTTAAATCGTAGTAGAGCGTGTCAGTACGAAGTGATACCTAGTAATACCTGCTGAAACCTACTGAAACCTATCAAAACGTAGGGTAACACGTAGCAAGTCGTAGTAAAACGTATTGAAGCGTAGTTCCTGTGTATTGATACGTAGAGTTCCACCGAGTTACGATTTACGTTATAGTACGTATTTGTTACGTATGTACTACGTTTTACTACGATTCGACTACGCTTTGCTACGTTTTACTACGTTTTACTAGGTATAAGCTACGTAAATCAGAGTGCCACGTTCGAACTTTTTTTTTTTTGTTCGAACGTGGCATGGGCCAGGTATATAGCCGTATATAGCTGTATGTAATACGTTCCACTACGTTGTAATACGTTTTACTACGTATATTGCCGTATTGCTACGTTTCAGAAACGTAGTAAAACGTAGGCCTCGAAACGTGACAGTGTGACTGTAGCTTAAAAGGGATAACCCGTTGAGGTTTCCAAAAGCCCTTTTTTACGTTTACAGCGCGTGAGAATTTATATGTATAATTGTAAGTGCGAGGTATAATGTCAAGAACGCAGGCTGTGCGATAGCCAGGCTATCTTGATTTACTATGTTACAGGTTAGAAACAAACTGGATTGGGTTCTTTGAACATGGTGGAACCCATATAGATTCCCCGGCCCACTTTGTCAAGGGTAGGAAGCACCTAGACGAGATCCCAGCCGAGCAGCTGTACGGCCCGGGGATGATGATAGATATGACAAGGAAGGGAGAAGCCGATCCAGACTATCTCATGACTATCGAAGATATTAAGGTGAGTTGTCGTATCCATGGCCTTACGAAAACTTGCCCATGCAATATACAGTGATTTTTTAAAGTTGAAGAAATGAAAATTTTCAGTAGAAAATTTTTGATATTTTTCTTATTTTTGCTCAAAACATAGATTGTGGGTACACGTTAGAACCGCCTCGGCGAGACGGCTCTAACGAGTACCCACAATCTATGTTTTGGAGCAAAAATAAGAAAAATAGGTATACCCCTGCAAATCCCATTTTTACTATATAAATGTGGGGTTTGAGGGGGTATACTTTACACGGACATGTTATCGTGATGCAGGGGCGGGCCTCCGTCCCATCATATCAAAGTATTTGATATACCGGAAAACATATTGAAATTCCTATAGCATTTGATTCCAACTAGATGTACTGTTTTTATCCTGATCATTATTTTTACTGGATTTTTTATTATTGTAAATAAAAATGCAATCCTTTAAGAGCAGTGAGCACATTAAAAACAAAGGAGGTGGGCCAAACCAAGCTAAACAGCCAAATATTATAAATGCAGGTTAGAAAATGAATCTAAACCAGTTATAAACTCAGAAATATCCTGGCTGATCTCTAAGGACGAAAAGGAAATTATAACCTGCACTATGGATGATGTACGGGAAGACCTTTAGGGAAGACCTTTAGGGCCGCCACAAGGCACATCAGCTACAGTTAATAATAAAAAACAACTGCAATCCTTTAAGAGCAGTAAACATATTAAAGAGAAAGGAAGTGGACAAAACAATGGTTGTGGATTCCCAAAGGAAGCCTCAGGAAGCCTCGTCATTGACCCTTCAGATTTGGCAACTTGGATCCTAAATCAATTACTGTGATTTACATCATTATGTAGTATAATTCAGTAGCGCAAATGGCTGAATTTCCCATTTTTGATGACGTTATATTTGACGCGCGTCTAGAAACTTAAAATCATGACAATGCCCTTAAATGCTTTGACACACTGTTTTACATGTATATTGACACACATTTACCAAGGTCAAACCAAAAGAAATAGTTTTCAATAAACCAAAAGAAATAGTTTAGTTTTCAATAAAGTTTAAAAATATATCAAGTTAACATACTGTAGTTCAAGGCCTAAAGATTGTCTTTCTTTTATTTTTTGACTGTTTGAAATAAATTGGAAATGTTTAAGAAATTAACATTATAAAAACGTGTATAAAAGTAGGTCGAAATGTGATAGAAATTGTGTGACAAGTATAATTCAAAGGTGGTTGAAGTGTAAATGAGGTTCTCATTGGAACGACGCTATTGAAAATAAGAAGCCACACACATCCAGCAAAATAGGTTCAGAGCCTCCGCCCACGTATCCCCACATATCACGAGAAAGTGCAGAAGACAGCAGCCAGTTGGGTCTGCAGGCGATGGCATAATACCAGTAACATCGATGACATGCTTGATGAACTTGAGTGGCCACAGGCTAAAGTCACCGGGGTCCAACTGATGTTTTTCTTTAGCTCCGGAGTTAGTAAGTTATTTGGCGCCCAGGGATCTCCATCGTCGGGCAGCTTACTGAATCTGTGAGTCCTGGTTTTTGATTCATCATGTTCTTTATCATGATTTATTTGTTTGTTCTTGATGATTCATTTACTAGTTAGAGATTCACCACGAGGACCGAAGAACTAACTAAATGTTATGAACCACTGCAGAAGCTGAGGGTGAGGTTACGGCCGTGTAAAATCGATTTAAACCCGCCAGTACATTTGTGTTACTGATCGTTCCAAGTCGATACTTCTGTTGTGGTTCATTTTGTTTTATGTCTTGGTGTTTAAAATATTTTTGTGCTGTTGGCGCCTTATGTATGTTTGCATATTTTTAGTTAAGTTAAGGTAACTGAGTGGCCACCTATTGGGAAAATAGCTGCTCATTCGGCTTACGAAATGTTTTCATGGTATATGTACCTGATTGTTAGTTTGGTTTTTTCCCACCTCGGTTTTTGGAGTGGGAGTCTTTTTCTGATTGCGCCTTTTCTTGATCTTTGCCTACTTGTACTTTTTCCTTAACTTTCTTTTACAATATTCACTCCGGTACAGTGTCTCGATAAATATTTGACCCCGGCACCCAGATTAAGATATACAAGGTCACCTCATGATTCACAGTACACAAGATATGTGTCCTATAGTGATGCCCTGAAGAATTCATTCTTCCCAAGGACTATTCCATTTTGGAATAGTCTTCTTTTTAGCTTACCTGAGCCGAAGGCTTATAGGTGAGCTTATAGTATACCCATTCTTCTCCGGCGTCCGTCCGTCCGTCGTCCGTCCGTCCGTCCGACGTCCGTCCGTCGTCGTCCGCAATTTCAAAGATCTTCTTCTCTGAAGCCGCTGGGCCGATTGTTCTCATATTACACATACACCATCTACAGGTACGGGGAAAGAATAATTGTGTTTTTGTTTTGATCGGATAAGGACTCTGGTTACTATGGTAACTTATGCTTCCCATGGAAAAAAAAGTGAAAATTGCCAGTTTTTGCTGTCTTGTTGGAGATATTTGAATTTTGTTTTTGCAGAAATGTTTATTGAGTAGTCCTCTACGTTTCATGTGACTTTTGTCTTATTCCTTTATTTTGATTGGTTGCAGGGGCCCCACATAGGGCAAAATTTCGAAAAACATTCAAAAATCTTCTTCTCAGAAACTGTCAAGGGGATTAAGCCTGTACTTTGTATACATGTTCCTGACAGTGGCCTCTACATAATTTGTGTTTTTATTCCAGGCGGATAAGAACTCTGATTGCTATGGCAACTTAAAGTTTCCATAAACTTATAATGGGAAAAGTGGAAAGCGGCTTTTTCCGCTAAAATTGCAGACATTTGAATTTTGTTTTTGCAGAAATGTTTTTTGAGTAGTGCTTGACGTTTCTTGTGAGTTTTGTCCTAATCATTTATTTTGATTGGTTGCTGGAGCCCCATAAACGGCAAAATTTTGAAAAAAAAAAATCCAAAAATCTTCTCCTCAGAAACTGTCAAGTGGATGAATCCTGTACTTTGTATACATGTTCCTGACAGTAGCCCCTACATAATTTGTGTTTTTTTTTATTCCAGTCGTTTAAGAACTCTGGTTGCTACGGTTTCCATAGACTTATAGTGGGAAAAGTGGAAATTAGCTATTTTTCTGGACCAATTGTAGGTATTTGAATTTTGTCTTTGCAGAAATATTTATTGAGTATATCTCTATGTTTCATGTGACTTTTTTCCTAATCCTTTATTTTGATTGGTTGCTGGGGCCACATACAGGGTAAAATTTCGAAAAACATTTAAAAATCTTCTCCTCAGAAATTGTCTACGGCATGAAGCCTGTACTTTGTATGCATGTACCAGTAGTCTCTACATAATTTGTGTTTTTTTATTAATCTGATTGCTATGACAACTTAAAGTTTTGATAGACTTAAAACGGGAAAAGTGGAAATTGGCTATTTGTTTCTGGTCCAGTCGCAGATATTTGAATTCTATTTTTGCAGAAATGTTTATAGAGTAGTCCTCTACAGTTTGGTTGATTTTTGTCCTAATCCTTTATTTTGATTGGTGGGGCCCCATAAAGGGCAATTTTTTTAAATAAATATTTGATTAATATAGCAGATCTCAGGTGAGCGTTTACAGGACCATTGGTCCTCTGGTTTCAGTGGTCGCATCTGATAGTTCGTCTCTCACTAATGAGAAAGACCATCATTATTTCTTGAATAGTGCTGATGTGTGTTGGTGAGTTCTTTGATGGCTGACTAGGCCAATTCTGGCTCTAAACTGTCGGTTGCAAGTAGAGCAAGTCAATGTCATAGAGTCTGCTGGTGGCACATTTGTTTTGGCTTTGCGCTCTCTTCGCTTTCTTTCAGCTTCGAAGATTCTCTTCTTTTCATAGAGAGCTGCTCCTTTGTTGATGAGACCTCGCCACTTTGATCGCTCCTGTGCAATCTGTTCCCAGGACCCCATTGGTATTTCGAAATCCTTCAGAGAGGCTTTGAGGGTGTCTTTGTAGCGTTTCTTCTGGCCACCTTGAGAGCGCTTTCCCTCCTATAGTTCTCCATAGAAAACTTTCTTTGGAAGTCGCGCATCAGGCATTCTTATAACATGGCCAGTCCATCTTAGCTGTGCTAGCTTTAAGACTGTATGCATGCTTTGCATCCCTGCTTTCCTCAGGACCTCTGTGTCTGGAATCTTGTCCTGCCACTTGATTTTTAACAACTTTCTCAAACAGCTTAAGTGGAAATGGTTAAGACTCTTTGCATGGCGTTGGTATACTGTCCAGGTCTCACATGCATACAAGAGGGTTGGCAGTACCACAGCCTTGTAGACTTTCAGCTTGGTGTCAAGCTTGATTCCATTTCGCTCCCAGACATTTGCACGGAGTCTTCCGAATGCCACACTAGCTTTTGCAATTCTGGCAGTGATCTCATCATCAATATGCACTGCTCTGGAGAGAGTGCTTCCCAGGTAGGTGAACTTGTCAACAACTTTCAGTTTTTGCCCATTCACAGTGATGGTTGATTCATTATATGGTTTTCCGGGGGCTGGTTGGTGTACAACCTCTGTCTTTTTGTGCTTGTGAGATCATAGTTATCACATGACTGTGAGACTTGATCCATGGCTCTTTGCATTTTTGCCTCTGTGTTGGCATTCTTATCCATATCATCTGCATAGAGGAGCTCATCTAGCACATCAGTCTGGACCTTAGTTTTGGCTTGCAACCTTCTGAGGTTGAATATGTTGCCATCAAAACGGTACCTGATTGGAAAACCAGTGTCACTGTCCTGAAAAGCATCCATAAGCATGGCAGAAAACATCATGCTGAACAGTGTTGGTGCCAGAACACAGCCTTGTTTGACCCCATTTGTTACTTCAAATGGTTCAGAGAACTCTCCATCATTTTGCACACGTGCCTGCATGCCATCATGAAACTGCCGCACCATAGCTATGAATCTGGGTGGACAGCCAAACTTGGCCATGATTTTCCAGAGTCCATCACGACTAACAGTGTCAAAAGCTTTGGTGAGGTCAACAAACGTCATGTATAGATCTACATTCTATTCTTGGCATTTCTCCTGAAGCTGTCTTGCTGTGAAGATCAGGTCTATTGTCCCTCTGTCTTTTCTGAATCCACATTGACTTTCTGGGATAAGTCCCGTCTGATCAAGATGAGCATTCAGACGATTCAACAGAATTTTTGCAAGTATCTTCCCAGCAATTGATAGGAGGGAGATGCCTCTGTGATTGTCACAGACTTGAAGATTTCCTTTCCGCTTGTATAGGTGGATTATGGATGCATCCTTAAATTCTT
This sequence comes from Rugalucina vietnamica, assembly GCA_964017185.1. Classification (NCBI taxonomy): domain Eukaryota; kingdom Metazoa; phylum Mollusca; class Bivalvia; order Lucinida; family Lucinidae; genus Rugalucina; species Rugalucina vietnamica. Next base: position 20,132,237 of record OZ024873.1, read on the forward strand.
GTGGGATAGCCTCCTTCCTCCACATACAGTGAAACAACTCTATCAGTTTCTCTGCCATGGGTAGCCCCCCAGCCTTGTAAACTTCGGCAGGAATTGCATCTGCACCTGGGGCTTTGCCAGATGATAGTTGTTGAACTGCTTTTCTTGTTTCCGTAACGGTAGGAAATTCATCTAACAGAACACTGCACTCTATCTGTGGAAGTCTGTCGATTGCATCCTGATTGATGCTTGATGGTCGATTAAGCACACTATTGAAGTGTTCTGCCCACCTTTCCAAGATAGCTTCTTTATCTGTGAGAAGAGTGTTTCCATCTGCACTGAGCACTGTGGTGGCCCCAGAACTCTTTGGACCATAAATGGTTTTCAGTGCATCATGAAATTTCTTCATGTCCTTTCTATCCGCAAAAGACTGAATTTCTTCTGTTTTCTTCCTCAGCCAGGAATCTTGCATGTCCCTAAGCTTGGTCTGGACTGTCTTACAAATGTTGCTGTAGGCTGCTTTCTTTGCTACTGAGCTAGTATCATCTTGATGTGCCTTGAGCAAACGGTGCTTTTCTTCAAGAAGCCTCTGAATTTCATCATCATTCTCATCAAACCAGTCTTGATGTTTGCGAGATGGATGGCCTAAGGTGCTTGCAGCTGAAGAAAGAACTGTTTTATGGAAAACTGTCCAGTTTTCTTCGGGGTCCTCTGAACTGAGATTCATTGCATCCAGTTGGTTGCAAATGTCTGTTAAGAAATCTTGTCTCATGCTGTCTTTTTTCAGCTTTGAGACATCCAGTCTCTTAGGAGCTTTCTTGCCTTGAGGTCGCCTCGCAGGCTGTATTCTTAGGTGGGGCTCGTTAGCCTTGGAAGGCAACTCATCTAGGAGTTAAGCTAGTTCTCTACACAAAAATCTAGCTGGGCAGGGGGAACTCATTAGTCTTGGTTGACAGCCCTCCTAGGAGTTTACAGGTCTCTAAACAAAACCTAAGAAAGGGTAGATGGAGCTCTTCAGCTGTGGCCAGCAATTCATCTAGGAGAAGGAAACTCCAAAATCAAACCTGTGTGTCTGGATATGCCTAGTCCAGATATGCAAAGACTGTTTCGGTAGATGGAGCGGAAGAAATCATCTGATTCAACGGTTCAGAAAGCGATACAGCAACATGTTGTGGAACATGCAGAGCGTGACAAGGCACTAAAGATGTTACGGTCATCCACTGCATCCAAATCCAACTCCAGACGTCTTGACCTGTGTCTTGCCTCTGGGCGCAGCTGGGCGAGGACTAGAGAGTGAGGTTGACGTTGCGCACCTCTTCCTCACTATAATCCAATTTCATAGCGCATGTCATCTTATTTCTCAACACACAAGCACTTGCATACACACAATTTCATCACACTTGCACCCACATACCTACAAAGTCATGTGGCGATGGGCGAGTGGCGAAGCAGCAGGTGTAGGACACACTGGGAGCTGTGGTTGCAGACCTGCACACAGGCGGCTCAGTTCTAATGGTCGTTTTCTGTGAGGAGAAGCAGTAAGCAGAATTCGGCAGTCGGCTGAGTGACTGAGCAGACCTATTTAGGACCGCACTGCTCACCCCCGTAGCATAGGGAAGGGGCTAGAAAAGGTGCCCTAAACAATTGCCTGCTTCAAACCCCTGGCTGGTTAACCGCGATCAGCGGGGATCCCCTTAAGCGGTCGAAATACAAAGAAAAAAGCTAGAGTAATCCCCTTACGGATTGGCGCATGGAATGTGCGCACTTTAATGGATAGTGCTGGGTCAGATAGACCACAGCGTAGAACGGCCCTTGTGGGCAGAGAACTTGGGAGGTATGATATACAGATAGCTGCATTTAGTGAGACTCGGTTCGCAGATGTTGGGGAGATCAAAGAAGTTGGTGCTGGATACACCTTCTTCTGGAGTGGACGCAAAAGTGAAGAGAGGCGTGAAGCAGGAGTTGGCTTTGCCATCAAAACAGAACTTGTTGGTAAGCTGTCAGGATTACCAAAAGGCATTAATGACCGTCTAATGACATTGAGACTTCCTCTGTCAGGCAATAAACATGCTACTATTGTCAGTGCTTATGCACCCACAATGACCAATCCAGATGAGGTCAAGGATAAGTTCTATGATGACCTAGACAATGTTATTTCTGCAACACCCCGCACAGACAAGCTTATCCTTCTTGGCGACTTTAATGCCAGAGTGGGTACAGACCACCAGACCTGGGAAGGAGTTATAGGTCCAGAAGGGGTTGGAAAGTGCAACAGCAATGGTCTCTTGCTTCTCAGGAAGTGTGCTGAACATGATCTTCTAATCACCAACACAGTCTTCCGTCTACCTAATAGGAACAAAACATCCTGGATGCATCCCCGTTCCAAACACTGGCATCTCATAGACTATGTCATAGTGCGGAGAACAGACAGGCAGGATGTTAAAGTGACAAAGACTATGTGTGGTGCAGACTGCTGGACAGATCATAGACTGGTTGTCAGCAAACTCAACCTAAGAATACAGCCTGCGAGGCGACCTCAAGGCAAGAAAGCTCCTAAGAGACTGGATGTTTTAAAGCTGAATAAAGACAGCATGAGACAAGATTTCTTAACAGACATTTGCAACCAACTGGATGCAATGAATCTCAGTTCAGTGGACCCCGAAGAAAACTGGACAGTTTTCCATAAAACAGTTCTTTCTTCAGCTGCAAGCACCTTAGGCCATCCATCTCGCAAACATCAAGACTGGTTTGATGAGAATGATGATGAAATTCAGAGGCTTCTTGAAGAAAAGCACCGTTTGCTCAAGGCACATCAAGATGATACTAGCTCAGTATCAAAGAAAGCAGCCTACAGCAACATTTGTAAGACAGTCCAGACCAAGCTTAGGGACATGCAAGATTCCTGGCTGAGGAAGAAACAGAAGAAATTCAGTCTTTTGCGGATAGAAAGGACATGAAGAAATTTCATGATGCACTGAAAACCATTTATGATCCAAAGAGTTCTGGAGCCACCACATTGCTCAGTGCAGATGGAAACACTCTTCTCACAGATAAAGAAGCAATCTTGGAAAGGTGGGCAGAACACTTCAATAGTGTGCTTAATCGACCATCAAGCATCAATCAGGATGCAATCGACAGACTTCCACAGATAGAGTGCAGTGTTCTGTTAGATGAATTTCCTACCGTTACGGAAACAAGAAAAGCAGTTCAACAACTATCATCTGGCAAAGCCCCAGGTGCAGATGCAATTCCTGCCGAAGTTTACAAGGCTGGAGGGCTACCCATGGCAGAGAAACTGACAGAGTTGTTTCACTGTATGTGGAGGAAGGAGGCTATCCCACAAGAATTTAAGGATGCATCCATAATCCACCTATACAAGCGGAAAGGAAATCCTCAAGTCTGTGACAATTACAGAGGCATCTCCCTCCTATCAATTGCTGGGAAGATACTTGCAAAAATTCTGTTGAATCGTCTGAATGCTCATCATGATCAGACGGGACTTATCCCAGAAAGTCAATGTGGATTCAGAAAAGACAGAGGGACAATAGACATGATCTTCGCAGCAAGACAGCTTCAGGAGAAATGCCAAGAACAGAATGTAGATCTATACATGACGTTTGTTGACCTCACCAAAGCTTTTGACACTGTTAGTCGTGATGGACTCTGGAAAATCATGTCCAAGTTTGGCTGTCCACCCAGATTCATAGCTATGGTGCGGCAGTTTCATGATGGCATGCAGGCACGTGTGCAAAATGATGGAGAGTTCTCTGAACCATTTGAAGTAACAAATGGGGTCAAACAAGGCTGTGTTCTGGCACCAACACTGTTCAGCATGATGTTTTCTGCCATGCTTATGGATGCTTTTCAGGACAGTGACACTGGTTTTCCAATCAGGTACCGTTTTGATGGCAACATATTCAACCTCAGAAGGTTGCAAGCCAAAACTAAGGTCCAGACTGATGTGCTAGATGAGCTCCTCTATGCAGATGATATGGATAAAAATGCCAACACAGAGGCAAAAATGCAAAGTGCCATGGATCAAGTCTCACAGTCATGTGATAACTATGATCTCACAATCAGCACAAAAAAGACAGAGGTTGTACACCAACCAGCCCCCGAAAAACCATATAATGAACCAACCATTACTGTGAATGGGCAAAAACTGAAAGTTGTTGACAAGTTCACCTACCTGGGAAGCACTCTCTCCAGAGCAGTGCATATTGATGATGAGATCACTGCCAGAATTGCAAAAGCTAGTGTGGCATTCGGAAGACTCCGTGCAAATGTCTGGGAGCGAAATGGAATCAAGCTTGACACCAAGCTGAAAGTCTACAAGGCTGTGGTACTGCCAACCCTCTTGTATGCATGTGAAGGTCTCACAGTATACCAACGCCCTGCAAAGAGACTTAACCATTTCCACTTAAGCTGTTTGAGAAAGTTGTTAAAAATCAAGTGGCAGGACAAGATTCCAGACACAGAGGTCCTAAGGAAAGCAGGGATGCAAAGCATGCATACAGTCTTAAAGCTAGCACAGCTAAGATGGACTGGCCATGTTATAAGAATGCCTGATGCGCGACTTCCAAAGAAAGTTTTCTATGGAGAACTACAGGAGGGAAAGCGCTCTCAAGGTGGCCAGAAGAAACGCTACAAAGACACCCTCAAAGCCTCTCTGAAGGATTTCGAAATACCAATGGGGTCCTGGGAACAGACTGCACAGGAGCGATCAAAGTGGCGATGTCTCATCAACAAAGGAGCAGCTCTCTATGAAAAGAAGAGAATCTGTGAAGCTGAAAGAAAGTGAAGAGAGCGCAAAGCCAAAACAAATGTGCCACCAGCAGACTCTATGACATTGACTTGCTCTACTTGCAACCGACAGTTTAGAGCCAAAATTGGCCTAGTCAGCCATCAAAGAACTCACCAACACACATCAGCACTATTCAAGAAATAATGATGGTCTTTCTCATTAGAGAGAGACGAACTATCATTCTTAGGTTGAGTTTGCTGACAACCAGTCTATGATCTGTCCAGCAGTCTGCACCACACATAGTCTTTGTCACTTTAACATCCTGCCTGTCTGTTCTCCGCACTATGACATAGTCTATGAGATGCCAGTGTTTGGAACGGGGATGCATCCAGGATGTTTTGTTCCTATTAGGTAGACGGAAGACTGTGTTGGTGATTAGAAGATCATGTTCAGCACACTTCCTGAGAAGCAAGAGACCATTGCTGTTGCACTTTCCAACCCCTTCTGGACCTATAACTCCTTCCCAGGTCTGGTGGTCTATACCCACTCTGGCATTAAAGTCGCCAAGAAGGATAAGCTTGTCTGTGCGGGGAATTGCAGAAATAACATTGTCTAGGTCATCATAGAACTTGTCCTTGACCTCATCTGGATTGGTCATTGTGAGTGCATAAGCACTGACAATAGTTGCATGTTTATTGCCTGACAGAGGAAGTCTCAATGTCATTAGACGGTCATTAATGCCTTTTGGCAATCCTGACAGCTTACCAGCAAGTTCTGTTTTGATGGCAAAGCCAACTCCTGCTTCACGCCTCTCTTCACTTTTGCGTCCACTCCAGAAGAAGGTGTATCCAGCTGCAACTTCTTTGATCTCCCCAACATCTGCGAACCGAGTCTCACTCAATGCAGCTATCTGTATATCATACCTCCCAAGTTCTCTGCCCACAAGGGCCGTTCTACGCTGTGGTCTATCTGACCCAGCACTATCCATTAAAGTGCGCACATTCCATGCGCCAATCCGTAAGGGGATTACTCTAGCTTTTTTCTTTGTATTTCAACCGCTTAAGGGGATCCCCGCTGATCGCGGTTAAACAGCCAGGGGGTTTGAAGCAGGCAATTGTTTAGGGCACCTTTTCTAGCCCCTTCCCCATGCTACGGGGGTGAGCAGTGCGGTCCTAAATAGGTCTGCTCAGTCACTCAGCCGACTGCCGAATTCTGCTTACTGCTTCTCCTCACAGAAAACGACCATTAGAACTGAGCCGCCTGTGTGCAGGTCTGCAACTACAGCTCCCAGTGTGTCCTACACCTGTTGCTTCGCCACTCGCCCATCGCCACAGGACTTTGTAGGTATGTGGGTGCAAGTGTGATGAAATTGTGTGTATGCAAGTGCTTGTGTGTTGAGAAATAAGATGACATGCGCTATGAAATTGGATTATAGTGAGGAAGAGGTGCGCAACGTCAACCTCACTCTCTAGTCCTCGCCCAGCTGCGCCCAGAGGCAAGACACAGGTCAAGACGTCTGGAGTTGGGTTTGGATGCAGTGGATGACCGTAACATCTTTAGTGCCTTGTCACGCTCTGCATGTTCCACAACATGTTGTTGTATCGCTTTCTGAACCGTTGAATCAGATGATTTCTTCCGCTCCATCTACCGCAACAGTCTTTGCATATCTGGACTAGGCATATCCAGACACACAGGTTTGATTTTGGAGTTTCCTTCTCCTAGATGAATTGCTGGCCACAGCTGAAGGGCTCCATCTACCCTTTCTTAGGTTTTGTTTAGAGACCTGTAAACTCCTAGGAGGGCTGTCAACCAAGACTAATGAGTTCCCCCTGCCCAGCTAGATTTTTGTGTAGAGAACTAGCTTAACTCCTAGATGAGTTGCCTTCCAAGGCTAACGAGCCCCATCTGCACCGCATGACAACAGGTAGTACTGATTACATGTTACAGTAGCAGTTAAACTGACCTGACCATGGTCGCATCTACATGTAAGACCACGGAAGAATTTAAGGCTCTTATTCAAACCAAAGGTCCAGAGGTATACGTTTTAGTATGCATCTGCTTAGCTTCTTAAAACTAGTTTTAATGGCCCATCCCGAACGTTTTACCTCCTTTTTTGCTAAATTCAAAATTTAGCCACCCACCCTGAGGTGATGATCAGAAATTTATCTACTCAGTGTCTGAAGAAAAAAAGAAAGAAAGAAAATGACTGCCTGAACAGCATTTGGAACATCTTCAGAGCAAAACTGTTTAAGAAAGGCATGAGAAAAATAATCAATGCTAGTGTCGAGGCCTCAACACGGAAATCACAGGCCCGTTTTCAGATTATTCGAGACTTGAATAATCTGAAAGTTTGCCTGAGATTTCCTTGTCTCGGCCTAAACCCCATCATAGTTTTTTTTTTTTAATCTCAAAGCTCACCAGAAAATATAATGATAATACTTTAAAACGTTTGGCCTAACGTGTCAAGCTATCAAAATCTCATTACTGACCCTTGTGAGTGTTTTGTTTGAAATAATAAATGAGCCACCACATGGAAAAAACAACAATTTGCATAGACGAAAACGAAGGCGCAGATTTTCGTAGTATTACTGCGAAGCTGATCAGCGCATTTGTTTTCGCTACACGGATAGCACTATTCCTCTACTTTCTAAAACCAAAATTTCCAGCCTCTAACCATCATCTGTGACTGTACAGCCTGGTTTGTGTCCTACCTGGTCGGAACCCAAATTGTTGGTTTTCTCACGCACATGCTAAAATTATATTATAAAGGACTGGGAGAACGAGCACGGTAAAATCCCAACAGGGGCCATTGTCATGATGAATACAGGGAAACATAAGCTCTTTCCCAACAGGGAAAAGTTCTTCGGTACAGACACTCCTGACGACTTATTAACATTCCATAATCCAGGAATCGAAACGGCTGCCGCAAGATGGCTCATAAATGACAGATAAAAGGTGAAACGTTTTAGTGTATTTATGTTGTAACTTTTGTTATTTTATGCACAACGTTTTATTGTTTATTTTGTTTAACCTGGAAACATTATATACTTAACACCAAAAGTAACTTTACACTTTTCATTCCTAAATAAATCTTCATTCGTTTTGAATTGTGACAAAGCATCTATTGGAGTGTGTCTCCAACACGTGTCTGAGCATAATGCATGTAAAACGGCCGATATAACTTTATCGACTTGCGAGTTATCTGTGTTTTCATTAAAAGCACAAAATTGGCATTTTCGTACCAAATCTAAGGGAGACAGAAGGTTTGAACATGCTGTGTCAAGGACCACTTATTGTCCGTCAAAAATACTGCCCGACATTTTCGCTCCGACATTTGGTTAGGTTTTTGCAGGCTGTTAAAATTGCTTTGCATCGAAATTACCTCCCTTTGAAATAAACCAATAGTAAACTTTAACCATTTCTGAAAGCTTTTCCTTTTATTGTATCTAACCTTTTTCATTGCGAATCGTTGGGGCCTCATTGAAATGTGTGGCAACACTGGCTGGTGAAAAAAATCCCGCCGGTTCAAAAGAAAAATGACAATCAATTTGTAATGGGAATTTCCATTGAAACCATTGTTAATGTCTCAAAAATGGCTTTGGACCTGAAAACACCACTCCAGTGTGTTGTTCGAGCAGGAAAATTCGAGTTAATTTGAACTTAAATAAGCTATACAATAACATCTCTTAAAGACTTGGTCTTCAAACTGTAAAATTTTTAATTCTTACAAATACAGTAACACTTCAAAAGTGATGTGATTTAGAAAAAAAAACGTTATTTTGACCCCTTGCATGTTTTGTAGGGACGTGCGGCAGCATTCTGTCAATTCTGAGCCTTCAAATTTCACTCACCTCGTGTGTGATTGATAGGACTTAAATACATATCAAACACTTTATAAATATTATACACCTATACCCGAAAAAACTACCAACAAAAACAGTGTAAAGTTACTTTTGGCTTCGAGTATACATCTTATTTTGCAAGGAACTTACATCATAATTTGCAACATAGGGATCAAATATGATTTTCCATTCACTAACATTCGCTAGGTCCCGAGGGGATTGTTGAAAACCGAGGACGCAGCCAAGATCATTTTTGGTCGCTATTATTTGCATAAATTCTGCACAAACGAAAGAAATAATGGTGCACTATATTTTAAGCTACATCACATTTTCAAACGCGTAAAAGTTTTCATTTTTATGCTTGTTCCGGGCAGACTTCAGTTACTCATTATTAATACGTGTTTTGCGTGGCGCCCGGTAACGAGCATAAATTAAAGCCATGTATTAACAACACGTGCGCAAGAAAATTGCAGTATTCTTTCCATTAATGTATGGCTGTTAATATCGTGTGGATGGGTATTTATGCAATAATTACTATTATTGCATAAATACCCTTGTCACACGATACTAACAGCCCTTTATTTATGAAGAGAAAGGCGTGCATTAATATTGCAATTCACGCGCGAGTGTTAAATTGTTCATACATGGCTTTTACTTTTGTTCGTTACCGGGCCCCACGCAAAGCACGTGCTAATCAAGAGAAACTGAAGACCGCCCGGAATGAGCATAAAAACGAAAGCTTTTACGTGTATGATAAAATAATGTGATACGACTGTAAAATAGAGTGCACGATTATTTCTTTCTATGCAATAATAGCAATCAGAAACTAGAATTGTTAGAGAATCTGACTATAGCCCCGCTTCTCAGCTTTTTTTTGCAGGGTGAAAAAAACAATGACAAATAACTATCACAGGCTATCACAAGCTAGATCTCATCAATATTGATGCTCATACCAAATTTGGTCTGATTATGTCAATTCGTTCTCTGTCAAAATTTTGCGAAAAATGACGGGTAATAATCCAAAGCTAGATCTTGTCAATGATGATGTGCACACAAAATTTAGACGGATTCTGTCAATTCGTTCTGTGTGAAGATATTGAGCGGAAACAAAATTCTGAAGTCAATCAAGGGCTGTTAACTCCGTCAAAATTTTGCAAAAAATGATGGGTAATAATCCCAAGCTAGATCTTGTCAATGATGATGTGCATACAAAATTTGGATGGATTCTGTCAATTCATTCTCCAGATATTGAGCGGAAATGAAATTCTGATGTCAATCAAAATTCTGATGTCAATCAAGGGCTGTAACTCCATCAAAATTTTGTGAAAAATGACGGGTAACAATCCCAAGCCAGATCTTGTCAATGTTGATGTGCATACAAAATTTGGATGGATTCTGTCAATTCGTTCTCAAGATATTGAGCGGAAACGAAATTCTGACGTTAATTAAGGGCCATAACTCTGTCAAAATTTAACAAAAACTGAAGGGTAACAATCCCAAGCTAGATCTTGTCAATGTTGATGTGCATACAAAATTTGGTCGGATTCTGTCAATTCGTTCTCAAGATATTAACTCATTATCCCCTGAGACCTTATCTCCACTCATCCCCTGGCCACATTATCAATTTTACTACTGTGTCTCCCTAGGCAGATTTCTTAGGTAGTGTTTTCAATAAATGCCTGTGTTTTAATAAAAAATAATGAAACAAAAAACATCTGAAATAAGAAAAAATTTGTAGAAGGGAATTATACACCAGTATCTATGAAATTTAAATAATTTCTTACAGAAAATGCTTTGATAATACTAGAAAAAACTTACATGTAAAATAATCCAATTAAAATCCATTGTTTTAAGTGAAGAACACTAAAAAGAAGCAGAATATCATCCACAAAATAAATAATCCATATTCTTTAAGCAAGACTTTCACACATTTTGGAGTTATTAGGCACAAAAACACTTTAATTCATGTCCTAGAATGAAGGTTCTTCCTAATACAACACAGTTACATAAGATTTTAACCATTAAAATACCCTTTTTTGCTAGTTTTTCCCTCTGTTTATTTTGAAATATGAATTCCAGATGTCCTAATCATAACATGGAATATGATTGGTCAGTTCAAAATAAGACCAGAAACAGCCATAGTTTATTGTTTTATTGTGCCACTTAAATGTGGCACTAGGGAAGAGGATAAAAATTCCAGATGCCCCAATTAAGTGGCGCTAGGGATATGAGATAAGATTTATCTGCCTCATAAATGTGGCACTAGGGGGTAATGAGTTAAGCAGAAACGAAATTCTGACGTCAATCAAGGGCCGTAACTCCGTCAAAATTTTGCGAAAAATGACGGGTAACAATCCAAAGCTAGATCTTGTCAATGATGATGTGCATACAAAATTTGGTCCGATTCTGTCAATTTGTTCTCAAGATATTGAGCAGAAACGAAATTCTGACGTCAATCAAGGGCCATAACTCTATCAAAATTTTGTGAAAAATGACGGGTAACAATCCCAAGCTAGATCTTGTCAATGTTGATGTGCATACAAAATTTGGTCGGATTCTGTCAATGAGTTCTCAAGATATTGAGCGGAAACAAAATTCTGACGTTAATCAAGGGCCATAACTCCGTCAAAATTTTGCGAAAAACGACAGGCAACAATCCCAAGCTAGATCTTGTCAATGTTGATGTGCATACAAAATTTGGTCGGATTCTGTCAATTTGTTCTGAAGATATTGAGCGGAAACGAAATTCTGACGTCAATCAAGGGCCGTAACTCCGTCAAAATTTTGCCAAAAATAACATGTAACAATCCCAAGCTAGATCTTGTCAATGTTGATGTGCATACAAAATTTGGTCGGATTCTGTCAATGCGTTCTCAAGAGATTGAGCGGAAACTAAATTCTGACGTTAATCAAGGGCCATAACTCCGTCAAAATTTTGCGAAAAATGACGGGTAACAATCCCAAGCTAGATCCTGTCAATGATGATGTGCATACAAAATTTGGTCAGATTCTGTCAATTCGTTCTCAAGATATTGAGCGGAAACGAAATTCTGACGTCAATCAAGGGCCATAACTCCGTCAAAATTTTGCCAAAAATGACGGGTAACAATCTCAAGCTAGATCTTGTCAATGATGATATGCATACAAAATTTGGTCCAATTCTGTCAATTCATTCTCAAGATATTGAGCGGAACCGAAATTCTGACGTCAATCAAGGGCCATAACTCCCGTCAAAATTTTGCGATAAATGACGGGTATCAATCCCAAGCTAGATCTTGTCAATGTTGATGTGCATACAAAATTTGGTCAGATTCTGTCAATTCGTTCTCAAGATATTGAGCAGAAACGAAATTCTGACGCCAATCAAGGGCCATAACTCCGTCAAAATTTTGCGAAAAATGACGGGTAACAATCCCAAGCTAGATCTTGTCAATATTGATGTGCATACAAAATTTGGTCAGATTCTGTCAATTCGTTCTCAAGATATTGAGTGGAAACGAAATTCTGACGTCAATCAAGGGCCATAACTCCGTCATAATTTTGCCAAAAATGACGGGTAACAATCCCAAGCTAGATCTTGTCAATGTTGATGTGCATACAAAATTTGGTCAGATTCTGTCAATTCGTTCACAAGATATTGAGCGGAAACGAAATTCTGACATCAATCAAGGGCCATAACTCCGTCAAAATTTTGCGAAAAATGACGGGTAAAAATCCCAAGCTAGATCTTGTCAATGTTGATGTGCATACAAAATTTGGTCAGATTCTGTCAAGCCATTCTCAAGATAATGAATGGAAACAAAAATGTCGGAAGGACGGAAGGACGGAAGGACAGAATAACGGAACTACGGAAGGACAGGGTGAATCCAGTATAGCCCCCACTTTTTCAAAGCGGGGCTATAATGATTACATTCGCAAGGTCCCTTGAGGAGTGTTGAAAACCTCTGGCCACGCCTTCGGGTTTCAACACTCCTCCCGGGGACCTAGCGAATATTAATGAATGGAAAATCATGTTGGTTTGTGATCAGGAAGATTTATAACTTTGAACTGATCGATCGTTGAAATGGATTATTATTATTATTATTATTATTATTATTATTATTATTATCTCTCTTTTTTTGCTCATTTATGCAGCGTTTGGTACTGATGCCTTTACCCCTGAAGCAGGCCAGAACAACTTAAGATTCCGTGTTCACGAGGAATTCCTACCAAATGGCGTACTCATACTGGAATATGTTGCAAACTTGGACATGATGCCACCGAGGGGTTCCCAAGTTTTTGTCGGTGCCATTAAGATAAAAGATGGAGGACCGTGTCGGATATTTGCTATTTATGGAGACGATGGAGTTGCTTCAAGCATGTCTAAAGTTGGCCTGGACATCGTGATGTTTTTGGTCATTGTTTTCTGTTTAATATTTAATGTTTAAGTTTTAAGTAGTAAGTCACAGAGTAAGGTTATTCATAGACGGGATATTCCCATCGGTGTTTCGTTTTAACTCCACACCTAGCGAAAGTGGAACGATGTACCGAAGTGGAGCGGAGTGAAGGCTAGCCAGCTGATCTAGGCCATTCAGTGATAACAGGTCCTAAAGCATATTATATTTACGAAACAGTCTTCAAACATGACATTTATGTTCACATTCTGCAGTAGATATTTACTTCAATATACAAATTTTAGAACAAAATGACTTTTGTGTATCTATAAACGTAGATAGTCAATACTGCCGTAACACAACTAGTTATTGTTCAACCCCTTTAAAATGATATATGTAACATATAAACAGAGAGACGTGTCTGTTGAGATTTTTTTTTTAATTTTGTTGACATTGATATATCGAAGTTTTCAGTCTGGATTCTAGAGTTACCAAATATATGATAAACAATAGCCTATTGATTGAAAATGATATTCCTTTTCTATAGACATTTTAAATACATAATTTACATTTCCCTTTTATATCTTCTCTTTTTCTCTGTACTGTCCCTTACTTAGTTTATTTCTATGTAATGTCACTTTGTTTTTCTACGTCGTCGGTACCTTTTATTGTCAAAACAAAACGTTAAAAAGCAAAAAAACTGTTTTTATATTTTATTTGCCCATGTCATTAAAATCAAAAGTCATGCATCTGGATAATGCAAAAACAAAGGAACAGATAAGCTTGATATATCTGATTTGCGTGTTTGACTTCTGTAACTACAAATGAGCCGCCTCGTGGGAAAACCAACAATGTGGTTTCCGAACAGGTTGGACACAAACCAGACTACACAGTAACAGAAGACAGTTTGAAGCATGAAATTTCGTATTAAGGAAGTAGAGGGATTGTAGCGAAAACAGAGGCGCTGATCAGCTTCGCAGTTACTGCGAAGCTGATCTGCGCCTTTGTTTTCGCCTAGGCAGATTGTTGGTTTTCCCATGAGGCGGCTCAAATAATGAACGTTTTATATACTACTCAAAGTTTGAATAGCATCAAAATTTTATTTTTGTTCTTAGGACACACTTGTATAAATCGAACACCCACACTTTTGCTATAGATATGTAGCAGAACCATCACTATACAAACATTCCATCTTTTTTCGCATTGTCTGCGAGCGCTTCTCCCAGACTTGCAGAAACGATGGAAACCCCCTGAAATTGAAGTTGGCACTGTTGCCTACCCTATCCCATTCTGTCATTAATCCCCTCTAACTGGTTCATTCAAATGCAAAACTCATAATGGAAACATCTCCGGGTGGAACTTAATCCCTTCAAACCTATACTTATATAGTAAAATTGAGGTTTGACAGGGTCAAGAGAAAAAATCAATAAATGATGTAATTATGATGTCATCGATTTACCTGGGACCTGAAATTGGTTGATTGACTGATTGAACGTTTTGTATTATACAATGGGCGATACGTTACAACAGTGGAGAGCTAGAAGAGGCTGTTTTGCGCAACCCGTGAAAAGCAAAACTTATCTTCAGACATTATGCATAAACAAAAACTCTATTGGTATTGCTATCCGAATACTGCTGTTCTTCTTGCTGGTAGTCCAGGATATAGAGTCAAACTCCGGACCTGGTTCACAGACTGGTTCTACGGGCAGTGACGTGCGAGGTAGGGTGTCAGGTCGTGGTTCATCACGAGGGAGTGGACGTGGGCGTGGTAATGGCAGAGGGGGCAGTAATCGTGGCGGTCGCGGTCGTGGGTTCGAACCGGAGGATTTCTTTGCTGGTGAGGTGACTGGCCAAGACAGACGCGTTACACGGTCTTCGCAATCACAAACTCAATCTACGCATCAACTTAGTATTGATGGCTGGCTTAATTCCCAGCTTAATTCCCAGCCACCACCGCAGTCTTCACAACAACAAGACACGAGTCCGGCGCGTTCGCGCGCCGATTCTGGATCGGAATCGGATCTTGGTAACGAACAACTTGGTGATATGGGACTTGGAGGTGGTATGTTAGGTGGCGCGACACCCATGAATGTGCTGCTAGATATTCATAGAAATGTAACACGTCTAAATAGAAAGTTTGATCATATCCAGAAATCAGTAACTGATCTGAAAAAGGACAACAAACAATTAAAGCAACAAAACGAGTATCTTACAAAGAAAGTTAGAGAATTATCATCATCGGTTGCCGAGCTTGAATGCTCTTCCAAGCAAAGCGAAATTCGTTATGAAAAGCTTGAAGCCCAATCACGGGGGGGGGGGGGAAATCTAAGATTTTTCGACATACCGGAGGAACCGAGGGAAACCTGGGACCAATCTGAGCAAAAGGTTCGTGACTATATCTCGGGTACATTAGGTATCAATGATTCTGATGTTAAAATCGAACGTGCGCATAGACTTCCTGGAAAAAGTCATCCTCGACCACTTATAGTAAAATTCTCTTACTATAAGGACAAAGATAGGATCTTAAAACGTTATCGAGAAATAAGAGATGAACGTACTCGAACGGACGACGGACCAACGGACGATGCGGATCAACCTGCGACAGTTCGAATAAGTGAGGACTTTCCCGAACGTGTTCGAAAAGTTCGAGGTTTACTAATTAAATTCCTGAATCAGGCACTGAAGGCTGGCAAAGAGGTATATATACGCTATGATAAACTTGTTGTGAACAACTATGAATATGAATATGACTTTCAGAAGGAAAGACCAGTTCCCGTCATTATTAGAAAATAGGGTCACGGCCAGAGCCCAAAGACGATTCCAAATAAGACCCCGTATACACGTTTATGTAACGTCTCCAATAGAAATATAGATACACCAACTTTGACAGATTCCGGGCTAACATTAAATAGCAAATATATAAATTTGAAAATTTGCAGTTGGAACGTCGGAGGATTGGCCAAATATGACGGAGATATTCAATTTCAGTCATATTTCTCCAAATTCGATATTATAGGGCTGTGTGAAACGTGGGCTGTAAAGGGAGATAATTTTGATAATATACTACCCGGTTATACGTCTTTTGATTTTTGTAGAGATAAGAAAAGAACAGCCCCACGTGGGTCAGGTGGTGTATCTGTATTCGTTAAACAAGAGTTGATTAGGGATCGTTTGGTAAAACGAATATTTAACCATCTGTCAGAATGTGTTGTACTAATCCTAGAAGGTCATCACTTTAGGTTTTTGACTGATTATATATTAGTATTTACATATGTTTCTCCGGAAAACTCACCAATATACTCCCAGGATAATGATGATGGCATTGAACTATTAAGTACAAAACTAGATAAAATTGTAACACAATATCCAGATGCTAGCCTATTTTTGGCAGGGGACCTGAACGCTAGAATAAAAGATTTTATAGACTATGTACCTGATGATGACTTAAATTTTATTTTTGGCGATAATTTAGCTTATCCGGCGGATGACTTTAATATGAAAAGGCAAACCAAGGATATGCAATATAATCGCTTTGGTTTATCACTTATCGAGTTGTGTTGCACATATGATATACATGTTTTAAACGGGCGGTTGTTTAGAGACATTGAGGGCAATTTTACATGTACCGCGAATGACGGTACAAGTATCGTTGATTATATGATTGCATCAACACACTTATTTCAATATTTTACAGATTTTTGTGTCCTTGACTTTGACCAATCAGATCATTTTCCATTACTTTGCTGTTTACATTTTGAATTGAATGTTCATGGTAATAATGTATCCCAAACACAAAGCTATCTTGAAACATGGGTTAAGTATAAATGGAAACCTGACTTTAAAACGGCGTACATGGCAAAATTTAGAACAAGTTTCACTCGTTTTGAAAATAACTTGATCGCAACGCCGCCAGTATTCTTACTTGACTCTGTGTCAAGTTTTATTGATATTATTAAGAAATCAGCAGAGGACATGCTTTGTAAAAGTTATTCTCGCGTTTCTTTTCAGACTCCTTGGTTTGACAATGCTTGCAGAAGCGCTAAACGTGATAAACACCGTGCATTAAGACAATTTAGGCTCACAAATTCTAGACACCATTTGAATATTTACAAGAATCTTAGAAATAAATTTAAGAACATATGTCGTGATAAAAAATATTCATATGCAAAACATAAAAGGCAATTATTAATATCATCAAAAAACGATCCGCGGAAGTTCTGGAATATACTTAAGGAAGGTAACTCTGTTAACCGCCAAACAAATTCACTGATAAGTAGTTACGAGTGGTCGAATTATTTCCGAAATTTGTTAAATGAGCGTCATAACATTAATGATGGCTTGAATATTGCTCCTATTCCTGATGATAGACGTAATTTAGATGCAAGCCAATTAAACACACCTATATCTGAGGCTGAAATTGTAGAAAGTATCAAACATTTACATATCAATAAATCTCCTGGGCCTGACGGTATTTGTATTGAGCTATATATATAAATGTATAATGCACATAATAACACCTTATTTGAAAACCTTGTTCAATGAAATTTTGGACACCAGTAATTTTCCTGAAGATTGGGGTAAAAGTCTTATTGTTCCCATACACAAGAAGGGGCCAATGTTTGACCATAACAATTTCCGTGGAATATCCTTAATGGATTCACTATGTAAAATTTTTATGAATATTTTAAGTATTCGACTTACTAAATGGTCTGATGAATTTAATGTAATTAATGAAGCCCAAGCTGGATTTAGAAAGACATATTCTACGATTGATAACTGTTTTACATTAATGGCAGTAACACAAAAATATATTTCTAAGAAAAAGGGTCGATTCTATTGTATATTTGTTGATTTTGCTAAGGCGTTTGACAGTATCGATCATGACAAATTGTGGGAATCATTTAACAGAAAAAATGTTAATGGAAAATTTTTAAATATTCTTAAGTCAGCATACTCTAAATTGAAATCTTGTGTTAAGATAGGTGATAAGCTTTCTCAATTTTTTTAATGTACTGTCGGAGCAAGACAGGGTTGTGTAGCTAGCCCCATTATCTTTTCATTGTTTATCAATGATCTTGTTGATTATCTACGAGTACATTGTGGAAATGGTATATATGTTTCTCAAGAAGCTGATAGTTTGATATTTTTATTATTTGCTGATGATGTAGCTGGCTTTTCTGATACCGTTAGGAGACTTCAACGCATCATTGATACTATTGCTAATTTTTGTGATCTTATTGGTATGAAAATAAATTTAGGAAAAACTAAAATTATTGTATTTAGAAATGGTGGATTTTTGAAAGATACTGAAAAATGGTTTTATAAACTTTGAAGGAGATCCAATTGAAGTTGTTTCTTTTTATAAGTATCTTGGATTGTATTTTACTCCGAAATTGGTTTGGTCAAAAACAAAAGATATGCTCTCTAAACGAGCCTTAAAGGCAATTGGTAATATCTATAGGTATCAAAGAAATTTTGGACGGTTTAACCCCAAAGATATGTTCAAATTGTTTGACACTATGGTAAAGCCAATACTTTGTTATGGTTCTGAAATATGGGGGTTTACGTACTCTGAAGTAATTGAAAAAACACACATACGGTTTTGTAAACGATATTGTAGCTTATCACCTAATGTTGCCGACTTTTTTGCACTAGGAGAATGTGGCAGGTTACCATTATGTACTACTTATATGTCAAATTGTATCAAATATTGGCTGAGACTTTTACGTATGCAAGAATCTAGATTCCCGAAGCAATGTTATTTTATGTTAAAACGACTTGATGAAGTAGGTAGAAGACATGGGCTAGCAGTGTTAGAGAACTTCTTTTTTCGTATGGATTTGGTTATGTTTGGATAACTCATGAAGTGGGCGATGAAAATAATTTTCTTTTACAGTTTAAACAACGTGTGATAGATGGATGTTTACAAAAATGGCGCTCAGATGTTGACAACTCCTCAAAGGCTGAACATTATAAATGTTTTAAATCTGTATTAGATGTAGAATCTTATATATCATTTGATATTCCTTACGAACTTAGGGCTATCTTAGCTAACTTTAGATGTTCTGTTCACAAACTAATGATAGAAAAGGGTAGACATGATGATATTGATGCCCAATTTAGATTCTGTCCTATTTGCATAACCGATAATATACATATTATGGAAGATGAATATCACTTCTTCTTTGAGTGTACAGCATATGAACATATACTAAGCAAAATAAATTTAGCAATTTTTTATGTTACATACAGTTTTTGATCACCTTAGAGCAATTTTGAACATTTCTTTAATCTAAATAACAAGAACAGTGCATTAGGCACATTATACGATTAATTTAAAAACGCCTTCCTTTAATTAGGCTTCTGAAACAACCAAGAAATACAGGAAGGGTGTGAATGCAAAATTCTCAACCATTGGACACAATGCAAACAACTGACTTTTGTTAAGCCCATAAGACCCATCCTTTTCAATCCATCTTTATGAACGTTGTTAATAATGTGAAAAGTTCTGTACAAACTTTACCTACAAAAAAACGACGTTAACGCGCCGTCAAGTGGTCGAAATTGCCTTAATATCGAGTAACTTGGTTTCCATTGATTTTCATAAACATAACAAGACAATCAAAGCACAATGAAGCCAATACCGTGGTCAGTTACACTTGTAAGTTTCAGAGCCACAACGCGTCATGCTAGTGAGATAACGCTGACGTTAAGCTCATTATTTAAGCTCACGTTAAGAAGCAACGATAGGGAAATTTTCCAATTCTCTTTATTTTAACATATCGGTATGCATCAGACATTTAAACTCATTGGCGATTTTCGAGAAATTCCAATTAGAAACGTACCTGTAAGGCGATAATGTAGGAGCAGAAGAAAAAACGTCAAATTCAAAAACTTGCGATCTTTATTTCTCGGCGCTTAAGTTTTTTTTCCAAACGTTTTCAATGTTTTTCTTTGTTTTGATGACTAAACAGTTGCTTAAGCATGATTTTGGTTTCCCACTTTAAGCAGACCTGCATGTTTTGATCATGTGTCTTAAATTGTAACGTCACGTCAGTATCGCCGTTAGGTTTGACTTTTTCAAAATTTTTCGCTTGCAAGTTCTTGCCTAAAGGTTACCACCTACGTCCATATTCCAAAATATGACTTTTATTCATTATGTGCAGAGACTGGAGAATATAACGAAAATTGCTAAATTTAATTTGCCTAGTATATAAGGGATATGTTCTTCAAAAGAACCTGGTTAAGATATCGATCACTAAATATGTTTTATACCATAATGGGTTTAAGGGATAGAAATACTGTATTAAACCACTCTGTTGAATAATCAATGATTTGGTTAGCGCTATTAGCACCATATATCTATGTATAAATGAACTACATAACTAACTTTGGTAGAAGGGTCATGTTACTCAAAGTATGTTATGTTTTGTATATACATGTATTGTATTTTGGGCTGAAGGCCTATATTACCGAATAAAGATATGTTATGTTATGTATGTTATGTATATAATTAAAAGTCAAAAATGCTAAATTCTAACAAAAATCAATATAATAAACCATTATTTTATGATAGGCAAGGTAAATATTTGTAAAATCAAAATTTAGTTCATAAATAGATATTTAATATGTAATTAAAAGAAATTCCCAAGGAATCATGGAGAAATGTCCGTAATGGAGTTTGGTAATCGAAATGTCGATACTTTTGTGTCTAAAATGCACTTTTGGAAATTTTTTGGTTAAAAAAACACGATTTTTTACCGAACAAAAAATGGAATGTTGTACGGTGTAGGTTCTGCTATATATCTATAGCAAACTTTTGGTGTTAGATTACCAGTATGTCCTGTAATCAAAAATAAAGTTTGGATGCTTATCAAAGTTTTAGTAGTAAAACATGGCTTAATAAGTTTTCATATGTGTAATACGCTTCGGGTACAATGTCTTTAATTAATACCATTGATTATCTATCGAAGAACCTTTGCCACAGCTGCAAATATACGTTTCGTATGATAGGAATCCTAAATACATAAATGACTGGGTCAAGGAAAGTGTTCGTTGCGTACAAAATATACGACAAACATCCTATGGTGAAACCCATGTCATTTATATACAAATTAGCTCCAACTATAATCTCTATGAAGTTGTACATCCAAAGAGGCAAAAAGCATATGACGTAGGCCAAAATCACAAGACAAATTGTGATGGCCGACCTTTTCAGACTAGTGCGTAACCTTTGTAACCTATCCGTGAACAGAAATATATCCCTAAATATCTTAGCATACAAGCCTAATAAAAGAACTACACCGAGAATAGCACACACAGAATTAATGCAGTTTGGACTGAAACTGTCGTTTATGGCTCTGTGGAATACCGTCTCGTTGGTGGACACTGAAAAAGCGGCAACTGTCATGTCAAGTGAAATGTATGGAATGACAGATATAATCCAAACGTAGAATATTATTCCTCGGAATGAAGTCATTTTGGTCAAACGGTAATATTTCAACGGATATATTATCCGTATAAATAATTCAAATGACAACATAATCAACGTCCATAATGACACCAAACCACTTATCTGAAATATACAGGTTATGATGTAGAACCCTGTCAAGGACCATGTTAACCCTGCCTTCAAAGTACCTACGTAAATAACAATCACTAGATCCAATATGGCGTCGGAAATTGAAAGATTCAACATGAGTTTATATGACAGTCTTTTACGTAATTTAGTCGGTGTTATAACAATAATATTTACCAAATTGATAACTAACGAAACTGCTGCTATCCACATTGAAACTTCGAGAAATATTTCACACTTGTTAAGGGTTAACATTCCATCTTCTAGCCAGCTAAGTTGTGTCTCGTTCTTCATGTTTGAAAATCGTGAAATATGTCTTTAACTAATACCCTCTTCAATATAATTTTATTCGCACTCACTTGATACACGTCATGTATGGCACAATGGGCGTGATAATGTTATCCTACTTTAGTTAAAAATCACCCATCCTGATCATTCCGAGTCTTTATACAGTTATGAGACTAGCACTTCTGTTGTGTGACTTTTCAGTCCGACTCAAACTGGGTTCTCACCTAAGATTTGCTTTGCAAATCTGTCGAAACGTTGACTCTATGTTTTGTCCGTATATACCCCGAACGACTTGGCATCATTGCAGAGAGTAATCGTCTTCTTCAAAGTGGCGGCTTTGTTGTGCTAACGGGGTGGACTAATAAGACAGCAAACGTCACTAGTGGATCCCTTGAACCTCACCGTGACGAACCCTTTACTTTCTGATAAATTTCATTCCACGAGTAGTTACAAGAATACGTTGTCACACTAGTTTAACGCACAAAAGATTAACCTACCAAACCCGGCGTCTGAATCAGAATAACGTTTTTATTTGTCTACCAAATTCAAGTTGCCGATTTCACTGCAACGATTGTTCAACACTTTCCATTTCGCAGGCAGAACACACGCGTTGTTCAACACTTTCCATTTCGCAGGCAGAACACACGCGTTGTCCATAGATATTGTGTTGACAACAATTGTATCACTGTTGTAGTGGTTTGTCGATAAAAGTAATCTTAGAAAATAAAAATATTGCAAATAAATTAGGATACAAGACCTCAGTAATTACTGTTGTAAAGTAATGACTTTCGTGATGTTTCATTATAAAAGATGCTTAAATGAGAATCCCTATGCTCTGCTGACATCGACAGTTTCCATGGGTGAAACAGATGCGCACTGATTACACTTAATGATAGTGAAGATCCCTTACCTGAATTTTGCTTTTATTTTAAGCTAGCCTGAAAAACGATAACCTAGATCAGGTGAAGCGTCGCCTGATACTGAATGAATGGAGATGGAATTAAAATTGCTTACTTCTTCTGAGGATCTTCTTATAAACCACCAGCATGTGAACTGAAATTTTTTTTTTTTATTGATAATCAAGTTTTTTTTATTCTTGATATAAACGCCGATTATAAGGGTACTTGCCTATGTTATAAGCAGAGATTATTTGCAGCTGTAAAAAGTAAAACAAAATAATTGGAAAAGTTATATTGTAATAGAGGCGGTTCTAACTAGTAACCACAATTTATGTTTTAGATCAAAAATAAGAGAAATAGGTATACCCCTGTAAACCCCAGTTTTATATATAAAAGTGGGTGGGTTATGGGGGGTATACATTTCATGGACATGTTTTCCTGATGTATCTCAGTCAAATCTAAAAAAGCGGTATGTCACATTTGATTTGCGCTGATTTTTTTTTTAAATATCGTAATAACGTTAGCTGTTGAAAATCGGCTGATTGTCAGAAAACTTACAACTCGAAATCCCAAGCTTTTTTGCCCGAGTATAGCTTCACATGACATAAAACATGCTAAGAGCATGACATAACAAAGCTTAGATGAAAAAAATGCCTGGATATCTTTTATATGAAAGACCACATAACCAAAGAGTCAAAGTAAGGAGGCAAGTGTCTACGCTTGGTCGTTTGCAAAAAAAGTGCCTAAATTTTCTGTTCTTGAAATCTAAAGAAGTAGTATACGGACATAATAAAGCCCGAGAATAGTGAATACCGCATGTTCAGACGAGCACGTTTTGGAAACTGCTAATCGAATAGTACTACTTCCGAGTCATTTCCATTTATTTTCTATTAACATTTTCCTTAAAATTCTTCGTTTATTACTTCGTTTATTACTGATTTCGAGTAAGAAGTGAGAACTGCTGCAGGGGATTTGTAAAGGAAATCGAAAACGTGGACTTATGTAATCGAAACAAATAAAACAACGTACACCAAAAAGATTTAAAGTTTCTCCGTCGTTCAGAACATCTACTGTACATCTACGCCATTCAAAAAAGTCAATCACCTAGGCGCGACATAACAGCTTCATCACGCAAAAAATGTTTGAGTCAAATGACGTAACAGATGAACTTAGTATTATAGACATATCCGAAACATATGATTATGAAGAACAAGAAAACAATACATACGACGGTCGGGTTAAACCGATAGAATTGATTGCTTCAGCAAATGAACCATTCAGAAAATGTCGGACAAAATCTCAGTAAAACATACTATTTTGCTTTAATTATAATATACATGTAAAGGAGTAATCCGATAGAAATAGGTCTGCCTGGAGAACATTACGATAGCGCAGTACTATGGAGGCAGACAAAATGATATGTAGGAACTAACTGATAACATTCAAATTTATGTTATTATTCCTTCGAGTTAATATTACGTCTGCGTTTACGTTTCTTCTCTTAAAATAACAAGATTTTGATTTCTTCCACAGCATGGCATACGTGCTTCTTATGATTGGAATTCTGAATGCATAAATAACTGGATCAAAAAGCGTATTCAATGCGTACAAAATATCACACAGACATTCGATAGTCAATGCTGTGTCGTTTATCATGGCTAGATGGGTGCCAACTATCATCTGTATGAAAGTAAATACCCACATCGGTAAAAAGCAAAGGAAATATGTCAGAATTACAAAGCTTATCGTAACTGCTGACTTTTTCAAACTGATACGTATAGTCCTTAACCTTTCCTTAAAAAGGAAGATATCCCGAAAAATAAGAGCATATAATGTTAATAATACCAATAAACCTGAAACTGCACAGACCGAATTTATGCAGCTGGGACTGAAATCATCGGCTACAGCTCTATGGAATATCGTTTCGTTGCTGGACGCTGTAAATACTGCAACTGCCATGTCAATCATGATAAATGGAATCACTGATATTATCCAAATAAAAAGTATAATGCCACGAAATAGTTTCATTTGAGCCAGTCTAATATATTTCAACGGATACATCATTCGCAAAAACAGTTCCAAAGACATGCAAATTAACGTCCAAAGTGAAATTAAACCACATATCTGGTATATACAGAGTATAATGTGGAAGTTTGTCAACGTCCAAGCCATCCCTGCATTCAAAGTTCTAACGTAAATTACAAGCACTAGGTCAAGTATGGCGTCGGAAACTGACAGATTTATCACTAGTCTGTATGACAGCCTCTTACGTAATTTAGTGGGTGTGATAACAAGAATATTCACCATATTTATTACAAACGCAATTGCTGCTACCCACGATGCCGTCTCTAGAAAGGTATCACATTTGTTGAGGGTCAAAATTGTTGTTTCTAACCAAATATGTCTTGATCCGTTCTCCATGTTGCGAGTTTTAAAGAACTGTACTTAAGGAAACTCCAATTTCTTGTTACATAACACAGATTAAAATTGCGTTATGAGAAAACGTGCATATTCGAAACCAGAAATTTAACTCTCCTCTTGATTAGCTTGATAAATAACTATACTGCCTTTGGCTGAGTCCGTAAACTCTGTATGATCATACATTGTCATTGTTAAATTCCAGAGACTTATTCGATAATCCCATCATCAAAAGAGATTGCAAGCAACTAGCCACTAACTATGGAACGTCGGCTGTTATTTTCAGGAATCACTATTCGTTCTGATATTTTACCCTGGTTATCATATATTCTACCTGATTATAATCATCACTTTTTTCTGAAAAAAAAAAAAACAACAACAGAACTTCCAGTTTGTTAAGAGGAAATCTCCAGTCAAGACTTCAGTGTTTAAAACATATCCACATTTATGTGTCCATCAAACAATGTCGTGAAAAATACTTTGTCTTTTGTCTTGCATCATGCAACCGTAATCTCCCCAAAGAGTAGTCGATAAACATAATAAAGTTTGTAATAAAGAAGAAAAACGACTCAGATAAAGAATTTATAATTTTTGTGTGAAGGAAAAAATATTTTCGACACATGTTAATATACGCAACACCATTAGACGGTTTCCATTTAGGATTCCAAAGTTAAGCTGCGTTACTGGTTTGTCTTACATTTCAAGATCATGGGTACGTGATTTCTATAATAAGAAACGGAAAATTCAACAACTCCCGATCTTGAATTTAACGTGATCACACAAAGACATCTTGCGAAGAAAATTGAGAAACAACTAATGAACCCGTAGCTATATTCGTATGTAGTGCCGTATTTTTTTTCTAAGAAAATCGACACTGCATTGAGAGGTAAGTGATGTTCAGTAATTGCATTATGTGATGCCTCAACATGATATGAGCCGCCTCGTGGAAAAACCAACAATGTGGTTTCCGAACAGGTCTGACACAAACCGACCTGTACAAGAACAGAAAAGAGCTAGAAGCTTGAAATTTCGGATTTAAGAAGAAGAGGAATTGTACTATCCGAGTAGCGAAAACAAAGGCGCTGATCAGCTTCGCGGTTACCGCGAAGCTGATCTGCGTCTTTGTTTCCGCCTATGCAGATTGTTGGTTTTCCCATTAGGCGGCTCATATATTCTAATATGAGATTTCTCACCACCAAATTGATGTTTAGATGGAAATTAGAGACAAGCATCGGAAGACATTAACGCTAATCCGTCTGATTCTATAATTTGATGAATAGAGACAAACGGTGTTGACTAATTTCGGACCATTCAGTAAACGCTCGCCTGATAGTTGGTAAATATGGCGGATAAGTTAAACTGCAGCCACACAATAGCGTATAAGCCAAACGCGCACAGGGCGTGTTAATAAAAATATAAAATTCAACACATGTATGTTGATATATGTCGCTGTAGGTCAGTGCGCGTTTGGGGTCAAAAGATGTTAAAAAGCATGCTTAAAAATTTCAAGAAGCTCGGCGTTTCTCGGACGTGACTCTTATACGTTTCGAATTTAAAATGAATTCCACGCGCATTACATTTGCGTTGAATACGCTTTGAACGCGTTTAGCATTTATGTATTTTCAGGCAGGCCAGTGTACGCTACATGCGCCTTCCGATTTTACAAGATATTGCTTCAGTAACGTGCCCCAATCGTGTATGAGACGCGCGTTGAACGTTTTATGTGCGCCTACTGCCAAAAATCGTCTCAGATCCACCCTTAAAAGGAGATTCCGTTAACTACCCTTTAACGCATTGCCACTTGAATTGGGCACGTCACCGTAGCCGTTGGGTAAGGGGACAATGGAAAATAATCGTTTTCACTGATTTAATAGTCTAAATTCAATATCCATGGGCCCGAATGTAGGATTCGTGTTTGGCGATGGGGAGAGCGTCTTGATCCTGATAACGTGATGAAGTTTGACCGCCACGGTGGAGGGGGAGTCACAGTCTGGGATGGGATCTTGTATGATGGTATAACAGATCATATGATAACTATACGTGACAAATTAAATGCAGTTCGATATTGTATCAAATGTTGAAGTTTTCCATTAGGACAATGCACATTGCCATACCGTACGTCACTCCAGAAACGTTATAGCAGCTCACAATATCAACACGTTTGATTGACCAGCAAAATCCCAAAATCTATCATCTGTGGAATACATGCGGACGTAAAATGCGTAATAGGAAGGACGCGAATAACGTCAATAATCTGGAGCGGTCTTTGCATGAGAAGTGGGTACGGACGTATTTGCAATTCATTAGGTGACTGATTAACAGCGTGCGACGTCGTTGTCTGGCCGTTGTTTGAGCTCAATGAGGGCATACTAGATATTGACCTTATAAGGTGCAAACGGCACAAAATTCAACACCTAGACGTAAAACAATAAGATCCACCACAGAAGTATCGCATTGGAACGATCAGTAATATAAAATTACTGTCGGGCTTAAACTAGTTGTACATGGCCGTAACCTCACGCTCAGCTTCTGCAATGGTTCTATAAATATAACAAAATATAAATAAGAAATAAGGAAAATCGTGTTGTGAATATAATACATTGGTACAAACATGTAACATGTATAACGGAAAGCAGGGTGAGCAGTTGCTGTAGGTAAGCTGGTCACCGTGCATACCCCTGCATACCCCAATTTTACTATATAAGAGTGGGGTTCAAGGGGATATACGTTTTCCTGATGAACTGACGTACGACACTAGACAGTATTGAAAAAATAGCAACTTTAATTTTAATATACACATGTACATGTACATTATGTATCAACAAATATTAGACAATGAATGACTGTTAAGATTCGAATCTTGGTTATTACGTTCGTATTTCTTAGAATTATTATTATTTCTTACATTTAAGTTATACATGTTCCTTATGATTGGAATTCTGAATGCATAAATTATTGGGTCAAATAATGTATTCAATGCGTACAAAACATCAGTTAAACATTCAATAGTGAATGCTGTGTCATTTATCATGGCCAAATGGGTACCAAATATCATTTGTATAAAATTATACATCCACATCGGCAAGAAACAAATGAAATATGCAAGAATGACAAAGCAAATCGTAATGGCTGACTTTTTCAAACTGATACGTATACTCCGTAACCTTTCTTTAAACAAGAAGATATCCCGAAAAATAAGAGCATATAATATTAATAATGCAAATAGACCTAAAACTGCGCAGACTGAATTAATGCAGTTGGGATTGAAGTCATCGGCTACAGCTCTGTGGAAAACAGTCTCGTTGCTGGACGCTGTAAATACTGCAACTGCCATGTCAACAATGATAAATGGAATCACAGATATTATCCAAATAAAAAGTATTATGCCGCGTAATGTTTTCATTTTTGTCAGTTTTATATACTTCAACGGATACATCATTCGCACAAACAATTCCAAAGACATCGAAATTAACGTCCACAGTGACACCAAACCACATATCTGGTAAATACAGAATATAACGTAGAATTCTGTCATGGACCAAATGATCCCTGCGTTCAAAGTCCTCACGTAAATAACAATTACTAGATCCAGTATGGCGTCTGAAACTGACAGATTGATGACTAGTCTGTATGACAGTCTCTTACGTAATTTAGTGGGTGTTATAACGAGAATATTCACCATATTTATAACCAAGCCGACTGCCGCAATCCACGATGCTGTCTCAAGAAAGGTATCACATTTGTTCAGGGTCAGAATTGTTGTTTCTAACCAAATATGTCTTGAGACGTTATCCATATTGCGAGCCGCCATGGTTCTTGTCTTAGATCTTATTTTAAAAGCGTTCACGTGTACGAATTCCGTCGAAGTTGGAGCTATGCAATAGGAAAACCTTTTTTAGTATTTGCTCAACCAGACATACAGATCTGCTGCGCGAATTAACGTTCTTTGATCACAGGATACAGTATCCTCATGACTAGCTGTATATGATAAGCCATCTTCACGGCTTTTGCGATTAGTTTTTATTATCAGAAATGAGCCACCTCGTGGAAAAACCAACAATGTGGTTTCTGAACAGGTCTGACACAAACCGGCCTGTACAGCTACAGAAGCAGGCTAGAAGCTTGAAATTTTGGAGTTAAGTAGAGGAGGAATTGTACTATCCAAGTAGCGAAAACAAAGGCGCTGATCAGCTTCGCGGTTACCGCGAAGCTGATCTGCGTCTTTGTTTTCGCCCAGGCAGACTGCTG
Organism: Rugalucina vietnamica; assembly: GCA_964017185.1. Classification (NCBI taxonomy): domain Eukaryota; kingdom Metazoa; phylum Mollusca; class Bivalvia; order Lucinida; family Lucinidae; genus Rugalucina; species Rugalucina vietnamica. The sequence goes on from OZ024873.1 coordinate 20,161,606, forward strand.
GTTTTCCCATATGGCGACTCAAATGTTTCCGGTCTGGTCATTCAGCTTTCAGGCAGGCTTTAATCAAACGATGAAGGATTTAATGCGAACAACCATTACAAAAACACGCCCATACAATATACAGAGATTTTTAAAATTGTAAAAAATGAAAATTTTCAGTAGAAAAATTTGATATTTTTCTTATTTTTGCTCAAAACATAGATTGTGGGTACACGTTAGAACCGCCGAGGCGGTTCTAACGAGTACCCACAGTCTATGTTTTAGAGCAAAAATAAGAAAAATAGGAATACCCCTGCATACCTCAGTTTTGCTATATAAAAGTGGGGTATAAGGGGGTATACATTACACGGACATGTTTTCGTGATGAAGATATGATTGATATGCAATCAACTCCCGGTTCATTTCCATCGATATGACACTGAAATTCCAATGTTCATGAGGTTTTCTCCAATCAAGGTCTGGTTTAAACTTATTCTAACTCACATAAAGTTGCAATTTTGCAATTTGGTCCGCGGAGGATAAACTATGTGTTCTGGATTGGTAACACGGAACTGAATAACCACTTAATACGAATGATTTTACCAACGGTTACTCCGAACACAGTCCAATATATAAAATATATTGTGGAAACTGAAACAATCTGCATGCATTACTTGTTATTTCTGGATTGTCACACAGTTCAATGACGAAAAGTATATTATTCTACCAAAAACGTCTACCGAGATTAGTAATTCGTTTGTCAATAATGTCTACATAGTTCGTGGTTATCATATATTCGCAATGATCTTAATAACAAGAAGAAAAAACACTCCCGACAGAATTCAACGTGATCACTTAATAACGTCCTGCGAAGTTGCTGCGAAGTAAATAATTATTGAGAAACAAACTAATGCATCCAATAATGATCGTGTTTTTCTACAAAAATAGACATTGCAATAAGAGACACGTCTTTTTCAGTAATTGCATTATGTGATGCCTCAGCATGAAATACAGTTTTCAACATCTGTGAAATTGACTTTAGATGGAAATTAGCGCTATTTCATTTCAATGGTAAAATCTAAATATATATTTATACCCAAAACGTCGACCGAGGTTAGAAACTTGTTCGTCAATTACGTCTACACAGCTCGTCCAACGTGGTCTAAAGAATGAGACAAAACTTAATAACACCCGAAAGAATATCCTTGTGGTCGATATACACAAAGAAACAGGGGAGAATGTTCTGTTTGAGTTTTAATTTAAAACAAGTTCATCCCAGGTTTTCGACATTTTAATAAGACATATCTGCATTAGGATCAACAGATATGCCTTCCCGTTGGTTTAGGATGTCATATCCGGACGTTTATCTTGTCTGGCGTGTTATTTGGTAGTCACTGTTCGACCTCGTATTTAGGCGAGCATTTCAGAAAGCATCGTGTCCGTTCGGCAATGATAGCGACCTTACGTCCATTTTGTAATAGCCGGGGTAAAGCCAGGCGCTTAAAAATCAAAATTAATTGTAAAGGCACTAACAATTCTCATTCCCAGTGGACTGTTTTTGAAAAATCAAATAACAACTTTTAAAGTTACGAAAACTATTATAATATGATGACAGTGCCGAGACAGTATCAACACATCATAAACAGTCTCTGCTGCAATCGTACATACATGGCCGTATATAATGTCAGACCAAATGACCTCCGGATATCTTCTCCGTTAGGATATGATGTCAGACAGTGTTTTTTTCTCTGACACACGAACTTCATGGAGGTTTTGTCCCCACTCCTTGAGTTTGTACATTATAGGGGGGGGGGGGTCATTATACTTTTGAGATATGTTAGTGTTCCATTACTCATTACGAATTTTGTTACTGTTGAAAACTGTTGTTAGAATGTACAAGTGTGTGATACAAACAGGGCTTATCAACGTTATTCATTTTCGTGCTAGTTACAAGAGATGGAGAAAGAAATCGATGTTCATACTGGTTCTAAACTGGAGGCTTGGGTTTTGCGACAATAAATCAGTATATTTTCAGTAGAATAAACGTGATAAAACATCACCCTCACTTAACTTGGTTGTCTAGAACAATGTCACAAAGGAGGACAGGAGTTGAATCGATGAAAAGTTCCTAATGACTTGAACTAACATGAATTATTTCATTGCGTTTTGCCCGTTTAAATGTGTTGAATTATGCATAACCTTGCAAGGTTTAGAGGAGAAGGTTGCCGTTTTATCCGGCGTTATTTTAAGTTCAACGAATTGTGTTTCAACATTTGATTCCATAGGCAAATAATCAATAAAAACGGTTTTTATTCATAAAGTGTCGTATAATGATACATATGCATGCACCAGTTGGTGACGACATTACTGACGAATATGGCAAAATATTTTGGTATAAAGTCGATTTAGCGTATGGCCGTACCTGCAGATCAATAATTTTTTGAATGTTTGCAAAACTCAGCAAAGCTAATGTATCAACAGAAGACTCGGTGACTACATACATGTATGTAGATCCGAATATGCTATGTTTGATTTTGATATAAACTCTCTTTGTGCAACTTATAAACGCGTTTTTGAAGTCACCCATCAAAAAGTACCGCAATCCGGCGTCAAAAAGGACGCAAATCCGGAGTTACGACCTCTTTTCCGGCGTTCCGATTGGACATGGTGATCATTATAAAGGAGAAATGCAGCCCTTTCAATCAAGGTATAATACAGCAACATACCATGTCTATTAACAAAGTTATAACACCTATGACAGAACTTTCTGACCCACCCTCGTAAGAAACTGTATGAAATAATGCTAACAAGAAACATCTTTAAAAAAGATAATTGTCGAAGATTAATATCTGTTCTGCAATAGGGTACAGGATGCAGGAGACAGACAGACAGACAGACAGACAGACAGACAGACAGACAGACAGACGACAGACAGACAGACAGACAGACAGACAGACAGACAGACAGACAGACAGTTTGACTCTTGCAGAACCAACTCCAGACATGACTGAGAGAAAATGCTTTTCAAATGTCCTTACGGCGAGAGTCCTTAAGAGTCGCTGGACCGAAACGACTCGTTCTGTTGAGCAGAGCCTTTGATCCGAACACGCCTATATTTAATGGAGAATATCCGAACGCATCTTATCTACGATGGCCTGCATGGATCATAAAATTTCAAAATCCACAGATTTTAGATTTTAATTTTTCTTTGCAAAAGCTTTCGTCACACAAAAAGCGATTAAAATGAATAACAATATATAAGGACCTATGATGGCTTGTATAGTAAAAAAAAAAAAAACATCATCTTAAAGTACTTTTTAAAGAGATGCAGTTCGTTGCCTTTTTCATCTTCCATATGGGAAAAACCCGGATGCAGGTCAAAAATGATCTGAGATGTCTTCGACAAACAATAGTGGTAGACATACATGTGTTATCGTGCATATTCAAAACTGATGCATTGAGGTCTGAAATCATATTACGAAAACATGTACATGCAATATACAGAGATTTTTGAAGTTGTAAAAAATGAAAATTTACAGTATAAAATTTTTGATATTTTTCTTATTTTTGCTCTTAACATAGATTGTGGGTACACGTTAGAACCGCGTCGGAGAGGCGGTTCTAACGAGTACCCACTATCTATGTTTTGAAGCAAAAATAAGAAAATTAGGCATACCCCTCCATACCCCAGTTTTTCTATATAAAAGTGGGGAATAAGGGGCATATATTGCACGGACATGTTTTCCTGATGATCCGTCAATAGCTCTATAGAATAGTGTCTCGCTCTTAGATCCCGTAAATGCAGCGATGGTCGTGTCAATCGAAAAATACAGAATGACTGATTTGATCCAAATAAGTAAAATAATACCCTGGAATGAATCCATTTTTGTAATTTGAAACTATTTCAATGGAATACACCATCTTGACAAACAGTTCGCAAAAAGCACACCCAGGCTCGTAATATTCTATTAAACAGAACTGGGTATCCTATAATGTTCCTGACCACTTATGATTGTAAAATTATCAACAGAAGCAAATGTCCATTACGAAAACTTGCCCATGCAATATACATGTGTAGAGATTTTTTTTTTTCAGTAGTAAAAATTGAAAATTTCATCAGAAAAATTTTGATATTTTTCTTATTTTTGCTCAAAACATAGATTTTGGGTACACGTTAGAACTGCCTCGGCAAAAAAGTGGGGTATAAGGGAGTATTTATTTCACGGACTTGTTTTCCTGATGAAACATTTTCAAAACTAACACCCAGAAGAGTTCCACTTGTCCTATAATGGCATTGTCTTAATGTCCACTTATCATTAGTCGTGTAATCGAGGAATACATTCCGCCAGCATGATTGATAACAAACTTGGATAAAACCAGTCACGGGATTGTGGTGACCTAGAATTATCTTAAGAGAATTAGACACTTCACGAATAATTTAAAGTGAATTAAGCGTCGATTTCTATCTTTGGTACTACATGTAAGTATTTTTTTTTTTTTTTTTTTTTTTTTTTTTTTTTTTTTTTGTAAATGAGAAAAAGCATCATTGTCATTCACGACATCAAGATGAATCATTTTGGAAGAAAAAGGAAAAAGAAATAAAATGTACACTGAAAAAAAGTTATAAGAGGCCACTTTTCAAACTCATTTTTTGTTTCTAAGCCATCTTCAAAATTGCACGATTTTTTGCCAAAAGACGTGTCTTTCAAGAAAGTAAAGTTCCAAAGTGTTAGGAAATAATTTTCTTTTACTAAAGGCGTTTTTGGAGTAAAAATGCAAAAATCAATGTTTTTAAATAAAAAAATGGATACAGCACACCATTTATTGAAATTAGGAACAGGTGTCATCAAAGGGGTCGTTACGGCTCGGAAAAACATCAAACATTCGAATTTTCTCTACTGGTAGAATTTTTATGCATTTTCAAAAATCGCCAATTTTGAGATTTTTTGGAAAATTAATAAATGTGCCTCTTAAGCATGTTGACCCCTGTTAAATTCACTTGATGAGGCCTGGAAATGAGAGATATAACTCGACTGAACTGTTTTAGACCATTTTCGAGGACCAACAGGTCAAGGCTGCCGCACACTTCCGGTTTCAGTGCCATTTTTTAACGAACAAAATAACAAAATTTATGGACGATTTTTTTAATTTTCAAAATTTATCAGAGTCTAGTATTTAACTTAAATAATCGCTGAAAATTTCAATGCCGTGCTGCTGATAATAACGCAACTGGAGAAGAACAAAGTTGGTATGCAAATTGCATACAAAAGCTGAATTCCTGTTATTCAGGTTGTTGTCTCCTTGCATGTACAAAACAGAAACGAAGGTTCTTATTGCAGCAACACTTTTGACTTAATTTCATCTTGCATCATGGCAGTTAGAAGCATTTTCAAATAAATTAAAATGTAAAAACACAACGTCATAATATGACATTTAATTTGATGTTAATAAAGTGTGACTTTTTGAAATAGGGTACCTTTACACATGCCTCGTCTGTGTGAGAAGTATCACGCATTTTGGAATGCAGAAACTCACAGAGCCACTGTTAGACATTGGTTTATTCATATGATCATGAATTTTAATTGATCGTATTTTACTTTCTGAACTAGAAGAAAAATATGAGGTGGCCTCTTATAACTTTTTTTCAGTGTATGCTTGAAACCTTGTATAGCTTTTATCGAATTATTTTGTAAGCAGACCGTATAATACCACTACAAGAAAATCTAACCAATGGAAATTGGTGATATAGAAACAGTCAATAGATAGGGAGGGGGGGAACTGATCATGGTGCTGAATTCGTAATAAGTAAAATCGCAGCATTGTTTGCTTAGCGAATTTGTCGATTCGGAATTTCAAAATCCCTCAATTGTTTTTCGAAGCACATTTGGTACTTGACAGAAGATCTACAAAACACTTGATCACAATAACTATAATTACAATGTCGTCAAAATCACCGTCTCTGATCTCTCAGTAACAGTTTATCGGAGAACATTTTTTCCAAAGTTGCTTGTATATGTTCCTTATGATTGGAATTCTAAAAGCATAAATTAGTGGGTCAAATAAAGTGTTCAATGCGTACAAAACATAAGACAAACATTCTATAGTAAATGCAGTGTTGCTACTGGACAGGTCAATGCCAACTATCAGTTGTATGAAATTATACACCCAAAGCGGAAGAAAGCAAATAAAGTACACCAAAATGACCAGGAATATGGTGACAGCTGATTTTTTTATACTAATCCTAACATGTTTTAGCCTGTCTTTGAATAAGAAAATATCACGAAATATATGGGTATACAATGCTAATAATAGTACTAGACCTATAATTGCGCACACAGAATTGATACAGTTAGGTCTGAAATCATCGGTAACAGCTCTGTTGAATAGCGTTTCGTTGCTGGTTCTGGTAAATGCGGCAGCAGCCATGTCAATCGTAAAATATGGAACCACTGATATGATCCAAATATATAATATAATTCCTCGCAATGAAGACATTTTAGTCAATTGAAAATATTTCAATGGGTACATCATCCTGATAAACAGTTCGAAAGACAACAGTACTAGTGTCCATAGCGACACTAAACCGCCTATTTGAAATATACATGTGATGATGTAGAAGCCCGTCAGAGACCATAGTACTCCCGCCTTCAAAGTGCTCACATAAATTACTGTCACTAGATCCAATATGGCGTCGGAAACAGAAAGATTTATCACTAATCTGTATGACAGTCGTTTACGTAGTTTGGATGGTACTAGAACAAAAATATTAACGCTGTTAATGATGAGAGAAACGGCTGCGATCCATAATGAAATCTCGAGGAATGAATTGCACTGATTGAGCGTTAACATGCTTGTCTGCAGCCAGACATGTTGCGTTTCATTGTTCATAATGCCTGGCCTTAATGTTTACGTTTTTTCTGAACACGATATGTTGACACTGATTCCAATATATACGTTATACTCTATTATCAAGCCTCCATCATTTTTGTGTGTTAAATAGCTTATAAGTGGCATTTTAGAAATCCAGTATCACAGTCATATAAATCCGATTATTACATTTTTACACGCGTTTTTGAGCTGTATAATTTCAATCTGTATTGGTTCTTTCTTTCCGATATCACTTAATTGAAAACATTTACATACGGATAACTGAATATGCATAACGAAATAGATAAATGATATCTTTATTTCGCAATGATATGTCTTCCTTAAATTGTGTTCTCTTGTTTTTAATGTTTTCTAGTCCCATTATACATGTATATATACTAAATTTATATCTGATACATTGCCTGATTGTTATAACAGTTAAGAGAAGCAATCATCAAACATCCTCTGAACTAACACCCAAGTGAGTATCGTGTGTCCTGTAATAGTATTGTCCTGTTGTCCATTTATCATTTGTCGTGTAAAGGAGGAATGTATTCCTCCTGAGAGATCAATTACGAGGACATAAACTACCGGACTGTAATGACAACGAATAATTTAAAGTGAATTAAGACACTGAATCCAATGCCCTAGTTATGAGAACCTAAGCTATATAACATCTCGGCTGACGAAGACTTATACAAGTACTGGCCCAAAGTTCTAATTACCGATCACCCTAACATGGGGATAATTGATTCGCCGTCGTAGATATAAAATTTAGATTCCTTTGGAGCAGTGGAAACGTTCAAAGGCGATAGTATAGGCCATTTTGCACGATATCGGATAATGAAAAGGTACAAGGTGGCAATGATCAGGAAATGGCGCAACCAAAAGAATATCCCTCTCCAAAAACCGAGGTGGGAAAAAAATTAATCGACAATTAGGTACTTATACTAAGAAAACATATCGTAAGCCGAGTGAGCAACTATTTCCCAACAGGTGGACCCTCAGTTACCCAACCCTAGCTAAAACATGGGAACGCAAACAAGGTGAAAACAGCACAAAAAATTCAACAAGAAGACATAAAACAATAAGAGCCACAACAGAATCATCGACTTGGAACGATCAGTGATTTTAAATTACAGGCGGACTTAAGCCATTACCTTACCCTCAGCTTCTGCAGTGGTTTATAACATTCAGACTAACAAATTCAGTAAGCTGCCCGACGATGGAGATCCCTGGGCACCCAATAACTTGGTGAAAATTCGGAGCAAAAGAAATACACCAGTTGAACTCCGGTGGGCCAAGCAACAGACAAGAACCCTCATCAATGTTCCTTAATAAACCAGCGACGATAGCCAGATGAATGTACTACAATTCAAACAATTACGCAAGGGATGTCTAAATCAAAGACACAACCTAAACGGGGTCAAATAATTAAAACATTGTTTAGAAGATGGGTTTACACATACATGTACACTTTAATACCTAAATATTCTTAATGATCTCAAAGGACCGAAAGAACGCTTTCACTTCACTGCTTTCAAAGGGTGTTACACTTATATTTTATTTGTTATTACTGCAGTTGGTGCTGCGCCCTGTAGCAGCCCTTAAAAGTCTCTCCGTACATCGTCCATAGTGCAGATTATACCTTTCTTTCGGTCCTTTGAGATTATTAAGAATATTTAGGTATAATCTGCACCTATCTATCAGTCAATAGGGTAAACGCTATAGGAGAAAACTTGAATTTCTCATCCCAACTTCGGACAGAATTTCATTGTGCGTCACCGATTCCGTACCACGTGTTTCTTAGCACTGGATTGTAAAATATTAATTGAGCCACCTCATGGGAAAACAACAATCTGCATAGGCGAAAACAAAGACGCAGAGCAGCTTCGCAGTAACCGCGAAGCTGATCAGCGCCTTTGTTTTCGCTACTCGGATAGTACAATTCCTCTTCTACTTAAATTCGAAATTTCAAGTTTCTAGCTCTATTGAGTTACTACTTTTCAAGCGTTTTAATTTCAGCAAAATATCAGCTCACATATGTGCAAAAAGAGGCGCGTACAATATCTGCCAGAACAAATGACATTGGCCATCCAAGTTGTAAATATGTGGTCGTTTATGCAAAAGCATATAGAGTTCCCAAAACAACGCTTTTGGATTAGTTAACTTGGATAGTTCCCGAGACTCTAACTCAGTCTAGGCCAAAGACCGTCAAGAATGGATCCATTTCTCAACTATGCGAAGTGTTGGCGGAAATCGGGTGCCTTAATAAAAAGAATTTTCTGGAGAAGAAAACGACATTTTATATTTCGCCGGGAGATAAACACCCTTTAACAACAACCTTCCCCAAAATATTTTATATATATTAAAAAGAATATATATATTAAAAAGAATCGGTTCTCTGGTTTCTTTAACCCATATCTGACGAATGGATTTTCCCATAATTATCAACTGGATGAGTCCACTTTCATTTTAGGGGTGTGAGGTGTGATTTGAAAAAAATATTTCATTTTTTGATATCTTATTTTTGCTCCAAAACATAGATTGTGGGTAGTCTAATAATTGTGTACCAACAATCAATGTTTTGAGCAAAAATAACAAAATTATCATATTTTTTGTCAGCTTAAAATTTTCAATTTTTAAAGCTCAAAATTTTTTGTTTATCGCATGGGCAAGATTTCTTAATGATGAGCGAACCTTTGTAAAGATGGAAATGATTAATTGGCGGCATGAGGGTTTATATAACTACTTGAAGAAGGAAGTACAAGACTATAGGAGCCTAGAAAGAAACACTAGGCACATCTAAGGCAATGATGAGGAAATGACGCAATCAGAAAGAAATTCCCACGGACCCACTCCATAAGCACCCTATTTACAGCGTGTCAAGACACCGACTGTCTATCATATCAATAACGTCACTTCCAAGCTGTTCAAATGGGAAGGCAAGTTGTTATTCTAGGCAAGTAAAACAGTTCATGATGTTAGGACTTGTATGAAGCAGTGCTTTCCCTTTCAATATCTGAACTTCGCTACTATCATTGACCGAATAGGTTAAACACTAAACAAAACCTAAACCTAAACAAACTACGATTAAATTAACATCATCAAAGCCGCGTCGTGAGAAAACGGGATTATGGCCTTCGCAGTAACTGCACAGCTGATTAGCGCCTTTGTTTTCGCTACACGGATAGATCAATAATTATTCATCTTCTTCCTTAATCCGAAATTTCAAGCTTCTAGCCTTTTTCAGAGACTGTACAGGCCGGTTTCCTTGTCGGACACCCCGGACCGGGTTTCTCACGTCGCGGCTCGTATTCTAATCAAAGGCGTTTGAATAACTTTACCCAAATCATGTTCCGATAGATATGTATAGCTAAATATACTCAGCGTCAATGAAAAGTTACCACCACTAAAATTTCGATATTTTGAAAAACAAAAATTGTAGCTTCATTCATGATTCTGGTAAACAGCAAATTGATTTAGAGAGATTCAACAATTCCACTAACCCTGGAACTATGGTGCACGTGCAACACGTGCAATTTGTGATTTTCGAAATTTTTGAGAACTAGAAAGCCTTGTTTTAACAAGCCGTCATGTCTTCTCATGCATCTAACACCCCCAGTTAAAACGCCATCAAAGTGGTTTAATTTTTTCCATCTACTGCCGGAATTGAGGACCTTACTTTTAGGTAGTACCCAAATTCTGCAATTCCCCATACATTTCAATGGGAGCTTCTGACATTTGTCCAGGCCTGCCTTTACTCTTTTAGGCTGTGGTGAGCTACGTTTTGAATAGCAATGATGAATAGCATTCTATGTCATAAAAATGAATATTGAAGCACTGGCAATTTTCTTTTCAGAATGAATCAAATATTGTCCTATGTTAGTTAAACCTGATTAACTGGTAACTTTTCACTGACGCTAAGTATAGTTAAGTAAAGTAAGTAAGTAAATTCTTTATTTATAGAGGGTAACCCATTTGGTTAAAACCAATCTTCCATAAGACCCTCTAACAAACATCAAACATACATGAACTATTTGGCAAACAAATGAATATGAAATATTTACATATGTTATATATGATCAAACAACAGATAAAGCGTCAACTTATAAATTGTATGATTGCTGCTGGAGGCATACTTTAAAGTAATTCAATCAAATTTGTTCATGACCCATTCATCCATTGCATTACGTTATGTACAAAACAATTTAGACTAGAAGAATTCTTAACTTCATATGGAATACTATTCCAAATGACAGCACCAGAATATGAAAAACTTTCTTTAAAGATACTCAGAGATGGTTTGGGAAGGACAAAATTTTCATTGGAAACGGATCTTAGAGTTGTATTGATTCTGCTATCAGATCTCCTTTGAAACAAGTCACAAACATATGTTGGAACCAAATTATTGGCTATTCTATACATTATTTTTGCCTTATTGAGAAACAAGCTTTCCTCAAATGACTGGACATTCAACATTGATTTAGCATCTTCAAAATCAGTATACTCGTTTCCTAAGATTGTTTTAAATGCACGTTTCTGAAGCTTTGTAATTTTTGCAACATTAGTATTTGATGAATTTCCCCATATGATATTACAATAATTTAAATGTGGTACAATGTAAGCTTTGTAAAACATTAATCTGTATTCAGAACTTAAATAGGAAGATATTCGTGACAGCAACCAGATGTAAGAAGACATCTTTTTACATACGACTTGAAAATGATCGTTTAAACAAACAGTCGACAACTTAAGCTTCAACGAAATCAATTGAGGGATATTGAACTTATTTCGATTTCATTGCAAACGGTGGTAAAAGGCGTTCTAATTTGAAACCCTTCATCATTTAATTAAACAAGCAACTGCTGCAAAGACTCTATTTCTGTCAATAATCCAAAGTTTAATAACATTACTTTTTGATGCAGAAATAAATACATATAAAGATATAATTCTCTCTGCCAAAATGATTAATAGATATATAGCAGAATCCATCACTGTGCAAAAATTCCATAAATTTTTCGCGTTGCCTTGAAGCGCTTCTCGCGAGCTTGCAGAAACGATGGACCCCTCTCCCCTCCCCCTGAAATTAAAGTTGCCACTGTCGTTCAACTGTGAAACTGTTTTGATAATCGAAATGCCGGTACTTTTTTGTCTAAAATGCACCTTGGGAAAATTTCAGAAGTTAAAAACACGATTTTTTTTTATCATTTTTTTCTGTTAAAATGTTGCCTTTTCAGCTTCGAGTTATTGCAGAAAACCGATTTGAGCTACGGACATTAAAGTCTGTTTCGAAGTGTTTGATAATGGTTTTTCGCAGATATTTTACAACTGTTCAAATGTAGAAGAAATATTTTCTTGGCACAATTAAGCATCTATTTTGTCGCGAAATGTGCAGCAAAAATTTTGAAAATCGGTTTACAAATAAAAATATTCTGGTCAAAAACATTTTTGAATAGGGATTTCCTGTATAAAATCTCATGGAAGGGAGGTAAATATTTTCCCGCAAAAAATTTTAAATTCTAATTATTTAATCATGATTGCTCAAAATTATTATAAATTGACGCAAATTACATACCCGAGTCAAAATCTTCATGACCAGGTAAAAATTCTCGAAAAATTTGCAGTTTCACGATCATCGATTATCTCCCTTGTCAATGCTAAATCCCTATGCAAAGCTAATTTTGGCCATTAAAACTCTATTTGTTCACAGATTTTCAATTTTTTTGCAGGTTCTATTAGGACAAACTAAGATCAAGATTTTGACATGAAAATAATTTTTCTGTCGTCCCACATACAAAAATTTTCTGCGAAAAACCATTATCAGAGGCAAGTTTTAGACTTTAGTCTAGATTTTACAGCGTTTCAAAACATTTGTTAAACGAATTAACATTTTCTTAATAGAAATTTGCATCATGTGATTAAAACATTTGAGCACACATGTTAACAACGCTGTGTTGAACCAGAGTGCGCATTCAAAAATGGATTTCAGTTTCATACTCACAGTGCAAAGGAAAACATTTTATATAATAAACGAAAAAAAAAAAAAAAAAATCGTTAAAAACCGTGTTTTTTACCAAAAATCACAGATTTTCTGAAATTTTCCAAAAGTGCGTTTTGGACATAAATATATCGATATTTGGATTATCAAAACAGTTTAATTTTACAGTTGAATGAAGCAGTAAGAGGGGTGAATTGCAGATTTGGATAGGGTTGGGAGCAGTGATAACTTTAAATTCAGGGGTGTTCCATTGTTTCTGCAAGTCTGCGAGAAGCGTTTCCAGGCAACGCGAAAAATTGATGAAATTTTTGCACTGTGATGGTTCTGCTTCATATCTGTTAATTATTTTGGTAGAGAGAATTATACCTTTTTCAATGACATCGAAATAAAATAAGTTCAATATAATACCTCAATTGTTTTTTCTAAGTATACTAAATGACACGAAGCGCAACCGGATTCCTTGTAAAGAAAAGATAATGTTGTAATTGCATAGTTAAATATTTTTGTACTTATTTTGGTATAAAAAGGTTATTAAACTAATGTTCATGTTTTTGCGGCAGTTGCTTGTTTAATCAAATGCTGAACATCATGAAAACATGTCCGTGTAATGTATACCCCCTTGAACCCCACTTTTATATAGCAAAACTGGGGTATGCAGGGGTATACCTATTTTTCTTATTTTTGCTCAAAACATAGATTGTGGGTACACGTTAGAACCGCCTCACTCGCTGAGGCGGTTCTAACGAGTACCCACAATCTATGTTTTGGAGCAAAAATAAGAAAAATATCAAAAATTTTCTGCTGAAAATTTTCAATTTTAAAGCTAAAAACATCTCTGTTTATTGCATGAGCATGTTATCGTAATGAGGATATCAATTTAGAACGGCTTTCACCACATCGCCCGACATACAATTATCAAGGCTATAGTTTTGTTATAAAGGGAATTCAAAATATAAACTCGACAAGCTGCTTAGAATGTCAATTGCAAAACTTCCTCCCTTTATCCAACCACATAGGTATACAAGTAACAACAAACCAACACATTTCTACGTATAAAGATAATTAAAGTAGAAGTAGGCAAAGATCAAGAAATGGCACAATCAGAAAAAAATTCCCACCCCAAAAACCGAGGTGGGAAAAAAAACTAAATCAACAATCAGGTACTAAGAAAACATTGTAAGCCGAATGGGCAGTCATTTTCCCGAAAGCTGGCCACTCAACCACCCAAACTTAACTAAAAAATTGAAAACGCACACAAGGTGTTAACAGCACAAAAATTCAACACCAAGACATAAAACAAAAAGAACCACCATAGACTTTATTTTGATGTTTTGCGTTGCACTGAATTAAACACAAGCGCATAATTATATATATAAGTTGTTACAAATTTATAATTATCAATGGTCATGTTCTTTTAAAGCTCAATTTAGCTCTTTTATTTTAGATACACAAATGGAAAGTTTGTCGACGATCTATTGTAAGCGAATTTCTTCGTGAAAATCAAGAGATAAAAAGCTGGCACTTGCATTAATATGAGTACTTTCAACCAATACTTCCTTACTTGTGCATAGTATTTTTTGGAAGAATGCAAATCTATGCATTAGTGGCCAGGGATAAATTTTGAAACCATTGCACTGGTAGGTTGCAGATTCCATGTACATTGTACTCGGAAAGTGTTTTCGAATTGGCTTCAGAACTAATTGTGTGCTTAATTTAAATGACTGTTCATTTATGAAATTGATTTCATTCGCGCGTGCAATCTATCAATTCAACGATGTAATAGTTTATGGAAACATATAAAATATGTTTATGGTAAACACTCAACACATCGAAATGTTCACTGATGATATAACATACATGTAAGTCTTTAACCCTGATTTTACTGTCACGGTCGAACTCCCCGGTTCACCCCGGATTGATAAACCGAAGTAAACCGGGAAGAACCGCCACAAACCGGGATATAATAGAACCGTACCACTCCCGTGGACAAGTAACAACAAACCAGCACGTAACTAACCGGAAGGAACCGGGGTAACCTTCCCGGTTGTATAAAATGTTTAATGTATCCGGGCACAGCGGTGCGTATCGGGACTAAGGTAAAAAAAAAAGCCTGGCAAAACCGGGACGACACCACGGCAAACCGTGACTACTGGGACTTGACCGTGATTAGTCGTAAACTGGGGGTAATTGGGACGACACCTAACTTATTCTACCACAAACCAGAGCTTCACCGGGGTCAAAACGGGAACATTGAGAACATTGCTTGCGATACAAAACTGAAACATTTATGGGATGCTTATTACAGATTGAGTTACATTGTATAAACCTTGATAAATCTGATGCTCTCGAGCCGCCGCATGGGAACACCAACAATCTGCATAGGCGAAAACAAAGGCGACTCTTTCTTAAACCAAGTGCTGTGATATCATTGCCCTGTTTATGGACTCCTGAAATATGTGAAGCCAAAACTGAATCGTTTACAAGTCATATATATAATTTTGACCTCTTACACAAAAAAGCATTATCATTCAACTGGAATACTTTACAATACGATGACTTTGATATTTATGCGAACAACATCGAAAATAAACTAATTTTACTCTCCCGTGAATGTATCCCAAATATGAATATCAAAGTCAGACCCTATGAGCCACCTTGGTTAACATCATATATTAAACACAAGAAACGTAAAAGAAAACGTGCTTTTAAAAAGGCAAAGCGCACTGACATTGAAAGCCAATGGTCAAAGTTTAAATCACACAGAAACGAAGTTGTTGACTTGATTAGAAACTCAAAAAAAAACAACAATTTTTTGACGGCATAGCAGAAAAATTAAAGTCTAATACTCAGTCTCCAAAAGATTGGTGGTCAACCCTGAAATCCTTCATTACTCCAACATTATCGTGGACTCAAATATTCCACCACTAGACTCTGACGGTCATGTTGTTACTGACGAATACGAAAAATCTAATATCTTTAATATATATTATCAAAGCCAGACTATCTTGGATGACTCAAATGCTAATCTTCCTGATCTCCCACCAACTGCTTATTGCACACAGTTAGACTGGATAGTCCTAACACCCCTTGAAGTTGAATCTATACTGAAAACTCTCACACTTGGAAAAGCTTCCGGACCTAATGGCCTCATTAATCGAGTATTGAAAGAACTTTTAAAGGAGCTATCGATGTCCCTTTGCAAACTTTAGAGCGAGGTGTGTCTCCATTCTCTTACAAAATTGCCAACGTCAGTTCCATCCCAAACAAAGGCGATCTATCTCTAACTTCTAAATATCGGCCTATTTCTCTTCTAAACTCAGAGAGCAACATACAGGTATTTTAGGCTAAATTAAGAAATTAAAAAACAACAACATCTTTTGGCTTTCTTTATCGAAATAATAACACTGAAAACCGCTTCATACCGCATCTTTTTTATTTACAAAATGTGTAATGAGGGTGGCAAAGGAACGTAACAGTTTTCAGTTTAATTTGTGACAACGAGAAATCTTTTATGTAGTGTATTTGTAATTTTCAGTACCTTTGAGGTTTTACGTTCTAGTCAAATTGAATATGTTGTAATGTAGAGCATTTAGACATTTAGCTTCACGTACATGTATGTAGACATGCTTTAACTGATATCGAGCTACTAAGGCACTATTATATACTGAACAAAATTAAATACGCTACACTCAACTTTTCTGTCATATATCTGGATAACGAAACCTGTCAGAAAGTCAGATCAAAATGTTTTGAATTTTCCATTGACTTAGTTATGCATAACAGTAAACGTTTTACGGTTGTGATCAAACGGCTTGACAGAAACACGTTGTTCGAAGTTTGACAAGGGTCCGAATCTTACGGCGTACAATTTGAAAGAAATCCCATACAGTGTAGGCCTTCAGGAATCCAAACAGAAGAATTCCAACCATGTCAGAGTGCAACAAATGATTGTCATTGAAACCAACGATCAGAAAATGTAAAGAGCTGTTTACAATTTCGTTTGATCGTTTAGAAAATAAGTTTTGAAATGTTGGTTTCACATTATAATAGGAATCTTAACATTCGCGCATTAAGGAAATGCGCTGTTGCAACTAAGTCTGGGGCCATGCCTAGTCAATAAATGGTAGGAATAATGTATTGGCATGTCTGGATCATTTCGCAAAAGAAAATGATGGAAAACCGTGATACTACGCAGAATATCAAACATTTAACTATCCCTTTGTTCATGTCAAAGGGACACAATTTTAAAAAATAAAAAGTTTAAAATAGATAAATTTACGAGCTTCTTTGAAAGGTGTAGTCTGTTCGATTGTGTTGAGGCTAAACGTCCCAGTCAACATTTTTTTTTCAGACGACATGTCTGGAAGGAGCCAACGCTTCCTGGGTTTAATCAGTACTGTAAGGAGTTGATGTGTCTTGCTCAAGGACACAACACAGTGAAGCCTGTGGGGATCGAACCAAAACCTCTCGATTCGGAGTCCGACGCTCTACCACTACGCGCTCCCTTGGAAAGGTATTGTGAATCTTGTGTGTGTTTTAATTCAATACACGTATGACACTTTCCAATAAGTCAAAACAAAATTGTCTGCGCGTGTGCATTTGCAAATTTCGACGACAAAAGCTTAAAACACCAAAAAGAATGTTAACTTCGACTTTAAAAGAGATCATGCAATGAATTCAATGGTCAGTTTACGGATGTGTTCACCAAAACTGAACATAGTCATGTCCCTCTTTTGAATAGAAAATCCCCGTTCATGGAAGACATAGTGGTATCTAAAGAAGGTGTGACAAAACCTCTCAAAGGGTTGAACCCGTGGAAAGCTTTAAGACCTGATGAGCTTCATCCCAGAGTCCTTAAGGAATTGGCATCTAAGCTAGGTCCAGTATTTGCACATCTTTTTCAACAGTCAATAGACTCGGATGAAATCCCCAAACAATGGTCTTTAGCAAAACTTTGTCCACTGTTCAAAAAGGCTGAGAGGTCTCTTGCTTGCAATTATCGCCCAGTTTCCTTGTACATGTAACTGAAAACTTCTGAAACATATAGTGTGTTCTAGTAGCATGTCTCATTTGGATGAACATAAGGAAATCCCGTAGCTGTGAAACTCAGTTAGCTACAGTGATTGATGATTGGGCAAATCAAGGTCAAGTTGACACATTATCTTAGATTTCGAAAAAGCTTTTGACACTCCTCCGCATGAACTCCTTAAAAGCAAATTGCTCAGTTATGAAATTGGTGGGAAGACAATTAAATGGATTGATGCTTTCCTTTGCTGCAGACAACAAAGAGTTGTGGTTAATGGCGTTAAATCTGACTGAGCCCCTGTTGTATCTGGTATCCCTCAGGGCACCGTTCTTGGCCCCTTGTTGTTCTCTTTGCATATAAATGATATCACCTCGGATATTGAATTGGAAATCAGACTCTCTGCTGATGATTGTGTTTGTTATCGTGAAATTAAGAATGTGGAGGATACATTGAAACTTCAGAAGGATATTGATCGCTCAGGTAGTTGGGCCCGGAAATGGGGTGTGAGATTCCAACCCGTCAAGTGCAACATGATGCAGCTGACGAACAAACGGACTAGTAAAATTCAGGCTTCTCACAAACGTGAGGGTACAGTGTTGGAAAATGTTGAAAGAATCAAATATCTCGGTGTAACAATAACTAAGGATGTAAAATGGAATACTCACATCAGCAATGTGTGCACTAAAGCCAATAGGACTCTTGTTTTTTAGACGAAATCTGTTTTCATGTCCCCAACATGTGAGAGAAGCAGCCTATAACGGTCTGGTGAGACTTTTGTTTTTGAATATGATAGCTCAGTTTGGGACCCTCATTATCAAGGTATGATAGATGATTGATTTGGAGAAAGTGCAAAAGCATGCAGCTAGGTTTGTGACTAGGAATTATACTTATGAAAAAAGTAGTATGACTGACATCCTCAAAAACTGAAATTGGAATCCCTGTAGAAAAGAAGAAAGGATAATTGAATTATATTGCTTTACAAAGGTCTAAAAGGGAGAGCAAGAATACCCACGGATGATCTTATCCCCCCAAAAAAGTGTTGTAGGAATCAACACTCCTTGGCATTTCAGATACCTTCAGCAAGTACAAATGTCTGTTTGCATAGTATTTTCCCGCAGACTATTAGAGATTTAAATGAACTCTCTGATTATCTGATCTCCTCTGCTGAAATGTCAGATGATTGTGTGTCTCAATTTACTTCTCTTGTGAGAGCTCGGGACTAATCCCCTCCGGTCAAGCCCCATCCTCCTGGTGTGGTATTGTCAGTTTGACGTTTCACCAGTAAACTATTCTGATTCTGACGAGTCATTTAATCGGTTGCTAGATGTCTGCGAAATCATATGAAATGTTACCAAATATTTGTATTTAATAGTAAGTAGGTGAAATAAAGATTCCAAGTGTAGCCTTTTCTATTTCGGTCAGTATAGTATTCGGTAATTTAGTATTCGCTGCTGTAGCTATTGATCTTAAATTATTTATAATGAATTGAATTCGATGTACTGTCTTCACGCATTACAAACATCGTTGATCATTTATGTATTTTCAGATAACCTCAGAATGGATGGTAATACTTTTGATCCCGACAATTTTAACTTTAGTGTCAATCTCACACATAGAGCCTTTTATCATCTGGATTTCCTAAAGAGTGTAGACCAATATCCAGAATTAAAAGACCCAAAAGTTTTACGAAAGAGTGCTTATAGATATGAAAAATACTGGCTACCTCTTGCAGCAGATCAAGGAACGACTATTTCGGCTCCGTTGGACATTGAATGGATTTGGCACTGTCATATGTTATCGCAGAAACTTGTAAAGAAAGTCGTTAATCATCGCCTATTTGAAGCCGAAACTTACAAGAATAATGTTGAAGAGTCTAGATGTATCTGGGATAAAAGATATAATTCAGCACATGAGCCGTTCTACCTCAAACACGAAAATTACAACGTCCCGCATGACTTCAAATCACAACTATCCTACGATGTAGTTGCAGCAGCTATGAGGCAGGGTGAATTCTATTATCATGTATCATTGCCACATTATACAGATGAAAAGTATCTGGAATCAGGGTTGTTACGTTACAAGAAATTCTTATACTTGAAACAGCAGTATGATTTTGCAGTGCCATTTTACGACATAGACTTAATTTGGCATACACACCAGCTGCATCCAGAAGCATACAAGGCTGACCTTGTCAAATGTATAGGATCTGTGCTAAATCACGATGACACTGTTACAGACCGACGTGAGGGCTCTAAGCTGCACAATGCAGAAAAGAAGACAAAACAAAATTGGAAGCGGTGTTTCAATGAAAGTATAGCATCGTTCGGAACAATATATAGAGGAGACAATCTTAAAGGTGTTTTGCATGAAATAAAAGCAAACGAAATACCGAAAAAGTGTGCACCAAGATTTGTGGGTGTAATAATCGATAGACTCACCGTCCATTTCCAACGCGAAAGACGCCTGTCAAGTATCAAGATGAAACTGACAAAAGACAGAGGGAGGTGGCGCAAAAGCGCATATTTGTCACGTGGTTTTCTATCATGCTTCACATTCAAAAATGTTGTTACATGGAAGAAGAAGGAAATACTAAATTTTCAGTTTGATACAAAATACGATGACAAATTTGACATTTCTCTGTACGAAGTGGTATGTCCGTGCTTTTGCGGAACAAGTTTCGAGTATATTGGTATGGACTTGTATGATTTTGCACGAGATGTAGAACGAGCGGATTGGAAAACTCAGCCTGAGCCTAATTTTAAAATAGAAAGATCCCTTAGTGATGGCGAAACAAAAATGACCATGACAGGACGTTTCAAGGCGGAGAAGACGACGATTCGTTTCGACTTTGAGGAAGGTCAATACAAAGCAGAAGCTGTCGATGTGGAGGAACTTACGTCACGTGGTGTTGTGTCTCACAAACGCCAAACGAAGAATAAAACGGCACTTTGTCAAGTGGCGAAACATAGGTATGATATGGAAGTATTGAAATTACCGGAATGAAGTTCGACAAGCTCAAATGAATGATATCAATCTATATAATAATAGGCGAAATAAGGAACAAGTAGTCGTGTCCAACACTTGACTACGCTAATAGCTAGCACGCGCACATGCATTGTGTGAATGAATGCGTCAAACAAAATTCTATATTTCATACGACTTGTGTTACTAATGCTTAACTAAATTATGTGTTTTTAACAGGGGTCCTGGGATTATTGAAAGCATTCTTAATTTCTTTTAGAATGATATCGCACGACAAGAAAACGGTGTTTTACTGCCAGATAATCCATGACACATCTAAGCTGACGTCTGTGATACAAATCCTTCACAAAGGAAAGACAGTCGCAACTGGTCACGTGATTGGCAATGATCAGTTGCCTTTACCAACTCAGGTAAACTATCTATAAACAAAACAAGATGAAAATAAATAAGCAATGCGCTTAGTGAAAAAAACAACAGTTTTGGTTTTGGTAAAAACAAAAACAAAAACAACTAATTAATGCATCCGGTGGGTCAAAAAGAACAGATGTAATAATGAGCCATGATTTCCCTCGTAAAATTAAGAAATAGATCAGCTAATTTGTGAATTGTTGGGTAATAATTCACTGTTTAGAGGTCAGTGGTACGAGCACGAGTCTTTGACCAAACGGCGCAAAATAACGTCACGCTTATTCGCCCAGTGAAATTGTTGCACAATATGACACGTTTTTAACCATTGGCTATATACATGTAGGCGAGATGTGTTAGAATAGTTGACAATGTTCATTAAATCCCCGCCGTGGCGAGCAAGAGATTATCTGATACAGTAATGAACAGCATGATACTAACAATATTACGAGTAATTATTTTACCACTACTGACAATCACGTACAAACCGATAATAATCGGTAACACACACTGCCATTGAGGCAGAAGTTGGGGTTAAATATTCGAGTTTTCTCCTATAGCGTGTACTCTACTGAAAAACAGATGGGCGCAGTCCATGCAGAAATTGAACATTTATTGGAAGAAATTAACATAAGAAATCCTGGTTATTTTATTTTCACAAACACTTCAATGTTTTGTATTGGAAGCACTATATGTTCATGGGGCGGCAGTGTTTGCGAAAACGAAATAACCAGGATTTCTTTTTTTTTACTTTCATACAATAAATGTTTAATTTCTGCATTGACTGCGCCTATTTATCAGTCAATAGAGTAAATGGTATAGGAGAAAACTCGAATTTTTCATCTCAAACTCAGGCAGAATTGTATTGTGCGTCACCCATTCCATACCACGTGTTTTCCAGCTATGTTTACTTGAGACATTCTTTTATTGCATATTTTCGGACGATAAATGATCTATACAGTTCTGTCCCAAAACGTAACCGCTACAACATTAGTATTAAATATTTATTTCATTTTTATAGATATCTTGATAGAAGTGTGCTTCAAAACAATGTCTTCATATATATATCAAATGTTACTACATACTAGATCCAATATCACTTGAACTGACCACTTTAATGCATTGCGACAAGCTATGGATCAAAATCACCATGGTTTCAGCTAGTTTGATTAAGAGACATAAATACAAGAAACATGTAAAAATCTAAATTGTTCTTGATAATCCATCCTTATTGCTTCGGATCAGCATTAAATTGTTCATCCAAAATGCAATGGAATACCCATTTTTATGCAGAATGGGTGTATATTGCAGTTTGTGGAAGCTGAGAACAGCTACATGTATTGGAATTACATGTTTTTATGTTGTCACTTCCTGTTGAAGCATCACGTGGTAACATTGATGTCCGATTAAGAATCAAGTACATGTAAAATACCATTAGGGCCAATCTAAATGCAGAATTTTAAATACCTATCTTGTATTTGTTGTAATTGAAAAGTTGTGCACTGTTTTGTAGCGGCTACATTTATGAGGTCACCCTATACAGTAGATATTACTTATTTGTCGATTTGATTTTATCAATTTTCTTAAATCTACAATATACCCCGGGGGCTAATTTGACATACCTTGCACCCCCCAGGACAATTTTTCATGGGTGCCAAATCGTTCATTAGGACCCCAGAAATGCAAAAATGCTTTGTCCTCAAAAATAAACTCAATTGCACTATGAAAAAATGCATGGTTTCCATGGCAACCGTAAAAGCGATTCTTAAGCATGGGGATGTACATAGAAAATTGACCATATCTCCATTGTTACTTATTCTAGACTACTGAAATTGGTCTCATGTTAAAGCTTAGATATAGTCCTTTTATCCTGTAGTGAGTAATGCAAATTATTGAATCTGCATATTCATGAATTTTAATGAAAACACGAAAAATGACAGAAAAAGCATTAAAAATCCATAAATAAACTAATTTCAGGTCCAAACGGTCATTCAGACACTTTGTTATTGAACCAGTAATATTATATGACAAATTAATTGTTGATCTGGGCCTATATGAAAATCATCTCATTTGCATATTCATGAATGTTAATAAAAATGTTAAAAAATGAGGAAAAACAAGGGAAAAACTATATCCATTGTAAGGATTTGGATAGGTTATAAGGTCTATCTTGCATCCATTTAACCAATTCCCATGGCTGCCAGTGTGGTCAGAGGGACCACGTAAATGACATAAAATATTGTCCTCAATGATGAACATATTTGCATGATGTAAAATGACATAGTCTTCACCAACCCCTCGTGCCATTCTAAAGAATAGGAGGTACTTACAAAAATACTCACATCCCACCAATAGCATGCTCTAGGATACTATAATTGGTCTGATAGTGATGCATGAACCTAACAATTTAACCTTGATACCTTAAATTTATATCATAAAATTTGCTTATTCATGAAAATTAATAAAAAAAACAACATTCTAAATTGGAGAAAAATCGTGGAAAAATAGGGGTATACATGCAAAATCGCTTGTACAAGAGCTATTAATAAACCCAGAATACTGAAAGAGGTTTCAAGTGAAGGCTATTGCAATGTACTATGACCCTGAAGTATGATGTAAGAATAATCTGAATTTCAATTTCATGAATTTTAATGAAAACTTAAGAAATTTGAAAGAAAAAGTTAAACACTTATACTTGTATAAACCTACAAAATGACTTGCATCTCAGCAATAAAAAGCCCTATAGTGCTGAAAATGGTATCAAATGGTGGCTATGGCAATATCATACCATCCTGTACTACAGTTTTTAAGTCATTTGATTTTTTGTTTGAAGAATATTAACAAAACCTTTTGAATTTAGTAAAAAAATACGGAAAAATAATGGAATTATACCCAGAAAAACGGACATATCTTGACTACTGAAAGACCTAGAGAGCTATATTTGGTATCAAATGATTGCTAGAACAATGTTGTATAACAATGTAATCAGCAATATAAAACATCAACTATTGTTGGTGTATTTATATTAAAGAGATTGTCATAAATAAGAGAAAAATCGACGAGGGGTACACCAACAAAATTGCTTATATCCCAACTGCCAATATCCTTAGAGTGCTGAAAATGGTACCAATAGATAGCTAGGAGAATGCACTACTGCCATATGGTCTGAAAGTTTAACATATTGTTATAACATTTTCTGAATGTTACATAAAGTTTTGAAAAATTGTGAAAATAACAGAAAATTGACGGCTGTGCTTAAACAAAATTTATTAAATCTTGCTTGCCAGCGAGGATGATTCATATATCTGAGTACCTGGCAATAAAACATTGTCCTAGCAATAAATTGATGCCATATTGAGTTCTCTATGGCTATTGGTAAATGAGATATTCGCGATTTGATTGGTGTACCCTGTCATTTTTCATTGATTTTTATCTTATTTATGATCATCTCATTAATATCCATACAACAACAATAGTTGATGTTATGCTGATTACATGGTCATAGGACATTGTCCTAGCAATCATTCGATACCAATTATAGCTCTCTAGGTCTTTCAGTAGCCAAAATATGTGCGTTTTTCTACGTATACCCCCATTATTTTTCTGTATTTTTTCACTAAATTCAAAACGTTTTGTTAATATACTTCAAACAAAATATCAAATAACTTAAATACTGTAGTAGAGGATGGTATAATATTGCCATAGCAACCATTTGATACCATGTTCAGCACTATAGCGCTTTTGACTGCTGAGATGCAAGTCATTTTGTAGGTTTACCAATTTAAGTTTTTAACTTTTTCCCTTAAATTTCTTAAGTTTTCCTGAAAATTCATGAAACTGAAAATCAGATTATTCTTAAATCATACTTCAGGGTCATAGTACATTGCAATAGCAATCATTTAAAACCTCTTTCAACATCTTTATTAATAGCTCTGGTACAAGCGATTTTGTATGTTTACCCCTATTTATCCACATTATTTCTTCCATTGTTTTTTTGTTTAGCTCACCTGAGCCGAAGGCTCACAGGTGAGCTTATAGTATACCCATGATCCGGCGTCCGTCCGTCCGTCCGTCGTCCGTCCGTCGTCGTCCGTCGTCGTCCAGAATGTCAAAGATCTTCTTCTCTGAAACCGCTTGGCCAATCAACTTGAAATTTTATGTGGAGCCTCCTTGCGTAGTGGCATTGAAATTTTGTTCGCGATATTTTGGTCACATGACCAAGATGGCCGCCACGCCCATATATGATAAAAACCCTTCAAAAGATCTTCTTCTCTAGAACCGGCAGGCCGATTTCCACGAAACTTGGTATGTAGCATTGGGGACTCCAGCCCATCATAGTTTGTTAAAATGATGACCCTGGGATGACCATGACTTATTTTACGGCAAGGTCAATTTTGGAAACATAGGCTTTTACATTGGAAAAAGAGAAAACTATGGATTTCTTGTAAACTGTTGCAGCCTGAGTCCTGAAAAGTGGTAGATGCAGACAACTAATGGAGTAGATGAAGGTATATGATTAATATAGGTCAAGGTCATCTCTTGACCTTGGCCGATCTGTCATTCATACACACTTTTCAAATATCTTCTTCTCTGCAACTGCTTGACCGATCAAAGTGAAATTTTATGTGGAACCTCCATGGGTAGGAAGAACGAAAGTTTGTTTGCGAAATTTGGATCACATGACCAAGATGGCCGCCAAGCCCATATATGGTAAAAACCCTTCAAAAATCTTCTCCAGAACCGGCAGGCCGACTTCCACGAAACTTGGTATGTAGCATTGGTGACTCCAGCCAATCATAGTTTACTAAAATGATGACCCTGGGATGACCTTGACTTATTTTATGGCAAGGTCAATTTTGGAAACATAGGCTTTTACATTGGAAAAAGTGAAAACTATGGATTTCTTGTAAACTATTGCAGCCTGAGTCCTGAAAAGTGGTAGATGCAGACAACTAATGGAGTAGATGAAGGTATGTGATTAAAATAGGTCAAGGTCATCTCTTGACCTTAGCCGATATGTCGTTCATACACACTTTTCAAAGATCTTCTTCTCTGCAACCGCTTGGCCAATCAAAGTGAAATTTTATGTGGAACCTCCATGGGTTGGGGGAACGAAAATTTATTCGCAAAATTTGGGTCACATGACCAAGATGGCCGCCACGCCCATATATGGTGAAAACCCTTAAAAAATCTTCTTCTCCAGAACCGATGGGCGGATTTCCACGAAACTTGATGTGTAGCATCGGGGACTCCAGCCCATCATAGGTTGCTTAAATGATGACCCTGGAATGACCTTGACCTATTTTACGGAAAAGGTCAATTTTGGAAACATAGGCTTTTACATGGGAAAAAGCGAAAACTATTGCAGCATGATCTGAGACTTGAAAGTTGAATGCAGACAACTGATGGAGACAATGAAGGTATGTTATTAATTAAGCTCATTGTCATTTCTTGACCTTGACCCAAAGCCATTGAAATATCAAAAATATAGACTCGTTTTTCTCGGACGTGAAACTTTGCAGATGCAGACAACTAATGAAGTCAATAAAGGTATGTACGTATTCAAGGTCAAGGTCATTGCTTCAGGTGAGCGTTCTCTGGACCAATGGTCCTCTGGTTTATTAATTTTCATGGGGCAAATTCAATGATTAAAATATAAGGTATCAAGGTTAAATTAGTAGGTTCATGCAGCACTATTAGACCAATTATAGTATCCTAGAGCACGCTATTGGTGTGATGTATTTTTGTTGGTACACCCTCTGCTTTAGAATCGCACTAGGGGTGGGGGTGAATACTTTGTCATTTTACAGCATGCAAACATGTTTATCATTGTGGACAATATTTTATGGCATTAAGGTGGTCCCTCTGATCACACTGGCAGCCTTCAGAATTTGTCCCAGGGATGAAAGATAGACCTTATAACCTATCCAATACCTTGCAATGGATATATTTTCCCTCGTTTTTCCTCAATTTCATGAATATGCAAATAATATAATGTTTATATAGGCCAAGGTCATCAATAAATTTCCCATATGATATTACTGGTTCTATAACAAAGTGTCAGAATGATAGTTTGGGTCTGAAATTAGTTTATTTATGGATTTTTTAACGATTTTTCTGTCATTTTTAATGTTTTCATTAAAATTCGTGAACATGCCAATTCGAAAATTTGCATTACTTGCTTTAGGATAAAAGGGCTATGTCTAAGCTTTAAAATGAGACCAATTTTAGTGGTCTAGGATAAGTAACACTTGGGATATGATCAATTTTCTATGGCCACCCCCATGCTCAAGAATCGTGTTAATGGTTGCCATGGAAACCATGCATTTTTTCATAGTGCAATTGAATTTATCTGTAAGGACAAAAATTCTTTGCATTTCTGGGATCCCTATGAACGATTTGGCACCCATGAAAAATTGTCCCGGGGGTGCAAGGTAGGTCAAATTAGCTCCCGGGGTAATATAACAATGATCGTTTTAACAATATTTTCTATATATTTCTTATCAAAAACGTTTTAATTCATAACAGAAAAATGGTGTTCTAAACAATATCAGAAAATTAAGTTGCTTCCATTTCACTGCAGGTAACAGCCTGGAATCTAATTTCACTTAATCTCCTTGAGGGGGAGAGGGCTGTTCTGGTCAAGAACTATCTCGGAGACTGGGGAATTGTAAAGTGCAAATGGGTGGAGTTTCGAAAACCAAGCTGGATTCCAGCCCACTGGCGCAAAGGTAATTTAAATACTCCTGAACATTGTTATCAGCATTTTACCAACAAATATTTTCGTTAAGTTTTAAAAGTGGAAATTTTCTAATTTCTCAGAATACCCTTAGTGATCTCAAAGGAACAATTGAAAAATATAATCTGCTCGATGGATGATGTACTGGGAGACTTTTTAGGGCCACCACATGGCACAACATCAGCTGCTGTAATAGCAAATAAAAATGAAACTGGGAAATGCGACAGTCTGCATGCTTGTATTTTACCCAATCATTGTTGATAACTATGCTGCCTTCTTAAATTGCACGCCGGTGGGTCGGGCGTCAGACTCTATGATGGCACCGACATAAAGTTATTCATTTTAGTTGGTTGGGGCTTGAGCTTCTTGTCTGCTGCTTAGCCCACCGACTTTCAACTGGTGGTTTTCGTTTGCTCCGGAGTTTGTAAAAAGGTACAAGTAAGCACAAGTAGGCAACGATCAGGAAAAGGCGCAATCACAAAAAGATTCCAGTAATGTAAAATTACTTAAGTTAAGTTAGTAAGCTATTTGGCGCCCAGAGATCTCCATCGTCAGGCAGCTTACTCAATCTGTGAGTCCTCGTTTTTGATTCATCATGATTAATTTGTTTGTCCATGAGGATTCATTGACGAGAGATTCATCACGAGGACCGAACAACTAACTAAATGTTGTGAACCACTGCAGAAGCTGAGTGTGAGGTAAGGTTCCTGCAAAATCGATTTTAGCCCGCAAGTAATTTTATATTACTGATCGTTTAAAGGCGATACTTCAGTGGTGGTTCTTATTGTTTTATGCCTTGGTGTTTAAAAATATTTTGTGCTGTTTGTGCCTTATGTATGTTATCATATTTTAGTTAATTTTATGTAACTGAGTGGTCACCTATTGGGAAAATAGCTGCTCATTCGGCTTACGATATGTTTTCATGGTATATGTACATGAACCTGATTGTTAATTAGGTTTTTTCCCATCTCGGTTTTTGGAGTGGATATCTTTTTCTGTTTGTGCCTTTTTCCTGATCGTTGCATTCTTGTACCCTACAAATTTGGCAGTATGGAGCCAAAAGATTACTGTTAATTTTGCAACTTTTTACAGGTAGTCGATACAAAAAGGAACAAGTAGGCAAAGATCAGGAAAAGGCGCAATCAGAAAAAGATAGTATAATCCAAATGAAGCAAAATATATGATACAATGTATATAATGAATGTTGGTTAGAAAATGAATCAAAGTCAATCAGAATTTTCTGATTTCTCAGAATACCCTCGCTGGAAGTAAGCCCCTGACCAAATTTAAAGGAATTACTGTTAATTTTACAACTGTTGACAGGGTAGTTGATACAGAGTCTCGTATAATCCAAATGAGGCCAAGTATATTAAATGTTGGTTAAAAATAAATCTAAGCCAATCAACATTTTCTGTCCACGCTGATCTCAAAGGAACAAAAGAAAAATTTAAATTGTTCTATGGATGATGTACGGGGATACTTTTAGGGTCGCCACACGGCACAACACCGGCTGCAGTAATGGCAAATTAAAAAAAAGTGAGATGCTTTGTGAGCAGTCGACATATTGATGAGAAAGGGGGTGGGTCATACCGTGGTTTCAGCTACTTAAGCCTCTTCAGCGACCCTATAAATCTGGCTACATGACTGTTAATTTTACAATTTTTGACAGGGCAGTCAAGACAAAGACTAGTATAATCCAAATGAATCCAAATATTTTAAACGAATCAAAGCCAATTAGAATTTTCTGATTTCTCAGAATACCCTCGCTGGAATTATGCCTCTGACCAAATTTTACTAAAACTGATTATTCTACAGGTAGAAACAACACTAGATTCAAGGTTCCAAGACGACGTGATGGCGGTCAACCGGGTAAATTGGAAGTAACGCTTTACAAGCTTCTTGAGGGTAATTGGCAAATTGCCTGCACACGTCATGTCAGGGGCGATATATTGGCGAAAACTGACATTGACTTAACAGACATAGATTTTAAGGACGGTAGAGTTGATATTGATGTTGAATCAAATGAAATAGTTGAACGATTAGCGATGACTTTCGCAATAGCTGTTCTTTATGTTTTGTGTGTGCCTAGGCCATCAAATTGGGAAGATGGAACGCCATTAAGTAGCAACATTCAAGTTGATGGTTTGAAACTCATTCACGCATCTGGACTTATGCGACAAACACCATCGGATTATTATATTAAGTCTCACTTTAGAACATTAAAGCCTAAGCATGATCACAAAGGAAACAAAACTAAGAGGGGAGATGACACTGTTGGGAAACTGAAAAGTGGGAACGATCACAAGCAGAAGAAAACTAAGGATGAAGATGACGTTGCGTCAGAGGTATGGAGTCTATTAAATAAAGTAGCAGAAGCAATTGAAGAATTTGTCGACGATGATATGGGGGACGGAGGACTATGTGGAGTAGGCGATGGTGCCGATGGGGGTGGGGAGGGCGGGGCTGGAGTGGAGGGCGGTGGGGATTTAGGTGGCGAGTATGGTGGAGGATGTGCAGCTGCTTGTGATGGAGAAGGCGGGGGAGGTTGTGGGTCAGCATGCGGTGGAGGGGGTGGATGCGGTGGTGGAGGATGTGGTGGCGGAGGATGTGGTGGAGGCGGATGTGGTGGAGGCGGATGCGGAGGAGGTGGTTGTGGGGGAGGAGGGTGATTACATACCAACAATGGACACTCTCGAAAGACAATCGCATTGTTTTGTCTCCCTGAATAACTTTAGAAATATAATTATCTGTGCATCCACAGTAACCTGGTATGCCCAACGCCGCACATGGATCACGTAAGGGAGAATATTTAAGACATTTTACATAAATGCATGTGGGTGTTGTTCGATATATTATAAGGCAACATGTCATTGTGGTTTTGTTTTAATTCATATTTTGATAACATTTACATCTATCTTTTTGTTGATATATGAAAGCATATGACAATATACATAACTTGTTTGTCACTTCTTTATATCTCGACACATACTTCACACTGTTTTGAAGGCCGAAAATAGAAGCCTCAAAAATTCGTATCTCACGAAAAAACGGAATTTGCGTATTCAAAAAACAATGGGGTTACCGATATCAAGTTTGGACACCCTGCATGTATCGCGGTATGTTTTTGAATTATTTTCACTGTTCATAGTCGTGAAGTGTATGCCTATTCAGATGTGTTAACAAATTTTTCAGACTATTGGTCAATTATTCGAAGAAAATCGTTAAAATGTTAGTTGCCCGTAGAAATTGTGTCTAGTGTATTTACACAATTACAGTCCCATAACTGTTAACAACACAATATTAGACATTTCTTGCCTTAAACTAGTATCTCACTGGCATGCGAATTTCTCGCGTCTGTTTTGCAAATTTGTCGCGGACTTTCGCACGACATTCGTGCGAGTGTCGCACGAGTGTTGTGAGAATGTTCATGTGTCGCAAACTCGTCGCGAACTGGTCGCGAAGGTTTTAAATATGTTTAAAATTTTTATGCGAATTTTTTCGCCAAAATATTTCGCAAGACTATCGTGCGACGTTCGTGAGAGTGTCGCGAACCTGTCGTCGCGAAATATTGGCGAATTTACAATGCGAAATTTTTGCGACACTCATACGAAAATAAAACTAAGCGACATTCGTACCAATGTCGTGCGACACTTGCACGAATGTCGCGCGACTGTCGTACGAATTAAAATGAAAATAAGCTACATTCGCGGGAAAGTCGTGAGACACTCTCACGAATGTCGCGCGACTGTAGTGCGACAGTCGCGCGACTATCGCACGACAGTCGCGAGATATATTTTCAAAATTAAACCGAAATTCGCGACTCTGTCGCATAAATGTCTATTCGATGAAACTGCAACGTGAAAGTTGTCTTTATATCGTTAATCTTTGTCGCGAAATAGTCGCGAAGTATTCAGTTGTCGCAGTCCAGTGAGATCTATAGGGGCTTAACCCGAGATGGATTTGTACACCATACTCTGAGATACAAAGGTCTTTTTAACGGGGGTTTCTCAAAATTAAATACCATCTTCCATACATGTGTAGCCGATCAGACTGACGCTAACCAGGAGCTGCACAGTCACAGGCTGATAGATTGTTAAATACTATGTATCCAGAAAGTCCTTTCTAATACATGTACGTGCATGTGCGTTAATCAGCTAAGCGGTCACGCCAATGCCGACCTGTGCATTGATGAAAAAAGCGGGTTTTCTCATGACATTTCTTAAGTTTTGTACATCGTATACTTACATGTATAATCGGCCGCGATACAAGAAACATTTCTTTTGTCACGGCGCGTTAATATTTTAAAACGCACACGGACAACAGCTAAGGACGTGTAAGATAACCGCACTGTTCGCGGACAAGCCTCTCGGAACCTGTCTATCGCTGCTCTGTTCACAGTACTGGTACAGTAAATAGCCAGAAAGCGGTGGTCCTGTCCTGATATGACTAAAATTGATGACAGGTGCGTTAAACTCTAACACAACTCATTTGATTAAAAAAAAAAAAAAAAAAAAAAAAAAAAAAAAAAAAAAAAAAAAAAAAAAAAAAAACATTTGAATCAGCGGATTCCGAAGACGCAGAATAACCAGAAAATAGCCGTAGAAATATTTCGGCATGAAGACACGAATCACTGCGGAACTGAGAGCTGTAAAACCGGTTTAAGCACCCCAGTTATTTTATATTGCTGTTCGTTCCAAGGCGATACTTCTGATGTGGATCTAATTGTTTTATGTTTTGTTGTTGAATTGTGCTGTTTGCTTCTACGTTTTCATGTTTTTAGTTAAGTTAAGGTAACTGAGTGACCGCCTATTTGAGAAATAGCTGCTCACACGGCTTACGATATGTTAAGGGTGGTCGGTTGGGAATATGGGCCCCCGCACATTGGGACCTGGGAGAAATTAGATGGACTGCTTGTGTCTCCAGGCAAAACTTCTAATCTACTGACCGACCATCTGATTACTGGTTAACCGCTGGAGTCTGAGCCTGCCAAGGAAATATGGTTTAGACAAACCATTCACATACATATAAGCCGTATTAGCTTAGTTGGGTAGTTATATTTATGAAGCACATTTTGAGTGTCATGACATCCTAATGTTGGGTAAAAGTCCCATAAAATGGATGCAGCGTCCCGACATGACCTTTGCTGTCGACTGGGACGTAAAGCATCAATTCAAACAATTAAAAAACAAAATAAGTAGTGCATACTTTAGTTTTCACCTCGGGGTTTTAAATGGGATTTTCCTTCTTTTTACCTTTTTATGAAGGAATAAGCCGAAAGTGGTCACCAATCGCAGGCCTGAGTCAATACGAACAGACACGCGACCGATCTTTGACCGATTTAGGCATATAATTTGAGCCTGTGCATGAGAAAACCAACAATTTGGGTTCCGACCAGGTCCGACACAAACCAGGCTGTACAGTCACAGAAGCAGGCTAGAAGCTTGAAATTTCTGATTTAAGAAGAAGAGAGATTGTACTATCCGTGTAGCGAAAACAAAGGCGCTGATCAGCTTCGCGGTTACCACGAAGCTGGTCTGCGCCTTTGTTTTCGCATATGCAAATTGTTGGTTTTCTCACGCACAGGCTCATATGGTAGTTATACGTGCGGCTCGGGGCGTGGCTTAGCAGTAATTTTCACTGTCACCGTAACACGATGTTGATGATCTTGTCACGTTTAAATAAGCAAAGCGCGAGCCATAATTTCATTATTAAGCCTTAGCAACAATTCAAACAAAGTCTGTTCGTTTTCAAATGGCGCATGTATCAAAACACTTAAATCCGTTCAAACTGATGTGTGGTTAGGGTGCATGGGGTGCAAAAGGCTTTTGGCTTGGCATGGAGGCATTAGATTGAGTCATGTATGTAAAATATTCGACCATTTATTTATGGTGTGTGTGTGTGTGTGTGTGTGTGTGTGTGTGTGTTGTGTGTGTGTTAGCCATCCACCGAAAGCGATGAATAATTCCGTCACTATTTATATTTGTACATACATCCTTTCTCTTCGGATGAGTATTAAAGTAAGGATAACTGACAGTCCTGATATGACATTGACTGTAGGCCGTGGTCGTAAAGCAAACAAACCTTGAAACAAATAAACGTAGGAAAAAATGAACGTACGAACACACATTTTATTTACAAAATGATCAAATAATTGGATAAATGAACAGATTCTAAAAGTGCGTCGATGAAATGAAATATCTTGAGATAATCCCTGTTTGGTTTATTTACATGTCAGAGTACATCTCAGGTTAGGCAAGAAATGTATAATAGTAGCATTACTCACACGCACACTGTATGTAAAAAAACATTTGACTCATATTTTAGGTAATAAAGGCAGCTCAGTAAAATATATAGTGTAATTCGTTTGTAACTGATTGTACAGTGGTACTTTAACTCATTGAAAGAAACATAGTACAAACACGAAAATGCTCCGAACCTATAGTCCGACCGTTTATTTAAGAACTCGAAAAACTGACATTTAAGGTATTAGATATTGCTGAATTTTTCAGTACGTATACAACAGCTGGAATCCCATTTTTTGTTAAATATTCCAGACATATGCATGTGTTCATAAGCTCTATAATTATATAGAAATTAGGGCTATAGACGGGAAGTGCATTTGTGGAAGGAATAGCGATAAACATACACAATCGACTGAAAGTAGAATCGAGACCTTGTCGGTTCAGTAACTTTGATATGCAAAACTATTTGATGAACATTAAACGACACGGGTGTTCATGGTACATGAGCAGCGTTATATATATATATATATATATTTATATATATAGCCCACCTTCAGTAGTTTTGCAACCTTCGAAGTGAACGGACGTGTTTGTTTACTTCTATTTTCTTTTTCTTATTTTTATTTCCACCCCCTCTCTTCATTTTGAGTTTTATTTTCGGGATTTTAATCAAATTGCATCAAATTTCTGTTGCTCATGTGTTCCCCCATTGAGCACAATGTGATTTTTTACCTGTATTTGATTATCTCAAAAATCGAGAACGGCCATTTTCGCTGTCTCACCTTCTATTTTTCTCTAAACTTGCACTAATCAGTATGCCTCTGATGAAGCCGAAAG
This sequence comes from Rugalucina vietnamica, assembly GCA_964017185.1. Taxonomy (NCBI): domain Eukaryota; kingdom Metazoa; phylum Mollusca; class Bivalvia; order Lucinida; family Lucinidae; genus Rugalucina; species Rugalucina vietnamica. The sequence continues at coordinate 20,196,684 of OZ024873.1, forward strand.
GCGAAAGCTAGCTCAGGAACAAATAAAATAAAATAAAATTTTGCATCGTTAATGATAAAATCTCCACATATACTTAAAGCATATCATTCAAGCATCCATTTATGGATCCGGTGCTACCGACAGGTTTGTCTGTTTGATGTATATTACCCAAATCTCATACTATATATATATATATATATATATATATATATATATATATATATATATATATATATATATATATATATATATATATATATATATATATATATATATATATACTACTAAAATTTTGATAGGGATCACTCTCATTTAAATCCCATACAGGAATATTTTGAAAGCCCATATCTATCCAACGAGTGATCAAATTTGAATTTGAGTTTCACCAACCAATTTCAGATTGAATGGGCATCATTTTCAGTCAAAAACATTTCTTTTTTGATGTTTTGGGTAAAAAAAAAAAAAAAACATTTTTGACATAAAAAATACAAAAATCACAAATTTTGTGAATTTATAAAAGTCTCTATTTGATCACTTGGATATCAACCTGTTCACCCAAAGAAACGTTTCCGTGATAAAGTGTTTCTTGCATCCAGTGTAAGGAAAAATGTGTACCCCCTGGGCCTACCCACTTGGTTTTGTGTTACAGCAAATTTAAGGGGTGTTCGGACCCATGTATTGAAAAAAAAGAACTTAATCAAAACTTTCAATTTTCTTTACATGGATAAATGTCCTTCACATAGATCTAAGAATTGTGAAATTGTGTTGGTTTTAGGCACCCTCGCAAAATACTAAAAAGTGATCCTTATCAAACTTTTAGTGGTATATTACATATAAGTTTCCCCGGGAAAGCTGATGAACTACTGACCAGCCGCCTGATTGACTGGTTAACCGCTTAGAATGTCTGGGCTTGCCCAGGAAATGTGGTCTAGTCAAACCACTCAATCATATAGGTCTTTAGCTGTTTTTGCAGTTGTTATTTCTTTTCGGATGTCATGGCATACCCAAGCTTGGTTAGAAGTCCCAATAAATGAGGCAACATCCCGACATGATATATAGCTGTATGAAGCGTGAAACATAAAATCAAACAAGGTACCAAAACTTCATAAACATTAATTAGCATAATCGTTCTTTATTTTTGCTGGCATTTGTATCCGTGGGTTAATAATATGCATATCGATCAAAAAGCAGGAATTAAAAATTTGATGGTTTGATAACAACAATGACCCTCATTTCTAGAATGATTAGCCTTATTTCTTTTTATTTCTGATTACTACACGCGATCTGTTGGCATAGTTGACTTTACGCACGACGTGTTCATATCTGGTCGACCAAGTATTCTTTAAATCGAATCATTGATTATAGTGGCTGCTGTGTCCTAGTCTGGCTTCGCCCATGTAAATATAACGCTAAAATTAGCCAAAATTTCGGGATACTGGATGCTGACGGAGATAGTCTAGGCCCAGTTGTTTAAAACTAACGACGTCGTTAATTAACGTTTCGTTTAAATTTCAAACATTAATATTACAAATACACTGTTATTTTTTGTTGAAAAAAAATGCACTGCAAAGGATTCTGACATTTTTTCAACAAAAAATAACAGTGTATTTGTTAGTTTTGCTGATATTTGCTTAACAAATTTATGCCAAGCTAACGATGCTTTGAACAACTGGGTCCAGGTGTATTTATAATTGTGGTTTCAGACATGGTTTTTCATTTTGAAATCATATACCAAATGTGACATTACAATATCTGATATTAAAATGTTAAGCCCGATTTTCGAGTTTCTTAAATAAACGGTCGGAGTTTAGTTGATGAGTTTTGGTTATTTATGCGTGATAGCACAGCCGTTCAGAGCAAAATTACAAACTGTCTGTGTACATGTATGTTGGTAATTTTATTTCGTGCAGTATGTGAATTTAAAGTTCTCTTCAAAACCTCTGTATCAGCAAGCATAATAACACGACTGTAAGTGATATCATAAGCAATGCTGCTCCGCTTCTTTCCCCGTTGCAAAGGTCCGAGTGCGAACAGTAGCAGTACGACCTGGTCTTATTACCAGCAAAAATACTACCGATACTTTCTTTGCCACAGTCGTATCCATCAATATCCCCACAACGTTTTGTCAAAACTGCAAATAGATATAATTCAAAATCGGGAATTGATACAATTACAATAATTACATTACGAAAACTTGCCCATGTAAAATACAGATTTTTTTTTGTTTTAAAAATGAAAATTTAAACTGGAAAAAAATGATGTTTTTCTTATTATTGCTCAAAACATAGATTGTGGATACATGTTAGAACCGCCTCGGCGAGGCGGTTCTAACGAGTACCCACAATCTATGTTTTGGAGCAAAAATAAGAAAAATATGTATACCCCTGCATACCCCAGTTTTGCTATATAAAAATGCGGATTAAGGGGGTATTCGTTGCACGGACATGTTTTCCTGATGTTACATTAAGAATCCCAACCTAATCTCCAGACGCGACAATATACTGACATCACATGTATGAAGAGCTCGGTGCTTAGCTCTGTCCCATCAAGGTAGCCATCCGGCTAAAACCAACCCATCATGAAAACATGTCCGTGTAAATGTATTTTTGCTATGTCCGTGTAAATGTATTTTTGCTCCAAAACATAGATTGTGGGTACTCGTTAGAACCGCCTTGGCGAGGCGGTTCTAACGTGTACCCACAATTTATGTTTTGAGCAGAAATAAGAAAAATATCAAAATTTTTCTACTGAAAATTTTCAATTTTTACACTTTTAAAAATCTCTGTATATTGCATGCGTGTTTTCGTAATCCACAACAGCACAGAAGGCGAGTATAACAGTAAGAGAGGCATAATAAACAGATAATGTAAATCGCAACAGAACCGTCTCAGAACGGCCAATGAAGAATTATCTAGGGAGCTTAGATAGATTTTACGGGGCCCAATAGTCGCTCGTAGTGTGCACATTGATTGTTATAATGCATTTTGGAAACATGTCACGGGGAGGTGACAATAATCAATACGGCCTGTGTAAATGTTTTGAAAAAAAAAATACCCTACAAATACCCTACAAATACCCTACACCTGCTTGTGTCTGAAATAACAATTAAATCGAACTTTGTACACCAGATACTCTTCAATTATTTACGAGCTGGAGAGTTGAAAAGACGAAACAAGTATAAGTAAAATTTCATTATATATATTTGGCGGAAACTGTACATTTGTTTACATGCAGCATTTAAATTGAAAATTATTGAATGCAAATTCACACTACTGAATTTGTTAACAATCATTTCAGGCCACAACAAAAGTAACAATATAATCAACAGCAAAATAAATTAAAAGTGCAGAACAAAAATGTTCACTTGTGTTTCTTAATGTACATATAGGACTCAAAACAACCTTAGTAAAGAAAATGCTTCACAAATAATTATCGACAGTAAAGATGTTTTTAAAAAAAAAGCAAAATGGGAGGGAGGGATGGGTTTTTGGAAATTTCGACTAAAACTGTCGATCAAATTTCGACTTACAACGTCGATGAAAAAATGAGAACTGAGCGGAGCGCGATATTTCGCGCCATCTCAGAAATTTGTAATTTACATAATAATGAAAGATAAGTCAAAGGTTGTTCTGAGCAATATTTGAGAAACAAGAATACAAAGAAATAGTTAAGGTAATCAAAAACCAACCAATACTAAGACATGTTACAAAATTACGAAAACACGTGACTTGTAAGAACGAATCTGAGGTTATGAGCTTATTTACATATGAATATGAATAACAAATGAAATGGATAAATTCAAGAAAATACAACTCTTGCTAATGTAAGCTAATTAATAGTTATGAAACATAACTAATAAATTATTTACGAGCTGGAGAGTTGAAAAGACGAAACAAGTATAAGTAAAATTTCATTATATATATTTGGCGGAAACTGTACATTTGTTTACATGCAGCATTTAAATTGAAAATTATTGAATGCAAATTCACACTACTGAATTTGTTAACAATCATTTCAGGCCACCAATCCGAAGGAGCCGCCATAAAAGACAAAAAACAAAAATAAGCGATACATATGAAAACAACAAAATCAATGCTGCTGTGAAGTTATTGATGATGATGATAATGATGATGATGATGATGATGATGATGATGATGATGATTGTGCTGACGACAATGCTGATGAACTAAGTAATCAATTAAATACACAAATAAATAAATGAACGTTAAAAGCAATGTCAAGTTACTTCAAGTAACAGTCCATGTATCAAATATGTTTCAAAATTAATTTTTAAGTCCGAATTGAGAATGCTTAGATAAAAATACAAGTTCATGAATTTAAAAGAACACATGTAACAGTCCTAGAATCTGACAACACATTTCTGAATATCCATGTCACGTCTCTGTTGTCAAGTCAGTTCACTACAGATCTCAGAATAAACGTTAAAATTATGTACAACAATCGCATAAGCACACACAACTTCTGTTTATTATATTACATTAAGGAACATCCCGAGTAAAAACGTAAGAGTCCATCTTGTGTCTGAATCAGAATGACTAACCCAGGAAACTGGAGATTCCCGCAAAGGTCTCCACGATTCCCGATCGAGAACCCAGCCTTCCCGGATGGAGCTGACGTAAACGCCCGGAACCCGCAGTAGCAGCTGCACGGCACCAAGGGAGCCAATCTGAAACAGAAACAAGAAAGACAAGGCAACAACACTCGACAGAAAAGGCATTACTTTAAATGAAAAACGGCGTTACTTAAGAAACGGTGTAATCTTCGTGAGCCCTCAAAATTAAGGTGCAAACCATCATCATTCACGGCAAAAAGAGACCGTATAGGTTTATTTTTGTACAAAAATATTCTGTAAGTGTGAAGAAAGGGCACTTTTCGCAATTTACACAATTTCTCCAATTCTTTATTAACATCCTTCATTCGGGATTCATTTGGATCAGTTTCTAAGTCACATGGACGTGGAATAATACCGCAAATTATGAGATTGGTAGATGATTTGATACGAATAGTTGTAATCAACTCATGAAAAGAAGCCATTATATGATGAACGAAACGAGACGAAGCTACGTCATTCGTGCCTACCAAAATAATAGTATGTTTTGCACTAATACTCGCCTTATTTGCTTCTATTTTTTGCTTCAGTCGAGCAATGGTAGCACCTCTGAACACCTGTACTGTCATGTGTTGTATTTTAGACACGTATTTGGCCATGGAATCAGACAAAACAGTGACTGAAAGAGGTCTTCTAGCTAGAAAATAAAAGCATACAGTACATTACAATAAACTGTTTTGAATGTTGATACACATTTGTTTACTAACTGACAATTTTTGTTGAAAGTCGTACTGTAAATATTCCTTGTACGCGTCTGACAGCCAGTCTCCATGACATTGGATAAGTTCTGACGGAACTTGCGATTTGAAAGCGAAACTGCAACTTCCTCGTCGAATACCGTGTGAGGAATATGCATTTCCGTCTCTGCCTGCTTTGGCAATAGTTTTTCTGAGTTTATTCTGAAATTTGGAATATGTAATTGGTACAAGACCAGATTTCGCGTTGAAACAAAAAGCAGGATCTTTATCTTTAGCAGGAATTAAAGCTAGCATTTTCTTATATGCAGCGACTGGGCATAAGCAAGAAGTAGGAATCGAACAGATAGGAACATCTCTAGAATGACCAAATTGCCTAGTTTTCGACCATTTAATGTTAACAATTAGCAAGTCATCTTCAACAGTAATATCACGCCGAAGCAATTGTTTGTCGGGGTCAAAATCTTTTAAAGAATTTGGGAATAGGTTTGATTTTCTAGCCATTAAAAAGAACATCAAAAGAATAGCACTCCACCATGCACAATCAAATGATTGATTTAACTTCAAATGTTGATAAATATCGCGCAAAATAGTCGGGGAAACTGGCTTTGCTTTCCTAGGAATATGCAGTTTTTCGCGAGCAATACCGCGCAAAAGTAACTTTAACTGATAAATATTTTCATTAGGAAATTCTAGATCTAACATGACATGAAGTGTTTTCACTCCAGATAAATATTTCTGAATTGACTTTGTTGACTTAAAAGATCTGCCTAAGAATTGAGCGTACAAACACAAAGTTTTAGTACATGTAGGCAAATCTTGTATATTAAAATATTCACAGAACATGAAATAAAGTTCCCACTGACAATGTAAATTCTTAAAAGTTCCTGGTGCATATGCTTGTCTCATTGAATTTTTTACCTCTCTTAGCAAAGTCTGATGCTGCGAAGCTGAAAAATGAACAAACATTCGTTATTTAAAACGAAATCAAAGAGAGATAACTCGAACGCTAATGTTGCTTGAAATGCAACTGCATTACCAATCATGAATAAAGGCAAATAAATGATCCGGTACAGATACCGCCCTCAAACAATGATGTCCGACGGCTGCATGAAATTGTTCCTGATACTGTTTGTTCAGATTCCATCTGCTCAGGAAGTCGGGAATTCTGTTCTCAGAACCAGAAATAAAGACTCCCTTTATTTGAAATCGGTAAACAGCAGCGAAAAAGCAAATTTCCCTTAAACATGACTGAGAAAAGGAATCACGGCTAGAACCTGAGTTCAGCACTAAGACCGAACTTTTATTATCACAATTGAGAACCAACTTCTTTCCTTTCCATAAGTGTCCCCAAAGTTTCACAGCAATAACAATGGTAAGAAGTTCAAGATTATTGATGAGAAGCTTCGCATTGCGAATAAAATCGAGAAACTCACAATGGAAATAACAATCAGCAAAAATGCCACCAGCCCCTAATAAGCAAGCATCAGTGGCGCAGAACTCATCGGGTTCGCTCCACTCTTCCAAATCCATCATTGAAATGCCATTGTATTTTGGCAAGAACTTTAGCCACCAAATAAGATCTTTCTTGGTCTCAAGGGGAATAACTTGCGGGGTCTCAGTATTTTGAATTTTCCTCAACCAGTTTAAAAGCCGGGAAATAAAGATACGAGCGGGTTTAACACAATGTGCCACGAAATTCAACTTGCCTATTAAAGACTGTAGTTCCCGCAACGTAGCTTCACGTTTCTGTAACCATTGAGATACCAAGGAACGTATTTCATTCAGTCGCTCATCAGTAATGCTGAGAGTAAGTGATATGCTGTCAAAAAGCACACCTATGAACACCATATTTGTACAAGGGGGTGAGGCTTTTTCAACGGACTCTTTCAAGCCACAGAACCGCAGAACGTTTCCAAGTTCTGTGAACGAATGCCAAGCTTTATCTGAAGAATCTGCCCCGGCAAGATCGTCGAGATAGTTCTCAATCAAAATATTGAGAATGTTGCAAATGAATTTGACACTATTTGAAAGTCTCTGCATAAAGTATGCAGCACTTCGCAAACCAAAGCTTAGAACTTTGTCAAAGTACATGAATCCGTTAAAAGAATACCCCAAAAGCGAGGCGTCTCCGGGGTCTAAGGACAGCTGGCGATAAGCCCGGGACAAGTCCCTTTTGAAGAGAAGACAGCCCCGACCCTTAGTCTTTACTATGGCAACAAGATCGTCTACCCCAGGATACGTGAGATTTATTCTTTGACCCAAATAAAAATCCTTCGAAACAAAATCATTGATAGAATTGTCTTTAGGATAACTGAGGTCAAGGATAATCATTCTTTCTTCACTATCTTTCTTTGGTACCGTGTTTAAAGGAGAAATGCAAACATTGCAGTTAAAAGGATTTTCTCGGAAAGGCCCTAAAATAGCATCAAACTGAAGTTCTTTGTTTAAAAACTTTTGAACATGGATAGCATAGTCCTTTGCTCCTTTGTGATTTTTGACAAAACTATAATTGTCACAAGATTGCTGCTGAATTTTCCCCATATAACCAATTGGGAAACCAAACTCTAGCAAATCACATAATTTTTGGTCATGATAATCTGAAAGCATAAATCTAAAATAATCCAAATTCAAGTTGGTATCTAAAGAAAATTTACAACCTTCAAAGTTGTATTTGCCAGAGCTAACAATCGAATTGTGCATAACAATGTAATCATTTGTATTATGAAAAGATAACCTTCTTGTTTGGTCACCAAACGACTGTTGAGCTACAGTGTGTGTCCAAATATCACAAGGTTCCGAAATACTGGACGAGCACTCTTTGTCACCAGACGTAGAATTATGAATGGAAATACTTGAATCTGAATGTTTGACAACTGAAGCAGTGAAAAATTCAGCAGCAGAATCATTCGGCATGATTGGAGAGCACTCCAGTCACGCCTTATATGGACAAGCAGCGGAGCTTTCTGGATGTCGGAGCTGTTTCTTCTCCTTTTTCCAGCAAGTCCCGCAAATATGCTTGACCAAACGAGAGTGGCCCAAAATTGATTTCTGATGACTGAATGTCTGAAAAGAGCATTTGCCATTGTTAAAATCAGGGCACCACCACGTTTGTTCATATTGTGAAAGGTAACCCTTATCTGACTTCCGTCTGAGCACTTTGCTTGCTAACATTGCATTTTCAATTTGAGCTGGTTCATCAGACCAAGAGTTAAGACCCATTTCAATGCGTCTTAACCAAGCAGCATAGTAATTAAGAAGCTGTGACCAATCATAAATATTAGTGAAGTAGGCTATTTTCTTAAGAAACTTAAGTCTGCCCCTGAATTCTGATTTAGAAATTTTAGAAGTTAAAATTTCAAGCTCACCGGCAAAAAACATCTTCATGTCTAATTTTTTGAAAGACATGTTCAGAAACAAACTCGTACTGCAGTACAGTGTGCGGCCAAACTTGAGGATATTTAACCCTGTCAGATGCTCTTTTCGACATGCCGGACTTTTTAGACCTCTTTTTGTTTTTACGAGAGTGCCGAGATTTCCTTGAACTATCCGAGTAATCAGACGATCCAGAGCGATCGGATTCAGAAGATGTATATGCATTGTGTCGTGAGCTCCTGTGCGCTTTAGAAGCAGATTTGTGTCTATGATCTGAATCAGACGACTCTGAACCGTCAGAAGACTCGGAGGATGAATCAGAAGATGAATCAACAGACTGCTCATTATCAGAAAATAAACCTAAAGATTTCATTTTACGATTTGCTTTTTTCTTTAATTTAACATTGTCTCTGAGATCTGCAGCTCTAACACGAGAATCTGTAGTCTGAGCATTATCATGAAGAAGACTGGAAGAAGAATGTTTTTTCTCACCTTTCTCTGCTGCAGCCTGTAACTTCTGCTGATTCTTTTCAAGACGGGCTTTCATCTTGGACAGCTTATCCTTCTTGGACTGAACCCGGGATACCTTTTCAATGTGCTCTAATTTCGCTTGAGTTTCTAGAATTGACTTCTCCATCTCAGCGATTTCTTGATCAAGAACGTCTTCATCAAACGAGTCCTCGTGAGAGCCTGCCGCTGAGACAACAGACTGATCAACCTTGCTATCGACTGTACCAGGAGGAATGTCATCAGCTTTCTTAGCAGCAGTACTTGCTGCAACTTTTTTTGACACAGTCTTGTTACCGACCGCACCAGTGGGCACATCAGTTTTTTTCTTAGCAGCAGGTGTACTGGCTGCCAGTTTTTTCTCCACTAACTGTAATGGAGGGGGCAACGATAAATCCAGCTCCTCAGAAGTTGCTTTTTTGGGTTTGTCAGTCTGTTTTTGACCAGGTTTTACCATGACTGATTCATACAAAGTGTACCCGATAGAAAATCACTAAGGAATGTAATCACAGATATACCGTTAGGTACAACAAACAGTCGAGAAAGATAGGAAAATGTTCCTGGAGAATAACCATATAATATCCGAATTTTGGAAATTTCGACTAAAACTGTCGATCAAATTTCGACTTACAACGTCGATGAAAAAATGAGAACTCAATCAAAAACCAACCAATACTAAGACATGTTACAAAATTACGAAAACACGTGACTTGTAAGAACGAATCTGAGGTTATGAGCTTATTTACATATGAATATGAATAACAAATGAAATGGATAAATTCAAGAAAATACAACTCTTGCTAATGTAAGCTAATTAATAGTTATGAAACATAACTAATACATGTAACATGACATTCTTTTATGACTAAACGCAAATGAACATGTTATACCGATACGTTTCCTATATATGTAACTCGAGTAAAATGATTCAAACACAAAAACGATGAAACGTATCCAAATAAATTTGATATAATAAATCATTGACATTTTTGCACAATGTTAAAGATAAACTATCTCCATGAGAACTGGAGCCCGTGGTAACCGTTTCGGTATAGCAAGAGACATCACAAGTCACCACCGCCACCTCCGCATCTTTGGGATTGAATGGCTGCGGGCAGTTACTACATTTATAACATTGGATTCCTTCTACTACAGTACCATATAGGATACCTTTGTAAAAATAATTGTGTATATTATATAACTATAAATAGACAGTATTTCAGACAATGCTTTCAGCTCATTGCATATTTTGTCTTATTCTATGACCTGTTTTTTTTCCATTGAATATATGTTACTAAATTTAGAACTCTCTCTGTCATTGGAAATGTACATTGGTTACTGTCAAGCAGTAATGCCGATGCAGTACAAATGATGTGTGTTACTGTTTAGTTTATTTGTATTGAGATTTTATGTCCCAATGAACATTTTTCAGTCATGCTGGGACTATATGTATACACTTATTCATTTACAGATAAAAATACTTATTTTAAAATTATTATCATGTTTGTATAAAAAGAGTTATATAATAAAACAATTGTTGACTGTTGAGTCATTGAATATGTGATATCCGACAGAGACTACCAATATTGACCTTGACCTCGGTCAATATTGGTAGTCTCTGTCGGATATCACATCATATTCAATGACTCAATAGTCAATAATTGTATAATATTTATACGAAACCTAGAGATGAATATAAGAATCTTATATGGGGTTCTGTTCTAGATGGAAGTTTCCCACCCTCGGGATGACCGTGCTGAGCGGAACCTCGGCAGAGCCTCGGTTCCGCTCAGCACGGTCATCCCTTGGGTTGGAATGTGGATCTAATTGTTTTATGTTTTGTTGTTGAATTGTGCTGTTTGCTTCTACGTTTTCATGTTTTTAGTTAAGTTAAGGTAACTGAGTGGCCGCCTATTTGAGAAATAGCTGCTCACACGGCTTACGATATGTTAAGGGTGGTCGGTTGGGAATATGGGCCCCCGCCCATTGGGACCTGGGAGAAATTAGATGGACTGCTTGTGTCTCCAGGCAAAACTTCTAATCTACTGACCGACCATCTGATTACTGGTTAACCGCTGGAGTCTGAGCCTGCCAAGGAAATATGGTTTAGACAAACCATTCACATACATATAAGCCGTATTAGCTTAGTTGGGTAGTTATATTTATGAAGCACATTTTGAGTGTCATGACATCCTAATGTTGGGTAAAAGTCCCATAAAATGGATGCAGCGTCCCGACATGACCTTTGCTGTCGACTGGGACGTAAAGCATCAATTCAAACAATTAAAAAACAAAATAAGTAGTGCATACTTTAGTTTTCACCTCGGGGTTTTAAATGGGATTTTCCTTCTTTTTATCTTTTTATGAAGGAATATGCCGAAAGTGGTCACCAATCGCAGGCCTGAGTCAATACGAACAGACACGCGACCGATCTTTGACCGATTTAGGCATATAATATGAGCCTGTGCATGAGAAAACCAACAATTTGGGTTCCGACCAGGTCCGACACAAACCAGGCTGTACAGTCACAGAAGCAGGCTAGAAGCTTGAAATTTCTGATTTAGGAAGAAGAGAGATTGTACTATCCGTGTAGCGAAAACAAAGGCGCTGATCAGCTTCGCGGTTACCACGAAGCTGGTCTGCGCCTTTGTTTTCGCATATGCAAATTGTTGGTTTTCTCACGCACAGGCTCATATGGTAGTTATACGTGCGGCTCGGGGCGTGGCTTAGCAGTAATTTTCACTGTCACCGTAACACGATGTTGATGATCTTGTCACGTTTAAATAAGCAAAGCGCGAGCCATAATTTCATTATTAAGCCTTAACAACAATTCAAACAAAGTCTGTCTTGAACTAATAATTCGTTTTCAAATGGCGCATGTATCAAAACACTTAAATCCGTTCAAACTGATGTGTGGTTAGGGTGCATGGGGTGCAAAAGGCTTTTGGCTTGGCATGGAGGCATTAGATTGAGTCTTGTATGTAAAATATTCGACCATTTATTTATGGTGTGTGTTTGTGTGTGTGTTAGCCATCCACCGAAAGCGATGAATAATTCCGTCACTATTTATATTTGTACATACATCCTTTCTCTTCGGATGAGTATTAAAGTAAGGATAACTGACAGTCCTGATATGACATTGACTGTAGGCCGTGGTCGTAAAGCAAACAAACCTTGAAACAAATAAACGTAGGAAAAAATGAACGTACGAACACACATTTTATTTACAAAATGATCAAATAATTGGAAAAATGAACAGATTCTAAAAGCACAGTGTTTTAGGTCCGTCACAGTGTGAATGATTCTTTATGATATCAGCTACTGATTCTTGATGATATCAGGTAACGGATTCTTGACAAATGCTACGGATTCTTGACAAGGATTGATACTTCCAATTGCAAACAGCAAAAAATGGTAATTTTAGATAGTTGTAGATCTAAATTTTGTCAGGAGACATATTAGAAGCATGGTTCATGATAATCTATGTATATATTCTACATGTTAGGGTTTCAAAATAAAACCAATTAGATAAATTGAGCAAATATGAAAAACATGGCAATTCGGTATAATTATGTGAATTCCTATGCAAACATATTTGGAAACATTGAAACAGTTAATAAAAGTGATATGTGGACCTTCAAATTCTACATTACCCTGCGTTATAACCCTTTTTCATTTTTTTGCATGCTACGGATTCTTGATGATACGTTACAGATTCTGTATGATATCAAAATGTGGGTAACGGATTCTTTATGATATATGTTACTGATTCTTTATGATAAATGTTACAGATTCTTTATGATTTAAAACAAGTTTGTGATGTTCTACAACTTGAAATGCAGATTTGGACCCATGGTCCACCAATGAACTGTGTTTTTATCAACTCCACACTGCAAGAAATATGATGTGCAGTGTAAAATTCGATCAGATTTATCACAAACCAATTAATAATTGTGATTAATGTTGCACCTTGTTGTATATTTGTGTATATCACAAAACACTATTATTTATTTATTTATATTTTAACTTTTTGTTAAATCAATTCAATTTTTTTTCAATCAGTGAGACCGACAATCTTATAAGTAGTATTCATGTGTGTACAATTTTACATTTTTTTTTCTGTTTTTGGTCTCACAAGGATGGACATTGATCCCATTTCTAACCACCTTACCGCTTCGCTATGTCACCTTATGTATGTTTTCATGTTTTCCTAGTGGGAAAAAGCTACTCACTCAGATTACAAAATGTTCCCTAAGTATACCAAGTACCTTATTGTCAATGTATTTTTTTTCACATTGGTTTTCGGAGTGGGAATTTCTGATTGCACCATTTCCTCTAATCATCATCATTGCATACGTTTTTCCTTTTCGGTGCCACTTGAGAGAGGTAACATTTACTGCCAGACTGGAATTCAGGAAATACAAATATTCAAGGCCACTAACGAGTATTGATTATTTGAAACAGATCCACATTCCTTTCACTGCTGTTTCAGGATCTCATTTCTATGGCAAGCCAATTTACTGTTTATTCAAGAAAGCAGATATCTGTTATGGAATATTAGATATCTTGTTTAATAAATATGATATTTACTTTAATTTATTAGATATCTATTATAAAGAAGATATCTTATATAGCAAATACGATATCCATTTAATTATATTAGATATACAAAATGTTAATATTAGATACCCGCAATGTTAATTTAGATGTCTTATATAGTATATTTAGATATCATTCAGGCTTAATAAGATATCTTATTTGTAAAAAATGATATCTAAATTGACAAATAAGATATCTTAAAAATTATATTAGATATCTTATTTGTAAAAAGTATGAAACATATCTTAATTCATAATTTGTCATAAAGATATCTGATATAGCAATTATGATATAAGATATTAGATTTTTTTTCTTAATATGACATCTTAATCAGCATTTGAGAATATGACATCTTAATCAGCATTTGAGATATCTAAAATAGTTGTATAGATATCTATGTTAACATATAAGCTTTTTATATTTGTCAAATAAGATATCTTCTTGAGTATATAAGATATCTTTATTACATAAGATATCTAATATGCTTAAGTAGATATGGTTTTAGACAAATAAGATTATCTTATTTACAAAAAAGTTATCTTATATCCTTTATTAGTTATCTTAATGAGCTAAACAAATAAGACACCTTTAGTTTATAATATATCTTATTTATTTCGCCCAATCACAACCTACTTCTTTTACTTAAATAAGATATCTACTATGTCAATACAGATATCTAATTTATAGCCTTAATTAAGATATATTATATTAATTCATATATCTGAATTATAAATTAAGATATCGTTTTTCTAATTAAGATATCTAATTTACCGTAAAAGATATCTTATTGACCACTGTATATAAGATATTTGTTGTACCAATTTAGATATCTTATTTACTTTAAGATACCTAGTTTAGCAATATAGATGTCTTATAAACCAAAGTAGATATCTTGATTTATCTTGTGAAGAAGATATATTATTTAGGTATAGTAGATCTCTCATTTAGTATATAAGATATCTAAATTATATTAGTTTATAATCACTCAATCATCTCAGTGCTGTGTTTGGTGTGGGTTCAAGTCCCGCACTGGGTAATTGTGAGACAAGCCAAGTTCTGCTTGCAGGTGTGACAGGTGTGTTTAGGGAGTCAGGGGTTTGAATGAATCAGAGGTTGAATGAACCAGGGCCAGGGATGTTAACCTTTGCTGGAGCATGATACATCAACTGCCTCCTGCAATGTTAAAAGGACATCTTGTAGATCTATCGTAGAATGTAATACTAACAGCTGTGTTTTTTTTTGTATTCCTTTTTTTTAAATGTTCTCCTACACGTGTTAAGTAGAAGCAAGTTCTTATTTGTATTGGAATGAAAACAATCATATGCCGTGTTTACAGAATTCTTATTGACTTAATATAACAACCAGGGGTGTATGATGTGCTGGGGTTGAATAAACCACGCCAATAAGCCACTACATCACATAGCAGGTAGGCCTACGTATAACTAAATTTCTGCACCACTAAAAAGACGATAGTTACAAACGAATAAAACATGTGCTCTATCATCACTAGAAAAAGTGGCTGCTTTTCACTGAAAATACCATTTTCAAATGAATATTATTTAAGTGACTAATTCAACTCCACATGACACAGTCCAGTCTGTTTCAGTATTCAGACTTCAGAGCCCGGTGGCATAGTGGTAGAGTGTCGGACTCCAAATAGAGAGGTCCTGGGTTCGATCCCCACAGGCGTCACCGTGTTGTGTCCTTGAGCAAAACACATAAACTCCTTACAGTACTGGTTAAACCCAAGAAGAATTGGCTCTGTACCGACATGACTGAAACAATGTTGACTGGGACATTAAGCCTCAATACAATTTGACTTCATTTCATTTAAAAAAGGAAGTGCACTGCCGTAGGGGTAGACTACAGGACTTCCATAACACGTTACAGGCGTATAGGTTATAACTTGAATGTTATGCGACAGTCTGCATGCTTAGTTTTTAACCCAATCATGGTTGATAACTATGCTGCATTCTTTAATTGCACGCCGGTGGGTCGGGCGTCAGACTCTATGATGGCCCCGACTTAAAGCTATTCATTTTAGTTGGTTGGGGCCGGAGCTTTTTGTCTGTTGCTTGGACCACCGGGGTCCAACTGGTGTTTTTCTTTTGCTCCGGAGATAGTAGGTTATTCGGCGCCCAGGGATCTCCATCGTCGGGCAGCTTACTCAATCTGTGAGTCCTGGGTTTTGTTTCATCAGGATGTTTATCTTGATTTATATGTTTGTTCTTGATGGTTCATTGACTAGTTAGAGATTCACCACGAGGACCGAAGAACTAACTAAATGTTATGAACCACTGCAGAAGCTGAGGGTGAGGTTAGGCGCCTGTAAAACCGGTTTAAGCCCGCCAGTAACTTTGTGTTACTGATCGTTCCAAGTCGATACTTCTGTGGTGGTTCTTTTTGTTTTATGTCTTGGTGTTTAATTTTTTTGTGCTATTGGCGCCTTATGTGTGTTTTCATAGTTTTAGTTAAGTTAAGGTAACTGAGTGGCCACCTATTGGGAAAATAGCTGCTCATTCGGCTTACGATATGTTTCATGGTATAAGTACCTGATTGTTAGTTTGGTTTTTTCCCACCTCGGTTTTTGGAGTGGGAATCTTTTTCTGATTGCGCCTTTTCCTGGTCTTTGCCTACTTGTACCTTCCGAAGCGGGAGGCCCTGGGTTCTAGACATAACTCTACCATGCAAGCTGTGTTCATGAATCTATAGTATTGTTTAAAACACAAGAAGTGGTGGCCCTTTGCCCCAACATGACTCAAAACTTGTTTACTGGGACGTCTAGTCATAACTTAACCAAACCATTTCATAAGATTTGAAAATAAATGCTCAAATCTCAGTTTGCCTGATAAAATAATGACTTGTTTACCAAACCGCATAGTACAAACCTGATTTGTAGATCAGAGACATTTGTAGATCAGAGACATTAATAATTGCCCCCCCCCCCCACACACACACTGGGGGGGTCTTTGCTCCCTGCTCCCTGAAAGAAAAATGACCTTTCTCCCCAGCTCATAAAATGTTTTCCTCAGCCCCCTGCTCCCTAAAACTCCAAAAAGTTATGCTTTCTCCCCAAATCCCTTAAAATAAATGACCCTTCTCCCCAAATCTCTGAAAATAGATAGCCCTTCTCCCTGAATCCCCCAAAACCCTGGGAGGGCCTCATAATTGGTAGTTTATCTCGATAAAAGAGTGTCATAAAGAATCTGTAACATATCATAAAGAATCCGTTACCCATCATTTTGTATCATACGGAATCCGTGACAAAATTTTGTCACAGATTCTTTATGATACTTTTGATGCTTTAAAACACAAAAGTCTGCAAAACAATTCCTTTGAAGATTTACATGCATTGAAAAGTGTTAGTTCATAGATAATTAGTTAAATTTCTAAACTGTTGATAAAATGTATTGATGTGTTATGTATTTTAATATTCATTTTCGATTATCCTTGTTAAATTAACCATTTTAAGAATTTAATCACCCATTAACTTTCAACCTGTATACCAACATTGCTAAAATTGATGGAGAACAATTTCCAGCTCGTATATACTATGTATGTGTGCCAAAAAGGTCATTTCAGGCATCAAAAACCTTAGAAACACCGGTTTCTCATCACCTACCAATAGATGAGCTAAGATAATCATAAAGAATCTGTAACGATATCATAAAGAATCAGTAGCAGATATCATAAAGAATCATTTCGCACTGTGACGGACCTAAACCCCTGTGAAAAGTGCGTCGATGAATTGAAATATCTTGAGATAATCCCTGTTTGGTTTATTTACATGTCAGAGTACATCTCAGGTTAGGCAAGAAATGTATAATAGTAGCATTACTCACACGCACACTGTATGTAAAAAAACATTTGACTCATATTTTAGGTAATAAAGGCAGCTCAGTAAAATATATAGTGTAATTCGTTTGTAACTGATTGTACAGTGGTACTTTAACTCATTGAAAGAAACATAGTACAAACACGAAAATGCTCCGAACCTATAGTCCGACCGTTTATTTAAGAACTCGAAAAACTGACATTTAAGGTATTAGATATTGCTGAATTTTTCAGTACGTATACAACAGCTGGAATCCCATTTTTTGTTAAATATTCCAGACATATGCATGTGTTCATAAGCTCTATAATTATATAGAAATTAGGGCTATAGACGGGAAGTGCATTTGTGGAAGGAATAGCGATAAACATACACAATCGACTGAAAGTAGAATCGAGACCTTGTCGGTTCAGTAACTTTGATATGCAAAACTGTTTGATGAACATTAAACGACACGGGTGTTCATGGTACATGAGCAGCGTTATATATATATATATATATATATATATATATATATATATATATATATATATATATATATATATATATATATATATATAAAGTAGAGAAATAAAGATGTACTAAATTGGCGAAGGTAGGTTTCGAACCCGCAGACTTCGGCTTCGGCGCCTAGCTATACAGGGCCATCCCCTCTACCGACTGCGCTACTACGCTATATATATATATATATATATATATATATATATATATATATATATATATATATATATATATATATATATATATATATATATATATATAGAGCCCACCTTCAGTAGTTTTGCAACCTTCGAAGTGAACGGACGTGTTTGTTTACTTCTATTTTCTTTTTCTTATTTTTATTTCCAACCCCCTCTCTTCATTTTGAGATTTATTTTCGGGATTTTAATCAAATTGCATCAAATTTCTGTTGCTCATGTGTTCCCCCATTGAGCACAATGTGATATTTTACCTGTATTTGATTATCTCAAAAATTGAGAACGGCCATTTTCGCTGTCTCACCTTCTATTTTTCTCTAAACTTGCACTAATCAGTATGCCTCTGATGAAGCCGAAAGGCGAAAGCTAGCTCAGGAACAATTAAAATAAAATAAAATTTTGCACCGTTAATGATAAAATCTCCACATATACTTAAAGCATATCATTCAAGCATCCATTTATGGATCCGGTGCTACCGACAGGTTTGTCTGTTTGATGTATATTACCCAAATCTCATATATATATATACTACTAAAATTTTGATAGGGATCACTCTCATTTAAATCCCATACAGGAATATTTTGAAAGCCCATATCTATCCAACGAGTGATCAAATTTGAATTTGAGTTTCACCAACCAATTTCAGATTAAATGGGCATCATTTTCAGTCAAAAACATTTCTTTTTTGATGTTTTGGGTAAAAAAAAACAAAACATTTTTGACATAAAAAATACAAAAATCACAAATTTTGTGAATTTATAAAAGTCTCTATTTGATCACTTGGATATCAACCTGTTCACCCAAAGAAACGTTTCCGTGATAAAGTGTTTCTTGCATCCAGTGTAAGGAAAAATGTGTACCCCCTGGGCCTACCCACTTGGTTTTGTGTTACAGCAAATTTAAGGGGTGTTCGGACCCATGTATTGAAAAAAAAGAACTTAATCAAAACTTTCAATTTTCTTTACATGGATAAATGTCCTTCACATAGATCTAAGAATTGTGAAATTGTGTTGGTTTTAGGCACCCTCGCATAATACTAAAAAGTGATCCTTATCAAACTTTTAGTGGTATATTACATATAAGTTTCCCCGGGAAAGCTGATGAACTACTGACCAGCCGCCTGATTGACTGGTTAACCGCTTAGAATGTCTGGGCTTGCCCAGGAAATGTGGTCTAGTCAAACCACTCAATCATATAGGTCTTTAGCTGTTTTTGCAGTTGTTATTTCTTTTCGGATGTCATGACATACCCAAGCTTGGTTAGAAGTCCCAATAAATGAGGCAACATCCCGACATGATATATAGCTGTTGACTGAAGCGTGAAACATAAAATCAAACAAGGTACCAAAACTTCATAAACATTAATTAGCATAATCGTTCTTTATTTTTGCTGGCATTTGTATCCGTGGGTTAATAATATGCATATCGATCAAAAAGCAGGAATTAAAAATTTGATGGTTTGATAACAACAATGACCCTCATTTCTAGAATGATTAGCCTTATTTCTTTTTATTTCTGATTACTACACGCGATCTGTTGGCATAGTTGACTTTACGCACGACGTGTTCATATCTGGTCGACCAAGTATTCTTTAAATCGAATCATTGATTATAGTGGCTGCTGTGTCCTAGTCTGGCTTCGCCCATGTAAATATAACGCTAAAATTAGCCAAAATTTCAGGATACTGGATGCTGACGGAGATGCTCTAGGCCCAGTTGTTTAAAACTAACGACGTCGTTAATTAACGTTTCGTTTAAATTTCAAACATTAATATTACAAATACACTGTTATTTTTTGTTGTAAAAAATGCACTGCAAAGGATTCTGACATTTTTTCAACAAAAAATAACAGTGTATTTTTATGTCCCAATGAACATTTTTCAGTCATGCTGGGACTATATGTATACACTTATTCATTTACAGATAAAAATACTTATTTTAAAATTATTATCATGTTTGTATAAAAAGAGTTATATAATAAAACAATTGTTGACTGTTGAGTCATTGAATATGTGATATCCGACAGAGACTACCAATATTGACCTTGACCTCGGTCAATATTGGTAGTCTCTGTCGGATATCACATCATATTCAATGACTCAATAGTCAATAATTGTATAATATTTATACGAAACCTAGAGATGAATATAAGAATCTTATATGGGGTTCTGTTCTAGATGGAAGTTTCCCACCCTCGGGATGACCGTGCTGAGCGGAACCTCGGCAGAGCCTCGGTTCCGCTCAGCACGGTCATCCCTTGGGTTGGAATGTGGATCTAATTGTTTTATGTTTTGTTGTTGAATTGTGCTGTTTGCTTCTACGTTTTCATGTTTTTAGTTAAGTTAAGGTAACTGAGTGGCCGCCTATTTGAGAAATAGCTGCTCACACGGCTTACGATATGTTAAGGGTGGTCGGTTGGGAATATGGGCCCCCGCCCATTGGGACCTGGGAGAAATTAGATGGACTGCTTGTGTCTCCAGGCAAAACTTCTAATCTACTGACCGACCATCTGATTACTGGTTAACCGCTGGAGTCTGAGCCTGCCAAGGAAATATGGTTTAGACAAACCATTCGCATACATATAAGCCGTATTAGCTTAGTTGGGTAGTTATATTTATGAAGCACATTTTGAGTGTCATGACATCCTAATGTTGGGTAAAAGTCCCATAAAATGGATGCAGCGTCCCGACATGACCTTTGCTGTCGACTGGGACGTAAAGCATCAATTCAAACAATTAAAAAACAAAATAAGTAGTGCATACTTTAGTTTTCACCTCGGGGTTTTAAATGGGATTTTCCTTCTTTTTACCTTTTTATGAAGGAATATGTTCGGACCCATGTATTGAAAAAAAAAGAACTTAATCAAAACTTTCAATTTTCTTTACATGGATAAATGTCCTTCACATAGATCTAAGAATTGTGAAATTGTGTTGGTTTTAGGCACCCTCGCATAATACTAAAAAGTGATCCTTATCAAACTTTTAGTGGTATATTACATATAAGTTTCCCCGGGAAAGCTGATGAACTACTGACCAGCCGCCTGATTGACTGGTTAACCGCTTAGAATGTCTGGGCTTGCCCAGGAAATGTGGTCTAGTCAAACCACTCAATCATATAGGTCTTTAGCTGTTTTTGCAGTTGTTATTTCTTTTCGGATGTCATGATATACCCAAGCTTGGTTAGAAGTCCCAATAAATGAGGCAACATCCCGACATGATATATAGCTGTTGACTGAAGCGTGAAACATAAAATCAAACAAGGTACCAAAACTTCATAAACATTAATTAGCATAATCGTTCTTTATTTTTGCTGGCATTTGTATCCGTGGGTTAATAATATGCATATCGATCAAAAAGCAGGAATCAAAAATTTGATGGTTTGATAACAACAATGACCCTCATTTCTAGAATGATTAGCCTTATTTCTTTTTATTTCTGATTACTACACGCGATCTGTTGGCATAGTTGACTTTACGCACGACGTGTTCATATCTGGTCGACCAAGTATTCTTCAAATCGAATCATTGATTATAGTGGCTGCTGTGTCCTAGTCTGGCTTCGCCCATGTAAATATAACGCTAAAATTAGCCAAAATTTCAGGATACTGGATGCTGACGGAGATGCTCTAGGCCCAGTTGTTTAAAACTAACGACGTCGTTAATTAACGTTTCGTTTAAATTTCAAACATTAATATTACAAATACACTGTTATTTTTTGTTGAAAAAAATGCACTGCAAAGGATTCTGACATTTTTTCAACAAAAAATAACAGTGTATTTGTTAGTTTTGCTGATATTTGCTTAACAAATTTATGCCAAGCTAACGATGCTTTGAACAACTGGGTCCAGGTGTATTTATAATTGTGGTTTCAGACATGGTTTTTCATTTTGAAATCATATACCAAATGTGACATTACAATATCTGATATTAAAATGTTAAGCCCGATTTTCGAGTTTCTTAAATAAACGGTCGGAGTTTAGTTGATGAGTTTTGGTTATTTATGCGTGATAGCACAGCCGTTCAGAGCAAAATTACAAACTGTCTGTGTACATGTATGTTGGTAATTTTATTTCGTGCAGTATGTGACTTTAAAGTTCTCTTCAAAACCTCTGTATCAGCAAGCATAATAACACGACTGTAAGTGATATCATAAGCAATGCTGCTCCGCTTCTTTCCCCGTTGCAAAGGTCCGAGTGCGAACAGTAGCAGTACGACCTGGTGTTATTACCAGCAAAAATACTACCGATACTTTCTTTGCCACAGTCGTATCCATCAATATCCCCACAACGTTTTGTCAAAACTGCAAATAGATATAATTCAAAATCAGGAATTGATACAATTACAATAATTATATTACGAAAACTTGCCCATGTAAAATACAGATTTTTTTTTTTGTTTTAAAAATGAAAATTTAAACTGGAAAAAAATGATGTTTTTCTTATTATTGCTCAAAACATAGATTGTGGATACATGTTAGAACCGCCTCGGCGAGGCGGTTCTAACGAGTACCCACAATCTATGTTTTGGAGCAAAAATAAGAAAAATATGTATACCCCTGCATACCCCAGTTTTGCTATATAAAAATGGGGTTTAAGGGGGTATTCGTTGCACGGACATGTTTTCCTGATGTTACATTAAGAATCCCAACCTAATCTCCAGACGCGACAATATACTGACAACACATGTATGAAGAGCTCGGTGCTTAGCTCTGTCCCATCAAGGTAGCCATCCGGCTAAAACCAACCCATCATGAAAACATGTCCGTGTAAATGTATTTTTGCCATGTCCGTGTAAATGTATTTTTGCTCCAAAACATAGATTGTGGGTACTCGTTAGAACCGCCTCGGCGAGGCGGTTCTAACGTGTACCCACAATTTATGTTTTGAGCAGAAATAAGAAAAATATCAAAATTTTTCTACTGAAAATTTTCAATTTTTACACTTTTAAAAATCTCTGTATATTGCATGGGCGTGTTTTCGTAATCCACAACAGCACAGAAGGCGAGTATAACAGTAAGAGAGGCATAATAAACAGATAATGTAAATCGCAACAGAACCGTCTCAGAACGGCCAATGAAGAATTATCTAGGGAGCTTAGATAGATTTTACGGGGCCCAATAGTCGCTCGTAGTGTGCACATTGATTGTTATAATGCATTTTGGAAACATGTCACGGGGAGGTGACAATAATCAATACGACCTGTGTAAATGTTTTGAAAAAAAAAAAAAAATACCCTACAAATACCCTACAAATACCCTACACCTGCTTGTGTCTGAAATAACAATTAAATCGAACTTTGTACACCAGATACTCTTCCATGTAACATGACATTCTTTTATGACTAAACGCAAATGAACATGTTATACCGATACGTTTCCTATATATGTAACTCGAGTAAAATGATTCAAACACAAAAACGATGAAACGCATCCAAATAAATTTGATATAATAAATCATTGACATTTTTGCACAATGTTAAAGATAAACTACCTCCATGAGAACTGGTGCCCGTGGTAACCGTTTCGGTATAGCAAGAGACATCACAAGTCACCACCGCCACCTCCGCATCTTTGGGATTGAATGGCTGCGGGCAGTTACTACATTTATAACATTGGATTCCTTCTACTACAGTACCATATAGGATACCTTTGTAAAAATAATTGTGTATATTATATAACTATAAATAGACAGTATTTCAGACAATGCTTTCAGCCCATTGCATATTTTGTCTTATTCTATGACCTGTTTTTTTTTTTCCATTGAATATATGTTACTAAATTTAGAACTCTCTCTGTCATTGGAAATGTACATTGGTTACTGTCAAGCAGTAATGCTGATGCAGTACAAATGATGTTTGTTACTGTTTAGTTTATTTGAATTGAGATTTTATGTCCCAATGAACATTTTTCAGTCATGCTGGGACTATATGTATACACTAATTCATTTACAGATAAAAATACTTATTTTAAAATTATTATCATGTTTGTATAAAAAGTCTTTGAGTTATATAATAAAACAATTGTTGACTGTTGAGTCATTGAATATGTGATATCCGACAGAGACTACCAATATTGACCTTCGCCTCGGTCAATATTGGTAGTCTCTGTCGGATATCACATCATATTCAATGACTCAATAGTCAATAATTGTATAATATTTATACGAAACCTAGAGATGAATGTCCTATATGGACAGGGCAAACGTAAATTGGGGATGACAACAACAACAATAGTATGAGCCGTGACGCGAGAAAACCGGTCTTCGCGGTCTCCGACCGCGTACGACATATACCGGTCTGTGCAGTCTCAGAAAAAGGCTAGTTTGGATTAAAGTAGAAGAGGAATTATACTATATCCGAGTAACGAAAACAAAGGCGCTGATCAGCTGATCTACGTCTTTGTAATGCGGTTTTATTATGGCTCGTATTGTAATGCGCTTTAGGCTTTGAGCATTTATTACTCGTAACCAGCGATGTAATAATTTATGAACAAGCAAATCTTAAATGTAATTTATGTAAAGAAAGCATATTTTGTGTATCATCAACACAGACTGAATAGCGTTTTAGAAAGACTGTTCATAAGAGAAACATAAAAGATTTTGCTTTACTCAAATGCTGGTCAAAAGACATTGGGATTTATTTTTGGCGAATTTATTCCCAGTACTAGTGTAATAAAATGAACGATAAAATCTCAACTTACAAAGCACAGTAGAAACCACAGTCAAAACGATGTGAGGAGCAACTGCCATTTTCTCAATTGTCTATGTGTAAGACGTTCCGCTGAAAAATTCACTGCACATTTAGTATCTTTTTAAATAAGTAAAAAAAAAAAAAAAAAAAAAAAAAAAAAAAAAAAACACTACGTCTCGTTGAGTATAGAAAAAAGTGAAGATTGTGACAGTATTGTGATGGCTAGTGACAGCATGTTAATCTTAAGTAATTTCAAATGTGCAGTTCTCAGTTCAACAACAGCAGCACTTCAAATGCTTAAACACCATAAAAACTAAAGCAATAAAATGAAAATGACTATTTAATACGTCTCACCTGGTATAACCTCTCTCAAACAGCTACAGAAAGAATAATGTACTATGATATTAGGTTCGCTTTATATCGAATGAAGCTGAAATTTTAGGTTTTTTCCCCAGCAAAAACGAAACTGTCAAAGAGTGACCGTCATAATAAAATTATATACTTTATATATTCTGCTGCTCTTACCACAGACGAGGTTTAGTGGTTTAAAATTTGAAGCTTTGATTTTGGAAGTTAAATTATTGTATTATGATCTGTAAAAGAGGCCCTGGTCAGGGTTACGCAAATGGTATACTTGTGCTTTTTATCAAACACACAGTTTTTCTCTTGTCGCAGGCAACTTAAGACTAAGTATGATCTTTCTGCTGACTTCAAAGGAGGGATATTCCCCATCACTGATATTCCCTTACATTTCCTCATACGATATCATGCTGACAGAAACAAACGTGACAGGAAACTGAAATCAACGTGCCGTGACTATACAACTCTTGAAATCAACCTTCTTTTTACAAAATAAAACGAAATAAAAATGAATGTTTGTCAAGTATTAAAACAAAATAGGAGGAGATGACTTTTATAAAAAAATATATGACATGAGCTAAGTATGAGTGACCAATATGATAAAGTAATTTCGAATTGTCTGGGCAAGGCTAATACGTATTCCCTTGTCCTACCAGCCCCCGATCTACCTTAATGAACAACAAACACAAAAACTTATTTTTTGGTTTAAACCAGTGAGAACCATGACCGACTGGTTTGTTTCATAAACATTTACATTAAATGTACTATTACGATAAATGCGAGTAGAATTAAAGTTTCTACTTTCACTTGTTACTACACATACCAAAACTTCAAGAAAACTGCAAAAATACAATACGTCCGTCGGTCTATCGTTCTCAAAGCCGAATGACCACTTTCGTCACGCTTAACTGAAACATGCCTTGCAAATACTATAGCGACACCTATCGGAGATGACCAGAAACGGAAATCAATTTTCGCCTCATTCACTTCTTTCAAACGTCGAAAATTACATTAATTCGGTGTTCAGTGTTAAAGACCTACTTCTGAAGAAGCTAAAAGTGGTACCACTGTTTATTCGGTTCATGACCCCTAATGGTGCAATATGGTTCTTAGATCAAAGGACTGTCATAATGAGGTGATTATCACATCTTTGCAGGGGGCCATAAAGAGGCCCCTAAAAGATTATACCTGTAGTTCTACTGTTTATTGATTTCATAGTCCCTGATAACATGTGCATTAAAACTGCAGTCAATATTGATTTTTCCTGTTTTGGCCCCCACCTGTATTCTGAGTCATTGTAAGGGCGTCTGTCAATAGCAAATCGTCTTCGAACAACATTATTACCGAATATGCTATTGACAGACGTCTTTAAATAGACATTCCATTTTTCTTTTTCAGTTTTGAAAAAGTCATTAGACGTTACAAATGTATAAAATATAACTTAAATGTGATGCGACAGTCTGCATGATTAATTTTTAATCCTATCACAGTTGATTACTATGCTTTAATTCTTTAATTGCATGCCGGTGGGTCAGACGCCAAACTCTATGATGGTCCCGAATTAAAACTATCAAGCTTTTATATTCTTTCAGTTGATTGGGTCCGGAGCTTCTTGTCTGTTGCTTGGCCCACCGGGGTTCAACTGTTTTTATTTTGCTCCAGGTTTACAATAAGCTGTTTGGTCATGGCCGGACAAATTATTGTGTCTGTGAGTTCTCTTTTTTGAATAATCATGGGGCGGCCCCCGTGGCCGAGTGGTTAAGGTCGCTGACCAGTGCTCTTGATCATTCGATCATCTCACCGCTGTAGGTTCGCGCCTCGCACGGGGCACGAGTCACATGTGGGACCAGCCAAGTTCTGCTTGCGGGTGTGTCAGGTGGTTTTTCCCTGGGTACTCAGGTTTCCGCCCCACCTACCGATTGGTTCGTCTCGATATGAGTAAAAAAGCTTGAAAGTGACGTAAAACTGAATTTATTCTTTTGTCATTGATGATTCATTGACCAGTTAGAAACATTACCAAATACCAAATACAGTCCAACCTGTCTTAAGCAACACATGTATTAAGCAAGCACTTGTCTCGAGCAAGCAATTTGAGAGTCTCCCAACTGATTTTCAATGTAAATGAACATCTTTTAAGAAAGCACCTGCCAGGGGCCCAAAATGTTGGCCCATTTTTGTCATTAAGCAGCCACTCATTCATTAGCTGTGTAAAAAAGATATTTTGACATGTATATTGAAACTCAGGTGTTGAATTTTCTTCACACCTTCCTGTTGCCATAATTTATTGTTTCAAAACATAATCCAAGACAATCTGTCTTTGTTTTAGGGAGGGGGGGGCTTAGTATTGAAGATGAGGGTGAGTTTAGGTGCCTGTAAAACCGGTTTAAACCCGCCAGTAATTTTATATAACTGATCGTTCCAAGGCGATACTTCTGTTGGGGTTGTAATTGTTTTGTGTTTTGGAGTCGATTTTTTGTGCTGTTTTAGCCTTATGTACGTTTTCAAATATACTCATCAAAAGAAGTTTTGCACCAGTTCGTATTTTTCTCATTTTAAAATAATGTTAAGTATAGATCTTTTTCAAATAAACTTTTAAAACTTAACACCATGTTAAAGGCCTGGACTTCGTGAATAACAAATCAATATTTTTTCTTAAAAAGATTGAGTAAAAATGTGCAAAAATGCACGTGTTTGAAAACACCAAAATTTGGGATGCAGCAAAAAGCCCGCATCATTTTTTCTGGGCTTCCAAACCTGAATTTGTTTCATATCCTCACTCAAAATACTGAAAGCAATCATTTAAAGCAAAAAACTAAAAACTGATTTTTTTTTGGACAAAAACACTTTTTTTGACCAAAAATAACAATTTTTGAGATTTTGTTTAAATTATCAGAAAAAGCTTAGTAACTCATCTCCCCAATGAAATGGGTTGTTTTACCTTCAAACACAGCAGGCAACACCCCTTAACTGGAGGTACTGCTTTTCAACCCATCCAAATTCTGACATTTTAAAAAGCTGCATATCAAAAACATACTCATGCAGCATCTTTGAAATGAGATCGCCTTTAACAGAAAGAAAACAAGCGACAGGTTTTTGTGTCAAAACATATCATAGTGATAAAAAAATGAAATGACTTTTGATTCTACTCATTTTCTCCAATATTTATGATTTTTTTTTTCTCAAAAAATTGCAATTTTTTCAAAAAATGCATTTTTACCAAAATTTTGAGATTTTTAAAATTGTTTTTAGGCTTAATCATTAGCTTTGGGGCTCTTGTATGTAAATTCGGAAATAAAAATGTGTTCTTAACTCTGTGTCATTTTTGGTGGAATTTTTTCGATTTTCCAATTTTCCATATGTAAAGAAAGTGGGAATTTGAAATTTTTCCTAAAATCATTTCCGCAACTTGTTTTGGTCTTATCACACACATTATCAAACTCTTTCAGACTGTGCAAATTCAAAAGGCTAGGTTGAAAATTTGTTAGTCAAAATGTCACTTAAAAATATGAAAAAATCTAAATGGTCCAAAACTTCTTTTGAAGGGTATATAAGTTAAGTGCGGGTAACTGAGTGGCCGCCTTGGGTAAAAACTGCTCACTCAGCTTACGATATATTTTCTTGGTATAAGTACCTAAGTGTCATTTTAGCTTTTAGCTCACCTGAGCCGAAGGCTCACAAGGTGATCTTATAGTACAGTGTTCGAGCCGGCGTCCGTGCGTGCGTCCGTGCGTGCGTGCGTCCGTGCGTGCATTTTCAAACTCAAATATCTCTAAGACAACAAAGCCAATCGTGATCAAATTTTATCTAAAGCATCATTGAGGAGGGGAAAAGGCTGTGAAAGGTTTAGGGGCAGGTCGGATTGGAACTCTGGTTTCCATGACAACAGATAAAAGCCATAGACTTACAATGGGAAAAACATAAAAAAATCTTCTTCTCCGAAACCACAAGGCCCATAGCTTTCATATTTTGTGTGTAGCAATGTATAGTGGTCCTCTTTATAAATCCTGCCAACCGTGCCCCTGGGGTTCATACAGGCCCCGCCCCGGGGCGTCATGGGGAAAACATAAAACAATCTTCTTCTCAAAAACCACTAGGCCCAGAGCTTTCATATTTTGTATGTAGCAATGTGTAGTGATCCTCTTTATGAATCCTGCCAACCATGCACCTGGGGGTAAAAAATGGCCCCGCCCCGGGGGTCATTAGCTCCCATAGACTTACAATGGGAAAAAAACATAAAAAATATCTTCTTCTCCGAAACCACAAGGTCCAGAGATTTCATATTTTGTCAGTAGCAATGTATAGTGGTCGTCTTTATAAATCCTGCCAACCGTGCCCCTGGGGTCCATACGGGCCCCGCCCCGTGGGGTCATGTGTAAAACATAAAAAAATCTTCTCCTCTGAAACCACAAGGCCCAGAGATTTCATATTTTGTTTGTAGCAATATATAGTGTTCCTCTTTATCAATCCTGCCAACCGTGCCCCTGGGGTCCATAGGGGCCCCGCCCCGAGGGCGTCATAAAAACTTTTAAAAAAATCTTCTTCTCCGAAACCACAAGGCCCAGAGCTTTCATATTTTGTGTGTAGCAATGTATAATGGTCCTCTTTATAAATCCTGCCTACCATGCCCCTGGGTTCCATACGGGTCCCGCCCCGGGGGTGTCATGGGAAAACATAAAAAATTCTTCTTCTCCAAAACCACAAGGCCCAAAGCTTTAATGTTTTGTATGTAACAATGTTTAGTGGTCCTCTATATAAGTCCTGCCAATCATGCCCCTGTGGTCAAAAATGGCCCGCCCCGGGGGTCATTAGCTCCCATAGACTCACAATGGGAAAAACATAAAAAAAACTTCTTCTCCGAAACCACAAGGCCCAGAGCTTTCATATTTTGTCAGTAGCAATGTATAGTGGTCCTCTTTATAGATCCCGCCAACCGTGCACCTGGGGCCCCGGGGGCGTCATGGGAAAAGCTTTAAAAGATCTTCTTCTCTGAAAAAAAGGCCCAAAGCTTTCATATTTTGTTTTTCGCAATGTATAGTGATCCTCTTTATAAATCCTGCCAACTGTTCCCCTGGGTTTCATACGGGCCCCACTCAGGGGGCGTCATGGGAAAAACATAAAAAAATCTTCTTCTCCGAAACCATATGTCCCAGAGCTTTCATATGTTGTGTGGACCAATGTATAATACTCTCCTTTATAAATGCTGCCAACGGTGCCCCTAGGGTCCATACAGGCCACGCTCAAGGCATGTCATTATCTACCATAGAATTATAATGGAAATATATGAAATAATCTTCTCTGCAACAGCATGACACAAAAAAAGTACAAGTAGGCAAAGATCAGGAAAAGGCGCAATCAGAAAAAGACTCCCACTCCAAAAACCAAGGTGGGAAAAAACCAAACCAACAATCAGGTACTTACACCATGAAAACATTTCGTAAGCCGAATGAGCAGCTATTTTCCCAATAGGTGGCCACTCAGTTACCTTAACTTAACTAAAAATATGCAAACATACATAAGGCGCCAACAGCACAAAAATATTTTAAACACCAAGACATAAAACAAAAAGAACCACCACAGAAGTATCGACTTGGAACGATCAGTAACACAAAGTTACTGGCGGGTTTAAATCGATTTTACACGGCCGTAACCTCACCCTCAGCTTCTGCAGTGGTTCATAACATTAATTTAGTTCTTCGGTCCTCGTGGTGAATCTCTAACTAGTCAATGAATCATCAAGAACAAACAAATAAATCAAGATAAACATCCTGATGAATCAAAAACCAGGACTCACAGATTCAGTAAGCTGCCCGACGATGGAGATCCCTGGGCGCCAAATAACTTACTAACTCCGGAGCTAAAGAAAAACATCAGTTGGACCCCGGTGGGCCAAGCAACAGACAAGAAGCTCCGGCCCCAACCAACTAAAATGAATAGCTTTAAGTCGGGGCCATCATAGAGTCTGACGCCCGACCGACCGGCGTGCGATTAAAGAAGGCAGCATAGTTATCAACCGTGATTGGGTTAAAAACTAAGCATGCAGACTGTCGCATAACATTCAAGTTATAACCTATACGTCTGTAACGTGTTACGATTTTTCTAAACTGAAAAGAAAAATCATTACTTCCTATAAGTTTCTTAAATTTGTAAACCAAGTCACCATAAAATTCTGGTTCCGAAAGACCTTCACTTAAAAGCGTCTTTAACCCAACATTATATTTGGAAATCAATTCATTATAGTGTCAACGATATAATTTAGAAAAGGTTTTTCGAAGTTTATGATACCGATAGCCCTGTTGGAGAAGTTT
Organism: Rugalucina vietnamica; assembly: GCA_964017185.1. NCBI lineage: Eukaryota > Metazoa > Mollusca > Bivalvia > Lucinida > Lucinidae > Rugalucina > Rugalucina vietnamica. Next base: position 20,228,347 of record OZ024873.1, read on the forward strand.
GGCCGTTAAAGATTTATTTCGAGCGTTGAAGTCTGTAACATGATTGCAGACTCTAGCAAACCTAATAAGTTGCAAAATGTATACACCATAAGAAGCACGACGTGGAACGTCACCATCCAAAAACGGAAAATTTACTATATCAAAATCAAAGTCATCGCGCTTATCATAAATTTTAGAAGAAACAAATCCATTTGCAACAGAAAGATGTAGATCTAAAAAGGGGGCTTCGGTATCCGAGATATTGGCTTTGTTCAACTGTAGTTCAGATGGATAAATTTGATTGACCATACCTTCAAAATAAGGGTTGTCAATGTTCAAAAGGTCATCGAGGTACCTAGAAGTGGAATTAAAAGCCTCGATAACATCAGCTTGATTATCATGGTTAAGAGAATCCATGAAATCTCTTTCGTAGCAGTATAAAAATAAATCAGCTACGAGAGGTGCGCAATTTCTACCCATCGGAATTCCAACAATTTGTCTGTATAACTTGGTCCCAAATCTAATATAAATATTATCCAGGAGATAGGATAAGGCGTCGCAAACATTCTGACATGACCAAAGTGTATACCGACTTTGGTCAGAGGATATGAAAAAAGCCTTTCTGTCATTACATGCCAAATAAAGTGAACCATAGTTTTTTGATGCCCTTTTGAAGGTCCACTCTATCAAATCCAGAAGTTTTTCTTTAATTAGATTATGTGGTAAAACTTGTATATTTAATATACAACATTGTCATGTGGAGCTCTACATAAATCCTGCCAATCTTGTCCATGGGGTCAAATATGGCCCCAGCCCGGGGGTCATTATAGGACCCTGACCTTGTTAGATGATTTTTTCAAGTGAACCAAAATGGCAGACAAGTGGATACACACTCCAGACTAGAGCTCTTCTGTTGATGTAAGTAGGGTTTCAAGGTCACATGACCAAGATGGCCACTATACGTATTATGGTAAAAACCCCAATTACTTTGTCCAGTGACTGTACTTGTTGACTCTCAGGTGAGCGATCGTTGTCCCTGGGCTACTTGTTTCCCACCCATCGGTTTGCGGAGGTGGAATTTCTTTCTGATTCATCATGTTTTAGTATCGCCTATTTGTACCTTTCCGTAGTGGTAACAAAAGAGAGTTAACTCAGTAGTGTGTCCTTATATTTTTACTTTTCATTCAAAACAAAGGAAACCTAAGTCAACAGTTGATTTGTATGTATGATGTAAATTTTCATATTTAAATAATATTGTTAAAATGCTTAAATATTCATGTTGCTTGGCTTTTTGGCCGCCCAAGTTTTTGACCTTTCACTTACACACCGTTCATCCAGATACAACAAACGGGGAAAGGTCTTCTAAACGCGGATATAAACAATTGTACCGCGGGAATACACAAGGTAAGTAAACATAAACAAATAACATTTAAATTGTTTCTGTATAAAATGTGTTTATGCAGAGCTGATGCTAAATGGTTTATCTTGAGAATGGTACAGTATCATGACAAAAGATTTGTGCAAACTATAGATACAAGCGATATTAATTGTTAAATCGTAATTTTCTCGCCTACTTCCCGATTCTTTTCTTATTTGTAGAATTTATTTGTTTGGTTTCGTGCAAATATCTCTTCAAAACTAATTTTCGACATCTATGGAATATCTTTATACCATGCATCAAACTGGAAATAGTTTTTTGGGTGTCGATATCTATGTTTAAAAATCAGCCTTGTTTACTTAAAGGTACAACTTACCACGGACGTTGATACTACACAACGCGGACGATCCACATAATTTGGGTAAAACAAACACGGATTCGAAATTCTGGTTTTAACGTGCAAAACACAGACGGGGCGTTTTCTAATTATAATACAATGAAGAATCTAGATTTTGATCAGGTAAACGTGCTATACATGCATCATGTTGACTTTTTGGTGGGTTAATCACTTGATATATGATCGAATTCGGGGGTGGCATATAACATAAACACCATATTATAACATATATGCTTCCATTTTTTTCTATGGATAATTATTTCGTAGAATCAGAGAAACAATATACACCTGTAAAGGTAACTGTATGTTTGTGTCGTGAATAAACATTCCAGTTAACGACACTTCGGTCGTGTCAGGAAAGAGCCGCCGCTTCCTGAGTGCTAACAAGTTCTACGGAAATTAAAACGTCTTGCTCTAGACAAAACCCTGGTGTCAGCTCCCCCGCACCCGGCCTCGCCGGATGAGGAGTCAAACTATGCCACGTTGCTATAAGCTTTTGTTCTTTAATTACGTACAGGATCAACGTTTGCCAAGAGAAAAACTCTAAAAGCTCTGCATTCGTTCTTATCTTTTTTTTCGTCATGTACCTTTAGCCAATGTGTGTAGATATGCTATTTGTGAATCTGAATAAAATATGTTGGTGAGGAGTTCTTTGTGCACAGTTCTTTCACCACTAAAAATGTTTTTTTTTTTTGGAATCTACGTAGTCTATGTACGTTTGTATTCATAATTTGTTTTCGTGCATGTTGTCATAGAGGCCCTTCCACAAAGGATTTCACTTTACCACACTTAAGAGTGAGATATACAATCATGATAGATATATTCTTGGCCATATCTTCATGAAAGATATGCATCCATACATTACACCGTATGTTTTACATGTAAATATAACAGAAATGCGTAACAGAGTTGGTGTTTGAATACGAAAGGCAAAAGCATTTGGAGCTCTGATCATATCTGACAGTATCTAACTTCATGCTAAGGCTTTTAATTGTCGAATTTAAAGAAAGGAAATAAAGGCGCGGACAGCTTCTCAGTTAACATGCAGCTGATATGGGCCTATCATTCTATACAACATGTTAACATGGTTTCCTAATGTCGTGGTCAGAGCATAGTGAAAGTGCTCATCAACGTTACTTATGGTTTTATCACTCCATACGAAGCCATAATTGGTTTTAATCCAACCATCTATGGACTCTAAACCATACAAAATTGGCTTACACAATGACTGCAGCCAGTTTTCCCTAAAATAAGACAAGAATTTGTTTTTTATTATCCGTGTTTGTTGCACCGAATGGTCCGAGTTTGTTTCACCAGCTTTAGAATTTGAACCGTGGTATGTTGCACCATATTGAATGACAGTACCTAATGTCAAATGGTTCTTATTCTCTTTCCATAATTTTGCGTGGGTTCTTGTAACGGCAACACTTAAAGCGATCCCCGATTCTCCGAAAAACATCAATTTACAAGTATATAGAGGATATACCAAGAACACTACCTCTATTCAGCAGGGACCTGTCGTAAGCAAGCGATTTTAGTGTTTTCCTTTGTCGCTTTTTTAAGGATGATACCGACCCTCAAGGTGATTTTAAACGGCTTCATATTTTTTTCTTATTTTTATTTAGAAGATACTTTAACATGTTTCCGTTGCACTGAGCAAATAAAAAGTGTCGGTCACAAGGCTTAATGTTGATTTATACCGCTTAAAAGAACACCTTTAGCTTTTATGCTAAATGCTAGTACATTTTGGCAATGCAAATTTCGAAACTATCCAAATACCACACATTTAAGTAAGCGTATACGCTGTTGAGTGTATATAAACATCATCAAGGGACAGTTTTGCCTACAAGTGGCATTGGTAACAGATATTTGGTAATTTGTGTTTGTATGGCTACTTTGTTTTAATCTTCGTCATCATAGCAAATATAATATTATTCAAAAATTCTATGATAATCTTCCGCGAAAAACATTTCAGTGATATAACACCTTATAACCAGTTATTTGATGAGAAAAAAAAAAACATATGGTTACCAGAACGAAAAAAAAAAAAAACAATCCTCAAAAAATATGTTACCCCACCTACTTTGATTATGCTTGTGATTTTCGTGATGTTTGTGCTTGTTTAAACTGCCACTGTATATTGTAGACTATAATGATATACCTGAATGTGTAGCACAATGTTTCTATGTTGATGTTCAGTAAAAGTTGAGAAAACACATAATTTGTGCTTGTATCATTAAACGTGTATCATTAAAAGTCGGTATACACTTTGGTCATGTCAGAATGTGTGCGACGCCTTATCCTATCTCCTGGATAATATTTATATAAAATTTGGGACCAAGTTATACAAATTGTTGGAATTCCGATGGGTAGAAATTGCGCACCTCTCGTAGCTGATTTATTTCTGTACGAAAGAGATTTCATGGATTCTCTTAACCATGATAATCGAGCTGATGTTATCGAGGCTTTTAATTCTACTTCTAGATACCTCGATGATCTTTTGAAAATTGACAACCCTTATTTTGAAGGTATGGTCAATCAAATTTATCCACCTGAACTACAGTTGAACAAAGCCAATATCTCGGATACCGAAGCCCCCATTTTAGATCTACATCTTTCTGTTGAAAATGGATTTGTTTCTTCTTAAATTTATTATAAGCGCGATGACTTTGATTTTGATATAGTAAATTTTCCGTTTTTGGATGGTGATGTTCCTCGTCGTGCTTCCTTTGGTGTATACATTTCACAACTTATTAGGTTTGCTAGAGTCTGCAATCGTGTTGCAGACTTCATGGCTCGAACTAAATGTTTGACGGCCAAACTTCTTCAACAGGGCTATCGGTATCACGAACTTCGAAAAACCTTTTCTAAATTTTATCATATACACTATGAATTGATTTCCAAAAATAATGTTGGGTTAAAGACGCTTTCAAATGAGGGCCTTTCGGATCCAGAATTTTATGGTGAATTGCTTTACAAATTTAAGAAACGTATAGGAAGTATTGATTGTTCTTTTCAGTTTAGAAAAATTATAACACGTTACAGACGTATAGGTTATAACTTGAATGTTATGCGACAGTCTGCATGCTTAGTTTTTAACCCAATCATGGTTGATAACTATGCTGTCTTCTTAAATTGCACGCCAGTGGGTCGGGCGTCAGACTCTATGATGGCCCCGACCTAAAGCTATTCATTTTAGGTGGTTGGGGCCGGAGCTTCTAGTCTGTTGCTTGGCCCATCGGGGTCCAACTGATGTTTTACTTTTGCTCCGGAGTTGGTGGGTTGTTCGGCGCCCGGGGGTTTCCATCGGGCAGCTTGCTGAATCTGTGGGTCCTGGTTTTTTATTCATCAGGATGTTTATCTTGGGTTTATTTGTTTGTTCTTGGTGGTTCGTTGACCGAGGAACTGACTAAATGTTATGAACCACTGCAGAAGCTGAGGGTGAGGTTATGGCCATGTACAATCGATTTAAGCCGCCAGTAACTGTGTGTTACTGGTCGTTCCAAGTCGATACTTCTGTGGTGGTTCTTTTTGTTTTATGTCTTGGTGTTTGAGATTTTTGTGCTGTTGGTGCCTTGTGTGTGTTTTCATGTTTTTGGTTGGGTTAAGGTAACTGAGTGGCCACTTGTTGGGAAAATGGCTGCTCATTCGGCTTGCGAGGTATTTTCTTGGTATCAGTGCCTGGTTGTTGGTTTGTTTTATCCCGCCTCGGTTTTTGGGGTGGGAATCTTTTTTATGACTGCACCTTTTCCTGATCTTTGCCTACTTGTACCTTTTAATCAGCCAAATGTCGCAAATTTTAAAGTCATGGCGCCAAAACGTCGCACGAAAATGATCAAAATGCGACGTAACGCCGCTTTTAGTTGTGACGTCATTGGCGCCATTCCTATTCAAACACTTCACCAAGTTGTAAGGATGTTTTCTTAGACAATTTATCAGTCAGTTTGCATAAGTCCTCCTTTTTTCAAAATTCGAAGCCAGCGATGCATAACTCTTACAAGAGTTTCTTCCCTTGTTGTCTGTATGATCCTTTAGACATGATGAACTGTAAATTTCAGCGAGCTCAATGAAATATGAATTTAGGGATCAAAGTTTTTCTTACATTTGACTAAGAGAGTGAATTTCCCACACTGTATATTTTCGTTCATGAACAACGTGTTATATGCATTTGAATTTCTGAAGTGAGGCACATTAAATGGCGTCAAGTATATTAAAAATTTAAGTAAAAGTAGGCAATGATCAGGATATGGCGCAGTCAGAAAGAAATTCCCACTCCAAAAACCGAGGTGGGAAAAAACTAAATTAACAATTCAAGTATTTATACTGAGAAAACATTTCATGGATTCTCTTAACCATGATAATCAAGCTGATGTTATCGAGGCTTTTAATTCCACATCTAGGTACCTCGATGACCTTTTGAACATTGACAACCCTTATTTTGAAGGTATGGTCAATCAAATTTATCCACCTGAACTTCAGTTGAACAAAGCTAATATCTCAGATACCGAAGCCCCCTTTTAAGATCTACATCTTTCTGTTGCAAATGGATTTGTTTTTTCTAAAATTTATGATAAGCGCGATGACTTTGATTTTGATATAGTAAATTTTCCTTTTTTGGATGGTGACGTTCCTCGTCGTGCTTCTTATGCTGCTTACATTTCACAACTTATTAGGTTTGCTAGAGTCTGCAATCATGTTACAGACTTCAATGCTCGAAATAAATGTTTAACGGTAAAATTTCTCCAACAGGGCTATCGGTATCATAAACTTCGAAAAACCTTTCTAAATTTTATCGTAGACACTATGAATTGATTTCCAAATATAATGTTGGGTTAAAGACGCTTTTAAGTGAGGGCCTTTCGGAACCTGAATTTTATGGTGACTTGGTTTACAAATTTAAGAAACTTATAGGAATTAATGATTTTTCTTTTCAGTTCAGAAAAATCATAACACGTTACAGACGTATAGGTAATAACTTGAATGTTATGCGACAGTCTGCATGCTTAGTTTTTAACCCAATCATGGTTGATAACTATGCTGCCTTCTTTAATTGCTAGCCGGTGGGTCGGGCGTCAGACTCTATGATGGCCCCGGCTTAAAGCTATTCATTTTAGTTGGTTAGGGCCGGAGCTTCTTGTCTGTTGCTTGGCCCACCGGGGTCCAACTGGTGTTTTTCTTTTGCTCCGGAGTTAGTAGGTTATTCGGCACCCAGGGATCTCCATCGTCGGGCAGCTTACTCAATCTGTGAGTCCTTGTTTTTGATTCATCAGGATGTTTATCATGATTTATTTGTTTGTTCTTGATGATTCATTGACTAGTTAGAGATTCACCACGAGGACCGAAGAACTTACTAAATGTTATGAACCACTGCAGAAGCTGAGGGTGAGGTTAGGATCCTGTAAAACCAGTTTAAGCCCGCCAGTAACTTTGTGTTACTGATCGTTCCAAGGCGATACTTCTGTGGTGGTTCTTTTTGTTTTATGTCTTGGTGTTTAAAATGTTTTTGTGCTGTTGGCGCCTTATGTATGTTTTTATATTTTTAATTAAGTTAAGGTAACTGAGTGGCCACCTATTGGGAAAATAGCTGCTCATTCGGCTTACGATATGTTTCATGGTATAAGTGCCTGATTGTTAGTTTGGTTTTTTCCCACCTCGGTTTTTGGAGTGGGAATCTCTTTCTGATTGCGCCTTTTCCTGATCTTTGCCTACTTGTACCTTTTTGTTAGCCGACTGGGCAGCCATTTTCCCAATAGGTGGCCACTCAGACGTTATCAAAACTATACAGTAAAATATTGGCTGATATCAATCAGTAGGCCAAGTGAAAATATCAATGTCAATTCTGCGATGAAAATACGATGAACGTATTTTATTCATTTTTATTTATACATTGATTTCACTGCTTTGTATAAACTTCATGTTTTTATTTCATTCGTGAACATTCTTAACGGTACATTTGTGAGGTCACTCTTATGTTGATGTCCCAAACTTCTATAATGCAATGTTGTTCCGCGTTCCGTTACTTAACAACTAACACGGGGAAATGGGGGTGACGGGGAGCTTTATCCTTTGTAAGCAGTGAAAACGCTCAAAGGTGGGTATTATGGGTCATATTACGCAACTTCGGGTACTGAACACTCATCAGTGACCCTTTATAAACCGGTGACGATATGATATTATACTGAAAATCAAAAATCTTGCACCATCTGTTTTTGTTATTTTTTTATGATTAAGTGAATTATTTTTATTACTAACATTTCTTTTGATTAATTCCAATATCAAATCTTTGACTTTGCAGCAAATTCAATAATGTGGATGACAATGCAAAATTTTTGGGGCAAAAAGTGTAAAATTGCCATTTTTGAGAAAAATTGATTACCAATGAAAATTTTCAAAGAGTTTTTATTGTACATGTGATCTGCATCATAGCAGTAACGGAAAAGCAATAAACCATTTTTAATTTTATGGAATTTGGAGGTTTTACAAAACTTTTGAAAATACGTATCAGTTTCGGAAAATTAAACGGTGGCTTTGAAAATTTCCTTTAAACAGCAAAGAAAACAATCAAAAATGAATTACTTATATAAAAATAGGTATGCACTAAACTTAGGCGTAAAAAAAAGCTGTGTTTCCACTAACCCGACTAGAGCCGCCGACTCTGCTATTTTTATGGTTAAAATAAAAAAAAATTACAACATCCGACCCAGCATTTTATTTAGTCCGACCCAATCATTTTGTGTCGCGGGTTTTGTTGGTCTTCTTCGGGTTTTCTTCGGCAAAATTTTGGCTTTTGCACCTCGGCATACAAGGGGAGACGCATACAAAACATTGGTTTGTCCACTGCTCGTGTATGCAGCTCCTATTTGGCATCCCTATCATGAGACTGAGACAGAGATGGTGGGGAAAGCGCATCTAAGACAGCAGCCAGGTGGACCTGCAGGCAATGGAGGAACAAAGTAGCGATATGCTTTACGAACTCGAGTAGCCATCCCTGGAGGACCACAGGGTGATGTCATCATTCATTTTCTTTTACAAGATTCACTCGGGTGCCGTGTCTTTTGACACAGATAAATATCTGATCCCAGCACCCAACCATTATGGAACAGTCTCCCTTTCAAGATGTGCCGACTAATTCAATGTTCTTATTTAGTTTGAGGGTTCAAAGATATACATTTTAGTATTCATCTGTTAAGCTTCTTGTAAATAGTTTGAATAGCCCATCCATAATGTTTCTCCTCGCTTTGATAAATTCAAAATTTAGTCACCTACCCAACACCAGAAATTGAACGACACAGTTTATGAGAATAGAGATAGAACATGTCAGGTTGGTAATACGGACAGAGGATTTAAAATATTCAAAGTCACTCATTAGGCGTGACAGCTATCCGTCAATTTCTTTAATAAGGTGCACATTCTGTTCTTAGTCTTGTCAGCAGTGCCCGGAATTACGTCCTCTTTAAAAAAATTTGCGTAAAAAGTAAACTAAAAATAAAAAGATTTTCCTACCTACCTACCCTATTTTTTTTCAGACCGTTAGCGGAAACACAGCTTTTTAAGGCTTTATGAAACGGAGCTGTATAAAAGCTTGGTCCTTTGGAAGCAGTGAAAACGTTCGAAGAGAGTATTATAGGCCATATAATACACAATTTCGGGTACTGAACCCTCATCAGTTACCCTTTATAAACCGGCGACGATAGACAGATAAATTTACTGCAATTTCAAAAAACTACACAAGGTAAGACATGCCTAAACGGGGTCAAATAATTAAAACATCGTTTAGAAGATGGCTCTAAAATACATTTGGGCCAAGATCTGATAAAAGGGTTCTTATGGCAGAAAAATCAAAATTAAGATTTTAATTACATATGAAAGACCAAGTTTCTCTGAGTATTTCCTGAAGATTTGAAGAGATTATCTTTACAAACAGCAAAGATATGAACTTCGAAAGCTGTGCAATCTAAACATGACATCATAAAACTGTTGAAGACGTTTGGACGTTGATAACGTTAACGTTTTTAAATCATCGTAATTAAAAAGTACAAGTAGGCAAAGATCAGGAAAAGGCGCAATCAAATAAAAGACTCCCACTCCAAAAACCAAGGTGAGAAAAAAACCAAACTAACAATCAGGTACTTATACCATGAAAACATTTCGTAAGCCGAATGAGCAGCTATTTTCCCAATAGGTGGCCACTCAGTTACCTTAACTTAACTAAAAATATGCAAACATACATAAGGCGCCAACAGCACAAAAATATTTTAAACACCAAGACATAAAACAAAAAGAACCACCACAGAAGTATCGACTTGGAACGATCAGTAACACAAAGTTACTGGCGGGTTTAAATCGATTTTACACGGCCGTAACCTCACCCTCAGCTTCTGCAGTGGTTTTAAAAGATGGTAAGACTACAATTCTTCAAATTCTATGTGTTTCTTGAAGTTTAACATCTATACTACTGCACAGACCATGCAATAAGCACGAATTCACAAACTGTTAGATAAAACATGCAATATAAAGGGCGTACCTGGTTTTTAAAATGAGGGTAGTCCTTATGGGGCAATGGTTGTCATGGCAACATACATGATACAAATAACGTTTGACCATAAGAAAAGTATGTATCTTGGATTGTGTTACAATATTTAAGCTGTATGAAATAGATATTAGAACATGACAAATATTTCAATTTTAGATGTTTTTTTTTTAATTTTAATAGCATAAAACGTACTTGAATGCCCGAAGACACCTTTTACCAGATCCGCGCTCATTTTAATACTCGGAAGTATCTTTCTTGCAGTTCATCATTTTCGAAGACCACATATACATGTAACGAGATTTAAGCCACTTTTGTTGTTGGAGCGACGTCAAAATCAGCCAGCGATGTTGTTGTTTACCCACTTTGACGTTATATCATTTGCGTGTCTCTATGACGTTTAGCGTTACCAATATGCATGTTAAAATGTAAATGTTTCTTTTGTAGATCGTGCCTATTACATGCATGTTTCACATTAAGTAACAGATTATAATTCCATAACTCTATTCAATATATCTGTATCCAGACAAATGCAATAATATTACAATTATGGTGACGAGGTCATTTATTTATAAGTTTTGATTAATTTTCTTGAAATCTCGGTAAATTGAATCAAATGCAAATCGACGCTGATTGTGTAATTTAATCGCATTTTACATCCTGAAATTCATGCAAAGAACAGGACAGTGACACAGGCTACATGATAAAAAGCAGTAATGCCTCATTTCGGGCAAAACAACGCCACATAATCAATAAAAATCTTTCCAATTAGATGGGCTATGTTTGTTTAGCTTCTCCAATCCTTGTCAACTCTTGGTATAGCATGTATGAAAAAGTTTACTTCTTTAATTTATGAAGAAGCTTTCAAAAACTCTTTTGACACTTTTTATAATTTGGATAGCAAATATATATACTCATCAAAAGAAGTTTTGCACCAGTTAATATTTTTCTCATTTTAAAATAATGTCTAGTATAGATATTTTTCAAATAAACTTTTAAAACTTAATACCATTTTAAAGGGCTGGGCTTCCTGAATAACAAATCAATATTTCTTCTTAAAACGATTAAATAAAAATGTGCAAAAATACATGTTGTTGAAAACACCAAAATTTGGGATGCAGCAAAAAGCCCACTTCTTTATTTCTGGGCTTCCAAACGTCAATTCGTTTCACATCCTCATTCGAGATACTGAAAGCAATAATTTAAAGCAAAAAACTAAAAATTGATTTTTTTGACAAAAACACTATTTTTGACCAAAAATAACGATTTTTGAGATTTTGTTTAAGTTCCAAGATAAAGCTTAGTAACTCATCTCTTCAATAAAATGGGTTGTTTTTCTTTGAAACACAGCATGCAGCAACCATTAATGTTAAACTTAAGGTACTGGTTTTCAACCCATTCAAATTCAGAATTTTTAAAAAGCTGCATATCAAAAAAGTGCTCATGCAACATCTTTGACATGAGATTGCCTATGAACGGAAAGAAAACAGGCGGCAGGTTTTGGTGTCAAAACATCTCATAGTGATCCAAAATTGAAATTAATTTCGATTTTACTCATTTTTCCAATATTTATCATTTTTTCTCAAATATTGCAATTTTGTCAAAAAATGAATTTTACTATAATTTTGAGATTTTTCAAATTGTTTTTAGGCTTAATCATTAGCTTTGGAGCTCTTGTATGTATATTTGGAAAAAAAATGTGTTCTTGATGCTGTGGCATTTTTTGTGGAATTTTTTTCGATTTTCCAATTTTCAGCATTTACAGAAAATGGGAATTTTCAATTTTTCCTAACATCGTTTCCGCAACAATTTCTAGTCTTATCACACACATTATCAAACTCTTTCAGACTATGCAAATTCAAAAAAGCTAGGTTTAAAATTTGTTAATTAAAATGTCACTTAAAAATATGAAAACAATCTAAATGGTGCAAAACTTCTTTTGATAAGTATATAAAGTATATATAATAGTTACTGATATTTCCGTTTGGGCAACTGGATGAGGTGAAAAGCAAAAATGTTGTTTTTGAAAGATGGCGTAAAGTGACAATAGTCTTCAGACCCAACTTACGAAAAAAAGCTAAACAAACATACAATCGCGGACGCAAAAAGAAAGTCGAGACACTCAGGGAAATACCTATTTTTCTTAGTTTTTGTCCAAAAAAACATAAAGTGTAGGTACTCATTAATAGGCGGTACCCACGATCTATGTTTTGAGCAAAAATCTTAAAAATATCAAAACTTTTCTGGTGAAATTTTCGATTTTCACAGTTGAAAAAAATCTTTGTATTTTGCATTGGCAAGTTTTCGTAATTTCTTAGCAACTGTATTTGTAAGTATTTACATGTATAATAATTATACATATCGCGACGCGAGAAAACCGGTCTTCGGGGTTTCCGACCAGGTCCGACACAAACCGGCCTGTACACGCTCAGAAAAGAGCTAGAAGCTTGAAATTTCGGATTTAAGTAGAAGAGGAATTGTACTATCCGAGTAGCGAAAACAAAGGCGCTGATCAGCTTCGCGGTTACCGCGAAGCTGATCTGCGCCTTTGTTTTCGCATAGGCAATAATCCCGTTTTCTCACGATGCGGCTCATTTGTAAGTATTTACATGTATATCAATTCCTACAATTTTTATTCTTAATTTGTATCCCATCAAGTCACCAGCGTTAAAACACTGATCATTTGAACCTCAACGCGACAAAATAAACCTTTGAACATTCTGACGTTGATAGTAGACAACTTCGTAAAAACGGCACAATAATGAAATATATGTTAGGACCCTGTAAAACCGGTTTAAGCCTCCCACCCTCCCAGTAATATTATATTACTGATCGTTCCAATGCGACACTTCTGTTGTGGTTCTAATTGTCTTGTGTTTTGGAGTCGAATTTTTGTGCTGTTTGGGCCTTTTCTTAGTTTTAGTATAGTTCGGGTAACTGAGTGGCCGCCTATCGGGAAATAGCCGCTCACTCGGCTTATGTTATGTTTTCTTGGTATAAGTACCTTGGTGTCAATTTAGTTTTTTCCCACCCCACGGTTTTTGGAGTGGGAATTTCTTTCTGATTGCTCCATTTCCTGATCATTGCAAACTTGTACTTTTTCTTTTTTTCTTTTTTTTTTTTTTTTTTTTTTTTTTTTTTTTTTTTTTTAATAATTATTTATATTACTTTTGATCTTGACTGCCAAATAAATACATGTCTATTTTCAAAATTTTCAGATAGCTGCCCTTGTTGTAGCCCATAGTATATATACTTAAACTGCCTATGTGTACCGTTAAATTGACACAAATATAGCAACCACATGGACTCAAAATAGACAAAATCATTTTGAGCGATAGTCTGTAAGGATGATACGCGTCCATTTAAATAATACAAGGATCGGTCAAAAAAGTTTGTCACTCCTTTTATTTCTTAGTAACTGTCATTGCAGGATATTTCAAAATATTTGTATCTGAAATACCATTTCATAAAAATGTGGCTCTTCTTGAATGAAATGAAATATGTCACTCTAAAAGAGGCGACGCTCTGACACTGGCTTGGTTTAAAGAAAACGATGCAATAATGTTCAGAAAAAATACTTCGAAAAAAAGTTATTAGTGCTATGTATTTTTCGAACATGAGTGAACATATCCTGTAAAAACTTATTCAAGTGAGTTTAATCATGTCTCATTGCATATGGAAATACTGATATGGGCTAGTCGTGGCATGCTTTGAAACTGCAGTTTAAATTCAAAGAAAAAATGATATCTAGACATGAGATTATACGCTTTAAATACATTTAACCATTTGCTGTATCCTTTTAGTGTGCTCGAAAGTGAAACCATAATAATGCCAGCAAATTTAATGACATTCGTGACAGTGGTTTTGAAAAGTTAAAGGGGTACATGTTCCAATGACGTCATATATATAGATTTGTTATACAAAGCGTATCGCACCGGTAACGTTTATTTCTGGTGCATTGCTTTTCTAAATATAGCACAATGTATCGCTTAAAAGAACAGTTGAAGCAATTGTGACTGGTATTTATAATTAATTATACATGCACAACATATGAAAGGTAGATTATAATATTCACAATTTCATGAAAACATGTCAACGGTTTTACCCCATGTGTCTTTCAAGACATATAATTATATTTATTTATTCTTTTTAAGCATGGTTTTGTTATTATTATAAAGGCGGCCAAATGTTGCCCTTTCTAACGATGTATAGATACAACATGAACCGAACTTTTTCAACTACGACAGAACATTCAGACCCAGCCTCTAGGTTTTGACCACTGCTTGAGCAACTTTCAACAAATGAATCGAGTTGAGTACACGCTACTACTGCAGAAATGCATCACACAACTTTGACGCCATTTCTTTTTCAGAACAATGACGTCTGTAGAGTGCATTTAGTAAATATGAGCCGCCGCATGGGAAAACCAACAAAATTCTTGGGCGAAAACAAAGGCGCAGATCAGCTTCGCAGTAACTGCGAAGCTGATCAGCGTCTTTGTTTTCGCTACACGGATAGAACAATTCCTCTACTTTCTAAATTCAAAATTTCCGGTCTCTAGCAATCTTCTGTGTCTGTACAGCGACGGCTCGAATATGTCATATCTCATAAAATTACTTGAATAATTCAGTCAAATAAAGATTATTTGACTCGTGATACATTATACCTTCAAATTAAAATTGCTTTTCTCATACTCAAAAAATCACCCGAATGTACCTTTTCTCGTGTTGTGGTTCCTTTGTGTGTCATGACAGTATGCAAAAAGGCTATTATAGTCCTCAAAACAATGCCAGCTTCTGAAATTGCCACATATTTTGAATCTGCATAATAGGTGCATATCTTTACTTTCAAAAACGTGAAGCCTGAAGTAAAATATCACGCCTACCAAATGTAACAGCAAATGCAATCTTTGTCTAGTCAGCTAATAATGTCAAGCATTGTGCAACATAGGGTATTGTGCCAGCGCTAATTGCGTCTGAAAAAATGCCGACAATTTGACAAAGCGGTATCCACAACGGTGACAAGTAGCTTATTACTCAGTAAGTGAGTGTCTACGAGTGTCCAATATTCCGGGTTCGGAGCATTGATGTTGCAAATTACGATATACGATCTTGCCAATGAGAGCAACGATTTTCAGCTTGATTAGAATATTTGCGGCGAAAGTGTATTTTGCTATTTCAGATTAAGAAACCGGATGTCTAACACTACAAACATTTAGGAAATATCCGTCACCCCTTGCATCATATACATTGCATATAGTTATGGCTTTGTCGTAATTATGGCTTTGTAATTCGTTATTCCTGAGAAACATTTTATCTTCTTTTGTGTTTTAATAAGGATAACGTTTGAGCCGTCTATGGAAACATGGCCCCAATTTGTTTGACGATGTCCAAACTGCTTACGTGTTTTGGGTCAAACACAGTATGCCATTTATTTTATCACAATTCGCTTTGCAAAGCGTAGCGAAACGTTAATAATTGTGTATACTTTCAAACCTTTAAGCATTCTGTATACGCCAATAACACGACCTTCTTGCATCAAGGACGATAGTTGTCATAGTTTATTTAAACAAAACAAGTTTTATATGTTTTACGCAGTGATGTAGATAATTATTTTTCGCAATGCGTACTGTACGCATCAGAATAAATGTACAGTGCGTACCGACAATATCACTGTGTACACGTTTTCTGAAGGTTCATATTCTAACCTCTCATTCAGAATCAAACTTATAGATATGCACACGTATGGATAAGACCATTTATTCAAGTATGAAAATTCAAGTAAACTGGTTGATAATCCTAAAATTACATGTTATTCTGTCATTAAGGCTTGTTAAACCATACTTTTGTATCCCGTATAGATAATAAGAGAGCAAAAGTGAGGAAAAACATAACTGGCATGACTGTAGAACATGGAATACATCAAGTTTTGAATTAAAAAATATGACCAGAAATCGATGCAAAATGCCTATTCAATAAACCAAAGTGACACACTACTAATAAATTCATGAATAAACCTTTGGTTAACAGACACTGAACGGAATACACGTTTATGGTATAACTACTGAAGATACATAATATATTGCATGGTATGTAATATGAAACGATCAGAAGCTGCATTCATATCGTAACTACTTTTCGATTGTTGACAGAGCAGCCTCACAATACTAATTGTCATTTTGTGACAATTTTAAAGGTATTTTTATCTGTGTACGCATTAAATCGTAAACTGTTTGCGTACCGCTGATTTTTACTGCGTACATGGTACGCACAGATCTGATATTTCTATGTGTACAGGGTGAAAAATCGTGCGTACATACGCAGTACGCATCGTTATCTATTTCGCTGTTTACTTATCTTGTTTATGAATGCATTTCGTCTTTTATTATCTGTAATTGAACTACAATGGAGGTTGACGACATTTGATATCGTTAAACTGCCGCAAAATATACACATCTTTTAAATGTAGTGCATGATGCTTATGCCACGTACAGTATTTTTAACAAAGTGAAAACGACGCACGCATTAGCATCAATGGAATATTAATATAGCATTAACGGCTTGATGATGTTAAATATCATTTAAACTAGTTTCGAGGTCTAAATGTGAGTTTGCTTCATTAGCATGAAAACACATACCAAACACATACCAAATATAGCTTCTTTTATATTTTTATGCTTCTTGTTATTACTATACTGATTATATGAACGTACACGTTTATGTTCATCAATTTATACGTTATATAGTGGCTTGTAATAATAATCACGGTGCATATGTAGCCAAATAAAAAAGTACAAGTAGGCAAAGATCAGGAAAAGGCGCAATCAGAAAAAGAATCCTACTCCAAAAACCAAGGTGGGAAAAAACCAAACTAACAATCAGGTACTTATACCATGAAAACATTTCGTAATTGCAATAATTTAACTGATTCGTAAAGAAATCATTTCTTTATATTTTTGATTCAATTTCCTGGTCTTCTGGGTGCATATCGAAGACAATTTAGTAATTGAATAACGAAACATTCCTTCCTTAACTATCATAAGAGTAGCAATACACCGTCATTAGCTTCGCGAAACAAGGCCTTTATGTCTCATTCCAAACCACAAATGCAATCATTAACTTGAGGAGTATTCAAATAACTTGCTCTTTCTCAGAACTATTTTCGTTGTAAGACGACATATGTATTCTCGTGGTGATAAGCCACAAAACACAAGAAATTAAAATTTAGATGGTTGTTATTCGTGATATCATAATTATTTCATATTTGTCAACTTGGAAAGGTTGGCAGTGCATTGGTACCGGTGGTTTTGTGCGTCTCTATTTAGGCCGCCAAAACGGCTATAGTGGCTAACATATTGCCGAAAAGTAAAGTCCGATTATATAACTTGCATAATCGATTAGCTTCCGAGAATTTCTGTCGAAAACGAATTACGAAATGATTTGATGGCTCGGCTCGGCATAGGATTTCATACCTGACCACAATATACGGTATCTAGTACGACTAATATCCGGGTTTCCGTAGTCGTCGATTAACCCGTGGGTCGGATCCTTGATCAATTATAAATGCACTCACGTAATGCAGAAAGAGCAAATGCACTCACTCTTTCGATGTATGTCGGTGACCTACTTTCTCAAACGTCGATCAACACATGTTTGTACCAATGGTGTTGCGTCAAAATATTGACCTCACCATTTTAGGGAAAATCATTTCACACCATTTACACTATTGGGCACTTCTTCTTTTCTTTGCTTCTTCCATATCGTTTTTTAAATAGTGTATCTAAAATTTCAGATTTTTTATTAATATGCATGCCACAATTCAGGGCTTATTATTTGGATTCTTTGGCTATGTCGCCGTAAAAGGATTTTCAAGTAGGACAATGAATATTTCTACCTTCCCGTCGACACGTCCGCAAATGCGCTTATGTCTCGTCAGATAATTAGATGGAATAGTCTGCGATTTTGGGACTTATGCAAGAGCTAATTGGCGTCTGAAGAATTCCTGACAGAGTATACAGATAAACCAACAAAGAATTATCCGCAAAAGTGACAACATGCTTGAAATTTAGTACGTTAAGTGTCTACGAGCGAATTGCGCCATTGTGTTTTGTCATCAATACTGCAGTTGCGCAGATGTCTGCATAAACATTCCTTAGTCCGCCTGGCTAAGACAGGTAAAACAGAAATTATAGATTAAGATATAGACAGCTTAAACAGTATACTTATAGAGAAGCAGAATAATTTTATTATAAGATAAAAGTGAGTTTCTCAACAACAATCCTACGACAAAGACATACTTATTCGCATGGCGCAATAAGGTACAAAGATGGTAACAAACGACACGCGCATAGTGGTAGACGTCTCTGGTATGTTAATCTGAAATAGCGATTTGTCATGCTGAAAGTCATTGCATTCGTTACCATTAACTCTTTAACTCTTCTATATATAATTTGCAGTATTGGTGACAAAACACAAATAACCAGACAAGTCAAGTCAAGTCAAGTATCGTTTATTTGTGTCTCACCAGTGTATACATTAAAACATATCTTACATATAAAACTCACAGTCACATATACATATTTGCTTGCCATTCTGAAAGCATTGCGAGAGACAATTAGAGTTACGTAGACACTCCTCGTGCTAACTACATGTATATGGCAAGTCTCTTGTAACCGTCCAGTATAAGTCTTTGTCAGTTTGACAGTATTCCAAAGGATCTAACAATTATTATTATTTGCTATTACTGCAGCTGGTGTTGTGCCGTGTGGCGGCCCTAAAAAGTCTCCCCGTACATCATCCATAGTGCAGATTATATTTTCCTTTTGATCCTTTGGGATCAGTGAATATATTTGGAGTATTTAAAATATTTTGTACGTTAAGAATCATCTTC
Organism: Rugalucina vietnamica; assembly: GCA_964017185.1. Classification (NCBI taxonomy): domain Eukaryota; kingdom Metazoa; phylum Mollusca; class Bivalvia; order Lucinida; family Lucinidae; genus Rugalucina; species Rugalucina vietnamica. Next base: position 20,247,520 of record OZ024873.1, read on the forward strand.
TTAACAGTACTTTGATTATTTGGCCCCTTTGGGAATATGAGTCTTTGATTTAGAGTATACAGGTGTAAATTCTTGAAATTTCAGCAATAATGTCTGGCCTTCGTTGCCGGTTTTGTAAAGGGTCACTGATGAAGGTTCATTACCCGAAATTGTACAATATGGCCCATCTTCTTGCTTTAAATGTTTTACTGCTTCCAAAGGATCTAACAATTATTATTATCTGTCATTTGATTAGCGCTTGCACAAGACCTAAAGTAACATAGTCACATTAAAATTTTAGAGTTTTGCCTTTGTTTTATTACTTTTTTTTTAGAATTTAAGGTCTTATATTTTATAAAGTTAACATTATTCCATTTTTTGAAGTGTTGGCGCAAACAGATGGAATTGCATAATGTATGAAGAAAATAATGGAAAATTCGAGGAATTGATACAATTAACGTAAAAAAAAAAACTAAGAGACACATATATGAGGCCGGATATAGCCATTACATAAGATAAAACACACGCTCACATAAAGTCTAGCATCTACTTAAACAAAGTAGACAAATAAATACAGATTAAATGATAACATATCTGTCTTGTAACGCTCAATTAATTTCAATTTGTTTTTATGGCAAAAGTCCAAGACATTTCGAACAAGGAACTGCGATATATTTTAATATGCTTATATTCTGAATAAATCGGCTTTTTAGTAACCTCCACTACTTAAGGTTATTTTAACGGAAAGGTTAGCGAACAACATAAAGCTGAGAACTTAAAGTTATTGGTAGAATGCAAGGGTGAATGTGTTTATACAAGACCGCAGACAAGATTTGACCGGTATTCGAATGATGCAGGCCACGAATGGAGGAGCGTTAACAGCTATGAAGGTGACGTGTGTTTGCTCAGAATTGTGATCCAATACATAGATTGTGGGTACTCGGTACACCGCCTTGGCGGGCGAGGCGGTTCTAGCCGAGGCGGTTCTAATGTGTACGCACAATTTATGTTTTGAGCAGAAAAGAGAGAAACAAAAATCATTTTTGTACTGTTTTTTTTCTTCAATAATTTACAACTTAAAAAGTCTGTGTATAATTGCATGGACGTGTTTCCATAATCATGGTATCTACAGATTTATAACGTTCTCTTGAAGGAGATTAGCAATGTCATGTACATATTCAATGACGTGTACATCTTCAGTTTTATTATTTTCAATATTTTGAAATTTCAAAAAAAAAGGTCTGTACAAAAGTACAAAATACAAATGTTTGCATCAAAGAAAGCGGACAAATACATCTTAGTGCTCACTGTAACTGTAAAAAGTGCTCAGTCTCTTGGCGTTTTCTTTTTAAGGCACTTAGGTCTCATCTTGTTCGACTGAAGAGAGTGATTCCAAACATAAAAGCATAACGCTTTGATTCTAATTCCCAACACTGTAATAGGACTAATTATTCTAGATTAAAATGTTGTATGTCCATTTCAGAAAAGAAAAGATTGGCTACAATGCATATTATGGACCTCTTTCTAAAGATACGGTATCAATCAGATGTAAAGAAGAAGGCATTAACCTCTCAGTCAGCAATAGTAACTATACTGTAATTGGTCATGCACTTGGAAAACATAAAAGGTTGGATAATTTCCGGCGAACACTCCTGCTACACTAAGCATCATCATCAACAACAACAATAACAAATTTTAACGAAATAGGTGGGTTGATAAAACGGAAAGACTGATGGCAATACACAATTATGGTCAGTAATTATCTTAGCTTAAGAGGAAACGCAATTGTTATTCCTTTATCTTGGCTTCTAGCCACATCAGAAGCTGAGAGTCAAGTTGGGGTCCTGTTAAACCGGTTTAAGCCCCCCAGAAATTTTATATTACTGATCGCTCCAAGGCGATACCTTTGTTGTGGTTCTTATAGTTTTATGTTTTGGCGTTGAATTTTCGTGCTGTTTGCATCTTATGTACGTTTTTATATTTTTAGTTAAGTTTGAGTAACTGAATGTCCGCCTATTGGGAAATAGCTACAGACTCGGTTAACGATATGTTTCTCAGTACAAATAACTTCTTTTCAAATTGTTTTTTTTCCTATCTCGGTTATTGGAGTGGGAATTTCTTTATGATTGCGCCATTTCCTGATCATTGCCTACTTTTACCGTTTTCCGTAGAACGAATCGTCTGATTTATGACCTAACATTGAAGGAGATCATCATTAATTGATGACCGACATAAGAATCTCGGATAGTTGTCCACGATATTTGGAACGTTTCTGTGTGAAAACAAATCTTCATAAATTCGCAATGAATACACTGGGTTCAACTGGTGATTTTATTTTGCTCCACTGAGATTTTCAGTGAATTTGTTTGGATCCAAAAGGACCCCCAGTTGCCTGACAACATATTGTTTTGTTTTCGTGTTACTCCCATCAATCAATTTCTGATTATTCTTGGGATGCGAACATTGTTCACTCCAGTGTATTGGCAGAATGAGCCTACATGCATGAGGATAGAATCTGTGTAGGGATCTTTAACCTACACAGGGAATGGCTGTCCCTGCACAGAGGGGGGGGGGGCACCAGGTAAATTCACGCTCCGAAGGACGACATACTATGTTCATGTCATACCAGCAAATGACATGAAGAGAAACGTGTTCGGACCACCAAATTGTCCTCGCAGCCGGCGGGGACCGAATCCGGGACCTCTAGCACCAGAGCCCAGTGCGCTGATCACTTAGCTACCGCACTTCTATTCTTTGTTTGACCGTGATAATTCATTGACTATAGTTAGAAATTCACCATGAGGACCGAAAACATAAATAAATGTTATGAACAACTGCAGAGTGTGGGGTCGAGGACAATCGCCTGTAAAACCGATGTTATTTATAATAACTGACCATTCAAAGGCGGTACTTCGTTTGTGACTCTTACGGCTTTGTGTTTGATGTTGATTTGTGTGTTGTTTGTGTCCTTTGTTGACTGTTTCGTTATATGTTTAATTACGAACGAGTAACTGCGTGGTCACATGAACGAGTAACTGCGTGGTCACATGTGGGTAAATAGCTGATCACTTAGTCACGATATGCTCTCTTTGCATTATTAGCGGATTGTCAATTTAGTTATTGTTTCTAAAATCGGTTTTTAGATTAAGACTTTGTTTCTGAGTGCGACGTTTCCTGTCACAACTTATCTTTGCCTTTTTATGTGGTAAGTTTATGTAAACCGTGCAAAAGCGTACATCTGAATATTGGGTTATTCACCATGGACGACGTCTCTTCTGTCAGTACAACTCAAGAGGTATATAACATATAACTAGAATCAAATTTGTTTTTGCTATTTCAATAAAGACAGTAAAAGTTGAATGTTAAGCCATAAATCGTAGTTAATAGCTGTATGTTAAGAAATAAAAATAAAACTGAGATCCTTTAAGAGCAGTGAACATACAAATGAGAAAAGGGATGGGCCATACCATGGTTTCGGCTACTTAAGCCTCGTCAGTGACCCTACAGGTTTGGCAAAATGAAGCCAAAGAGAATTACTGTAATTTTGCATCTTTCAACAAGATAGTCGATAAGACTTTTATAATCAAAATGGGGCCAAATATATTAAACGATGGTTAGAAAATGAATCTTAACCAATAATAATTTTCTGAAATCATGAAACGAAACAAACACAAAGGATTTGACGATTAGGATAATGGTATAAAAGCTGCCAGTATTGTACATGTCATACCTACATTAAATATTCAGAATTACTTAAAGTGCCGATCCGACTGCGCGTAAGATCGCTTAAGATCGCTATACGATTCCCTATATAATAATTTGGGGGTCATTTCTTTGACCCCGATATGCAAAAAGCATAAACACGCTGGAAAAAAATTTACATAATTTACATGCACAGTCTTATCACAAAACTAATGATCGTACAATTGCTTACGACTCAGTGAAACTGGCACTTTAGAAAAGAGACTCTATAAGCTATCTTTTGTTTTGTTATTGTATGCATACATTTTTCATATAAATAATTGAGCCGCCTCATGGGAAAACCAACAATGTGGTTTTTAATAGGTCTGACACAAACCGGGCTGTACTAGCACAGAAGCAGGCTAGAAACTTGAAATTTTGGATAAAAGTAGAAGAGATATTGTATTATCCGTTTAGCGAAAACAAAGGCGCTGTTCAGCTTCGCGGTTACCGCGAAGCTGATCTGCGTCTTTGTTTTCGCATATGCAGATTGTTGGTTTTCTCACGAGGCGGCCCATTATTGATATTGAAAATATATATTAGAAATAGACATAAATAAAGTAACATACGAATAGGTAACTCAAGCCTGATTTTTATTACATTTTGTCATTTACCGATTAAATCTGAACACTCACCAGATGTGTAAAATGCACAGCCAAACATCCGGAAGGAAAATGCACAGCAAAACGTAGAAAGGTACCACAAACTAGTTGATTCGATTTCATTTTAATAGAAGATTTCATATTTTATTTGTTTCTCATTCAGGAAGCAAAACTTTCAAATCTTGTAACATCAAATGATATTTCTCATTATGCGACAGCAACTGCCAAAGTCCTAGACAAAAATATTGGAATCATGTTAAGGTTTTCTTGATAATATACATCTTAAACCGGAATTTTAAGTTCACAACTATATTAAATACAATATCCAAATCAATCGTTACTACTTTATATGTGCAAGCTTGTTATTATAAATGATTTTATTCCAGACCAGTCGTAATACCTTGATTGTAAGCCTTTTCGATAGCCACCACGTCCGTTTAACGAGTTCGACAAGTTGTTCATGCGTACGTTCATAAGTCCATTCCGAACAATTCACCAATTGTTTAGATTAGTCAGTCAATGAAAACAATTAGAAAGAACTGAGCCTTACATGGACTGAAGGTTTGCTTCTGTGATGCTTGCTACCTTATAATAATCGAATTGAATGAAAGAAAAAGCAGAACTAAACAATAACGTCGTTTCTGAACTACAGAAACAAATATCTGTTAACATCATTTCACGAGTGTTCTTTTAACATCATTTCATCACGAGTGTTCTTTTAACATAATTTCATGAAATGTACTTTTGTTATAAGCATTACTGTCAACGGGATTGTTTTCAGTGACACGGATTTGATAACCATTTCATCATACATTTTAGAGTAAGCCAGTTAGCTATAGTTGTTGACTCAGATGAGCTTTGTGGCCAAAGAGCCTCTGGTTCGTTCTTCATTTATATAGAATAAGATCACCAGCGTTAAAAAGACATCAGTTGCATATTTTCTATGGTCATCTGTGGGTCATGAAAGTATGCAAAAAAACCTATTAATGAATGCCTTCTTTAAGTCGTCAAGACAATGCCGGTTTCTGCACTTGCCATATATTTTGAAAGTAATAGGTATATATCTTTACTTTCAAAAGCGTTAAGCCTGAGGTAAAATACCATGCCGAAAAATATGTTATGACAAATGCGACTATTATGTCTAGACAGCTTATAATGAAGCATTGTGCAACTTAGGGTAACGTGCAAGCGCTAATTACGTCTGAAAAATCACAAGCCAGAAAATGCCGACAATTTGATAAAGCGTTATCCCCAACGTTGACAAGTAGCTTGTTATTCAGAACCTGAGTGTCTACGAGTGTCCAATGCTCTGTGTTCGTGCCATCGATATTGCAAATTACGGTATATTATAGCAAGAGCTCATAAGCTACTTTACTATAAATATAGAAGAGGCAAATATATTCCGGAAACTTTTTTAAAGTGAGCAACGATTTTCAGCTTGATCAGAATATTAGCAAAACTGAATTTGCTAGTTCAAATTATGATATTGGAGATGTCTAACACTTACAAGTCTTTAGGAAATAATCGCCATACCTTGCACCATATAACAAGTTGGCTTCTTGAAGAAGCCAAGTTTTGGGCTAGTCTGGTGTATGTCGAGTAATTGACACTAGTTTTATGTTGAGGAAATTTGGCCTGATTTGGTGGTTGTCTGTCGTTGCCAAAGGGGCTATATATACATTTACATGATAATCAAACATCTTTGAAACAACATGGTCCATGAAAGTTATTCCGTATGGTTTTCCTTGCAAAGGAAAAATTAACTTCGTTTTAATGACCGATATCAATTGGCTAAATGGCTTCCAAAAATTTTTACATACAGCAAAATCTGTCAAAAATCTTCAAAAGAAATGGAAGTCTTCTGATTTTGAAACTCGCCATGAAAGCAATTGAGAATGAAACTCTAGAAAGTTTGTAAGAATGATGATACTGAAAGGATCACATAGGTCGGCTATGCATAGAATATGAAATACTGTTATACTTTAATGAAGAAAACATGTTGATAATAGGCAAATGGACAATATTTAATGTGAAAAAGTTTAACACCACGGGCGTCTCTGTTATCGTCATGGTCGCGTACACCTTTTTTGTTTTTTATTTTTACTTTTTTTGTTTATTCTGGAGAACAAGGTTTTTACAGGTGTTTGCTATTAATAGCCATGACAGTTATCTTGGTTAAATACATGTATATGATTTTGTTTACCATATCCATGTGAAGTGTTGCTTTGATTTTGCAAACGGTTTCAGAGATGTTTAAATATTATGATTAAATACATGTATATAGCCACGGGGCGGGGACAGGCAACCCCCTGGGACAAATTGTTTTTCACAAACATAAATGTTTTGTCCATTTGCTCATTCCTAGCAAGCATTTTCGCTGTTAATTGACATTTTCCTATTTTTCTTCATTGAGATACATAGGCCACTTCAGTTGATTTTGTCGTAAATATGTCAAGGTCATCCCACGGTTATGATTTACAAAAACTATGTAAAGCTCATTTCTCTGATGGTTCATGCTAAGTTTCAAAATTATATGCCTCTCGGTTCTGGAGAAGAATATTTTTAAATGTTCTTGCTAATTAGAGGCAAGAGCTATGGCGGCCAACATGCTCATGTGAGCTGGAAAATTTATTTGCAATTATGTTCCCATCTTGTAATACATGTATTTAGCCCCAGGCCAGCGACAACCCCAGAGGCCATTTTTTTCTCAGTAATATAAATCTTCTGTTTATTTGCTCTTTCTTTCAAGTATTCTGACATTGAATGAAATTTTCCTTTTTTCTCCATTTAAATTGCATAGACGACACAATTTGACCTTGTCATAAAGTAGGTAAAGGTCACCTCAAGGTCATCATTTATACAACTTTTGTAAAGCTTCAGTTATAAATGTTTCGTGCCAAGTTTCAAGGTCATACGCCTTCTGGTTCTTCAAAAGATTTTTGAAGGTTTTTTGTTATTTTCAGCTACGGCGGCCATCTTAGTCACGTGACCTAGATAATTTATACAACTTCTGATTCCGCCCTCCCTACGTGTGCTCCACATGAAGTTCACTTTGGTTTCAGAGAAAATCTTAGAAATTATGGATGACTGACGAACAACTGACAACACCGGACTGACGCCTGATTATTATGGTCTTACAATAAGTTGTTCCAATTTTTCAGAAAATGATGGCCGGACATATAACCACTGGAATTCTATCAGATTAATTTTGGGCCTTTAGCTCGGGTGAGCTAAAATGGGGGATGAAAATTATCCCAATGAGGTACAGCTTGCAAATGTCTTAGATTAATCCTGAACTTTGGGGCCGGAGCTTCTTGTCTGTTGCTTGGCCCACCGGGGTTTTTCTTTTGCTTCGGTTTTCAGTAAGTTATTCGGCGCCCAGGGATATCCATCGTCGGGCAGCTTACATTGGCTGTTTGAACCTTATTTGCGTTTTAAATTTTAGTTAAGTTAGGGTAACTGAGTGGCCGCCTAGTGAAAAATAGCCACTCACTCGACTTACGATATGTTTTTCAAGTATATGAACCGGAGTGTCAGTTAGTTTTTTCTCACAACGACTTTTGGGGGAGGAATCACTTTCTGATTGCCCTTTTTTCCTGATCATTGTTGACTTGCCTTTTTATCACTCCTGGGTGAGCTATAAATATTGTTAACGCAAAAACAGTGGCAGTACCTAGTTAACTTCTTGAGAAGACAAGGCTTCAGCTCAAATTATGCGGTAACCCATGAATTTCCAGAATGGCAGACCTTTGTACATTTTTATGGCATTCCATACAGAAATTTCTATACATTTCTTGTACATTTGGTTGACTTGGGGTTGTGCTTCCCTTTCAACAGTTATGGTCATTAAGTAAAGTTTCATCCAAGAGATTGGGAATGCTCGGGATCTTTCTTGTTTACTGGTTTTGCCAAAGCCCTTATTTGCTGGCATGTCACAGCTCAGAACAATATTTGAAGTAGTTGGCATTAAGTTGCATCTCATTGAGATACTTACTACCTTTTTGAACAGAGAAGCCAGATTATGTTGAAGCCATTTTCAAGATTTGTTTTCATTGTTGGTTTCATGTTTATCATTCATTATCAGTCATTATATCATTCACTTTGGCCATGGCCTTGTATTTGATGATATGGTAGAGATAAAAGCACAAGTTCAATTACATTAAAATTCATTGAAGTGTGCCGTAAGTTTTTTATTTTGCCACAAAATATTAACGTATGTACCTTTTTCAGCTGTCAAATATCTGCCATTTGATGAGGTAGCCTGTGTGTCCTAATACGGGAGCCTATGCGTTTTAGATATTGCCTATGCGTTTACATTGGCCAGTGTGAGGGAGGTATCTAGGACATTTGATGCAATTAGATTGATGCATGTAATAGCTATGTGTAAACAAAAGCAAGTCGCCCTGTCACGTTGACCGAAAGATAGGGTTTTATATATAACAATATACATGTATATAACTTAAACATGAACCAATCAAATCCTTCTTCTTCTTCCGGATGATGGTCAGGATTCTTGACAGAATGTACTGTTGACCTTCGACACAACAGTGCGGTAAATTCGAAGCAATTCGTACGCCACCAATGTTGTGTATTGAATAGAAGTTTGCAGTTCATTTTCACGCCATATCCCACCCCTATCATGGTTATTATGGTAAAAAAAAGTGGTTTTTGGTGCACTTCCACGCCACCTCCTGAGTTTTATAATGATTGAAACTAAAGTTTCCTTTTGTTAAAAGGAAACAGCGATGGATGCGTACTGCGTATGTACGCGCAATGTTTCGCTCTGTATGCATGAATAATTCAAACCTGTGCGTACCATGTACGCAGTAAAAATCAGCGGTACGTAAACGGATTTCGGTTTTATGCGTACTCAGATAAAAGACCTTTAAAATGGACTCAAAACGACATTTGTCTGGTTGCCCTAACAACAATCGAAAAGTAGTTTGATCGTTCCATATTACATATCATGCAATTTATTGTGTATCTTCAGTAGTTCTACCATATACGTGCTCTTCGTCCAGTGCATCGGCCGTACAAATTGTTTACCGAGGTTTATTTAATGGCAGTGTGTCATTTTGGTTTATGGAATAGACATTTTTGCATCGGTTTCTAGTCATTGTTTTCAATAATCCATGTTCTACAGCCATCCCAGTTTCACTTTCCTCATTTTAATTCTTTGTTGTATATGCAAGGGACAAATAATGGTTTGACATGCCTAAATGATAAAATAACATGTAATTATAGGAATATCAACCATTTTATTTGAAATTACATACTTGAATTAATGGTCTTGTCCACACGTGTACACATATCTATGTTTGATTCTGGATGGGAGGTTAGAATAAGAATCCTCAGAAAATGTGTATACAGATGTACGGTACGCACTGTACATTCATTTTGATGTGCACAGTACGCATTGTGAAAAATAATTATCTATATCACTGGGAAAGTCTTGCCATGTTGTTGTTTGTGAACATGGCATTTACATATTGTGTTTGTAATTAATGAATTCCATTTTAATATAGAAATACTCGATCAAAAAGTTCCTAAATTTGCACTTTATAACGCTACCATGGCAACTGTTTTATTAATTATACACGAGTATCCCTATTGTGATTCACTATAAAGATTTAAAAAGCAATTATGAGAATCCCATAGGAAAACGGACGAAACAATGTCTTGTGCTTTGTCGAGCACAAATTTGAGGTGTACCTATTAGGAAATCAAATAGAAAGAAGAGAATGAAGCATATTGTACTACACCAAGGAGACACCGATTGCGAGGTGCCCCTTGCCGGAAGTCAATTAGAAAGAAGAGAATGTAACCTACTTGTAAGAGTCAATTGGACTGGCTAAGAAGTATGGCTATAAGCCAAAACGGTCGAAACTATGTACTGTGCTCTGTCGAGCACGAGACAAAAAGGTGGTTTGCGGTGGTTTGTAGTGGTTTGCGGTGGTTTGGGGTGGTTTGGGGTGGTTTGCGGCAATTCGATGAATTCCGGAGAAGAATATTCTTAAAACGTTTTGCTAATTAGAGCTACGACGGCAACCATAGCCATGTGAATTGGAAAAAAGGCCTCTACACCCCAGTAAAAGTTAAGATTTTGTAGCCGTTTAAGGCAGGATTTTTACACCAAAACAAACAGCGTTGCGCATTTTAGACACACCTCGTGGCACGAAAACTACGCAAATAGATCCATTTCAAACTGAGCACTATACTGTTTTGGACTAATAATGATGGATTTGCCGTACTTATGGCTTTGCCGTACGGTCTTATGGCTTTGCCGTACGTTTGTATTTCGTAACTCCTGAGAAACACGTTTGTATCATTCTGCGTCTCAATAAGGATAACGTTTGAGCCGTCTATGGAAGCATTTTGCTTATAAGATTTGATGACGTCCAAACTTCTTACATTTGTTAGGTAAAACACGGTGTGGTATTCTTATTTATTTTACAACAAATCGCTTTGCAAGGCTTGGCGAAAAGTCAACAACTGTGTTTACATGTATTTTCAAAAAAACACGTAAGCATTCTTTACGAAAACGACAAAATACGCCAATACTTCAAGACCTTTTTGTATCAAGGACGATAGCTTATTTAAATCATAACAAAATTTTATATGGTTTACGTATCTTGTTTCTGAATCTAACTAAATTAATTTGCATTTTGTTTTTTATTTCTTGTTGAATCAGGATGACGTAATTTGATGGAGTTTAACTGCAAGAAAATAGACACATTTCTTTTACAATTGAGTGCGTGCTACTCTTGCTAAGTTATTTTAACAAAGCCAAAACGACGCCGCACTTATTAGAATAAAATAAAATGTAATATGACATTAAATGCTTGGCAGAGTGAAATATATTATTTGTACTAATTTCTGGGTCTAAATGTGAGTTTGCTTAACATTAAATCAATACACAAAACATTTTTATGCTACTTGCAAATACCATACTGATCATATGAATGTACATGTTAAAGTTGATCATTAGCTCGCCTGCACGAAGTGCATAGAGCTATTGTAGTCACCTCGGTCGTCTCCGTTTACGTGTACGTGTACGTGTACGTTTACGTCCGCGTCCGCGTCACACTTTCGGTTAAAGTTTTTAAAATTGTTATATCTTGATAGTCACTGACCAGAAATCATTCATATTTGGAACATTGCTACATATGAGGGTCCTCTGTGATTTAGTGTGAAGGGACCCGTGGGGTCATGCCTGGGGGCGGGGCTAGAGGTCAATATCTAGGACACCTTTGTACAATGCTCAGATGCTGTGTTAGTTTCTCATCAACTGTAAAGCCTAGAACTGTCAAACCTTACATAAGGCTTCTCCTCGATGTCCCAACTTTTCACCCACATTGATCTAGTTACCATGACCTATATTTCATGCTCTAGTGACTTTTTCATTAATTTTTTTAGAAGTCTATATCTCTTGAACGTGTTGATGGATCAAGTCGATACTTTGCATGTTGGTAGATATTGGTCTGAAGTTTTATGCGGTACCATCATGACACACCCTGAGTGACCTTGAGGTCAAGGTCACAGACTTAGAATTTTTTGCTAAAGTTTTCGGTTAAAGTTTTTAGAAGTCTCTTGAACATGTAGATGGATCAAGTTGATACTTTGCGTGTTGGTAGATATTGGTCTGAAGCTTTATGCTGTACCATTATGACCCATCCTGGGTCAACTTGAGGTCAAGGTCATGGCCTTAGAAATTTTTGGTTAAAGTTTTGGGTTAAAGATCTATCTCTATGTTGATGGATCAAGTTGAAACTTTGCATGTTTGTGGATATTGGTCTGAAATGTATGCTGTACCATCACAACCCACCTGAGCGACCTTGAGGTCAAGGTCATGGGTCATAGATTTTGATAAGTTTAGTGACAAAGCACAAGTCAGGCGAGCTACGCTGTCCTGCGACAGCTCTTATTTTTATATGTCAGATAGCGGCTTGTAATAATTTTATTGCATTTGTAGCCAGATAAATGCAATAAATTACATTAATGGTGACGAAAGCATTTCTTCACATTCTTTGATTGCATTTCCTTGTCATCTCGGTGCATTTCGAAGACGATTTTGTAATCGAATAACAAAATATTCCTTCCTTAACTAATATGAGCGTGGCAGTACAGAAACAAATGCTTCACGAAACAAGGCATTTATGTCTCATTCCGAACCATACATGCAATCATTCAGCTTAGGCTTTTCAAAAAACATAAGGAAAACATGCCCGTGCAATTAATACCCCCTTAAACCCCACTTTTATATAGTAAATCCGGCGTATACTGGGGTATAAAATTTTTTCTTATTTTTGATCCAAAACATACATTGCGAATACTCGTTAGGTTCTAACGTGTACCCACAATGTATGTTTTGAGCGGAAATATTAAAAAAATATTTTTTTTTCTTACGAAATTTTTAATTTTTTATTCTGAAAAAAAAAAAAAAAAATCTGTGTATTGCATGAGCAAATTTTCGTGATTGCTTGCTTTTTCTCAGAATTAATTTCATTTTATGTAAGTATTCTTGTGGCGATTAATCTTTAGATGGGTCCTATTCGTGATCTCATACTTATTTCAGATATGTCAACTTCGAAAGGTTGGCAGTACTTGGTGCTGTGAGTTTAATTTTTTTTTTTTTTTTTTTTTTTTTTTCATCCAGGCCAAAACGGCTTACGCAGGCAAAACTGATTTGCAGTTTTATTGCTGAAAAGTAAAGTCGGATTTCAAAATTTGCATAACCAGTTATTTTCCGAGAACTTCTGTCATAAACAAATTACGACAAAAAAGACTGAATAAAAGCTCGGCTCGGTTCGGCCCGGCCTATGCTCCATACCTGACCACAATATACGTAGTGGTCGAATTATTCAGAAATCGGAATTATGGCAATTATTATAAATGCACCTACGTAATACCGAAAGTACACGTCTTCTATTAAAGAGCTTTTTGGTGAATGTCGAGAACCTGCTTTCGCAAACATTGATCAACACATGTTTCCGCCAATGGTGCTGTGTCGAAATATTGACCTTGCCATTCTAGGGAAATTCAGTTTCACCGTATTTATACTATCGGTCACTTCTTCTTTGTATTTGCAAATTACGATATATTATCCTTTTCACTCTAGTGTATATACAAATTAGCCGCCCCATGGGAAAACCAACAATCTGCATAGGCGAAAACAAAGACGCAGATCAGCTTAGCAGTAACTGCGAAGCTGATCAGCGCCTTTGTTTTCACTGCTCGGATAGTACACTTTCTATTCTTCTGAAATCCGAAATTTCAAGTGTCTAGCCATCTTCTATGACTGCATAGACCGGTTTGTGCGGGACCTGATCGGAAACAACATTGTTGGTTTTCCCACGAGGCGGCTCAAATCTCGAGTTTGTTCTTATTAATATGTATGTCACAATTCAGGACTTATTATTCACAAATATGTGCTTTGACCGCTCTTTCGCCTTACTAGGACAAGGGATATTTTTCTCCTGTCCAGTCGACACCGCAAATGCGATTACGTCTCGTCAGCTAATTAGACGGAATATTCTGCGGTTTCGGGACTTATACAATAGCTAATTGACGTCTGAAGAATCACTTGACAGAGTATACAGAGAAACTGACAAAGAATTATCCGCAACAGTGACAACATGCTTCTAATTTAGTACGTGAAGTGTCTACGCGTGTCTGGCATCTTTGTGCTTTGTCATCAATACTGCAGTTGTGCAGAAGTCTACAAACAGTCCTTAGTCCACCTAGCTAAGATACGACCCAGCATGCGCAGATAAAACAAAAATTAGAGATTAAGACATAGACGGGTCTAACAAACGGTATTCTTATTAAGCACCCTGTATACCGTTGATCAACTGAATTTGTTACGACACAGATTGATGCAACATTTCACGAGGGTAGGGGGAAATGGAGAACGGTAAGTTGACGATTATGTCAATTTTACAGGCATTAATGTTAGGATGTCTGGGTCGTGACTTTGTGGGAAAACAAAGTAGGGATGCCTTCAGTTTTAGCCATAAGTGGTCTGTTACAAGACCGTACCTTGTGTCAGAAATTATATATTTTATTGAAGGAATATGCTACCTGAAACACGAAAATTGATTACGTTTGCTAATTATTCGAATCCTTCATCATCGTTTGTAAATATCAACGTTTCGGTATAAACCGGAATCATTCCTTGTTTCATACCTACAAAAGACAATACTGAACTAAAGCAAACTTTTCCACAATATGGTGTTGACACACCTAGGTGTGTTTTTAAAAATGATGCTACCTACGGCGGATGGTTTGGCCAAAATTGATATTTCTTACGGCGGACACCTTCGCAGAATGACCGTTAAAGCTTGAGGGAGCGGAGCTAAGTGATGTTTGCATATTTTGGCATGTGTTTCTTGTATACGTCTTCCACAAGCTCCCAAAACTTTTTGTTTCGTTTGTCAATGACTTCAAACGTACCAATCAACAATTTTTCAGTAATGTCGGACAGAGCCAATGCTTCCTTTTTTTTGATCGGTACTGTGGGGAACTAAGTGTTTTTTCTCAAGCAAACTACACGATGAAGGTAGGTATCAAACCCAGGACCTCTCGCGTACCCTATTCTACCACTACGCCATCGCGCTCCCCACTTTCCAAAAAATGGTTGTCTGTTAGCCCTTATAACCCAGCATGACTGTTTTCGTCAGAAATGTTGATGTTATAAGCTTGAAACGGTTTACACACATATAAACGCTCGACAAACCTGACGTATGTGCTGTGTGCAACGATACATGTGTGTCACTGTTGGCAACTGGGTTTTAATGAGTTAGTTGTATCGTGTTTAATTCTAATAGTAAGTTTAAACGGCTAAATCTTGCTGAAAAGGCACTTGTTCTAAATTTCGTACCAGACCCTCGGGTGCGGGGAAAGGGGGTGTCAGAGAGATCCCATGAAAAGATCCAAAATAGTTTTCACTCTGTACCCATTAAAATTTCTCGTTACGCATTTTTCTTTATAGCACAGTTAAATGTGCGTCTGAAATATGTTTATTTTTTGTTCTTGCTCATAGTGAACCAGCGCACGATGTGAAGACTACAGAAGGTCCCTCCAAGTGGACCCCCTGCTCCCTGAAAGTAATGGATGGTCTCCCCCGGCCATTGCTTACCCCATCTCCCTAACAGTATTTTGCACATGCCCAACACTCCCCAACCTAATAAATAATCACCTTGGTTCACAAATGCACTCTCTTGCTCATGAACTAGCCATTGTCCCCGCAGCGTTTCTCCAAAACCTGGTAGGGACTCAACCATGTTTTTTTGCAATATTGCTATATCATACGATCATCTTTTCTGAAACGTGAGGGAGTAACAAACTGTAGTGCGCAGGATCAATAGCATCAGTCATATTTCAGAAAAGATTTCCAGATCAACAGCAAGGTGAAACAACATTCACATTGTTCAATAGGTCAACCACAACAACGGGCAAGAATATCAGAAGCTTTGTTTGATGCATTATGGAGAAAAGGCACAGGGTTATACACGTTTCGCCATATTTGCATACACGTGCAGATTAACTAAAATTCAAATATGTTATGTTTATCAAATTGATACTTAAGCTGTCATGCCACATCACAAAATGTCAAAAATTAAACATCATTTTAATTCTGCGAAAGTGTCCGCCGTTGGAAAAATCATTTTTGGACTAAAGATCCGCCGTTACTGTAGTTGTTTGATGGTATGAAACAAGGAATGATTCCGGTATACATTTAATCTTTGGTAATGACAAAACGATGACGAAGAATATGAGCAAATAGCAAACATAATCCATTTTTGGTGTTTCTGATGGCATATGCCTTCAATAGAATTTATAATTTTTGTCACAATGTAAGGTTTTATAACAAACTACTTATGGCAAAAACTGAAGGCATCCTTACTTTGTTTTCCCAGGAAGTCACGACCTAAACATCCAAACATTAATGCCTGTAAAATTGAAACAGTCGTCAACTTAACGTTCTCCATTAACCCCTAACCTCGTGAAATGTCGCATCAGTCTGTGCCGTAACAAATTTGGTTGCATCAACGGTATACAGGGTATTAAGATGCAGGATGAGCTTGACAATAATTAATATGTGTTTCTCAATGAAAGTTCTACGACAAAGCCATAATTATTCAAATGATACAATATGGTACTACTACATAAATGTGTGTCCCAGATACGCATGACAACGTTGGCCCAATGTAGGATTTTGGTAATGTGCTACGTTGGCCCAACTTCATTTTGCTCATCGGGCCTCCTTTGGGCCAACGTGTTGGGTCAACGTTGGGCCAACGTAGACAAAAAAGTACTGAATACGTTAATTCAACGTTGGGCCAACGTTACATTTAAGTTGGCTTAATGTTAGTTAGCCTATCGAAAGCCAACCTTAGTGCCTGTGCCTCAGTGCACTAAACGTTGACAAAACATATGTAAGCAGTAAACTGAAATGGACAAAGAAAACTGAACATGTTTTGTATCTTTATTAGAAAAAAAAGATATGCAAGTTGATCTGTTCCTTTGCGTACGTGTCCGACGTTGTCCTTTGTAGCCGTCGTCATTGTTAAGGCTGCTCTGTTCCTTTTCTGATTGTGCGGTGACGGCATGGCTGTACAGGCCGATCTATTTGTTTTACAAACTGCATGAGTGTTTCAAGCCTCGTCTGTTTCCTTGTAAGTCTGAGTGGGTGAGCTTACACAAACGCGCGGACTTGTCTGTTCATTCGCTGGTCTAGTGAAATTGCAGGACTCATAGACTGTGCAGGCTGATTCTTCCTTGATACATTTCGTAGATGTGCAGAAGGATCCATTCATTTGTTTGACTGTTCGTTTTTTGCAGACCGATCTGTTCGTATGTTAGACGCTTCCATTTCCTTGTTAGAATGTGTACATGCTGATCTGATTCTAGGTGCGCAAACTAATCCTTTCTGTTTTAGTAGCAGCATCTTCATCACAGCACAATTAATGCAAATCTTGAAATAAAACAATTATATAATAAAATGCACAGTTTATTGTTAAATCGCATATTTATGTAATTTTCAAATAATAATAACAAAACATGGTTTTTGAACAACGAACATTACCAGAAAAAAAAAACTTAGAAAAAAATGGAGAGAGGAAAAAGATGAAAAAAAAAAATAAATAGATTTTATTTTTATTTTTCTTATTTTTGCTCAAATCATAGATTGTGGATACACGTTAAACTGCCTCGCTGAGGCGGCGAGGCGGTTCTAACGAGAACCCACAATGTGTGCTTTGGAGCAAAAATAAGAAAAAATAGGTATACCCCCTGCAAACCGCACTTATTCTATATAAAATTGGGGTTCAAGGGGGTATACTGTTCATGGACATGTTTTCCTGATGATTAAGAGGACCGTCTAAAGTAAAAAAATGATGACATACTAGTGCTCGGAATGAGACTTGGGATTTCATAAACATGTATATAGACATAAAATGACAAGGACATACGACCAAACTTTATACATCTAAAACTATATAAATTACCTCGTCAGCATAAATGGTATATAATGTATACACACTTTTCTTTATAACATGTTAGATGATCGACCTACTGAAAAAGCAATATGAAAATTTGTAATATCAGTATAACACATGTATATTGCAACCAAAAATAAAAAGCATAAAACATAGAAATTCTTATCTTCTGATACTGAGTCGATCAATTTCTGATCATCTTCTTGTCAACAATGCCAATACAGCCGTTTACATCCACAAAATGTTTAATTAATATATCTTCCCGCGCAAAGATTTAATCTCATATCAATTTTACGTTGATGCTAATAAGTTAGTCATCCTCACGTGTACATTTGGACGTCTCTATAGCAACATTGCTTTTATTGTGACACATATGTCTAATTTGGTATATCAAATAACTTTAATCTGATTAAATAAACGATAGAAACGAAGAAATGCAAATTATTTCAGTTAAATCTGATGCGTTTATCTATAAGACCTTTTTATTTTAAACAGCCACCGGAAATGTTTTGCCAAACCGGTTTTTGGCAAACTCGCCTTGTAATTCTAGAAGAGTTAGAGGCTTTTAATCACTTTATTTATATAACATAGGGATAATTAAGTATATCCTATACCATTTGGACCCTTAATCTATTAACACCTAGAAAATATTTAGCGACAAAAGTCAAAATCCCCGCGGGGATTTTGAAAACCCCACGGGAAATCCTAATCCCCGCGGGAAAAATTGAAATTACCCGCGGGGATTTTTCCCCGTAGGTAAAAAATCCCCATGGGAAAACCAATAAAATTTAAAATGTTTATTTTAACACACAATTAGCAATCTTGCATGTCAAACTGTGAATCTAAGTTGTTATAGCCGTTAAATTCAAATATTGAATTTTTTCCATGGGGAATTTTCGCCGCGGGTTTTTTTTTCAAATGAAAATCCCCGCGGGGTTTTAGTGAAAATCCCAAAACCAATATTTAGCCACAGTTGATCTTGAAAGGTATCATTTTGACATTCAGCATTACTAAAAACATTGTTTTGTGCAGTTTCTAGCGATTTCTATTTTTCCCATGGGCTAAAAAATCCGCGGGGTTTTTTTGCCCGCGGGGTAAAAAGCCCGTGGGGAAAGGTCAATCATGATATATTGGATAAATAGCTACATAATAAGCAAAATTTGCTTCTAAACTTATTAAAAGTTAACTCCATGTCACTATCAAATGAGTATAAAGAAATAACATATTCCCCATGGGGACTTTTGCCTACGGGATTTTTTCCCCGCGGGATTTTTTGCTGCGGGTCTTTTTAATGTGTATACAAAATCTGTTTCATAAGATGTGAATGTGCAAATTTTGGTGATGACATGGAGAACATCAGCAGTTATTCACAAGATATAGACAATATATATTTTGTATTTTACTTCCCACACAACAGCTAAGGTCATATGGAGATAGGACCTCAATTTTTAGTCTCATCTGGATAAGCCTGGGTTTCCAATGACACGTTAAACGCAGTTTCTGTCTGATAGTCAGAGAGTGAGGGATGCACAACACAAAATAAGAGCTATCACAGGACACCGCGCTCGACTGCTAGATTTTAACCTCCAGCCCCACCCCCTGGCCTGATCCCAGGAGACTGATACCTTGGAATGAAAGGGTATCTATGTTCCAAGTAGGAATGCTTTCTGATGAGTGGTTGAATGTCAAGATATGGAAAACTTTAACGCAAGTGTGAAGCGCAGGGGAATGCGCTCAGGAACGGGAACGTGGACAACTAGGGTGACTGCAATAGCTCTATGCACTTCGTGCAGTTGAGCTTATGAACTAAACAAATGATATACATCAAATTTCATTCCTAGTATGAAATTCCAAACTAACATTGTGTGTGTATGTCTACAAACTGATTTACCATCAACATCCAACATAGACGTTCAGCAAGGAAACTGACAAAAGTAAGAGGTCAACTGCATTTTAGTTTGTGGAAGATTTATTAATAAAAATCACATTATCAAAATAACAAGGCACTACATCAGAAAACCAACAATATTGATACTGAAAACAAACATGTTGATCATCTCTGCAGTAAATGCCCAGCTGATCAACGCCTTTGTTTTTGAGTTCCTTCATAGATAGTCTAATATATATACCAGAAAGTCCAAGCTTCTAATAATTTTTTGTAGCTATACAGCCTGGTTTGTGTCGGACTGGAACTGAAACCCTGATTGTTGTTTTTCTCACATTAAGGCTCAATAACATTGTATTTAGGAAAAGTGTGTTCAGTTTAAAGTACATAAGATAATGCTACAAACATATATACATCTAAAATTGAGAGGCAAAAGAAAGCAGGTACATTTCATTTGTGAGTCCATATTTTCCTGATTTTCATCTTATTTACATAAATATAAAAACAAAACATATGGAAACCACTAGTCATTAATATTTTTTATGTTATCCTATAGTGGTAATGACCCCCAGGATATAAAATATGAGCCGTTGCACAAGAAATCTAACAATTTGTATATGCAAAAACAAAGGCCCAGATCAGCTTCACAGTAACTGCAAAGCTGATCAGTGCCTTTGTCTTTGCTACAGGGATAGTGTATTTCCTTATTTCCTTATATCCCAAGATACAAGCTTCTAGCCTGCTTCTGTGACTATACATGCCGGTTTGTGTGGGACCTGGTCGGAAACTTTAAATTGTTGGTTTTATCACGCGACGGCTCATATTCCAATACCGCACAATAAGGAGATCTATGCTCAAGATGTAAAAAAATCCCTAAATCTCAAATTTAGGAGGACAAAATTTTCAAGTTACAACTACCGGGCTGATTTAGCATTTATAGGAGAAGAAATATGTACACTTTCGTTTATAAAACAGTTTGCCTGATTTAACAGAAACCAGACAATGCAAATAAATATATTTACAACCCACCCCATCTTTGGCCAAAAAGAACCATTAGACTTTGGACTGATTTGCAGTTGTTTGTCCACGACACTTTTCAAGCAAACAGATATGGGCTTGTTTGTCCTATGAGTACTGAACAATGTCCACTAATTGATTGTTATTGTTTTGTAGTTTTAAGTTTATTTTGAAAGATATGGTAGCTTAGTGCATAAAATTTTTAATTTACAATCTTTCTATGTGTGTTCCTACCTAGACCCAGCATGTCCTTTCGCCTGTTTACAAGTTTTTCACATTCACACATCATATCAAAGTGGCATCCTGGGTCTAGAGGGGGAACAGGGTCAGCAATGCAAAAATGTATAAATTACTGAAATATTCCATGAGCTTAAAATAAAGACTGTTGTTATGGACAATTTTAAAGACATCAGCTGTAGAATTGAAAACATTTGTCGTATTTTTTGTTAAATCAGTGTCATGGTGAGTATATTTAGGTTCTGTAGATGTATTTATAGAGATACAGCACAGGTTCAAAAGTAAATTTGCTTTCAATCTATGTGTATTGCATTAATGCTTAGAAATGTTAAAATTGACACAAATTGTGTAATAGACATTCAAAATATGCAAGTACACATCAATTATAATGAAGAGCTAGGCATTTTTGTCTTTGAAAGTGACATATTTGTCAATTAGGGATAATCCCATACTAAATTTACAAATCTTTCACAGAGCTGGCCTTCAGAGTTCTTGTAGCTCCATCTTCGTCAAACATCACCCTGTACATTGCTCCTGAAATGGCAAAATCTTAATTTATATCTATACAATACAGTTTGGTAAATATCTATCAGTAATAAGACAGTTTGGTTAATCAATTTTCAACAAACTGGAGAATCAATCAGCACAACTGGAGATAAAAACCCCTTTTTGAATTTTTTTTATATAATATAAATTAGTTGAATGCATTCTTGCTTAAAGAGTAATTTAGAAATTAGCATGTGTATTGTCCTGGCATTAGGAAATTGACTGATTTGTACAGAGTAGAACATAATTTTCTTTTATCATTAAACTCCTGTCAATATTTACATCAACACAAGGGAACGAAAATACACAATACAATAAATACTATCATGTTAATGCATGATGCTGACAAACTTTCGTCCATTGCCAGTCATGCCAAACTCAGGCACTGCTTCCTGGGCATAAGAATAGTTAGAGCTTGCTCCATGATACAACTTTCGATATGGAGTTCAACACATAGCTTTGGTGAAAATTGCAGAAGGGCCTAAATAGTTGAACTCACCGTTAACAAGTACTGCAATTACTGTACAGGGGCACCATTTCTCCCATTTTTCTTTTCCCTTGTTTACAAACAAGGCCTGCACCTTGTCCCCTGCCTTGTACTGCTTGCTCTGAAATTAATAACAACCATCATCAGAAAGTGTGTTTGATCTAATTTGTACACATAATACAATACTGACAACCACGTGGTATTGTTTACACACAAACCAATAAATGATCGGTGACACTCTGCAATTGAGGCAGAAGTTGGGATTAGATATTCGACTCCTATAACATGTACTCTACTGAAAAATAGATGGGTGCAGTCCATGCAGAAAATGAACATTAATTGAAAGTAATAAAATAAAAAATCCCAGTTATTTTGTTTTCGCAAACACTTCAATGTTATTGTCTTGGAAGCACTATATGTTTAACGGGCGGATGTTTTTGCTAAAACAGGATAACCTGGATTTCTTATGTTACTTTCATTCAATAAATGTTCTATTTCTGCATTGACTGCACCCATCTATCAGTCAATAGAGTAAATGGTATAGGTGAAAACTCGAATATTTCATCTTAACTTCGGGTAGAATTCACTGTGTGTCACCCAATCCATACTACGTGTTTATCAGCTGTGAATATGAGAGCTCGGACATTATTTGAAATATCACATTTACAAATAGTACTACATGTAGTAGTTCAAAACCATCCGTAAAAATTCCCTTTGTATTATTAAAGCAAATATTACCACCTTCACATTGATATTTCCGGACAAATATATTTCAAGTGCAGCCATAATTATAAACAAGAACTCCGCGCAGGTAGATATCACACCTGGATTGGGCAAAGTCAATTAACCGTGAAATATAGGTCAAGGGCACCGGGTCAGGGTGCATGCTTGCAGGGTATGTCAAGGACAATTATTATGAAATGTTTCACACTTGCAGCTATCACCGAGTAGTTAAAACAAAATTTTGACGTAAAAGTTAACAAAGTCAATGGACCGTGAAATATAGGTCAAGGGCACCGGGTCAAGGTGCGTGCTTGAAGGGTATGTCAAGGACAAATAGTATGCAAGGTTTCACACTTGCAGCAATCACTGAGTAGCGAAAACAAAACTTTGACGTAAATGTTGACGGACGGACGAACGGATGGAAATTTGGACTCTTATATCACACCCTGCTATAAGCAGGTCCGATGAAAATAAAGTAGGTACACAAGGGTGGCTTTATTTATCAAAACTCTCAGCAATGTCAAATTTGTAAATTCCATTTACAGGAAGCAAGAAGCTTCATACACAGTCTACAGAATAGGCTGTGATAATGGCGTTGATAAAACTTCGCAACCAAAAAACAATAATCATAAACATGTATTATAAGACCTGCGATACTTACAGGATTAGGTCTGTTTCTGCTACGACGTGACCGTGGGGCATCTGTTAATTCATCAAGAGGCTTTTCCTATAATTACAAAAAAAAAAAAAAAATAAAAAAAAAAATAAAACATCATGACATGATATTCTACATCAGTAGTGCAGTAACTGCAAATCACTAACCCCTTTACAATCAGCTACCAGAAGTAGCATTCCCTTTGCATTTAATGAGAAAAATAGTTTGATAGAAGAAATATGTGACTTTCAAATGTTGCATCACACGAAATAATAAAATTTGCAAACAATGAGGATAACAATATTTAGTGGGACACGCTGCATGCTATAAAAATGTACGTTTCCACTGCTCTTAGGCGATGAAGGATCTGTCGATTTCTGTCTTTTCCTGTTTGTTTAATTCATTTTACATGGAAAGCCTGGTGAGCAATGTTGAAGAGACTCACAGTCCACAATAATTACTTACTTCAATTACTGTAGGTAATTTAATCTTTAATGATGGTGGCTGTGCTTCTATTAGGAAACAAGCAGTTGGTGAGGCTGCTCTCTCTGGTGATTCCATGAAGCCCTAGATCAGAAATAATAGTTCATTAAACTGTGCCATGTAGATAACTTCATACTTCAGGTGTGTTGATGTTTTGCAAGAGGTACAATAAATTTCGAAGACTAAATAAATAACTATTACTTTGAGAGAATATTTTTTTAAAGAAGATGCAAACTGAGAACAGTTTTTGTAACAATTAAAGGTTTCCCAAATATTGATAGTATTTGTTAATCATAAATAAATACTTGCATATTTAGAATGTATAATTTTATTCTTTATAAACTACAATATTAAACAAATAAAAATACTTCAAAGCAAGCACTCTAAGCCTAATAATAATAACAAACAAGTAGCCCAAGGGCAGCAATTGCTCACCTGAGAGTAAAAAAAAAAATTAGTCACTGGACAAAAGAAAGGAAGTTGTGGCCAAGTTGTTTCAGAGAAGAGGCAATATACATGTAAATTGCCCTGGGGGGGGGGGGGGGCAGATGAGCCCCTGGGGTCCATTTTTTTTTTCAATCATACTTAGTCCTACAGCCAGTTTCCTGCAAGATTTTCCCTTTAAGTCCCATTACAATAGTTTTCCCCCATTCAAATGAAAAGGCGACCTATGATGACCTTGCCGTAAAATCGGTCATGTTCATCAAAGGGTCATAACTATATACACATTGTAGTACTTGCGTAATCGATGCTTCATGCCAAAATCGTTGAACAGATTCCGGGAAGAAGATTTTTTAAGGGTTTTTATCTAGGTCATGTGACCTGAATTAATTATACAGACATTGGTTCCCCTTCTCATAGACGCATTCCATGAAATTTGGCTTTGATTAGCAAAGGGTTTCAGAGATTTTTGAAATGTGGACGGACAGATGCACACATGGATGCTGGCTTGAGAACCATCCCATAAGCTCCCCATTAGCCTTCCGCTCAGGTGAACTATAAAGCCTCTTAATGAAATTTTGTTTGGGACCTTGGTTTAAAGTCTAATTTGATAGGTTGGTGAATTCCCGGATGGACACATGACTTTTTCTTAACAAGGCAAAGTGCAGACTAGTGGGCATGTAGTTCTGCATACTAGGTGAACATTCATGCAGTATATGCACACCATGTTACTTTTGCAAAACATTATTAAATTAGAACCTACCGCATTCAGATCCGAATCCTCAGATTGTTCAACATCACTACTGCTCTTCTGAAAAAAACAAAAAACATGTTGTCACACAAATATCTCTCCTGAGAAATTGCCTAAAATTACATGTATATACATGCATTTGAATTACAGCCAAATTAAAGAAATGAGATACTGCCATTAAAAATGTGAGTAAAAGAGCACTATGCGCATTTTTGGTCTGATCCCAGCAAGGTATCCATCAGGTATCCATCATCAAACAAAAAATGCAGGTTCTCATGGCACAGCCATAAAATAAAAAAAATAAAACTTACATCACACTTCTGTCGTTTCCACTCTGGGTTTTCTATACTGTCATCAACCTCTTCTGATGAATCAGTTGGGGGCTAAATTATAAATGAAAATATATCATCAACTGATTCAGTCTTATAAATTTTAGAAATTGCAGCCCTATAATCTGGCTTCTGTTGCTGGTTTAAAAAGGGCTACTGATGAGGGTTCATTACCCGATATTGCAAAATATGGTCAATACCATCTCCCTTTACTGCTCATTACACATTTCTTCTCTCTTTTTTTATAAAAAGAATGACAAAATGTTGATGCAAAAAAATCATTTGGTCTGCTGCATCTAGTTATGTCACTAACGAATTTGGAAAATGCTCATCCTTATCTAGGTTGTTTGATTTTTTTCAGCAATAAAATACACAAACGTTTAAAAAGTGACAGTTAAGGTCTTGACTACAAGTTAAAACTCCAATTTCATTTTTGTAAAACAAGAAATTTTATATACCTTGTAGCTCACTTTGTAGGATGCCCGCCTTTTTCTCTCGGGTGGAGGTGGGATATCAGACTGAAACAAAAATTCAGTATTACATGAATCAGTACATGGTCAGATCACATTTAACTGTTTAGATGCTAGGGTGTTTACTCAGGACTGGTTTAATTATACCTGAATGGAGAGAGTCATCAATAAGCAGATCTGATTTTTTTCTCTACATCTTAAATTAATACTTTTTTGTCCTTAACTAGAACAATCTGGAACAATTGGCATGTGATATTGCCATGTCCACAACTTTTAAATTAAATGTTTCTTTGTATTGAGTTTTAATCTAAAAGTCAACAATTTTTCAGTCATGTGGTGACAAAGCCACCATTGCTCGGTTTTAACCAGTACTCTGATGAGTTGATGTGTCTTGCTCAGTACAAAATACAGTGCTGCCAGTGGATATCAACATTTAAAATGTGTCATCAAATACCTACCTCATCAAAGGCTTGTGTTTTGCTGTAATGAAACAAATGATATCAAATTAGTCTTTTTAGTTTCAGGCCCTTGGCTAAAAGCAAACATGTTTTTTTCTGACTTTTTCCACACTAAAAACTAAACTGGCCATATCTGAATTAATATAATTAACTAAGGTCAATCGAAGGTCATAATTTATACAAACTTTGATGGGCATGAGTGTGCAATACATGTACTATTTAACCAATTTTAATGGAAATTATTTTTCTTTTGTAACCAATAACCACCCCTCCCCCACCTCCCCCCAACTACGGGGAAGGGTGGGGGATAGCGGGACTAAAGTGCAGAGCAATTACTTTTTTAGTGTCCCTGCAGTGCAGGGGAATTTACAGGTTTTTGACATTAGGATCCTTATTGAAGGGGTTGTGACATTTGGATCTTTACCCTTGGAGGATTTTCTATTGCTAAGGTTGGGGCCAAGAGCAAAGTTTTAACCTCCAGTTTGCCCCTTGGGGGTGGGGCTTAAAGCAGGGTACTGAAAGCTGAAAAGTCATAATCCCCGCCCTTTGCCATAGGTGGGGGAGCAGTGGTTACAAATTAATGGTGCATTAATTCTAAGGTTTATTATCATTTATTTGTGTTTGCATAAAAGGCACCTACCACCACAAGTTCAGCAGTGAAGCTATCTGGCCTTGAACTAGTTCCGGGTTCAGCTTCTGGCCTTGACCTAATTACAGGTACAGTTTCAACCTGAAAAAAATAAATTAATTAACCAAGTCGTCACATGACATTTACTCAAATAATAGCCATCACAGACTCAGTTTCCCAACACTGAATCTGGACATAGACAGTAGAGACCACAAAAATACTAATAACACATCACATCAAGGTTGTAGCTGAACCAAAGTGATTTGTTCTGATTTCAAAATCTATCTAGTTGCTGTTTCATTAATCTCGGATCTGATCAAAGGGTAAGTCTGCAAATGAGCCACAACACTAGAAAACATAAATTAGGATTGACCCAGTCAGACATATAATGTCCTGTACTGTCATAGACTAGAGGACCATTGGTCCTGTAGCTCACCTTGTAAGCTCATGAGATTTAAATTAATTGAGAATCGACCAATGAAAGTCTATGCATGGACACTATTGACCCCCGGGGCATGGCCAAATTTGACCCAGGGGCATGACTGGCACAATTTATAATGGGGACTACCAAACATTGCTACATACAAAATATAGAAGCTCTGGGCCTTTTGGTTTCAGAGAAGAAGTTTTTTTTTAGTTTTTCCCATTGTAAGTCTATGGAGACTATCTACCCCCGGGGCGTGGCCACATTTGACCCCAGGGGCATGGCTGGCACAATTTATGTAGAGGACCATTAGCCATTGCCACATTAAAAATATCAAAGCTGTGTGCCCTGTGGTTTCAGAGAAGAAGATTTTTGAATTTTTTTCCCATAGCAAGTCTATTGAGACTATCAACCTCCGGGGCCTGGCCAAATTTGACCCCAGGGGCATGAATGGCACAATTTATGTAGAGGACCATTAGCCATTGCTACATACCAAATATCGAAGCTGTGGGCCTAGTGGTTTCAGAGAAGAAGATTTTTTATTTTTTTTCCCATAGTAAGTCTATGGAGACTATCAACCCCCGGGGCGTAGCCAAATTTGACCCCAGGGGCATGAATGGCACAATTTATGTACAGGACCATTAGCCATTGCTACATACCAAATATCAAAGCTGTGGGCCTAGTGGTTTCAGAGAAGAAGATTTGTTTAGTTTTTCCTATTGTAGGTCTATGGAGACTATCGACCCCCGGGGCGTGGCCAAATTTGACCCCAGGGACATGATTGGCACAATTTATGTAGAGGACCATTAGCCATTGCCACATTAAAAATATCAAAGCTGTGGGCTCTTTGGTTTAAGAGAAGAAGATTTTTTATTTTTTTTTTCCCATAGTAAGTCTATGGAGACTATCAACCCCCGGGGCGTGGCCAAATTTGACCCCAGGGGCATGAATGGCACAATTTATGTAGAGGACCATTAGCCATTGCTACATACCAAATATCAAAGCTGTTGGCCTAGTGGTTTCAGAGAAGAAGATTTTTTTTAGTTTTTTTTCCTATTGTAGGTCTATGGAGACTATCGACCCCCGGGGCGTGGCCAAATTTGACCACAGGGGCATGATTGGCACAATTTATGTAGAGGACTATTAGCCATTGCCACCTACAAAATATCAAAGCTATGGGCCCTGTGGTTTCAGAGAAGAAGATTTTTTAATTTTTTCCCATAGTAAGTCTATGGAGACTATCAACCCCCGGGGCGTGGCCAAATTTGACCCCAGGGGCATGAATGGCACAATTTATGTAGAGGACCATTAGCCATTGCTACATACCAAATATCAAAGCTGTGGGCCTAGTGGTTTCAGAGAAGAAGATTTTTTTAGTTTTTCCAATTGTAAGTCTATGGAGACTATCGACCCCCGGGGCGTGGCCAAATTTGACCCCAGGGGCATGGCTGGCATAATTTATGTAGAGGACCATTAGCCATTGCCACATACCAAATATCAAAGCTGTGGGCCCTGTGGTTTCAGAGAAGAAGATTTTTGTATTTTTTTCCCCATAGTAAGTCTATGGAGACTATCGACCCCCGGGGCGTGGCCAAATTTGACCCCAGGGGCATGAATGGCAAAATTTATGTAGAGGACCATTAGCCATTGCTACATACCAAATATCAAAGCTGTGGGCCTAGTGGTTTCAGAGAAGAAGATTTTTTTAGTTTTTCCCATTGTAAGTCTATGGGACCTATCTGTTGCCATGGAAACCACAATTTTGATACAATCTGCTCCAAAACCTAATGCCATCAATCCCCTAACCCAATTATGGTTCACATTAAATTTGATCAAGATCGGCCTACTAGCTTCAGAAATATTCTTCTTTGAAATTGTGGACGGACGACGGACGACGGATGCCTGCCTATCCTATAAGCTCACCTGTAAGGGATTGTACTATGCCAGTAGCTGTGCAGTGACTGAATAGCTGATTTGCATCTTTGTTTTAGCATAAAAAAGCTTTCTCATTCATGATGCAGCTTATATGATAGTGAATGAACTACCTAGTTTTCATACAATATAGATCCCGCTGGCAATCACATATCTTCTTATAGTACAAGTTTAATATATATGACACATACCTCTACCTGATTACACTCTCGTCCAACTGCCATTGGAGCCTGTATGGTAAACCCTGGAAAGTAGAAAATGTATCTATGTCATATATCTTTTAATAAAGGAAAAGAGGAAGAGTTCCACATATTTTCAGCATTAATTAATTGTTTTGTAAGCTAAATAAAGCATGACATCATTTGTGAAACTTATACACAATATCAGACATTGCATGTCTATTCAACAGGTGAGTTACTAAAAAGTGGTTGTAATTACCCATAGTTAAGTATAATGTGATAAAGAATACATCAAAAGTCCAGATGTCCTGTAAATGCTCACCTCAGACATACCCTATTTTGAGGAAAACTCCTTATTTGGAACTTAAGAAGTGTAACACGCACAGAGTTTTATGATTCTGAAGTTTGTATAAAATGGCAAGTTCATATTTTGGTTGACCATTTGGGTGCCGAGGAAAACAAAGAATATTCAAGTCATTTAGAGGGATGGAAGTTTGTTGGCAGTGATGTAGATAATTATTTTTCACAATGGACAATGTACGCATCAAAATAAATTTAGAGTGCGTACCGACACTACAACTGTGTACATGTTTTCTGAGAATTCTTATTCTAACCTCTTATTCAAAATCAAACTTATAGATATGTGTACACATATGGATAAGACCATTTATTCAAGTATGACATTTGAAGTAAATTGTTTCATAATCCCGTACTACATGGTATTCTATCATTTAGGTATGTTGAGCCATACTTTTGTCTACTGCATAGATAATAAGAGAGAAAAAATGAGAAAAACGTGATAAACTGGGATGGCTGAAAACATGGACTACATCATGTGTTGAAAACAATGACCAGAAATCAAGGTAAAATGCCTAATTCAATAAACAAAAGTGGGGTACTATCACTTAACGCCATGAATAAACCTTTGGTCAACAATTTGTCTGACAGAGGCACTGAACGGAGGATACGTATATGGTATAACTACTGAAGATACATAATACGTATAATGCATGGTATGTAATAAATATGGAACAATCAAAAGCTGCATTAATATTGTAACTACTTTTCGATTGTTAACACAGCAGACACACAAAACTAATTGAAAAATTGTCATTTTGTATTTTTATATGAGTATGCATAAAACTGAAAACTGTTTGCGTACCACTGATTTTTACTGTGTACATGGTGCGCACAGGTCTGAAATTTTTATGCGTACACTGTGACAGCAAAAATTTTGTGCGTACATATGCAGTACACATCGTTATCTACATCGCTGTGTTGGTGAAGCTGTTTCATAGATAGAAAATGATTGACACCTTAGCTTTTGGCTATCTCAAAGAGCCTTACAGAATGTGATATAAAATGTACAAACCTGTAAAGCTGCTAATTGTGACTCGAGTTTCTTCACCTTCTCTTTCAGCTCTAGATTTTCTTGCTCTAGCTTGTCCGCCTTTCTCCGCCAGAACCTTGACACCTCGTCTTGGGTTTTGTGGTTGTTCTGTAAATCAATAATGGTCTTGTTTATCTTTGTATATATTGCTGAATAGTACAGCTGTAAACATTTTATTTCAACCAATATTGCCTTTGACGTGCATGACAAATCAGGGTATACAGATACTTTATAACTACAATTAGTTATGAGAAAAGACATGACCATGTTATATGCAAATCTAAACCTGTGGTAAGTCTTGTAATAGTATAACCAGAGCATTAAAAACACTCTTATGTGAAAATCTGCTTTCCACTTACACCTGGACCTCTTTATAACACACTTCATTACAACACACTTTTGGATATAACACTGATCACTATTGGATCCCAGTTGGTCACTTTAGACTATTTTTGCTATATGTCTATACATATTACTCTCATTATAACACAGATTGAATAGCTTACATGGAAATTGGCTTGGACCCAAACAATAGTGTTATAAAGAGGTTGTGGTGTATGCTAAAATAAACAGACCACCAGGACAGTGACGGTATTCAGTGCCCTTGATTTTGCTACCATAACATAAGTAGTCTTCTATTTCGCATATGTGTAATTTCAAACAATAGCCATCTCCTGCGACTGTACTGTTTGAAAGAAAGACAAATAAATGTTTTGGCAACATTTTTTAGAAATTTTAACCGCTAATCAAATTTCAAAAATTAAGCTGCAACTGCCAGCTAAAACTTGCACTTTTAGTCATCTTGTAATAGCCTAACCAAACCATTATCAAATTAAAAGAGCAATGCATTTATAAATCATTCACAAAATAAATATTTTTTCCTATTTAGTGTGAAGTCTACAAAAATTTCTTAAACACTAAAATAGAATAATGCCTTTGTACCTGTTTATCTTCTATTCTTATTTTGTGCTACAGTAAGAAAATGCTCTTCAAAATATCACATCAAAATGTGATATCTGTAGCTGACAAGGGATCTGTCAAAGCAAGACTTTTAAAACAGTTTGTTTTTTTTCATTTCATAAAACATGATGGACTTACCTTCTCTTGTTTCAGCTGGTCCTTAAATTCAGAACGGCTGAAATGACCCTGGGCCATTCGGTGAAGGAGGTCAAAAAGTGATGCCTCATCACTGTAGCCACAGCAGGAGGAGAACACACTGGCGTTGACCTTCTGCTTTGTCATGGTCAGCTCCTGCATAATGGCCCTTGCCTCGTTAAAACACCTCCTACTAAAGCATGCCACTGTGATACATTCTTTGAACATACCACCAAACCTCCCATACTGAAAGATAATTATTGAGTTGTGTATATTAATGTTAACTCCTACATTATAACCAGTTTTACTTTCAGTTTTTTTTTTTTTTTTTTTTGTTTTTTAGTTTTTTGAATTAGTCTCCTACATTATAACCAGTTTTACTTTCAGTTTTTTTTTTTTTTTGTTTGTTTTTTAGTTTTTTGAATTAGTTTTAAATTATATTATATCAATCAAAATCTCACTTTTCTGAAACACCACAAGAAAAATATGACCATGCCATCTTTTTGCAACTAATGAGTCCTAAAAAGTGCCACAAAAAATTGAAAATCGGTTCACTAGTATTAAAAATAATAATGCCTGAAAATCATTTTGAATAGGCATTTTGCATGTGCAAGGAGGGTAATCCAAAACACCTTAAAACTGAAATCAAGCAAATCTGTGGAATAATTTTAAGAGTTTGGCGCTCAGCTATGCATACAATTTTGGTTTGTTTTGGTGCATTTTGGATGAAAAATAATCAATTCAGATTTTTTTTTCCGGGAAAAACAGCTACTTCCCTTGCTGGCAATTTTACAATGCAAAAAGCCCTATTCAAAAATATTTTCTTGCATAAAATTGTTTTGAAACCTCAAGAGTCAAAGCTTTAATATATATTTGTTATGCAAAAGGTTTTTGCTATTTATAGCCATGGTGGCCATCTTGGTCATATGACCTGGACCATTTATATAAACTTTATTTCCCTCTTCCTAAGGATGCTCCACATGAAGTTTGGCTTTGATTGACCAAGCGGTTTCAGAGAAGATGTTTCAATATTATGGAAATATACGAAGGGTGGCCCAGTTAATTGTGGACTGTGCTTGCCGTATAAAAAACATGTCAATGCACAGGCTTCCAATTTACAAGTATACTACTTACACATGTTCTGGGTATGCAAACAAAATGTCAGAAAAATACACCTAAGAATATAAGCTCTGCCTCAGTACACAAAACAAAACTACAAGTCATGCAGACCCAGCACACGCTGACGACGTTGTCTACTGTTATGCGTCAACTTCATGTGCTAAATGCCATTACCATTTACTCTTTATAGAGGTATGTTCCGTTGTGTACGATACACAAGCGATGTTTGTACCAACTTTTGAAACATGTCACTGAACTATAGACTATGTAACTACCTGTTGAATCGCTTACATAAACTTCTCTCTGCCCTGAAAATGTTTACACTGAAGATGTGATTTCATCTGTGGAAAGTACGTTACGGACATTCATGAATGGTTTCCGTCCATGCTGTGTTTTTTCTGTTCACTCATGTCTAAATCGACCATGCCATTTTAAACAAGCATGAAATACCACTGTATATGTTTGTGCTTTTCAGATACTTGAATGAATCATTTGAGGTCAAAACGGTCTGCACATGTATATAGTACTGGCTTGCTGTTCGTCGCGCTTTCTCTTCCTCTAACGTCATCATTTTCATTAGGTTTTAAGTTTAACAGACAACATTTAAATGTGTGCCATTTTCAAACAGATGATATGTAACATTCGAAATTTTCTCTGGTGATGTTAAAAGAATGTTGCTATGAGCAGACAGCTCGTTTGGCGCTAAACACTGAAATGGCTGAAAAATACTACTTTATTGAACACACAGAAGATTATTTAAAAGTGTTTGTTTGGGTTGCGCCGGGTTCGCATACACTGACCTAATCAATCATGCACATTGTACAAGTTGTACATTTATAAACTCATACTTTTATGCACCTCTTTTTTATTACTCTTTTTACTGAATTTGAATTGCAGAAGGTATTTGAAAAGTTAAATGGCAATAGGACGTCAAATAATGATAATATCAACAAAGTACATGATTTACCGGGCCACCCCTCGTACATATATATAGCCCAGGGGCAGGGACAGACAACCCCAGGGGCCCAAATTTTTCCATAAACATTAATTCTCTGTCTATTGGCCAATTCCCAGTAAGTTTTACTTATTTAATAGCATTTTACCATTTTTCCCCATTCAAATAAATTGGCGACCTAAGTTAACCTTGCCGTAAAACAGGTCAAGGTCATTGCAGGCTCATGATTAATATAATCTTTGTAGAGCTTCTTTCTGTGATGCTTCATGCTAAGTTTCAAAATCATAGGCATTCTCGTTCTGGAGAAGAAGATTTTTAAAGGTTTTTGCTATTTATAGCCATGGTGGCCATCTTGGTCAAGTGACCTGGACCATTTATATAATCTTTCGTTCCCCCTTCCTAAGGATGCTCCACATGAAGTTTGGCTTTGATTGGCCAAGCGGTTTAAGAGAAGATCTTTGAAATTGTGGACGGACGACAACGACGACGGACGACCACGGACAGACGACGGAGCATGGCCATCCTATAAGCTCACTATGTGAGCCTTCGGTTCAGGTGAGCCAATAACCAAGATCCTTTAAGAGCATATTAAAGAGAAATAGGATTGACACGGCGGTCTCAGCCACCCATTGGTCAGAAAATGAATCTAAACCGATCATAATTTTCTGACTTCTCAAAATACCATCTATTCAGTCAAAGTTGATTGATTGATTGATAGATTGATTGATATATTTATTTTATTTTATATCAACAACATACATACATATATAGAAACATAAAAAGTATAAAGCACATTGTCTATCACAGTTAATTGTCCTGAATATTTTAATCTCAAAAATACATAAAGACATTTTGAAAGACACCATCTATAAATCAATCTAAAATGTATAATCAACATTTTTGAAAAACACTATTTATAAATTAATATAAAAAAATATAAATAGACATTTTTGAAAGATGTCACTGTATAAAAAATAATTCTGATGGAAAATAGGTTGCGAAAAATAATAAGTTAAAGAGGCAAATTTAGATACCCTTGTAATAAAAAATATCACAGCAAAGCCATGATCATGTCTCACACTCCCGGACCAAGGCAGGGTAGCAAAGCGTCATGTCAAGCTTCTTCGCCTACACCCATCGTCTCTTGAACCGACCAAGCCTGGTGCCACCAGCAGAACAGTGCCCAAGTGTGTGACACATGTAAAAAAATAAAAAAAAAAGTTGTTTTTTTTTGCACTAAATTTGGAAAAATCAGCTGGGGCTTAACATATAAAATAAAATATAAAACTTGTACTATTTATGGTAAATGTTTTTTCTACCTTATGTGCAATACTGAAGAAAAAACAAAAAAACTTGTTAATCATATTGTCATAGTCCAATATATTTTCTATGAAACGTTATGTGCGGTATTTGTTTGAGGTAATGTTACAATCGATCACCAGACAGTCACCATAATGATGTACATGTTTGATAATTAACTCTTTATCCACAGC
The DNA here is from genome assembly GCA_964017185.1 of Rugalucina vietnamica. NCBI lineage: Eukaryota > Metazoa > Mollusca > Bivalvia > Lucinida > Lucinidae > Rugalucina > Rugalucina vietnamica. The sequence goes on from OZ024873.1 coordinate 20,283,038, forward strand.
TACAGGGATATAAAGAAGAAAGTGAAAGCGAAAGAGCCAATGCCAAACCCAGACGACATTGCCAGAAAAAACAACCCCTCAAGAAGGCATCTTCAAGCTGTAACCTGGTTAACGAACTATGTGAAGATGTTTGGTGACAGACAGCCTGATAAGGAAGAATTTCACCTACCACAGTGCTTAACCAAAGACAAGATCTATCATCTGTACAAAGATGAGATGGACAGAGCTAAAGAGCCAGTTTTATCTCTCTCTGCTTTCCAGGAACTGTGGTTAAAGTCTTTCAACAATGTTAAGATTTCAACGGTAAGTGTTGAATTTTTCTTTTCTTGCGGTTGCATGAAATGTATGAAACTGGAGTGTTGTATTTGACTTTTAGGTCCATGACAATTTGAGTAGGTTAGCTGTCCAATCAGTGTTAGAATGAGAGTAAAATGTATAGATATAAAGAAAATATTAAGTTTCATGTGGAGCATCCTTAGGAAGAGGGAATGAAAGTTTATATAAATGGTCCAGGTCTCATGACCAAGATGGCCGCGATGCCCATATATGGTAAAAACAAAAATCTTGTTTGGAACCAGTGGACCAATTTCAACAAAACTTTTTATGTAGCATTAGGGACTCTGGCACATCATAGTTTATATAAATCATTATTTTGAGATGACCTTGACCTATTTTATGGCAAAGTCAATTTTGGTTACTTGTACTTGTACATTTTTTTATCAGAGTTCTTGTCGTTGTGCTGTGTGGCGGCCCTAAAAAGTCTCCCTGTGCTTCGATTTAATGCTCTTATTTTTCTTATCCCCAGGAATTGCTTGCAATCAGTTTGTATTATCCTATCTCTAACTATCACAATTTGTGTTACTGATCATTCCAAGGCCATACTTATGTGGTGGTTCCTTTTGGTTTAAATGTTTGCAACATAGTTTTCATATTTTTAGTTAAGTTTAGGTAACTGAGTGGCCACCTAATGGAAAAATAGCTGCTCATTATGATATGTTTTCATGGTATAAATGCCTGATTGTTACTTTGTTTTTTCCCACCTCGGGTTTTGGAGTGGGAATCTTTTTTCTGATTGCACCTTTTCCTGTTCTTTGCCCACTTGTTCCTTTTTTATTTTTCAATGGAAAAAAGTAAAAACATTGAATTTTTTCAGTAAGTTTTGTAGCCTGTGACCTGAAAGTTGTTAGATGCAGACAACATGTTGAGCTAATGAGGTTTAGTGAGTATTAATGGTCAAGGTCATTTCTTGACCTCAGCCAAAGGTCATTTACAAATTAATTATAAAACTTATTTTCTCATTAACCAATAGACCAATCAAAGCCAAATTTTATATGTAGTATCCTTGGGTTGGGGAACTAAAGTTTATATAAATGGTCAAGGTCACATGACCAAGATGGCCACCATGGCTATTAATAGCAAAACCACTTTAAAATCTTCTTCTTCAGAAGCAGAAGGCCTACGATTTTGAAATTTGGCATTAAGCATCAGGGAGAGGAGCTCTACAAAGTTTATATATAAATCATGACCCTGGTATGACCATGACCTATTTTACAGCAAGGTCAACATAGGTCACCCATGCATTAGAATGGGGAATATTGTCAAAATGTCATTTGGCATTAAGCATCAGGGAGAGGAGCTCTAGAAAGTTTATATATAAATCATGACCCTGGTATGACCATGACCTATTTAACGGCAAGGTCAGCATAGGTCACCCATGCATTAGAATGGTGAACATTGTCAAAATGTCATTTGAAGGGAAACAACTTGGAAATGGGCAAATGCACTGAAGATTTATGATTCTGAAACAAAGGACACCAGGGGCAGGTTTGCCTCCACCCCGGGGCAATATACATGTATATTATTCTCCCATAATATTCAAAGATCTTCTTCTCTGAGGCACCTGGCCAATCAACACCAAACTTCATGTGGAGCATTCTTAGGAAAGGAGAATGAAAGTGCATATAAATGGTTAAGGTCACACTACTTAGGTCGCCAATGTAATTTAATGGGAAAAATTGTTAAAATTTATTTGAAGGGCAAAACTTGCAGTACATTGGCAAATGGACTGATATTTTTATTTATTTAATATTAAATTCAGGGGTTATTCTCAACCTGCCTTAGGGTTATATACATGTATATTACCATTGTAGTCAAACAGTTTATTAATATGTATCTCAGGTCTCATGTGAGTGTTTACAGGACCATTGATCCTCTGTTTATTTTTTAATCTTACCCACCACCCCCACCATAAGAATCAAATGGTGACTCCTTAATGCATGTGACTATTTGTGCAGTCAAACTCTATGCGAAGAAAACTATTTTGTCAACCACTCAAAGTTGCAAATTTTTCTATGCTTTTGGTCCTGACTAATGAAAGCATTCTAGGTGTAATTTTGTTCAAGACAGGTATGTTTCAAAGAATTGAAAATAAAATAAATTTTACTTAATTTAAAGCATGGTGTTAAGATCTCTCATTTACAGGCCTGTTGCTTGAAAAAATGCACACTACTCTATATAGATACTTATTTTGTTTTCAAATGTCTTGTGTTGTATTTTGGAATAAAAAAAAGAGCGTCTAGAAAAAAGTTTGAATACTTTTTCATTGGCAGTGAACATCCTTAACTGCAACAATCTGGAACCAGTTACATGAACAGGCGCCTTTATCGTCTGAGAACATGTATTTGTTCTTGATTGTCGCCAGTTTGCAGAACATAAGTTATATGTAGTATATATGTGCCAGTTTTTGGCCACTTTTTACTATTTGAAATTCTTGTCTTATAAAGAAGTGACGGAGCTACATAATCAAAATCATAATGCAATTGCACCAGTGAGGTTCTTGTTAAAAAGTTATTGTAAGTGATTCAGAACCGGGAAAACTGGTGGTCAGCTTAAAAGTCGTCAAATGGCACACAGCATAATTCAGAGTTAATGAAATTGAAATTCATTATTTGGAAGAATGATTATGCTTTCTAATGGTAAGGCGGACACCTTATTTGCTCTGGGCAATTATCTGGAATACAATTGAAAAAAAAAATGACCCTTAACTGGGAAAATAATTGTAAATTGTCAGAACTCAGACTTTTTATTGACCAAAACCACTATCTGCTAGGTCAGTTGAATGAACACTATCTGTACCTTTTAGGGAAAGGGTGGTCATGCAGCTTGCAGCACCTGTACAAACAACAAGGCACTACTCCTAAAGAAGCTGCCAAAGGAACTAAGAGAGAAAACACTCAAAGACCAAGAGGATCATCTTAATCGTCAAGCGTAAGTACCAGTATTGGTGGTGTTTGGCCGCACAGTAGTGGCTGGGACTGAATTTTCAGGGGTACATCTGTCAGACCCAGTTGTTGAAAAAATGAAGAAAGAGAACCCATTTTACCTCACTTTGCTTAAATAATGCCCTTTATATATACGGGGGATGATCCAAAATAACGTAGACTTTTGCTGTAGCTTCTATACAACTCATTCAAATGCTTATAAAATAACATGGACATAAATCGGAATATGTCTAGAATATCGTGGCAAAATATCAGGCAAAAATAACGACCCGTTAAAAATCTACAGTCACAACAAAAAGGTCACTAAGGTCTACCCGGCGCACGTCATCTTTGATTTCGTAACGTCATTGACGTTTTATTCATTTTGAAATTAGCAAATTCTAAGCGCATACGGCCATCTATTCAACATGTACCATAGATAAAAAGTATTTTTGCTTATTTCGCTTTGTACTTCACAAATTTCCCGTCAGTATCCAAAACTCGAAACAAATTCTTACTTTAAATTGCTTCAAAATCGCCGATTCACCAGCCGTCTGCATGCGGTCAGCGCATTACGCATTTAACGTCGCCACTGACACGCGTTATTTTTGTTTCTTTTTCAATCTTTGTTATGCTGTTTTATCGTCAGAATCACAATGGGAAAATTTTTACACAACTGATTTATTCACTGAATATTCCCGTTATGTCTACATGTACTGCTGTTCTGGTTCACACTTACCAAAGTTATTCCAATTACGAGTTTCATGTTGCATGGCTTTGTGACCACCCGAATATAATGGCTGTTCACTTAGCCCTCTGCATTTACTTGTTCTGTCCAAGCTAGCACTGTGACCACCTAATACCTTCAATAGCTGCTCACTCTGCTTTCCGTTATTCATGTTAAACGTTGGTATGTATTTTCTTAATATGATTTCTTATTTCTTGTTTATCACTGAACCACTACAGAAGCTGAGGGTGAGGTTAGGTACCTGTAAAACCGGTTTAAGCCCGCCAGTAACTTTGTGTTACTGATCGTTCCAAGTCGATACTTCTGTAGTGGTTCTTTTTGTTTTATGTCTTGGTGTTTAAAATTTTTTGTGCTGTTGGCGCCTTATGTATGTTTTCATATTTTTAGTTAAGTTAAGGTAACTGAGTGGCCACCTATTGGGAAAATAGCTGCTCATTCGGCTTACGATATGTTTCATGGTATAAGTACCTGATTTTTAGTTTGGTTTTTTCCCACCACCTCGGTTTTTGGAGTGGGAATCTTTTTCTGATTGCGCCTTTTCCTGATCTTTGCCTACTTGTACCTTTAGTTATTTTTCGGTTTTTGTGTTTGCGCTTTCAAAAATCGCGGCAAGTTTAGTAATAGCATAGATTTTAGCAATATCTGGAGACGACGTTTTTAACGTTAAATGCACTGAAAAGGCACACAATTTATATTAATATTTCAAAAACGCACTGCTCAAACTTGTTGAAACTTATGCACAGTATTATCTAAACATCAAGCCTTTACTGGACTAAGTTTGGCGCGATTCGCATGCCTATTTTACATTTTGTGGAGACATGTATGACACAAGACAGGACCGAAAATTCGCGTGCGCCGCCTATGCGTCACCATGGTTTTAAAAGGGCTCGGCGTGTTTCAGGTACTTATAAAATGCGTGATTGTTTCATCTTATCTTGTTCTAAGAATGTTCTGATTTATCGCAATATACATTTTTCTAAAATTTATCCACGTATATTGAAGCTACAGCAAAAGTTTACGTTATTTTGGATTTTCCCTCGTATATGTAGGAATTGTGAAAATATATTGGTTATTGGCCCCCTGGCATAATACTCAAATAATCACCAAACTTTGAGTAGTACAGGCCACCTTCGCAATCTTGAAATCAAGGGGAATGGAGAAAACACTTCAAGTTTTCTGAAGTTGGAGATAGGCAAATTGATAACAAAAAGCCAAACTCTCTCAAATTCTCGGACTGAAAGGTTCTCCTTATGTTTTCCACAAAATTTATTCCATCAAACTAAAATTATGATGGATTAAATGACAAATTTCAGTGGATTAAAAATCCATTAAAGGAACATGTCTTTGTCTTTTGTATTTGCACTTGGTATACATTTGCTAATGTGGAAAACGCAGTTCCGAAAATTGACTTTTTAGCTCACCTGAGCCGAAGGCTCACAAGGTGAGCTTATAGTATAGTAGTCGAGCCGGCGTCCGTCCGTGCATCCGTCCGTACGTCCGTTCACATTTTCAAACTTGAATATCTCTAAGACAACAAGGCCAATCGTAATCAAATTTTATCTAAAGCATCATCGGGGAGGGGGAAAGGTTGTGTTAGGTTTTAGGCCAGGTCCGATCAGAACTCTGGTTTCCATGGCAACAGATAGCTCCCATAGACTTACAATGGGAAAAACATAAAAAAAAATCTTCTTCTCCCAAACCACAAGGCCCAGAGCTTTCATATTTTGTGTGTAGCAATGTATTATGGTCCCCTTTATAAATCCTGCCAACCATGCCCCTGGGGTCCATACGGGCCCCGCCCCGGGGGCGTCATTGGAAAAAAAATAAAAAATATTCTCCTCCGAAACCGCAAGGCCCAGAGTTTTCATATTTTGTATGTAGCAATGTGTAGTGGTCCTCTTTATAAATCCTAACAACCATGCCCCTGGGGTCAAAAATGCCCCGCCCCGGGGGTCATTAGCTCCCATAGACATACAATGAAAAAAAATCTTCTTTTCTGAAACCACAAGGCCCAGAGCTTTAATATTTCGTGTGTAGCAATGTATAATGGTCCTCTTTATAAATCCTGCCAACCATGCCCCTGGGGTCCATATGGGCCCCGCCCCGGGGGCGTCATGGGAAAAAGATAAAAAAATCTTCTTCTCCAAAACCGCAAGGCCCAGAGCTTTCATATTTTGTGTGTAGCAATGTATAGTGGTCCTTTTTATAAATCCTGCCAACCGTGCCACTTGGGGTCCATACGGGCCCTGCCCTGGGGGCATCATGGGTAAAACATAAAAAAAATCTTCTTCTCCAAAACCACAAGGCCCAGAGCTTTCATATTTTGTTTGTAGTAATGTATAGTGGTCTTCTTTATAAATCCTGCCAACTGTGCCCCTGGGGTCTATACGGGCCCTGCCCCAGGGGTGTCATGGGAAAAACTTTTAAAAAAGTATGTTCTTCGAAACCATAAGGCCCAAAGCTTTCATATTTTGTGTGTAGCAATGTAAAGTGGTCCTCTTTATAAATACTACTACAAATCCTGCCAACTGTGCCCCTGGGGTCCATGCTGGCCCCACTCCGGGGGTGTCATGGGAAAAACATAAATTTTCTTCTCTGAAACCATATGGCCCAGAGCTTTCATATGTTGTGTGGACCAATGTATAATAATACTCTCCTTTATAAATGCTGCCAACTTGCCCCTGGGGTCCATACAGGCCATGCCCCAGGCATGTCTACCATAGACTTATAATGGAAGTATATGAAATATCTTCTCTGCAACAGCATGACACAATTTAGCTTGTATATTTGATATACAACATTGTCATGTGGAGCGCTACATAAATCCTGCCAATCTTGCCCTTGGGGTCAAATATGGCCCCACCCCGGGGGTCATTATAGGACCCTGACCTTGTAAGATGATTTTTTTCAAGTGAACCAAAATGGCAGAAAAGAGGATACACAATCCAGACAAGAGCTCTTCTGCTGATGTAAGTAGGGTTTCAAGGTCACGTGACCAAGATGGCCACCATACCCATATAATATGGTAAAAACCCCAATTACTTTGTCCAGTGACTGTAGTTGTTGACTCACAGGTGAGCAATCGTTGCCCTTGGGCTACTTGTTATTCTCTACTTCTATCGTTTTTCTCCTTCTTTGCTGATCATGAAGTCTGACCAATTATTTTTTACTTCGAAGTTCGACAAAGGAAGGGTGAAACTAACAGTATTTTTCTGTCACTTCGACACAGCCGAGTTTCGTCATAACTGATTTCGACACAAGCGAGGTTGAAATACAATAACATATAGGGAGAGACACTCGGGAGTGAGAGATCACTTTGATATAAGCGGGTTTCTAGACAGCCGAGTTTGAGATAGCGCATGTGGCCTGTATATAATTATATATATAAAACATATATATAATGTACTTGGAAATATGACACAAAAATGTTTTCATTATACAGTAATTAGATGAGCATGAACCTAAGGGCATCAATCTAAGAAGTACTTGGTAACATCAAATTTGTCTCTTTTTACCAAATAGTGTGAAGAATGTGTCACCTTTTTCAGCTCACCTGAGCCGAAGGCTCACAAGGTGAGCTTATAGTATAGTAGTCGAGCCATCTACAGTCCGTTAACACTTTTAATCTTGAATATTTCAAAGACAATGAAGCCAGTGGTGATCAAATTTTCACTTAAGTATCATTGAGGAGGGGGACATGTTGGGCCAGGTTGGATCAGAATTCTGGTTTCCATGGCAACTTTCTAAATCCTGCCAACCATGCCCCTGGGGTCAAAAATGGCTCCGCCCCGGGAGTCATTAGCTCCCATAGACTTACCATGGGAAAAACATAAAAAAAAATCTTCTTCTCCAAATTCACAAGGCACAGAGCTTTCCTATTTTGTGTGTAGCAAAATGTAGCGGTCCTGTTTATCAATCCTGCCAATCGCGCTTATGGGGTCCATACTGGCCTTACCCCGGTGGGGGTCATGGGAAAAACATAAAAAAATCTTCTACAGTAACTTCGAAACCACTAGGCCCAGAGCTTCCATATTTTGTATGTATTAGTGTATTGTGGTCCTCTTTATAAATCTTGCCAACGGTGACCCTGGGGTCCACACAGGCCACGCCCCAGGCATGTCATTTTCTACCTTAGACTTATGATGGAAATACATGAAAATATCTTCTTCTCTGCAACCACATCATACAAAGTTTGTATTATATTTGATATGCAAAATGTCATGTGGAGCTCTACATAAATCCTGCAAATCATGCCCCTGGGGTCAAATATCGCACCACCACTAGGGTCATTATAGGACCCGACCTTGTATGATGTTTTTTGTTTCAAGTTAATCAAAATGGGGGACAAGAGGATACACAATCCAGACAAGAGCTGTTCTGCTGATGTAAGTAGGGTTTCAAGGTCACGTGACCAAGATGGCCACCATATCCATATATGGTAAAAACCCCAACTACTTTGTGCAGTGACTGTACTTGTTGACTCTCAGGTGAGCGATCCTTGCCCCTGGGCTACTTGTCTCTATTTGTATATTCAGGGAATGCCGTGCTAAAATACTACAAGCACATCAAGAAGGCCAAAGAGAATCCAGCTGAATACGTGAGCTTAATCATAGATGGTATGGACCAAGCGAAGACGAGGCTGCCTAGATTCTCAGTCCACTCAAAGGTTAGAACTTACATTATGTCTTGCCCAGCTTGTATCACATCTCATGTTTAATTTCCGTAATAAACAATATTGGGGAAGTTGATGTTTGTGATGCAAATTTTTTAAGTCATTATTACTTAAATGCTGTTCTAGGCATCATCATCATCATATCATCATATCCGTTTTATAGTCCGTTGTCCTCTACAGAGGTGAGGTTTGTGGTGTGTTGAACTAAGTAGTGTTCAAGAGCTTTGTTGATAAGCTGGCATTGACAAAAAATGATGGTCCCAACTTCTCTGGCTTTATTCTGCTGTTTTCAGTTGATAAAACGACTGTAGCCAAGTCAAGGTCACAACATCTGTCTATCAAAAACTATTGTTGGTAAGGTAGACTTTATTGAGTCTAATCACCATTCACAAAAAATACACAGTAACTGACAAAAAAAATGCAACTTTAATCTTAAAAGTGAATAATTAGATACCAGATATGGTACCATTTTAATATTTCTGTCGCGATGCACAAATCTTAATGATCATTTATCATTTCCATGTAGATGATTGTGAATGATTGTAATCCATTACAGACTGATGCTCATCTGACCAAAATCCAGCATCACATTACTGGTGTGAAGGACCATGGCAGTGATAAGAACTACATCTTCACCTGGACTGATCTGTTTCATCCCAACGCCAATATAACGATGAACTGTTTGGAACATGTTCTTGACAATATTTGCAAGGTATGTAAGTTACCATTTTGCATAGGGAGCGCTATGGCATAGTGGTAGAGCAAGGGACTTGGACTCAAGCGGTCCTGAATACAATTTTCATAGGCTGCACTGTGTTGTGTTCTTAAGAAAGACACATTGACCCCCTACAGTTCTGATTAAACCCAGAAAGCATTGGCTCCATCCTGACATAGCTGAAATTATTGCCTGGAACATAAAGCCTCATAACAAACACAAACCAAGTTGATTGTTGCACATAACAATGTGAATCACCCATTTGTTTTGTACAGAAGCTTAAATTTCTAGATTTGTTAGGCTCATTTGTCTTAGCTCATTTGTCATTCGCCACTTGAGTTCTGAGGCTCATGTGTTGAGCTTATATTGTGACCAGGACCTTTGGTCTATCTGCCATTGTTGTTGTCTGTCAATCATTTTCAAAAAAACTTCTCAGATGCCGCCTAGCCATATAGTCATCTTTTTTCTGGAGCCTCTCTGGGTACAGATGGCCACCATGCTTATATATGGACACATTGACCAATGATTGATGTCTATAAAGACTCACTTAACCCTAATAGAAGGTTATTTGCCTCTGTCCAAGGACTTTGTACATGAATGTGATCACGATGGTAGATTAAAAATTCTAGGCCAAATAAATAGACCAAGATGGCTACCAAGCCTATAAATCATTTTATCTTTATCCAGAGTTTTACTAATTGTTATTAATAAGAAGCATCACCGACTGTTTTTAGCTCACCTGAGCCGAAGGCTCACAGGTGAGCTTAAAGTATACCCATGCTCCGTCGTCCGTCGTCGTCGTCCACAATTTCAAAGATCTTCTCCTCTGAAACCGCTTGGCCAATCAAAGCCAAACTTCATGTGGAGCATCCTTTGGAAGGGGGAACGAAAGTTGATATAAATGGTCCAGGTCACATGACCAAGATGGCTGCCATGGCTATAAATAGCAAAAACCTTTAAAAATCTTCTTCTCCAGAACCAGTGGGCCAGTTTCCTGGTATGTAGCATCAGGGACACGGGCCTATCATAAATTATATAAATCATGACCCTAGGATGACCTTGACCTATTTTACGGCAAGGTCAATTTATGTCCCCAATGCATTTGAGTGGGAAAAAATGGTAAAATGCTATTTAATGAGTAAAACTTACTGGGAATAGGCAAATGGACTGAAGATTAATGATTTATTGAAAATTTTAGCCCCTGGGGGGTTGTCTGTCCCTGCCTCGGGGCTATATACATGTATATGACCATAATATTCAAACATCTTCTTCTCTGAAACTGCTAGGCCAATCAAAGGCAAACTTCATGTGGAGCATCCTTGGGAAGGGGGAATGAAAGTTTGTATAAAAGGTCAAGGTCACATGACCAAGATGGCCGCCATGGCTATAAATAGCAAAAACGTTTAAAAATCTTCTTCAGAACCAGAAGGCCTATGATTTTGAAACTTGGTATGAAGCATCTGGAAATGGAGCTCTACAAAGTTTATATAAATCTTGACCCTGTGATGACCTTGACCTATTTTACGGCAAGGTCAGCTTAGGTCGCCCATGCATTTGAATGGGAAAAAAATAGGAAAATGTCATGTAATGGCAGAAAACTTGCTAGGAATGAGCAAATGGACAGAAGATTTATGCTTATGAAAATATTTTAGGCCCAGGGGTTGTCTGCCCCTGCCCCGGAGCTATATACTCGTACATGTAGATGACCATAATATTCAAACAGTTTTTTCTCAGAAACTGCTTAGCAAATCAAAGCCAAACTTTATGTGGAGCATCCTTAGGAAAAGGAAATGAAAGTTTTTATAAATGGTCAAGGTCACATGACCAAGATGGCCGCCATGGCTATAAATAGCAAACATTTTTAAAAATCTTCTTCTTCAGAACCAGAAGGCTTATGATTTTGAAACTTGGCATGAAGCATTAAGGAATGGAGCTCTACAAATTTTATATAAATCATGACACTGGGATGACCTTGACCTATTTCACGGCAAGGTAAACTGCATTTGAATGGAGAAAATTGTTAAAATGTCATTTGAAGGACAAAACTTGCAGTTAATTGGCAAATGGGCTGTTTTTTATGATTTGAAAAGGCATTGACTCCAGGAGTTATTCTGACCCTGCCCTAGGGTTATATACATGCATTGTACCATTCTAGTCTAACAAGTTTACTGGTACATGTATATATATCAGGTCTCAGGTGAGCGTTTACAGGACCATTGGTCCTCTGTTTAACAATTATTTTGGAATGATCTTGGCCTATATTACAGAAGATCAGAATTGGTCACCTTTATAATAGCCCTGTCATGAGAAAACAGGATTTTGGCAATTGTGAAAACAAAGATGCAGAGCAGCTGATCAATGCCTTTGTTTTCAATACAAAAATAGTACAGACTCTCTTCTTGTAAAAGCCCATACAAGCTTCTAGCCCTTTTCTGTGACTATACAGGCCATGGACATCTAGGTCATAAAACTACTTGACAGAAGAAGAGCACACCTGCAGGACAAAGAATGAAAATGTGGAATTTAAAAAGTTATTTTCATTTCAGGAGAATGGAGGGTACATGCCGCCAACACTGTACTTACAAGCAGATAATGCTACCAAGGACAACAAGAATGCTTTCATGATGGTATTTTTGGCTTGGCTTGTGAAAAACAGAATCTTTAAGAAGGTAAAGATCAGTTTTCTATTTAAGGATAGTTGGCCTGTTGACATTAATCTTGAGGCATTGATTACAAGTAGGACATGACCAGGAAAAGGCGCAATCAGAAAAAAATTCACACTCAAAATACTGAGGTGGGAAAAACTAAATTGACAATTAGGTACCTATACTTAGAAAACATACTGTAAGCCAAGTGAGCTATTTCCCAATAGGCAGCCACTAGGTTCCCCGAACTTAACTAAAACTATGTCAATGTACATAAGGTTCAAACAGCAGAAAAATGTGACTCAAAAACACGAAACAATTAGAACCACAACAGAAGTATTGCCTTGGAACGATCAGTAATATAAAATTGAGGGCTTACAGAGCTCTCACCTCACACTCAACTTCTGCAGTGGTTCAAACCATTTAGTTAGTTATGGTGAATCTCTTACTAGTGAATGAATCACCAAGGACAATCCTTTATTCACAATCTAATTAAACCATTACTCTTATTACGAAAATAACATCAAGTGACCAACAAACGAGCAAATGAAGCAGCCAATAGAAAGCCATTTGGCCATATATATGAATGTGGACATTTATTCTCATACATGTTTATTGGACTGGTGTATAAACGCGATGTCATATGAATTTTTACAGGACCATTGGTCCTCTGAGTTTTTAGCTCCAATAAGCCGAAGGCTCACAATCTGAACTTATAGGATGACCATGCTCTGTCGCCCGTTGTCGTCGTCCATCCTCTTCGTCTGTCGTCTTCGTCCTTTGTCTTCATCTGTTCGTCCACAAGTTTATATAAATGATCCAGGTCACATCACCAAGATGGCCACCATGGCTTTAAATAGCAAAAACCTTTGAAAATCTTTTCTCCAGAACCAGAAGGCCTATGATTTTAAAACTTGGCATTAAGCATCAGGGGTAGGAGCTCTACAAATATTTTATAAATCATGACCCTGGGATGACCTTGACCTACTTTATGGCAGGGTCAACTTTGATTGCCCATGCATTTGAATGGGGAAAATTGTCAAAATGTCATTTGAAGAAAACGCTTCTTCTCTTAAACTGCTTGGCCAATCAAAGTAAAACTTCATACGGAGCATCCTAAGGAAAAGGAAATGAAAGTGTATATAAATGCGTTTGAATGGGGAAATTTGTCAGATTGTCATTTGAAGAGAAAAAACTTGAAGAGAAAAACTTGAAGGAAATGGGCAAGATTTATGATTCTGAAAAAAGTTGGACCCCAGGGGCTGCTCTGCCCCCATTCTGGGGCTTATACATATATCAACAGAATATTCAAAGATCCTCTTGTTTGAAACTGCTTGGTCAATCAAAGCCAAATTTAATATGAAGCATCTATAGGGAGGGGGAACCAATGTGTACATGAATAATCCAGGTCACATGACCAAGATGGCCGCCATGTCTATATATGTTAAAAACCCTTCAAAAATCTCCTCCGGAACCGGTAGACCAATTTCAACAAAACTTGGCATGTAGCATTGAGGACTAGGGTACTACAATGTATACACATAAATTATGACCCTTTGATGAACTTGTCCTATTTTACGGCAAAGTTAATATAATTATTATTAATATATATTTTATATAATATATAAAATAGTCTAAGTATATTGGTATATATATCCCAAATCTCAGGTGAGCATTTACAGGACCATTGGTCCTCTAGTTTATTGATGATGTGAAACATTTTCCACTCAATGAGCCAAACAATAGACCAAACAGGCATACAAGGTCACATGACTAAGATGGCCGCCATCTTTGAAAATCTCCAGAACCAAAAGGCCTATGATTTTGAAACTCAGGCGTTAGAACCGTACAAAAAGGTACAAGTAGGCAAAGGTCAGGAAAAGGCACAATCAGAAAAGGATACCCACTCCAAAAACTGAGGCGGGATACAAAGTTTGTATAAATCATCCACCTGGGATGAGCTTGACCTATTTTATGGCAAGGTCAGCATAGGTCGCCTAAGTGTTTGAAGGGGGACAATTGTTAATATGGGATTTGAAGGACAAAACTTGCAGGCAGTGGGCAAACGGACAGATAATATTAATAATTATGAAAAAAAGAGTACCCAGCGGGTTATCTGCCCCTGTCTTGGGGCAATTTACATGTATGTGACCATAATATTGAAACATCTTCAATCTCTGAAACTACTTTAACAAGAATTTGGACCCTAGGGGTGGGTCTGCCCATGCCTTTGGGCATTATTATATATAACCATAATATTCAAAGATCAAAGTCAAATTATATAGGAAGTATCTGTATGAAGGGGCAACCAATGTGATTATAAATAATTAGGTCACATGACCAAGATGGCCGCCATGCCAAAAATTGATTTCACAGGAACTGCTGAACCTATTGCAATGAACAAGTAATGTAGCTATTAAGACTATATACTGTATTAATAAATCATGATCATGTGATGACCTTGACAGATTTTACGGCAAGGTCTACATAGGTCACATATGCAGAAAACTGTTAATATGACACCGAAGTATTAAACTTAAAGGAAATGGGAAAGTGGACAGAATATGTATGAATTTGAAAATGAAATTAACCCCAGGGGTTATTTTCACCCTATCCTGGGGCTTTAAACAAGTGTATGACAAGTTGATTGGTATAACATATACCAGATCTCATGTGAGCATTTACAGGACCATTGGTTTTCTGGTTATTTAATCTACTTTGGTGAAAATGTAAGACACCTGCCAAAATTGTAACACACATGCTTAAACACAGTCATCAGTTATGGTTATGTCAGGATGTTGCTGCCATTTAATGTTCTTCAAAATAAAGCAACCATTATAGTTGTAAACTCATAGGCCAATAGGAAATTTGACCTTTACATTAATAAGACTTTTTTCCATTCCAGGTAAAACTCAGTTTCCTCATGGTCGGGCACACTCATGAGGATGTGGACCAGTTGTTCTCGAGAGTCTCTGCTGGGTTGGCAAGGCAAGACGCCCATACACTACCACAACTACTAGACGCCATCGAGTCCTCCGTCACCCCAACACCATCCTGCCATCACCTCCAGGCACTCCACGACTACCGAGGAGCGCTTATTAAAGCCAAGGGTGTAGTAGATGGGATAATGGCTCCCCACCATTTCAAGTTTGAAATGATTGATGACAAAGTCATCATGGCTTATAAAGACTGGCCATGTGGTAATGAGGAATACAGACAAGTGGACATTACCAAACATGTTATAAGTTTGGACAGTGTGAGGCCTGCTGCCATTAATGGAAAAATTGATGACCAGCTCAGCAGAATGGAGCAGGACCTTCCCAAGTGGGCAGATTCTGGCCGTTTGGAGGACAGCGAAGTGATGTGGTGGATGACATATATCAGGTCCTGCAAAGATGCCGCCAAACAGCCTCCAACTTTGGCGAAAGCCTCCAGCCTTGGTAGTTACAAGGAGCCAGCCTTCCAGGCAGATGATGAGGACATTTCTAATTTGGTGCGGGCTGTGCAGCAGGCAAAGGAGAAAGAAAACAGGCGTTCGCTTAAGTTAAGAAGATAGGTACCTTGACCTATTTTATGGCATGGTCACATTTGGCCACATAGGCTTTTGAATGGTCAAATGTGAAAACATAATTTTTCTGAATGTTTTGTAGTCTATGACCTGAAAGTAGGTAGATACAGACAACTTGAGAGTTAATGAAGATATGTTACTGTAAATTCAGAAATGTTCATGAGAATCAGTTGCCTCGCAAAATCAAGGCACTCACTAATAGGGATTCTTTATAAGCCATGAATACTACCAGAATTCAAGATTTCACATATAATTCCGAAATAGTTAATTTGGGAAATAAAAGTCTCGTAAAAATTTCCGAATCTACAGTAGTGTTCAAGGTCAAGGTCAAGGCCATTTTGGTCATAGGTCATTTTTCAAGGGCCATGTCTCAGGGGAGCATTCTCAGGACCATTGGTCCCCTGGTTTTATAGCTATTTTGAAACAATTCATGTTCCTAGTGCACATAATGCACCAATGGGGTACTTTCATGTCAACTATCAAAGCAAATATGTCAAAATCCACAGCCCAATGGAACTTTTTACACGGAAATTAGACTTCAAGCAGTTCTCTTCATCTTTGACATAAGACATCTGATAACAATATGACAAATAGATATTAAAATGGCCTGACTATGAACCTAACAAATTTAATTTTTTAATGCACACATTTGGATATTTAGGATACTGAGCAGGATTTCTGTACCTTAAATAGACTTCAAATTTTCAGGGGACATTAAGTAAAGAGACTGATTGTCCAGCCATGCAGTGTGTGTTTATATCATGAGAAAACCAACATGTAGCTTACGAACAGGTCCGAAACAAACCAAGCTGTAGCAGCACATACGATGGATAGAGACTGAAAATTTTAGGTTCATAAAGTACAGGCCCTAATCAGCTTCACATTTACTGTGAAACTGATCTGCACCTTTGTTTTCGCAGAAGGTTTGTTATCTCATGATGCAGTTCATATTTTTCATCAAAAAAGTTAATGGTTGCTTATGGAGCATGTGTACTATTAGAATAATAATGTATATAATTGTAGTGATTAGTTTTTCATGTTTTCTTAGCTGTTCCTGCTTGTTTTCTTTATGTTCATATACGGCACATGTTTGATTATCTTGTGGAAGTACAAGAAGCTAGGTGCAATGTATAAATGTTTTATTTGACAGCAGTCATTAGACTGCCTTTTCATATAAGGTTGTCCTCAGTAGTTCATGGGCCAGGATCTGACATTAGGCACCTGATGGCAATAAAATTCAAAACTATTGTAGAAATGAAGGATCAAGTTCTTATGAGTAGTGCCTGAAAATTTGTAGAGATTATCCTTGTAAATAGCAAACATTTGTAGGCTTAAAGTTATGAAATTGTTACACTTTAACATGGCACTATGAAAGTTATTTATAGCAGTTGGATGTGGATGACTGAGTTGATGACCTAGCTGTTTAACATGTCAGTATCATGAATTTAAGTAATGATATTTAAAACAAAAAGAGTTCAGAATTCTCTGTGATACCAGAAGTTCTCTGTGTTTTTGGAACCAGTGCCATTCAACACACTGTGCAACAGACTTACAACATAACTCTGCAGTTAAGCATGCATTACAAATTCCCTGATTAAAAGATGTGGGTAGTTCACATGGCACAACTTTGCTTTGACAATCCTTGAATTACCATTATAATTTTCTTCTTCTTTAATTATGTTGCAAGATTAAAGCATCTAAATGCAAGAACAGTGCCAAATATAAGATTTTTTTATTATTTTTATTTTTTATTTCAATAGTAGAAAAGTATTTGAATGCCACAAAGGACCCTATTGTCAGACCTACTGCACTCATGTATTTTCATGATTCAGGACACACAGTCATAGACAGAATTTGTGTTTGCTACTATTATGTTTCAATGGACCTAGTTTGACAAACATTGAAGATCATCCAAGATGCCTCCCTGTGCCTGCATTGTGATTGTATTGTTTGCATTTCAACATCATGCATCATTTTATAAGTACATGTAGTTTCTTGTAACCATTGTTTATATGACTGCAAAAGATTTTTTCTCCTGTTATTGATAAAAATTGTTTACAACTTATGTTAAATATGAGCCATTGCATTAGAAAACCAAAAGTCTGAGTTTCCGACCAATTTCCGACCAAGTGCAAGACAAACCGGCCTTTTGGGGTTTAAGAAGAATGTTGATTGCAAAATCTATAGAGCAAAAACAAATGATCAGCTGTGCAGTTAGTGTACTTCTGTACTTTTGCATATGTAAAAAGTTGTTTTTCTAATGCGGTGACACATATTTAAGATTCTAAATCATGTATGAACCTACAAAACTATGTTGATCATAAAACTTTGTTATGCTAATACCTGAAGTACTAACATAATTTATTCTCTTAAAAATATTTTTTTATGAATATTTAGGACTCAACAGGCTCAATTCCCCAAATAAGACTGATTCCCACAACAAGCTGATGACTCAATCAACTTGACAGACTTTTGAATAACTAATTGTGCATCAATGTTTGATAAGTTAGTTAACATCCCAGAAATCAACCCATAGATTAGTTTGGTCATTGATTTGTGAGACCAGTCTTATTATGTGAATTGGCCAAGTTAAGTGGCAACTTCTTGATTTGAGTCATACATATAAACATGCATGTCCACTTAGACTAAAAGTCACAACATATAAACATGTGTGTCCACTTAGACTAAAAGTCACAACATATAAACATGTGTGTCCACTTAGACTAAAAGTCACAACATTAACTCATCCTCTCTAAGCCCTTTTGTTTCGTTTTGTTAAGTGCTTGGTTGTGGGGAGTCTATGTTATGTCTGATATGTCAATGATTTACATGTATTGTATTGTAATTATTGCAGCATTCATTATTGTAAATCATTATACAATCTGAGATGTCCTATAGCCCTTATGTTTCGTTTTGATAAGTGCAAGGATATTATCATGAAAATTAAGAAAATATGGACAGTAAAATGTGAATACTTTCTTTTTCCTATCAGTAAAGATGTATACACTCAATCAAAAATCTAAGCAGTTACCTTTATATCACCATATAATTAACAGATAATTGAAACAAAGTGAAATGCCATGAAATGTGTCAGTTTGGACATCTGGACTGTCACCTCAAATTCAAATAAAATGATGCCACAGGGGCGAAAGCATGTTGATTTAAGAGTTTT
The DNA here is from genome assembly GCA_964017185.1 of Rugalucina vietnamica. Lineage (NCBI taxonomy): Eukaryota > Metazoa > Mollusca > Bivalvia > Lucinida > Lucinidae > Rugalucina > Rugalucina vietnamica. Next base: position 20,301,818 of record OZ024873.1, read on the forward strand.
CACTTACGCAAATTTGTGACACACGTTACCATGGTCACAGATTCAACTTCATGGGTACTTTAAATAGCATGTATGGTAACATTTTTCACTTTAAAAGCCACAGACCATCTGTATAGTATAATTACACTGATACCAGTAGACAAACACATTCTTTACTAAAAGATTTTTAAGGCAATTTCAACCTTGTATAGCAGTTCAGTTAGCATGTGACGTCAGATAGGTGCTATGACAAAACACATGTACAGAAGATGTCTAGAAATGTTTGACGGAGGGAGGCTATAAGCACACAATCCCAATATGTGTTAAATGCAAAATTCAAGCATACTTAATAATATAATATAATGATATTAAAAATCAACCAAAATCTGCAAATTTGGGGTAGGGTTACATTTCAGGGGACATAGATATAATGACTAGATATCACTGGAGGATTTTGTATGTGACAATTCTTAAATTCTCCAAAGTACTATGATAATAGAAATACTTCGAATACATGTATTTATTATTTTCTTTAAAATTTAAAATTTTCTTAGAGACCGCTTGGAACTTTGGTTGAGCGTAAATATTTGTTTTATCATGATAAAAGTTTATTTTGACCCAATTAGTTAATGTAAATGATTTGCCTGCCTTTGTTTCGTGTAGGATGTGTTTTTCCTGAGCTCCGAGTTTTGATTTTTGTTTACCTCTCTTTTCTTAAGTGAGGTTGTAGATTTTGTTTTGTAAACTCGTCTCAGACATTATTTAGAGAAATGCGCTTTTAGTTTGGATAAGATCTAGTGGTATTCTCTGTATTTTCTACTTTTCTACTATTTTTCTTGTTCACCTGTATTGTGTATAGGTATATAACTGCAACTGCAGTTCGATATACTTCTTTCTATCCTCTCTTTTTTTCTAATGGTTTAATTTTTTTTTCATCTCAGTCATAGTCTAGAGTAATATATTTTAAATTGGATAAGATCTAGAGAGTTTCCTGATGTTTGATGTTTGTTTGTTTTTTCTACTTTTTTCCCCTCTGGTCACCTGTATATAACTGCAACTGCAGTTTCTATATATATGTTTTTCTTTTGAATATTTTGTATGTTTCATTGTATACTTTCTCATACTCATATTTTCATGAATATATATGTGTGTTTGTTCTCTATGATGATGGCAGAATTAACACGTCCTCTGACAGTACGCTTTGCAACGCGACACTTTTCAAGGTTAGGTCACGACGAGGTCCTCGGAAGTCTTGAGGAGACATTAAATGGGTCAGATGTAAAAGCTATTCAAATCACAGAATCAACATGCCTGGTCTCGTTGGTATCTAGAGACGCTAAAGAAAGCCTATTATCTACCGGCATCAATGTACGGGATGTGTTCTGTGATGTTTATGATGTGGATCAAATTGTTACAAATGTGACTATAAAGGACGCTCCGTACGAGCTTAGTGATTCATATATTCTACACCATCTTAATATATATGGGGATGTTGTGGAGAATAGTCTTAGAAGGGGCACAATAAAGGGAACAAGTATTGAAACTGGGACGAGATACATACAGATGGTGAATGTAAAAAACGTTCTGCCTACATCTGTAAGTTTGGGGAGATTCAAAGTCAGATTGTTCTCCGATAACAAAACTGAATGTAGAACGTGTAAAGAGGTTGGTCACCCATTCTACAGATGTCCCCTGAAAAACAATCCCCCACCCAAACTCTGTGGTCGTTGTAAAAGTACTACCCATAAAACCAGAGAATGTACTAATGATATTGTTTGCAACTATTGCAATGAATCTGGACACAAACAAAAAGAATGTGCCGAATATAAACTCTCAATTGCCAAAGAATCTTATGGGGCCTACGCCTTCGATATTATGGAAGGTAGACAAGCCGACGAGGACGATGCAAAATCTGAAGCCTTGGCTGAGTGTTCAACGCCGGCGCCCACTCCTACAGATGCAACTGCAAACTCTGAATCAATACATGCAGTTAGAATGAATCTCGACTTTGGCAATGAGGACACAGTTGACGCTGTTGACAATCAGACAAGTGATGAAAACAAAGACATACATGAAACAAATAATAAAATAGACTCAGATAATAAAACTGTTACAGAACAAATACAAGACTCAGAGCAAAAGGAATCTACTGGACAAGATACAAGAGTCAAAACACAAGTGCTGACGTCTTCCAAGCTTGTACCGGACGACTACGTGAATTTCGTCCTGGGTGATTCAAATGCTCTTAGGATACACGTAAAAGATCCTGACGTCAAAAACATATCAAAATCTGGCCAGAAGGCGGCAGATATTAACGCATTGCTTGATATGGCAGAAGCACAGGCTACAGCCGCTGATAAGACTGTGAAGAGAATCGTGGTTCACCTAGGAACGAATGATGTTTCCAAACACAGATCTGACTCTGCCCAAGTGCAACTCGAAGTGTCGACAGCACTTAGTGAAACACATAAAAAAGTTCCCACATGCCAGCATAGCTTTTTCAAGTATTGTGCCACGCAGAGGTAAATCTTCAGCGATAACACTCATGAATAGTACTGCAAAAACAGTAAATGAATACATAAAAAAGCTAGCCGTCAAAGAACCCTACTTAAGTTATATTGATAATGACCTTGATATTTTCCACCAGGGTGTTCTCAACCGTACACTCTATGAACAAAGTGATACAACTGGATTACATCTAAGTGTGAAGGGTGCTGATATGTTAGCAGACTCTTTCCAAGAGTTCTTCAACTGCGGTCCGACATCGGATGACGATCATTTCTTGACCCCAGTATCGTCTAAACGCAACCGAAGCGTGCTGTCAAACACACCCCCCTCAGAAAAACAAGTGTCGAAAACCAATAAAACTGTAAAATAAATAGAAATAAATTACATTGCTAAATCATGGTTCGATTATTATCGGCAAATGTGAACGGACTTCGAAATGTCAAAAAGAGACAAAATATCTTTAACTGGTTTAATAATCAAAATGTTGACATAGTGTTAATCCAGGAGACCCATTGTGAAAATAAACAATCCGAAAATGATTGGAAAATCGACTGGAAAGGGGACAGTTTCTGGAGTCATGGTACCAATTTATCTAAAGGGGTAGCATTTTTGTTTCATGAACACGCCGCCTTTAAAGTATTAGCCTATGACATTTGTGATGAGGGTAGGCTTATTTCTTTAAAAATTGATATCAATAACCAAAAGTTACAAATTTTGAATGTTTATGCACCGAATAATTCGTCAGAGCGCAAACGATTTATAAAAGGATTGTCTGAACATTTAGACGATTCATATCTCCCAATTTTTGCTGGTGATTTTAACTGCGTTCTTGATGGAAATATGGATAGGAAACCACAAAATAATAATAGGGACCCTGGAGTTACAGAGTTGGTAGAAATAATGTTGAACTTCAATTTAGATGATATATACAGAAAGAGATTTTTAACAAAACAATATTTTACATTTACGCGTGGTTCTTCTAAATCTAGGATTGATTACTTTTTAACATCATGTCTACTAGATAGCAAAATAAAAAATACTTCAATATTGCACTTTCCTTTTAGTGACCATGACGCAATTCGCTTAGATATTGATATGACTCAGTGTAAAAGGGGACCTGGAATTTGGAAAATGAACACAAAAACAATATTTTCAAAAACTTTTCGTGAAAGCCTAGAAAAACTTTGGCCTATCTGGTCAGATGAGATAAATTCTTATCAAAATCCCATGGCATGGTGGGAAATAATAAAATATAAAATAAAACATTTAACCATAGTAAATCTTTAAACATTTCTAAACAAAAAATCATACAAATAGAAAAACGATTAAACGAAATCAAAGACTCCGACGATGAAAGGTTAAAACGGGAATTTGAATATCTTAAACAAAAAACTAAACAGTCTTACGAAAATCAGTTAGACGCCGTAAAAATTAGATCAAGAATCAAATGCTTTGAAGAAGGAGAGAAGTCTTCTAAATATTTTTTCAATACTGAAAAGAAAAATGCATCTGATAAAATATGGACCAAAATAAAATGCCGCGACGGCTCTTACAGCTCTAATATTCTTAATATCATGACCGAACAAAAACACTTTTATAAATCTCTATTTACATCAGAAGGTACGGACGAACAAGAAGCGCAATCACTTCTAAATAATGTAGATAAAGCTTTAAATGAAGACGAGAAAACGATGTGTGATGGGGAAATAACTGAACAAGAAATTCTTGACACAATAAAATTACTTAAAACTAATAAATCGCCTGGAGATGACGGGATTGTATCTGAATTTTACAAAGAGTACTGGTATCTTATACATGAACAATTTACTCAGGTTTTAAAGTACATTTTTCAATGCAAATACACTTTCAAAAAGTCAATATAACGCCGTCCTTACTCTGCTTTACAAAAAAGGTGAACGGGAAGATATACGAAATTGGCGTCCAATTTCACTACTGAACGTTGATTATAAAATCATAACAAAAATCTTAGCAGAAAGATTAAAACGAGTTCTCCCCTCAATAATACACAACGATCAAAAAGGCTTCGTCAAAGGCAGAAATATAAATGATGCAAACAGACTGTTACAAGACTTAATATTTTATACAGATAAAAACGAACTCAACTCCGCCATTATATTTCTAGATTACGAAAAGGCCTTTGATAGAGTTGAATGGTCATGGGTTTTAAAATGTTTAAGCAAATTTAATTTTGGTAGAAAATATATTTCTTGGATTCATATGGTTTTTAAAAGCGCAAAAACGTCAATTTTGACTAATGGTTATAGAAGTTCATATTTCAGTATAAGCCGCTCAATGAGACAGGGGTGTCCCGTTAGCCCATTATTGTTTATCCTGCAGGCGGAGCCCTTAGCTTGTGCAATACGAAAAAATACTAGTATTAAAGGCATTTCCCTCCCCGTCTCAGACCCGCAAGAAAATGAAATAACAGAAGTTAAAATCAATGCATATGTGGACGATAGTCAATTTTTTGTAACCAGCGAGGATTCAATTTTAGAATGTTTTAAAGTGTTAGATTCCTTTGAAAAATCATCTGGGGCTAAGGTAAATAAAACTAAAACATATGGCCTCTATACTGGTCCATGGAGAAATAAAATACCTGAATTCAATGAGATAAAATGGACCAAAGATAATGTTAAAACTTTAGGTATTCATCACGGATATAACATTGACGAACATGCTATCTGGTTAGAAAAAATAAACAAGATAAAAAATTGCATCCAGGTTTGGAAGACCAGAGATTTAACTTATACTGGAAAGGTATTGGTAATTAAAACTCTATTTCTTTCACAAATCGGATTCCTTGCTGAGTCGCTGAATGTTCCAAACATGGTGGTTAAGGAGATAGATTCACTTCTTTGGTCTTTCTTATGGGATAATAAACAGCCTTTGGTTAGTAGAAATACAATGTATTTAGAAAAAAGTGAGGGTGGAATTAATATGCCAAACTTTCGTAATACCTTAATATCAAAACAAATAAAATTGATTTACAAGATTCTGATATCAGACTCAGCTCACTGGAATGCCATAGGGAAGCACTGGCTGAGAAAATTTGATCAACAGTATAATGACGTATTCTTCCTTTGTAAATGCTCAAATCTAAAAGGCCTAGATGTGTCAGACCTTCCCGACTTTTACCAAAAAGCCATATATTCCTGGGCAACATTTCGAGGTAAAATGAAAATTAATGACAGAAGTTCAGTATTGAATTCAAACCTTTTTGGTAATATAAATATATGCTGTAGAAATACACCTATTTTTTATCCAAATTTTAGTATATGTAATATCAAAACGGTACGAGATATATGGGATAATGACACAAATTCTTTTCACAGTGAGGCGTACATAAATAATGCTCTAACTGATACAACGAATTGGCGACAGAAATACACCAAAATTAAAAACTGTATACCAGAAAGATGGGTTAACATTTTAAAGGCAGACATTAGTGAAACCTCTTCACCGGCTAAATTTAAAATTACACCTGAACTTAAAATATATTCAAACGAAGAGCAAATCGAACCTGATAAACTCAAGCAAAAATACATACACAAGTTCTTATTAGATGAAACTTATAATCCTAAATCTCAAATAAAATGGGAAATAATGTTTAATCAACCCTTTAACTGGAAAATGATTTGGCGTACGTCTCTTGAAATACCATGTACTAACAAGGAAAAACAATTTCAATGGAAAATCATACACAATGCCATATTTACGGAGCACAGACTTCAATTAATGAATTTTTCTGACGGCCTTTGCCATTTTTGTAGACTTGAAACTGAAGACGTTAGGCACCTTTTTGCTTTATGCCCTTTTTCTAAAGGAATAAACGATGTTCTCCAGGATAAAATGAATGAAATAATAACCAGACATTTTAACTGTAACATAGCACTTCAATCACATGATATAATACTAGGTCATTTACATGCAAATAAAATCATTAGAATGTTTATTAATTTTGTATTGCATATAGCAAAGTGGGAGCTTTGGAAAATCAGAAATAGCGTAAAGCATGAAAATCAAACTTTCACAGTAAATAGAGCATTTGAGTTAATTGTTCGAAAAATCTACAATGCAGCCTCATTTATTGAGAAAACAAATGCAGAAAGAAATTTTAGTAAGACTATAAGTTTGCTTAAGCAGTTTGTATTGTAGTGTTGAAATCAAATCACGGTCTTAGTATTTATGTATCATCCCTTTCCACTCTGACTTGTATCTCTTTCTTTACTCTGACATTACCATTGAATGCAAATACCCGAACATAATGACCGGGATTCAGTCTTCAAACCTTCTCCTGAATCGCGTGTCTATGCAAGGGTACTGCATCACATTTCTATCTTACTTCTAACATTTTATTCATGTTTTTGTAGTGTTTAATGTATAGTAGTTATCGAAGGCAGGCAACTCCCGTCACAAGACTACGGATTCCAGAAGTTGTGGTTAGCTGAGAAACGCCCAGTTAACTGCAATGGCTGGAACCCGTATTTATTACATAATGAAAACATGCCCATACAGAGATTTTTACAGCTATAAAAATGAAAAATTTCAGGAGAAAAATTTTGATATTTTTCTTATTTTTGCTCAAAACATAGATTGTGAGTACACGTAAGAATCGCCTCGCAGAGGCGGTTCTAACGAGTACCCACAATCTATGTTTTGGAGCAAAAGTAAGAAAAATAGGTATACCCCTGCAAACCCCATTTTTTCCATATAAAAGTGGGGTTTAAGGGGGTATACATTTCACGGGCATGTTTTCCTGATGACGTGTCGTGATAATCAAAAATTTCACTAGTCACATAATAGAAAGCTTTCAGTTACAAAGAATACTACATGCATAAAAAATTGCATTAATATCATGTTTCGATATACATGTAAATCATATCTCAAAATATGTATTCTGTTAAATCTGCAATCTTGCTTGATCATCCTGTTAGATTAACATAAATTATTTACATAAATACATGTCGAATCTCGTATTTATTTCTATATAATGTATTATAATGAATGTATTGAATGTAAAAATGAAGAATGAAAATAAAATACAATGGATTCCATCATCTAACCATTTAATCATCTTCTCTCTATCATATCACTCATCCTTCGGAGAAGCTTGCGTAAAAAAAAAAAAAAAAAAAAAAAAAAAAAAAAAAAATGTAAATGATTTACAGGCGTGTATAGAAATTGTTGTAGCATTTGTTATTTTAATTGTAATCGAAGATGTCCTAACCCTTATGTTTCATTTTGATAAGTGCAAGGATATGATCATGGGTGTGCAACATTTTAAGGAAATGTATCAGTATAATTGTTTTGCAGATGTAGTCGCACATTATTTTAATGAATAAATCTTTCACAAATTAAAAAGCAGTTTACCTCTTACTTTTGTCCTCAAAAGACAGTTTCCTTGCTGAACTGAACTTCTATGTTCAACTTGGATGTTGATGGTTAATCAGTTTGTAGACACAGACACACACAGTTAGTTTGGAAATTCATATAAGGAATGAATTTTGATGTTAAATGTCATATGTTGGTTCATTTTGTGTCGTACATCCCCAACTCTTTCACTGTCAGACAGGATCTGGGTTTTAAGTCTCATTGGAAATACAGGCTTTTCCAGATGGACTAAAAACGGAGGTCCTATCTCCATATGACCTTAGCTATTGAGTGGGAAGTAAAAAACAAAATATATTGTCTATATCTTGTTAATAACTGCTGATGTTCTCCATGTCATTACCAAAATTTGAACATTCACATCATATCTTGTAGACACATTAAAAAGACCCGCAGCAAAAAAATCTCGCGGGGAAAAAATCCTGTAGGCAAAAGTCCCCATGGGGAATATGTAATTTCTTAATACTCATTTGATGATGACATGGACTTAACTTTTAATCAGTTTGGAAGCATATTTTGCAGTTTATGTAGCTATTTATCCAATATATCATGATTGACCGTTACCCACGGGATGTTTTCCCCGCGGGCAAAAAAAAACCCGCGGATTTTTAAGCCCATGGGAAAAATAGAAATCATTAGAAACTGCACAAAACAATGGTTTTAGTAGTGCTGAATGTCAAAATGATACCTTTCAAGATCAACTGTGGCTAAATATTGGTTTTGGGATTTTCACTAAAACCCCGCGGGGATTTTCATTTGAAAAAAAACCCGCGGCGAAAATTCCCCATGGGAAAAAGTCAATATTTGAATTTAACAGCTATAACAACTTGGAATAAAAGTTTGTCATGCAGGATTGCTAATTGTGTATATAAATAAACATTTTAAATTTTATTGGTTTACCCTAGGGGGAAAAATCCCCGCGGGTAATTTTAATTTTTCCCGCGGGGATTAGGATTTCCCGCGGGGTTTTCGAAATCCCCGCGGGGATTTTGACTTTTGTTGCTAAATATTTTCTAGGTGTTAATAGATTAAGGGTCCAAATGGTATAGGATGTACTTTATAATCCCTATATTATATAAATCAAGTGATTAAAAGCCTCTAACTTAACTAGAATTACAAGGCGAGTTTGCCAAAAACCGGTTTGGCAAAAAATTTCCGGTGGCTGTTTTTACATGGCACAATTACCGAACTGGTACTGAAAATACGTCAAGGCCACTGATAAATTTTGTCATCGTCGTACAGATTTGCTTCCGGTTTGAAAATTATAGCTAAGTAATTTGTCTTATTAATTACAAAAACAGTTTTCTGACCTCAGATGAGAAGCAGTACGAACATCATCAAACATAATTAGCAAGGGTTTTCCGGCTCAGACGGCATCCTTATTAAGTCGTAAGATATAAGAGAATGTGTTTTACGATTACGAAAAAACACAGCAGCGGAAACAGTTTGCAATATTGTTGGTTGCATATATATGTCTGAAGTTTTACACATCTCTGCTATATTTTGTTAATTATCTATAATATCACAGTTCATACCTTCCATTTTCCATATTTAACCGAAATGGGTCGATCCCTCTCGTTGCCAGAATTTCCTCGGTAGAAACTCGTCATTTCATCAATTAACTTATCCTAATGTGATAAACCCGCTTATTTATGGTCATGAGGTATCGGACATGGATTTGTGCTTTCACAAGACCAACTGGCTAGAATTTCTCTTGTGATCTTCTTGTACCTTAATCTTTACGGAAAAGTGTACACCATTAAACTGGGAAACTGGATTTTTCACCAGAATGGCAAAGTTAATACTTTGAAACATAGCTCAAAGTAAGAATAGAAGAAATTGAAACACTTAAATATAAAAATCAAACCTAGACAACAGGTGGATGAAGAAAGTACACCAAAAAGGAAGCATGGAGATCTAATGAAACATGTTTATTCCTCAGAAAAGCATCAGTTAAATAGAAATGTGACGAGTATGAGAGGGAAGGGCATCTAAGACATGTCTTGATCCGAAGTTTGGAATATTCGTTATTTTGTCAAATCTTTTCATATACTATTCATTATTTTATTCTATATTCATAAGAAAGACATTCGTTCATTATTCTTTAGGACCCCTTAATTCACCAATGAAAAAATTATCTGCTTTTTATTCCCTCTCATTTATATTTGTCGTCAGTTTTCCTTAACATGATTAATCATGATGCGCGTTTAGTGTCGTCATACTTTCTCTTCATAATGTACGTGTACTTAAACACATGTACTGTACAAACGTACCCGAAAATAAACATTACAGAAACTCACATAGGCCTCATCTGTTAATTACTTTCTTTTATTGCTAAGATGTAATTTCGTGTCGTTAATATTTCTTACCACAGAAACGCCTACGTTTGTTTCCGCTGGAAAAGTATTCTTTGTAATTAATAATTGAAAGACACGTTTTGAAGTACATCAGTGAATCTGTTCAGAAATTACTTTGACGATTGAACACTGTTGCTTACTCGATAAGCTTCCCCCAGAAACAAAATGTTTTGATCCGCAAGAATCGTTGGTTCCGGCACTGCGTGTCGGAACATGATGGCTCAGACGTTAATCGTACAAACGCATAAACGCATAAAAATAGATTACCTAATTGTCAATTTAGTTTTTCCCACCTCGGTTTTGAGTGGAAGTTTCTTTCTGCATCTTTTCCTAATCATTGCCTACTTGTATCTTTTGTACATCTTGAATATATGGTGAGCTACAATTGGTCACGATTATAAGGTACAAATTTTCATGGCTGCCAGTTTGGTCAGATATGCCAATTAAATGCCATAAAAGTTGTGTTCAACAATGAACACATATTTGCATGATGTAAAAACCACATTCTTTCCACAACCATCCCTAGTGTGATTCTATAGAATGACATGAACTTACAAAAATACCCATGTCCTACCAAAAGCATACTTTAGACTACTATGATTGGTCTGATAGTGTTGCATTGACATAGCAATTTAACCTTCATAACTAATACTGAAATCATTGAATTTAAATATATTCATGATTAATAAAAATCATAATGGGAGAAAAATCGTGGAAAAAATAGGGGGTATACATACAAAAACACCTGTACCCAGGCTGTTAATGAACCTAGAATGCCGATAGAGACATCAAATGAATGCTGTGGCAATGAATATGATATAAGAATAATCGGATTTGTAATTTCATGTATATTAATGAGGTACAAGTAGGCAAAGATCAGGAAAAGGCGCAATCAGAGATTCCGACTCCAAAAACCGAGGTGGGAAAAACCAAACCAACAATCAGGCACTTATACCATGAAACATATCGTAAGCCGAATGAGCAGCTATTTTCCCAATAGGTGGCCACTCAGTTACCTTAACTTAATTAAAAATATGAAAACATACATAAGGCGCCAACAGCACAAAAAATTTTAAACACCAAGACATAAAACAAAAAGAACCACCACAGAAGTATCGCCTTGGAACGATCAGTAACACAAAGTTACTGGCGGGCTTAAACCGATTTTACAGGATTCTAACCTCGCCTTCAGCTTCTGCAGCGGTTCATTTATACACAACCTTTAAAAACAGGACAGAAGAAATGGAAAAAATTAAAGGGGTAAACATAAGAAATGGCTTGTATCTTGGCAACCCAAAGCCCTAAAGTGCTGGATAATGTATCAAATGGTTGTTAAGGCAATATTACGCTATCCTATATTACAATTTATAAGTCATTTGATTTTTATTTTCATGAATAGTAAAAACATCTTTAGCAATTGGGGTGACAATGCTGAAAGCATAAGGCGGTATACACGTAAAAACACACATATCATGATTACTGATAGACCTAGAGAGCTGAAATTGGTATCAAATGATTGCTTAGACATTGTTCTATAACCATTTAATCTGCTATTTGCTTTATCTGACATATTTGTTGTATGAATGTTATTAAGATCTTTATAAATAAGAGAAAAATGACCGGAAAATAAGGAGGTTTACCGATAAAATTGCATATATCTGGACTGCAAATAGACTTACAGAGTTCAAAGTGGCATCAAATTATTGCTAGTATATGTACAATCTATTATTGCCATAATATTATGTTCAGATTTATAAAGCATTATTGTTAGCAACCAAGATACATGTACATGCGATTTTGTTTGAGCACAACCTTCCATTTTATGTATTTTTTACAATTTTTCGTAACATTCATGGCTTTTAATAAGATATGGTTTATCTATTAGACTACATGTTTTTAATCAGATACTTTTTATCTATCAGACTACATTGTCCTAACATTTTATGGGTACCATTTTCATCCCTCTAAGGGTATTAGCAGTGGAGATATAAGCAACTTTGTTGGTATACTACCTTTACTTTTCGGTGATATTTCTCTGATTTAAAAGATCTCATAAATATCCATACAACAAAAGTATCTAGAAGCCTTATATCAGATCATATGGTTATAGAACATTGTAATAACAATCAATTGATCTCAACTTCGGCTCTTTAGTAGCCAAGATACATGTGTTTGAATGTATACATGTACCTCCTAATTTTTCTCTGCATTTTACCTAAATTCCTAAGATTTTATAAATATTCATGAAAATAACTTATCTAATACAGTAAGGATAGTATAATATTTCCCTAGCAACCATTTGATTCCATTTTCAGAACTTTGTGGCTTTTGATTGCCAAAATACAAGTGTATTTGAAGGTGTATCTGTTTAACATTTTCCATTTTTTCTCCAAAATTCATAAGTTTTCATTAATATACATGAAATTGAAAATCATTTTTTCATATATCACAATCTAAAGGGACAGTACGATACTTTAGCATTTATTTGATACAATTTTCAATGTCCTAGGTTTATTTACAGCCCAGGTACAAGTGATTTTGTATGTATCCCCCAATTTTTTTCCATGATTTTCCTCCCATTTCTTACGATATTCATTACTATTCATGAATATGTAAATTCAATGATTTGAATATTAGGATTACCATTAAATCGTTATGTCCAAACACTACTATCAGATCAATTATAGTATTCTAGAGCATGCTATTGGTAGGCTATGGGTATTTTTGTAAGTGCATCCCATTCTTTAGAATTTCACAATGGATGGGCACAGAAACGATATGATTTTACATCATGCAAATGTGATCATTGTTGAAGACAGTATTTCACGGCATTTAAGTGGTCTCTTTGACCAAACTGGCAGCCATGAAATTTGTCCTAAAATGCAAGAAGTACCAAAAACCTTTCAATGGCAATAGTTTTCCCTGGTTTTCGCCCCAGTATTCAACATTATAAATACTATTCATGATTATGCAAATGAGATAAAATTTTCAAATAGGTCCATGGCATCAATATATTCCTCTAATGATATATTACCAGTGCAATAACAGTGTCATAATGATGGATTGGGTCTGAAAATTTTTTATTTATGGATTTTAAACCAGTTTTAATGTTTTCATTAAAATTCATGAATATGCAAATTAGATAATTTGCATTACTTACCACAGGATAAAAGGGATATGTCTAAGCTTAACAACGAGACCAAGCACCGTGGTCTAGTACGAGCAACAGTGGTGATATGATCAATTTTGTAGGTACACCCCTCGTCAAGAATCACGTTAACAGTTGCCATGGAAACCATGCATTTTTTCATAGTGCAATTGAGTTTATCTTTGCGGGCAAAAATTCTTTGCATTTGAATTTATGTAATTTAGTCAAGCAATCATCTTACAATATATTTTAGTGATTTTAGGCTCAGATCATAACAAAGAAATGAAACGTTTCATCAATATAACAGATTCTAGATATTTTGGCGGCGATTTTGAAAACATGCAAATTATGACATGAAGACGTCATTTCTCAACTTGCCAACATTGATTTTTGGATTCAGCACCCCAAATTACCCCTAATTCAAGTGGCAAACCCTTTTCCTCACAAAATGCCTGTACTTGTTAACTTTTCTCAATTCCTGTCTTAACTAATGCCCATGTGATAGAATAGTTTTGTTGTTTGCTTGTTTGTGGTTGAACGTGACAGTCAACACGTTTTCAGTCGTATTGGGACGATTCCAGGGAATTGACCAGTACCTCAGGGAATAAAACCAAACATGGATTGCGGGTTTGCAGTTGCTGATTCTCGATCTGTACAATCAAACAAAAGTTTAAACCAGAAATACATGGAAATACATGCATGTCTTAGATAAAGTGCAAAGTTTTATTTTATTGACATGTGTGGCTTGCCTTTTGAATTTGTTTCTATTTAAGTGCCAGTATTTTATGTGATTGAAGTGAATGAAACCATACATGAAAACTTTAATTCGAATGCCCACCCCTGTAATAGGACAAATTATTCTAAACAAGCAATGTTATTTGTCCATTTCAGACAACAACATTTACTACTGAGAATCACGTGGTATTGTATACATACAAACCGATAAATGATCAGTGTCACACACTGCAATCGAGAACGAAGTTAACGTTAGACTTTCGAGTTTCCTCCTACAGCGTTTCTTCTATTGACTGATAGATACATTCAATGCCCATATTAAACATTTATTGAAAGAAAGTAAAAAAAGAAATCCCGGTAATTTCGTTTTCGCAAACACTTCAATGTTATTGTGATGGAACAAATAACCTGGATTCCTTATTGAATGAATGTTCAATTTCTGCATTGAATGCACCTATCTATCAGTCAATAGAGTAAACGCTATTAGGGGGCGAAATTGTGCGTCACCCATTCCGCACTACGTGTTTCTCAGCTGTGACACTATCGGCAATATATAATAGGAACCTTATTCTAAAGATACGGTTTAGATCGTATGTTAAGTGGGCATTAACCTCTCAGTCAGAAAAAAATAACTTTAATCGGTCATATACTTGTAAATTAAACATAAAGAAGGAATTATTTCCTTTATAACAGTATTCTAACAATCCTACTACCCTAAGCATCGCTAACAACAACAAAATCATAAACGAGATAGGTGGGTTGATAAACGGAAAGACCGATGGTAAGACATAATTATGTCCAGCAATTATCTTATAGGCAAACCTGGTTATTTCTTTTCATTGTCCTTCTATAGAACAAATCGCCAGACTTATGACCTTTTTCTGAAGGAGATCATAAATAATTGAACACCCTCGCAAGAATCTTGGATAGTTTTCCACAATATTTGGAACATTTCTGTGTGAAAACAAATCTTCACTTATGCTGTAAACGAATCCATCGGGTTCAACAGGTTCAACAGGTGTGTTTCGTTTACTGCAGATAGTTTTGGCACCCCATGGATCTTAAGTTGCCGAAAAGCATATTGCTTTTTTCTATAATTTATTTGTTTATCCTTGGTGATTCAGTGACTACATGTAGTTAGAGATTCAACATCAGTACCGAACTAAAATGTTATGAACTTCTGCAGTAGCTGAGATGTTAATCTAATAAATTAAATGCTCTCATACAATTTATATAATTGATCGTTCAAAGGTGATTCTTCTGTTGTGCTTCTTATATAGCTTTATGTTTGATGTTGATTATGCGCTGTTTGCACCATTTATGTACGTGTTTTGAGTCCGAGTTAATGAGTTGTCCCCTGATGGGAAATAGCTGTTCACTCAGTTAATGATATGTTCTCGTTGTAAAAGTAGCGGATTCTCGATTTAGTTTTTCTTCACCTCGGTATCATATGCTTTGTTTTAATGAAAGTATGTCTCGTATGCCAAATTGATAATTGAAAATAATATAACCTAACATAAGAATCGACAACCCAAGACCGAATTTTACAACATTTTGGTCATTTATCGAGTAAAAGTGAACACAAATTAGTTTTATCAAATGTACAGCCAAATATCCGGAAGAAAAATATACAGCCGAATTTAAAAAAAGGAACCTTTATATATTTGCTCTATAAGACTCGATTTCATTGTGTTTGTTTAAACCTTTATATTTTATCAGTTTCTCATTCAAAAATCAAACCTTCTAAAGCTTGTTAGATCTGACTTATGTAATGCTATTTTTCATTCCGCGACAGCAACTGCCAAACTCCTACAGTAGACGAATTTATTGGAAGCGTGTCTAGGTAACTGAGTGGCCACTTATTGGGAAAATAGATGCTCATTCGGCTTACGAAATATTTTCATGGTATAAGTGCCTGATTGTTAGTTTGGTTTTTTCCCACCTCGGTTTTTGGAGTGGGAATCTTTTTCTGATTGAGCCTTTTCCTGATCTTTGACTACTTGTACCTTGTTATTTTGAAGGCTATACAATTAAAACCGGAAATTACGCATATTTTGTTATGTTTACAAATGTATTTAATGCAAACTCAAAATCAATCGTTACATCTTGTCACTTTATATGCTTTATCTCTGGTTATCATTGTATCAGTATATAAAGACTAGTCGTAATAGCTCGGCTGTAAGCGTTTCCGATAGCTACCAGGTCCGGCAAATGAGTTTCATGCGTGCGTTTATGTGTCCACTTCGAACAATTTGTTGAGCCGAATTTAGTCATTCATAAATAGAATAAGAAAGAACAGTCTAACATGCATTTGTAGTCTCCTCAGCGAGGCCTGCTACCTTTAAATGATCTCAGAACTAAGCAGTAGGGTTGTTTCTGAGTCACTGGAGCATTTGAGACCACAAATCAAACTTCATTTTTTTTTGTTATTCAAATAACCGCCAAAATAATTCATAATTATAACAATGTGGGTTTCAGTAACTACGACTATTAATCAAACACCGTGTTCTCTACATATTTACGACTGAAGACTTACATGTACCAGGGTTGGGATTTAAGTTCGTAGACTTTTGCCACTGATTTTCTATTACATCATTTATCCAATATTTGATGCATTATTATAAAGAAACAATGTCTCCTTGTCTCGTTTTTACATTATTTTTCAAAAAATATTGTGCAGTGTACATAAAACTGGTCTCCATAGCAACGTAGGTTTCGCAACCCGGGGCACGTCGTATTTTAAATACTTATGAAGTTTTATGACGTTGAAGAACAAATCTTAAGTTAACATAGTGTATACCAAAACTTGAGCTAAATCAGTTTGAGGCACTTTAGAATCATGTTGATAATTCCATATAATTTTCTAAGCATTATGTCGACGACTTATTTTGTTATTGTAGAAAATGTAATGCCAGTCGCGCTTCTTGGGAAAGGAAAATGGCGTTAACAGGCAATGTCAAAACAAGAGCAATGATCAAATCTCATGTTTGAGAAGCATAAATGCCCACAGAAACATTCAAAATGATATGGATATGTAGTAAAGTTGTAGAACAGATCGTACAGAGATATTTAAATGGTTTGAACAATTTCAGATGGACGCATTTGAATTTTAATTGATGAGAAAGCACATACCTTCAACTAATCTACAAATGTTGCGGTCTTAATTCTTAATTAAATCAAAATTATGCATGATACACATAAGATTTGTTACATCTGGTGAATGTAGTATTTCAACAATAATAACTAACTGACCCCTGAAGGAAATATTTAAAATTAGTAAAGGTGTGGTGTGTTGTATGGTTCTAAACAAGGCATTTTTTTGCTGACATTAATTGAAATTTGACGTAGTTTTGACGTCAAAATTTCCATGACAAGCCCCGGGTGATGGCATGTCATTGTGTTTAATTCATTGCTGTGTTGAAACTATTATGAGTAGAGCTATGCTTAATAGCTTATATGATAGGTAAAAGAATATGTTTTCAGATGATATCATTTTTATTTCTGTGGGACAAACATCTAAACTTTTATAAAGAAAGTCTACGAACTTAAATCCCAACCCACGTATGTTGAGATTAACATAATAACTGAGCCGCCCCATGAAAAAACCAACAATCTGCATAGGCGAACCAGCTTCGCGGTAACCGCGAAGCTGTCAGTCAGCGCCTTTGTTTTCGCTACTCGGATAGTACAGTTCCTCCTCTACTTAACTCCAAAATTTCAAGCTTCTAGCCTGCTTCTGTAGCTTTATAGGCCGGTTTGTGTCAGACCTGTTCGAAAACCACATTGTTTGTTTTCCCACGAGGCGGCTCAGATGTACTATAATCTTATTTCTTGTACATTCAGATAATTTGTACCATGGTGATCATGTCGCATGACTTGCGTAAAAGGTTTCTGTTTATTTGCTTGAGTACACCATAATCAGCTTAAGAGCAAATAAGTGTACATGTACTTCTGGAGATCGTCTTAACGGAAAGAAATGGTGCCAACTAGCCAAGTACGTGTGACAAATCGATTAACGAAATGCCACATCATAAGCAAACCAGATTCAAATCAAACGAAACAATTGAGCTCCCACACAGATTGTGTCTTAACCGATTTATTCATCGGTTTTCGTGTCAGGTCTAGATTCGAAAACCGCTTAATCTTTAAAAGGCAGAATAATATAACCTTTAACGTATCGCGACCAAAGGTCGCTTTTCATTTCAGAAACTGCTAGCTTAAACTATTGTCTGTCGTGCTTTTCAAGATGATCGGATATTCTACTCAGTAGAATACAGAGTTTCACTTGACTAAGGCTCCATTTGCAAAACGAACAAGCTAAGAATTATAGGACACCTGTGTTTGATGGAATCGAACATCATAAAATACGTCAGAAAACGGAAATTGTCCAAATTTCACGTTTTAATTTACACGAATTTGACAACAACATTCATTCAGTATGTAGCACTATGTACCGAGTTGAAGAATCGCGTAATTAAGTCAGTCTTGTATGTTAGTTAACCTCTGATTACAGTTTAATTAATATTAACTAAAAGCATAAGGGTGTCCCCTTTTGATATTCAAAGCTTATTCAAAGACTTGCGAATCCTCTTCAACACCAACGAAACCATGTTTTGCTGAACCTCATTGTTTTGGTTAGCAAAACACTCATTTGAGACGTGGGGTGAAATGTTTTGTGTCTTCGAAAGGCATTCAGTATATTCCCGCATCTTACAGAAACTAACTCGTAAGGGATATTCAGTCAACTAAACACAACGTTTACTACCTGCCATGAGAAGATACAATTAAACACATTTTCCTGAACTATTGCCACTTTCCTAAAAACGACGAGAAAATCATCATGGTTATACTACTAAAAGTTTGACAGGGATCACTCCCATTTAAATCCCATACAGGAATTTTTCGAAAGCCAATACATGTATCTATCCAACTAGTGATCAGATTTAAATTTGGTTTTCACCACCCAACATCAGATTGAATGGACACCATTTTCAGTAAAAATATACACATGGAAATAAGTTAGGGAACACCTGTAATAATGTGACTACCACCTTTGGACTGTATATATCCTTCTTTGTGAAAAATATGAAGAATGTTTTGACAACTTGTCAGAATCTGTAATATCCAAAGTTGCTTCTATGTGAAAATGGTTAGCATCAAACATTATCTGTGGAGGACAGCGGCCATCTTTTATTCAGAAAGTGTTTGCTAAATTTAAGAAACGCACTGCTAGTCGTTGCGATAACTTTATTATTTGAACTTGCATTGTCGTAATTTTTCGCAAGCATAAAGCTGAGACATTGCTTGTTGAACTATGTTCACAAATTCTTTATTTTCTGACCGACTGTCGGTGGTAGGTCAATACTTTCCCGGGGGTAGGTTTCTTGATCACGTTTTGTTCTTTGGGTATACATTTTGCATGTTGTAAATGTTGGGTCAGATATTCGATATGACCCTTTAGGAATCAAAACATGCACATTCTGGTTACAGTGTCCTAGCGGAATTATTCTTTTACGGCTTTATTTGCAAAATATCCAAGAACTTTGCTTTCCATAGAAATCAATGCAAACAGCAGATTTTGAATGATTAGCTGGTTTAGAGATGACGCATGAATCTTTATGTCCGAAGTCGTTTATTCATTCAGAACTATCAGATTCAACATTTTATTCCTGTTTTGCTTTCAAAAATTGAGTTTTGCGGAATGCAGAAGCAAAAAGGCAAACTTGTATTCCGTAAAAGTGGAGTTTTTCACATATGGCATACTGCATCCTCCGTAGTATAAAGACAAAATGTTGTGAATTTCCATAAATTGGTCTGTAGATAGGCCAAGGTATGAAATACAATGTATATGTGATACAAATTTCAGTATCGCCAGAAAAAAGGAAAACGGATTTTTTCAAACTTTCCCCAAGAGCTAAAAGTGTTCCCTAACTTATTTCCATGTGTATATTTGTTTCGATATTGTTGGTAAAAAACGCATTTTTGACAAAACAGCAAAATTTTTGGGAATTTTTATAAAAACTCCATTTCACCACTGGGTTTCAGCCTTTAAGCGAAAAGAAACATTTTCGTGATAAAATGTTTCTTGCAGCCAGTATAATGGAAAGTGTGTACCCAATAGGCCTACCCACTTGTTGTTTTAGATTACGGCAAAATTAAGGATGCATGTGTTTGGACCCATGTGTTGAAAGAATGAAGAATGAAAATTTAATCAAACTTGAATTTTTACAGGGATAAATGTCATT
Source organism: Rugalucina vietnamica (assembly GCA_964017185.1). Classification (NCBI taxonomy): domain Eukaryota; kingdom Metazoa; phylum Mollusca; class Bivalvia; order Lucinida; family Lucinidae; genus Rugalucina; species Rugalucina vietnamica. Next base: position 20,322,199 of record OZ024873.1, read on the forward strand.
CACATATACTGTGACAATATTGTAAGAATTGTGAAAATATGTTGGTTTTAGGCACCCTGGCATAATATTGAAAAATTGATCCTTATAAAACTTTTAGTAGTATATTAAAAATTATTGTTGCAATTATAATGATTTTTATACGCTATCCCCTAGCCTCAATGTTATTATACTACACTACAAACAATTCAAAAATTTTCCGACTCTTATGTCCATACGGTCTGACCATAAGCATCCGAAAACTTGTTATTGCAGTTCATCCTCCAAAGAAAAACACAACAAGGTTTGCGTAATGGATACTGTATTGTATCGTTTTGGTAGATATGCAATGACAATTTATAGGCTAATGTATAATTATACAGGCAAAATCTGAGTCTTTTGATAATAAGGGTTGATGGGGTAAATATCGCCCCTTAGAAAACGAAAAACAATGCACGCAAATCAAAGCAATACCTGCAAAAGATAAACAAAACAGAAAACATTGGAGGCGGTGGGGAGGCGGAGGTTTTCAATAACTTTTTCAATTCCAAGCAGCGACGGCACGTGTTGTTCTGAGCGTCTATGAAAGAAAAGGAAGCGCATCCACGTGGAATCGCTTATATATGAAAGCCAGGAGGCTGGTTTCCAGCAAGACTGGCATACCAACGAAGCCGACATAAGAATTCCGCAAATGAAAACTGGAAACAACGCAGAGTGGCGCTAAAGATTTAGACTAGCCAAAGGGGCCTGCTCAATAAAATGTGTTATGTTTTGTTTCGGCATAGCACCGTTTTTATACGCTATCCCCTAGCCTCAATGTTATTATACTACACTACAAACAATTCACAAATTTTCCGACTCTTATGTCCATACGGTCTGACCATAAGCATCCGAAAACTTGTTATTGCAGTTCATCCTCCAAAGAAAAACACAACAAGGTTTGCGTAATGGGTACTGTATTGTATCGTTTTGGTAGATATGCAATGACAATTTATAGGCTTAAAGTCTGCATTTTGGGAGGAATTAAGAGCAATTCCGTGTAAAAACCAGCCAAATCCTTATGGGGGCTCGGCACGCATGGTCATGGATTTCCTTCATACTTTACGGATATATTAGGGACCACACAAAAAACAGGTTTTTCAATGTTAGTTTTTTGAAAATATGCATGGTTGCCATGGTAACCACAATAGAAGATTTAGGGCTTCAAAACAGCATTTTTTGAGTGAAAATTTGCACTTTTTCAAACACAACCTAGACATCACATAACTTGCTTTCTAAAATTTGAATGCATACAATGGTACAGATATACATACTCAAAATTACTGTAACTTAGCATCTACGTATAATGAACTGTCTTCTAGCTATGGTAGTTGTAAGGTGGGTGGGGTTTCCCATTTTTCAATTTTATCAAAAAAGTCATTTTTCAGCATATTTTGAGAACATGGAGAAAAAAATTGAGGTAAATTTAAGAGGCCTCACATAGTTGTCATGAAAGATCATTGTCAGCATGGCCAGTTAATGTAAAATCTTAGTGGGCACTTCATAAACAAAAATTTCAGAGACATCTAAATCTACCTACTAGGACGAGACCCCATAAAATTGTGTTTTTATAATATCGAGGTTAAAGAATGAGGCTATCCAAATATTTTTGACTTAACACTAAATGAGAATTTTAAACAGTTATTTAATAATATATAGCATCTAAAAATACTTATAAAGCAATGATTAATTGCATTTAAAGTGTTTAATGACAATGTAGAAGTACCCCACCCACTTAAATTAATATGGATACTGGTACATTTTCAACCTGAAACAGAAGTTAGTACAAGTTAAATGTGATAAAATGCTATAGTCAAGAGACATATTGTATACTTAGTGCAAAACCAATGAATTGTTCACCAGTAAAACAATGGTTACCATGGTAACACTTAGAACAAACATACATGGTCGCATCATAAATAGCAATGGCAAATAGACTTTATTGCTGGTAACTTCCTACAATATATCAAACATCATTTTTTTGATTATTTTTATTGTGTAAATCATTAGCAAAATGTTTAAATACTCATAAATATTCTTTACTGTCTAAGGTACTCAATGACAGGATAACCTTACCCCACCCACTTAATTAACATTAAGAGCAATTCTCTGAAACCACTTAAATTTTTTCACAGGGCCATGGAACACATAATCACCGATTTTGCTGAAACTTTCTTATCTTGGTTATATAAAAACAAACCTTTTTAATCGACACTCATTTGGTCCAATTTCATACCCGTTGCCATGGAAACGGCAAATGAATATTTTGGCAAAAAGTGTGTCCGAAAATCACTGAAACTGGGTATTTTCCAGCTGAAACAATTACTTTATACAAATTCAGATCCAACTTCTGGTCCCTGTTTATGAATATATAACACATTCTGGTTAGAAATACAAAAAACAAACATTGATTTGGAAAACCTCTGATTTTATCGTGGCCCTGCAAAGTGGGTGGGGTTTCAAAGATTTGAAAAATGTGATTTTGAAGCATTTTCAGGGACAATTCTCATAGTGAGTGCAGTCGGTTGCTGATATACGCGCATATTTACGATATCCAACAGTGTTTTGTTAACCAAGTTCTGAAAAGACATGTTTGGGAAATAAGGTCTGAATATGCGTAACTATAGCAACAATGAGGGTACTGTCACAAAACGCAAATTTGTGAGTGTCTGTCATTTTGGTCTCATAGAATTCTAATAAGAGGACATAATTGGTTGTAAATTATTGGATATGTTGCAATTGAAACTACTCTTTAGAAAATTTTGCATATAATCTTCAGTGACGTTCTAAAGGTCAAGGTCAAGGTCATAGAATAGAGAAAAATGGCACAAAATTGGCCTTTTCCCATGTTCAAGTTGATTTATGCATAACTGAGACTCAAATTTCTTACTTACTTTATTGGATATTTATGCATACCACTACAAAGTATTTCATGTTGAGATACTTTTGTCCACCAGGTGATTTCAAGGTCAAGGTCAAATATCATTCAGACAATCCTCCTGCTGACCTTAAATAACCTTTTAATGGTCAAGGTCATGGTCAAAAATGCAAGAAAATGGCTTAAATTGGCATTTTCTTACCAGTATTTTGTTATTTTTCAAAGAGTTTGGTGCAAAATTGCCTAAATATTTGTTTTGAAAGCTTGAGATATGTTGTATATGAAACAAAGGCTAAGAAAATATGGTATTGTATCTGCAGTGACCTTCGGAAAGTCAAGGTCAAGGTCACGTTAGAGAAAGATAACACAAAATTGGCTTTTTTTGCTCATGTTATAGTTGATTTGGCCATAATTTAGGCTCATGTTTTTTTTTCCTTATTGAATATTTATGCACATCACCACGCCGTTTTTCACGCTGACATATTTTTGTCCACCAGGTGACTTCAAGGTCACGAAAAGTTCAATTTTTCAGGGGTAAAATGAAGTTTTTGTTGAAGAAGTAAACAATTTAAAGTGTTAATTTTTATCGTATTAAGTTTTTTTCATTTAAATATGTGTTGCAAAGTCCAATATCATTCAGACAATCAACCTGCTGGCCTTAAATTACCTTTTAAGGGTCAAGGTCAAGGTCAAAAATGCAAGAAAATGGTTTAAACGGGCATTTTCTTACCAGTATTTTGTAATTTTTTCACAGAGTTTGGTACAAAATTGTAATAATATTTGTTAAAACGCTTGAGATATGTTGTGTATGGAACAGCAGTTAAGAAAATATGGCATTGAATCTGCAGTGACCTTCAATGGCATTGAAAATGCAGTGACCTTCTGAAACTGAATTCTTCAAGGTAACAGAATCAAGAAAATGACATGAAAATGTCATTTTTTGGCCAATATTCAAGTTTATTTTGCAATAATTGTTCCTTGACATTCTTGTTATCATGAATGTTTACACAAAGTCTTTCAATTTGTGATAATTTTGTCCACCAGGTGACTTCAAAGTAAAGGTCAAGGTCTCAAAACTTTGAATTTTAGGGGGTAAAATGGAGTTTTTGTGTTAATTGTAAACAAATTAAATTATTTATTTCAATCATAGTATGCTTTTTTCATTTATATATGTGTTGCAAAGTTCGATATCATTCAGACAATACACCTGTTGACCTAAAATAACATTTTAATGGTAAAGGTCAAGGTCAAAGATGTAAGAAAATGGCTGAAACTGGCATTTTTACCAGTATTTTGTTATTTTCCTCCGATTTTGGTGCGAAACTGTTTAATGTTTGTTTTTTAAAGTTTGAAATATAATGTACAGCATATGAAACAGCTATAATCATGCATTTTTAACTGATTTATGTTTAGATATAGGTATCAATATAGAAAAGTATGGAGTGCCACAGGTCCAATCTCAGTATTATGAAAACATGAATTTATGAGATCTTGCTTTAGTGCTCACATTTAATTGTCCTTGAAAACTTTGTTTATGAAGTGCCCACTAATTTTTTTTTTTCAGATTTGCCTTAGATGGCAATGTTCTTTCATGGGGAGTGTATAAGGCCTCTCAAATTTGTGTACGATCAGGAAAAGGTGCAATCAGAAAGAAACCGAGGTGGGAAAAAACTAAACCGACAACCAGGCACCAGAAAACACATCGTAAGCCGAAGAAGCAGCTATTTCTCAACAGGTGGCCACTCAGTTACCTAAACTTAAATAAAAATATGTAAATCCACATAAGGTTCAAAAAGCAGAAAATTCGACCCCAAAACAAAAACAAATAGAACCACAACAGAAGCACCGCCTTGGAACGATCAGTAAAACAAAATTACTGGGGGGACTTGAACCGGTTTTACTGGGCCCTAACCTCACAGTACCTCTGGAGAACCTCTATAGGTGAGGGGGGTGAAATCCGGATCACATGCGCAAGACAGATGTATGCATCTTTGACCTTGACCTTTACCATTAAAAGGTTATTTTAGGTCAACAGGTGTATTGTCTGAATGATATCGTACTTTGCAACACATATTTAAATGAAAAAGCATACTATGATTGAAATTAATAATTTAATTTGTTTACAATTAACAAAAAAACTCCATTTTACCCCCTAAAATTCAAAGTTTCGAGACCTTGACCTTTACTTTGAAGTCACCTGGTGGACAAAATTATCACAGATTGAAAGACTTTGTGTAAACATTTATAATCATTCATGATAACTCGAATGTCATGGAACAATTATTGCAGCATAAAATTGAATATTGGCCAAAAATGACATTTTCATGTCCTTTTCTTGATTCTGTTACCTTAAGAATTCAGTTTCAGAAGGTCACTGCAGATTCAATGCCATTGAAGGTCACTGCATATTCAATGCCATTTTTTTCTTAACTGCTGTTCCACATACAACATATCTCAAGCGTTTTAACAAATATTAAAGCAATTTTGCACCAAACCCCGTGAAAAAATAACAAATTACTGGTATGAAAATGCCCGTTTAAATCATTTTCTTGCATTTTTGACCTTGACCTTGACCCTTAAGGATGTTCGCTGTTAACATTTGACATTTCGGAACTTCCGGTTTTTCTTTTCTTGAATATCTCGTAAACGGTTGCAGATATTTTCCTAATATTTTATATTTGGATACATATTGATAATATGCATCGAATGAGCCATGAAAATTGTCAATCTAAGAAACTTCATTTTTTAACCCTATTTTCTGCAACTTTTCAGAAATTTTTTGTTGTCAGTAAAATTTAGGGGGTAGGGTAGATTAAACTTGAATATTACACATCTTCAAATTAATTGCACTAGTTCGATGTTTATTTTAGCAGCAGTATATGTGTACATGGTCTTTTAAGTCATTCTTTGTGTCTTTGTTGTGCTGGTTTCAAAGTTTAAGGTGGTTTTATGAAATGGGCTTTTAGAAACAAAACAGCTGAAAAAAGACCAAAAATGACGATTTTCAAGTTGTTGGTTCTCTCTTATATGCTCACTACCCTATATATTTCTTTCTTTTAATGGAACAATATTACCAAGTCCTATGTAGTGTGAAAATACAAGAAAAAGTTTGAATCAACAAATATGGGTTTGGTGCATTTCAAAATATTGATGTTTTCCGACTTTTCAAGTATGCGGTTAGGGTTGGAAAAGGAATCGTAAAATTTTGTCATCCACTCCAAGTTGCAAAATTTTCTATGCTGGTCCAAAATTGTCTGCGCTACGTAAATATTATGACTTTTGAAAGCATTCTAGGTGTATTTTTGTTCAAGACAGGTATGTTTCAAAGAATTAAAAATTAAATTAATTTTACCAAATTTAAAACATGGTACACAGAGGTCTCATTCAGAGGCCTGTAGCTTGAAAAATGCACACTACCCTATATTTATTTTGTTTTCAAATGTCTTGTGTTGTATTTTGGAATCAAAAAAGAGTGGTTAGAAAAAAAGTTTGAATACTTTTTCAATGGCAGCGAACATCCTTAAAAGGCAATTTAAGGCCAGCAGGTGGATTGTCTGAATAATATTGGACTTTGCAACACATATTTAAATGAAAAAGCTTAATACGATAAAAATTAACACTTTAATTTGTTTACTTCTTCAACCAAAAACTTCATTTTACCCCCTGAAAAATTGAACTTTTCGTGACCTTGACCTTGAAGTCACCTGGTGGACAAAAATATCTCAGCGTGAAAAAAGTCGTGATGATGTGCATAAATATTCAATAAGGAAAAAAAACTTGAGCCTAAATTATGACCAAATCAACTTTAACTTGAGCAAAAAAAAACAAAACATTTTTTTGTTATCTTTCTCTAACGTGACATTGACCTTGACTTTCCGAAGGTCACTGCAGATTCAATGCCATATTTTCCTAACCTTTGTTTCATATACAGCATATCTCAAGCTTTCAAAACGAATATTTAGGCAATTTTGCACCAAACTCTTTGAAAAATAACAAAATACTGGTAAGAAAATGCCCGTTTACACCATTTTCTTGCATTTTTGACATTGACCTTGACCCTTAGAAGGTAATTTAAGGCCAGCAGGTGGATTGTCTGAATGATATTGGACTTGGCAACACATATTTAAATGAAAAAGCTTAATACGATAAAAATTAACACTTTAATTTGTTTACTTCTTAAACAAAAAACTTCATTTTACCCCCTGAAAAATTGAACTTTTCGTGACCTTGACCTTGAAGTCACCTGGTGGACAAAAATATCTCAGCGTGAAAAACTTCATTGTAATGTGCATAAATATTCAATAAGGAAAAAAACTTGAGCCTAAATTATGGCCAAATCAACTATAACATGAGCAAAAAAGCCAATTTTGTGTTATCTTTCTCTAACGTGACCTTGACCTTGACTTTCCGAAGGTCACTGCAGATTCAATGTCATATTTTCTAAACCTTTGTTTCATATACAACATATCTCAAGCTTTCAAAACAAATATTTAGGCAATTTTGCACCAAACTCTTTGAAAAATAACAAAATACTGGTAAGAAAATGCCCGTTTAAACCATTTTCTTGCATTTTTGACCTTGACCTTGACCCTTAAAAGGTAATTTAAGGCCAGCAGGTGAATTGTCTGAATGATATTGAACTTAGCAACACATATTAAAATGAAAAAGCTTAATACGATAAAAATTAACACTTAATTTGTTTGCTTCTTCAACCAAAAACTTCATTTTACCTTCTGAAAAATTGAACTTTTCATGACCTTGACCTTGACCTTGAAGTCACCTGGTGGACAAAAATATCTCAGCGTGAAAAACATCGTGGTGATGTGCATAAATATTCAATAAGGAAAAAAACTTGAGCCTAAATTATGGCCAAATCAACTATAACATGAGCAAACCAGAGGATCATTGGTCCTGAGAACGCTCACCTGAAGCCTGATCTTCGAGTATTAAGTCATCATGAAATGACCTTGACCTTGAATACTCACACACATTTATTGACTTCACACAAGTTGTCTGCATCTGCAAAGTTTCAGGTCTCAGGCTGCAATAGTTTCCAAACCCAGTTATTTCTGAGAAAACCATTATTTTAATTTTGATATTTAAATGACCTTGGGTCAAGGTCAACAAATGACCTTGGCCTTCATTAATTACTTACCTTCATTGATTCCATTAGTTGTCTGCATCTAGCAACTTTCAGGTCTCAGACTGCACCAGTTTCCAAAATATCCATTGTTTTCGCCTTTTCCCATGTAAAAGTCTTTGATTCCAAAATTGACCTTGCCGTAAAATAGGTCAAGGTCATCATAGGGTCATCATTTCAACAAACTATGATGGGCTGGAGTCCCAAATCCTACATACCAAATTTCATGAAAATCGGCTAGCCGGTTCTGGAGAAGATTTTTGAGTGGTTTTTAACATATATGGGCGTGGCGGCCATCTTGGTCATGTGACCTGGATTTTGCAATCAAACTTTCGTTCCCCCCTACCCATGGAAGCTCCACATAAAATTTCACTTTGATTGGCCAAGCAGTTTCAGAGAAGAAGATCTTTGAAAAGTGTGTATGGACGACAGACTGTCCAAGGTCAAGAGATGACCTTGACCTAAATTAATCACATAACTTCATCTACTCCATTAGTTGTTTGCATCTACCACTTTTCAGGCCTCAGGCTGCAATAGTTTTCAAAAAATCCATAGTTTTCACTTTTTCCCATGTAAAAGCCTATGTTTCCAAATTTGACCTTGCCGTAAAATAGGTCAAGGTCATCCAAGGGTCATCATTTTATCAAACTATGATGGGCTGAAGTCCCGGATGCTACATACCAAGTTTCGTGGAAATCGGCCCACCGGTTCTGGAGAAGAAGATTTTTGAAGGGTTTTTACCATATATGGGCGTGGCGGCCATCTTGGTCATGTGACCTGGATTTCGCGATCAAACTTGAAATGCCACTACCGAAGGAGGCTCCACATAAAATTTCAACTAGATCGGCCAAGCGGTTTCAGAGAAAAAGATCTTTGAAATTGTGGACGACGACGGACGGACGGACGACGGACGGACGGACGCCGGATCATGGCTATCCTATTAGCTCACCTTGTGAGCCTTCGGCTCAGGTGAGCTAAAAAAGCCAATTTTTGTTATCTTTCTCTAACGTGACCTTGACCTTGACTTTCTGAAGGTCACTGTAGATTCAATGCCATATTTTCTTAACCTTTGTTTCATATACAACATATCTCAAGCTTTCAAAACAAATTTTAAGGAAATTTTGCAACACACTCTTTGAAACATAACAAAATACTGGTAAGAAAATGCCAATTTAAGCCATTTTCTTGCATTTTTGACCTTGTCCTTGGCCCTTAAAAGGTTATTTAAGGTCAGCAGGAGGATTGTCTGAATGATATTTGACCTTGACCTTGAAGTCACCTGGTGGACAAAAATATCTCAATATGAAATACTTTGTTGTGATATGCATAAATATTCAATAAAGTAAGAAATTTGATCCTCAATTATGCATAAATCAACTTGAACATGGGAAAAGGCCAATTTTGTGCCATTTTTCTCTATTCTGTGACCTTGACCTTTAGAAGGTCACTGAAGATTATATGCAAAATTTTCTAAAGAGTAGTTTCAATTGCAACATATCAAATAATTTACAATCAATTATGTCCTCTTATTAGATTTCTATGAAACCAAAATGACAGACACTCACAAATTTGCGTTTTGTGACAGTACCATCATTGTTGCTATGGTTACGCATATTCAGACCTAACTTCCAAAACATGTCTTTTCAGAACTTGGTTAACAAAACACTGTTGGATATCGTAAATATGCGCGTATATCTGCAACCGACCGCACTCACTATGAAAATAGTCCCTGAAAATGCTTCAAAATCACATTTTTCAAATCTTCGAAACCCCACCCACTTTGCAGGGCCACGATAAAATCAGAGGTTTTCCAAATCGATGTTTGTTTTTTGCATTTGTAACCAGAATGTGTTATATATTCATAAACAGGGACCTTAAGCTGGATCTGAATTTGTATAAAGTAATTGTTTCAGCTGGAAAGTACCCAGTTTCAGTGATTTTCGTACACACTTTTTGCCAAAATATTCATTTGCCGTTTCCATGGCAACGGGTATGAAATTGGACCAAATGAGTGTTGATTAAAAAAGTTTTGTGTTTAAATAACCACGATAGGAAAGTTTCAGCAAAATCGGTGATTATGCGTTCCACGGCCCTGTGAAAAAATTTAAGTGGTTACAGAGAATTGCTCTTAATGTTAATTAAGTGGGTGGGGTAAGGTTATCCTGTCAATGAGTACCTTAGACAGTAAAGCATATTTATGAGTATTTAAACATTTTGCTAATGATTTACAACATACAAATAATAAAAAAAATGATGTTTGATATATTGAATGAAGTTACCAGCAATAAAGTCTATTTGCCATTGCTATTTAAGATGCGACCATGTATGTTTGTTCTAAGTGTTACCATGGTAACCATTGTTTTACTGGTGAACAATTCATTGGTTTTGCACTAAATATACAATATGTCTCTTGACTATAGCATTTTATCACATTTTACTTGTAATAATTTCTGTTTCAGGTTGAAAATGTACCAGTTTCCATGTTAATTTAAGTGGGTGGGGTACTTCTACATTGTCATTAAACACTTTATATACAATAAATCATTGCTTTATAAGTATTTTTAGATGCTATATATCATTATATAACTGTTTAAAATTCTCATTTAGTGTTAAGTCAAAAATATTTGGATAGCCTCATTCTTTAACCTCGATATTATAAAAACACAATTTTTGGGGTCTCGTCCTAGTAGGTAGATTTAGATGTCTCTGAAATTTTTGTTTATGAAGTGCCCACTAAGATTTTACATTAACTGGCCATGCTGACAATGATCTTTCATGACAACTATGTGAGGCCTCTTAAATTTACCTCAATTTTTTTCTTCATGTTCTCAAAATATGCTGAAAAATGACATTTTGATAAAATTGAAAAAATGGGAAACCCCACCCACCTTACGACTACCATAGCTAAAAGACTGTTCATTATACTAAGATGCTAAGTTACAGTAATTTTTAGTATATATATCTGTACCACTGTATGCATTCAAAATTAAGATACCAAGTTAGGTGATGTCTAGGTTGTGTTTGAAAAAGTGCCAATTTTCACTCAAAAAATGCTGTTTTGAAGCCCAAAACCTTCTAGTGTGGTTTCCATGGCAACCATGCATATTTTCAAAAAACGAAGGGAAGTTTCAATACATCGTTTTTGACCCTCTATCCGAAAATCAGGTTTTCGTTTAAATCTGTGACTATGCGTGGCCACACTTTGGTTGGTTTTTACACGGAATTGCTCTTAAGGATAATACCGACCCTGCAGGTGATTTTAAACGGCTTGATATTTTTCTTATTTCTATTTAGAAGATACTTTAGCATGTTTCCTTTGCATTGAGCAAATAAAAAGTGGGGATCGCCGGGCTTAATTTTGATTTATACCAGTTGAAAGAACACCTATTGCATTTACGGAAATAAAAGTTTAGCCAGTTGCTACTATATTTTGGCAATACTAATTTTGAAAAGTAAAAGCAGTACTATCCAAATTCCATTCATTTCAACAAGACTTACGTTATCAAGTGTATATAACCATCATCAATGGTGAGCGTCGCCTACAAGTGGTATTACTAACAGATATTTGGTAAATTTGTTTTTATGGCTATTTTATGTTAATCCTTGTTACATGTAACATAGCAAATATAATATTTTTTAAATCCTCGCTGATAAATTTTCGCGAAAAAATTTTTAGTGACAGACAATCTTACAACAAGTACATGTTATTTGACGAGAAAAGCATATGGTTACAAGAACGACAAATAATCTACAGACAATTACGTTACCCCACCTACTTTGATTATCTTGCGATTTTCGTGATGTTTGTACTTGTTTAAATTGCCACTGTAGATTGTAGACCTATGATATACCTGGATGTGTAGCGCAATGTTTCTATGTTGATATTCAGTAAAAGGTGAGAACATTATACGTGCTTGTGTTAATAAACGTGCAGCTTTAATCAGTCCAGTGTCGCAAATTGTTAAGTCATGGAGCCAACAAACGTAACGTCGCCTTTATCATGACGCCATTTCTATTCAAAACGGACGCTATTTAGACAATTAATTTGTAAAAAGGTACAAGTAGGCAAATATCAGGAAAAGGCGCAATCAGAAAAATATTCCCACTCCAAAAACCGAGGTGTGAAAAAACCAAACTAACAATCAGGTACTTATACCATGAAAACATTTCGTAAGCCGAATGAGCAGCTATTTTCCCAATAGGTGGCCACTCAGTTACCTTAACTTAACTAAAAATATGAAAACATACATAAGGCGCCAACAGCACAAAAATATTTTAAACACCAAGACATAAAACAAAAAGAACCACCACAGAAGTATCGACTTGGAACGATCAGTAACACAAAGTTACTGGCGGGTTTGTTTTGCATAAATCCTACATTTTTAAAACTTCAAAGCTAGCGATGCATAGCTCTCACAAGAGTTTCTTCCCTTGCTGTCAGTATAGTCCTTAATCCACACGAAACAACAACAGCTGCATACATTATAAACAAACATTAAAACAGATCCATTAAACGTGCGGTGGCAGCACATTTGCGCACATTTTTGAAAGAATGTGGTTCATTTGCGCACACAATACAATTTCACCAGGTAAATGTTACATTTGCACACATCAGATTTTCTCAGGTAAATGGTATGTTTGCGCTCGCAAGATTGTACGCCCTGATTTCCAGTCCAAGCATATTCATTAATTTCCAATCCAAGCGATACATATCGCCTCATCCAAACTATTATCATTTTCAGTTCAAATCGACACAACTTACCTTGCCACAATGACCGTGACTCGCTCAGTAGTTTTTATTCGGATTTATGCTTTAAACAAACACAGTCACTTATAATTTTAGTTTTTGTTTTTCAAAATGGAACATTTAGAACTCATCCAACTCCAGGTCGGTGAACAGGGTTAACAGTGCTGATATGATAAAATAAGCTGGCCAAGGAACCAAAGAAACACGCGCAAATGTAACACTAAAATTGTGCGCAAATGATATACATTTCTGTGTGCAAATAAAAACTGTGCGCAAACGAAACTTTTGAAAAATCTGCGCTACTGTAATATCACCAAATGTGCATGTAATGACAAATTTAAACAGAATGGGGTTGAGTCAGACCGAGGATTTAGCCATCAAAAGCCTCATCGTTGATCTTATTAATGTATAACAACAGACAGGCGTTAGTCTAAATATGACAAAAAGTACAATGGAAATCATTGGTAAGAGACAAAAACATGTACATCTTACCAAAAACTTCGGGAAGGCAGTACCATTTTTATGATTTCCTTTTTTAAGCCTGTAAATTGTGATAAAACGCAATTTCACTCTGTGAACTGTGAACTGTGACCGTCAAATTGGTGTATTATCACTTGCTAACTGACATATTTTAAATGTCTATGATTGTGACCAGACCCCTCTCTTTCCCTCAGTTTTTCAGGAATTTTCAATTTTCCGCTGATCTATTTCATTTCCCCAGAATTATTTCACCAGTTTTACTGCTAAGCAATGCCATTTTATTTTCATACCTAAATTTTTCGATGTGCTTTGTATATTTAGTGATTTTTGTTGTACTTTTCAGTCTCGTCAGCACATTGTTTGTCTCACCGTTATTATCGCATAATTATGAATGCATCTGCCAACATTTAACATGTATATTTTTAGCCTCTTAGTATATATGTATACCGTTTATCAAAACCGTATTTAACACCAAAAACATAAAACAATTGGAACCACAACAGAAGTATCGTATCGCCTTGGAACGATCAGTAATATAAAATTACTGGGGCGGGGGGGCTTAAGCCGGTTTTACAGGGCCCTAACATCACTCTCTGCTTCTGCAGTGGTTCACAACATTCAATTTGTCGTTCGGTCCTCGGGGTGAATCTCTGAATCACCAATGACAAACAAATAAATCATGATACAAGTAGTCACCTTGATGAAGAAAAAAATCGAGGACTCATAGATACAATAAGATGCTTTGCTATGGAGCTCCCTTGGCGCCAGACAGTATCATTGGAAATCTTGAGCAAAAAAAAACAAGAGGACCAATGGTCCTGTAAACGCTCACCTGAGATCTGCTGTATATACGAATGTTATAGAAAATAGTCCCAGTATAGGGGCAGATGAAGCCCTTGGGCCATCTTTTTTTTCAGAATAATCAATATACTGTCCATACAAGTTTTTCCCTTCAAATGACATTTTAACAGTTTACCCATTCAAATACATAGGCAACCCATGTTGACCTTGCCTTAAAATAGGTCAAGGTCATCACAGGGTCATGATTTATAAATACATTGTAGTACTTGAGTCATCAATGCTTCATGCCAAGTTTCTTTGAAATTGGTCCACTGGTTCCGGAGAAGAAGATTTTTGAAGGATTTATACCATATATGGGCATGGCGGCCATCTTGGTCATGTGACCTTGATTATTTATATACACATTGATTCCCCCATTCAATAGATGCTTCACATGAAATTTTCGCTTTGATTGGCCACGCGGTTTCAGAGGAGAAGATGTTTGAATATTATGGTAATATACATGTATAATGCCCCGGGGCTGGGGCAAATGAGTCCCTGGGGTCCAATTTTTTTCAGAATCATTAATATTCAGTCCTACTGCCCATTTCCTGCAAGATTTTCACTTTAAATGACATTTTAAAAGTTTTCCCCATTCAAATGCATTGGCGACCTATGTTGACCTTGCTGTAAAATAGGTCAAGGTCATCCAAAGGTCATAATTTATAAAAACATTGTAGTACTTCAGTCCCCGATGCTTCATGCCAAGTTTTGTTGAAATCCGTCCACTGGTTCAGGAGAAGAAGAAATTTAAAGGGTTTTTACCATATACGGGCATGGCGGCCATCTTGGTCATGTGACCTGGATTATTTATGAACACATTGATTCCCCCTTCCCATAGATGCTTCCTATAAAATTGGGCTTTGGTTGGCCAAGTGGTTTCAGAGAAGAAGATCTTTGAATATTTTTGTAATATACATGTATATTGCCCCGGGGTGGGGGCAGACCAACCCCTGGGGTCCAAATTTTTTCCAGAATTACCTACCTTCAGTCCATTTGCCCATTTCCTGCAAGATTTGCCTTTCAAATGACATTATAACAATTTTCCCCATTCAAATGCATGGGCGACCTATGTTGACCTTGCCGTAAAATAGGTCAAGGTCATCCAAAGGTCATAATTTATAAACACATTGTAGTACTCTATTCCCCGATCATGCTCAATGCTTCATGCTAAGTTTCATTGAAATCGGTCCAGTGGTTCCGGAGAAGAAGAATTTTGAAGGGTTTTTACCATATATGGGCATGGCGGCCATCTTGGTCATGTGACCTGGATTATTTATAAACACATTGGTTTCCCCTTCCTATAGATGCTTCATATAAAATTTGGCTTTGATTGGCCAAGCGGTTTCAGAGAAGAAGATCTTTGAAAATGGTGGACGACGACTGACGGACGGACGACGGATCATGGCCATCCTATAAGCTCACCTTGTGAGCCTAACGGCTCAGGTGAGCTAAAAATGGTTTACAGTACCTCCTCTAAAGCCTGAATAAGCTGCACAATTTTTCTGCCAGCCGAGGTAGAATCATCATAGTTGAGTGATGATATCTGCTTAGCCATCTCTCCAAACCAGGCTTGTAGATTATCTGCAAGAACAAAGAATTATTTGGAAACAGCCAATTTATTGTCATGTACCTCTTAGGTTGGATAGCATGTGAGGTATGGAAATGAGTATCAGTATTCTGTTGGTGGCTAATTACATATTTTTGTTTGGCTTAGTTTAACATTCCTGTAAAACAATTTTGGTCATGATGGGAAAGATCTACTGCCTCCTGGGTATTAAGTGACCTGCTCTAGGATGCTATTATTTTTTAATATTTTTTAACTGTAAGTAACTATAAAAATATCACCTAAAGTAAATACTTACCATTTCTCTCTACCCTAGTGAGAGGTTTTGTCCCTGAGAAGACATCACTCAGCTCTTGTATTCTCTCACTCCCTTCTTTCTTGTACTGTTCCCATTTATCTTGTTTCTCTTCTAACATCTTCTTAAACATCTGGAACCAAAACAGTATGGTAACTATTTAGAGCAACTTCATATGTCCCACCAAAGCAACTGAATTGGTGCCTGGACCAGGATTACCTTTAAAGGCTTCAGGAACATTTGTTGGTTTGTGTTGTTATTTAATATTCCAGTCAACAATTTTTCCATCGTAAATTGGCACTGAGCAAACACCTGTGCATTAACCAGTACTCTGTGTCTTGCTCACTCTGGCAAGGTCTAATAAAGGAAATGTAGGTTGCAAATCCTTACATCTCTAGTTATGGAGACTGATACCGAGCCACCACATGACCTGTAAAACAAGTATAGAAGTAATTTATAGCTTATTCAACTATCAATCCCACACAAATGTACTGGTGCCTAAACCAGGATTACATTTTGAACCATAAACAAGTCTCAGTGATCCTGGCATTTCTAAAATAAAATTTTGTAGTCTTTTTTATGACCTAAGTAGACACAAGAAAACAAGACATATTTTTCTCACCTAATTAGGCATTCCAAAACAAATCATTTACAAAGAATAACTCAGCACATGAAAACGACTTACTTCTTTGAGTTGAAATTCAAACTGTCCTATTTCTAAAAGCAGCTGGAAGACTGAGAGTGGATTGTACTTGCTGTCAGCAATAACCTGGTCACGTAGCTGCTTGCATCTTTTGTTGGCTTCTGCACCTGTAGGGGTACACAAGAAATTAGCAAAAAATAAGTTACATGTATTGTGTGATAAATCCATAGCATGATACATCAAGCAATTTTGGCTTGGCTTCTAGGTTACTAAGAAAGCTTGAGATCACCATGGCCATCCTACTTTTTTAAAGTCAGTTTTATGTTATTTTTTTAAGTTATTTAATTACTTTGAGATGAATCAGTTGGTAAAGTGCAAGTACCTTGACTCTCACACACTGACCAAAGTGATATTCTAAATGAATCTTAACGGTTTGAATAGACCAAGTTTATATATGATATACTGTCCAAAATAAATTATTTTACCCATATTTAGATACTACATGTGCAAATATTAACTTAACAGTGCTCCAGATAGCGTCCGTACAGCCGTAATTTACGGACTTCATTTTACCAAATACGGTAGAAATTGAATTTTTGTCAGTACCAAATACGGAAACGAAATGACCGTTATGGTTCGGTAATAGTTTGTTGACCGTACCCTAAAACGGATTTTGTACCAATAGTCGTTTTGACTGGTTTAACAAACTTTACTTTTATTCGCTGTTTTCGTGGACGCGTAGGGTAAATATTCGTAAACCAGTCTAGAATCGAAACTGAAAGTAGAACAAACGGCGCAATGGCGAAACAGCTTTCCATCCTGAAGTTTTGCAAGACAGAAATTAGTGAAAATGAGCCTAGACAGGTGGCGGCTTCGCTCATCAACAGTATCATTGATACTGTCATTCAGCTTGTGGTTAAAAAACAGAAGAGGCACACTGGTTGGTACCGATCAATCTGAGTTTAAATAGAATGTTTCCCCCATTTTGCTAAATTCAAACACCTGAGGTGATGATCAGAAATTGATCGACTCAGTATCTGAAGAAAAGAAAAGAAAGAAGCTATGAATTGTGTACTGGTGACACGCCAAATACACAAAACTCCATCCATTTTAAAGCTGACACATAACTTTTCATATCTACCTATGAAGGTCACTAAAGGGAAAGGTTGTGCATTGGACGCTGACACTAAGTCAAGACTTGCAAGTCTTTATGAGCCAATGTACTCCCCCCACCTTCCCTTTTACTTCTGCCTTGCCCATATCTTTCAATAGGCCTGGGTTATTTGCATGCATGTGATACCTCCCTCATCATCAGGGAGGCTCCAGGAAATAAGCCATAAAGTTGGTAAAAATTCTTTAAAAATATACCACTTTTTGACAAAAATTCAAAATCTCCCTGAAATGAATCAGAAATTTTCCTATATATCTATACATTTTCCAAAAACCTCCCTGAAATGGAAGAAAAATCTCCCTGATTCCTCTTTAAAACTCATCACATGTATGTATTTGGGAGGGGTGAAAAATCAAATGCAAAATACAGGGGAACCTATGCCCTAGGGTTGGACTCGATTTTTTTTTATTGTTTTTTTTTTTGTTGTTTTTTTTTTAAATTATAAGGGGGCAAGAAGACCAGAGGACCAATGGTCCTGTAAACGCTCACCTGAGATCTGCTGCATATACCCATAAACATGTTTGAATATTATCGTATTTAACTCCAGTGCAGGGGCAGATGAAGCCCTTGGGGCATTTTCTTTTTTTAGAATCTTCAATATTCTGTCCATTTGCCAATTTCCTGCTGGCCTTTCCCTTCAAATGACATTTTAACAGTTTTCCCAATTCAAATGCATAGGCAACCCATGTTGGCCTTGCCATAAACTTGGTCAAGGTCATCACAGGGTCATGATTTATATATACATTGGAGTACTTTAGCCGTCAATGCTTCACGCCAAGTTTCCTTGAAATCAGTCTATTGGTTTCAGAGAAGAAGATTTTTGATGGGTTTTTACCATATATGGGCATGGTGGCCATCTTTGTCATGTGACCTAGATTATTTATATATACATTGATTCCCCCACTCTATAGATGCTTCACATAAAATTTGGCTTTGATTGGCCAAGCGGTTTCAGAGGAGAAGACGTTTGAATATTATGGCAATATACATGTATATTGCCCCGGGGTGGGGGCACATGAGCCCCTGGGGTCCATTTGTTTTTCAGAATCATTAATATTCAGTCCTACTTCCCATTTCCTGCAACACTTTCACTTTAAATGACATTTTGAAGTTTTCCCCATTCAAATGCATTGGTGACCTATGTTGACCTTGCCGTAAAATAGCTCAAGGTCATCACAGGGTCAGGATTTATATAAACATTGTAGTGCTTGAGCCATCGATGCTTCATGCCAAGTTTTGTTGAAATCGGTCCATCGGTTCTGGAGAAGAAGATTTTTGAAGGGTTTTTACCATGTATGGGCATGGCGGCCATCTTGGTCATGTGACCTGGATTTCTTATATACACATTGGTTCCCCCTTCCTATTGATGCTTCACATAAAATTTGGCTTTGATTGGCCAAGCGGTTTCAGAGGAGATGATGTTTGAATATTATGGTAATGTAGAGGTATATTGCCCCGGGGTGGGGGCACATGAGCCCCTGGGGTCAAATTTTTTTCAGAATCATCAATATTCAGTCCTACTACCCATTTCCTGCAAGATTTTCACTTGAAATGACATTTTAAAATTTTTCCCCATTCAAACGCATTGGCAACCTATGTTGACCTTGCTTTAAATAGGTCAAGACCATCACAGGGTCACGATTTATATACACATTGTAGTGCTTGAGCCATCGATGCTTCATGCCAAGTTTGGTTGAAATCGGTCCACTGGTTCTGGAGAAGAAGATTTTTGAAGGGTTTTTACCATATATGGGCATGGCGGCCATCTTGGTCATGTGACCTGGATTTCTTATATACACATTAATTCCCCCTTCCTATTGATGCTTCACATAAAATTTGGCTTTCATTGGCCAAGCGGTTTCAGAGGAGATGATGTTTGAATATTATGGTAATGTACAGGTATATTGCCCCGGGGTGGGGGCACATGAGCCCCTGGGGTCAAATTTTTTTCAGAATCATCAATATTCAGTCCTACTGCTCATTTCCTGCAAGATTTTCACTTGAAATGACATTTTAAAATTTTTCCCCATTCAAACGCATTGGCGACCTATGTTGACCTTGCCGTAAAATAGGTCAAGGTCATCACAGGGTCACGATTTATATACACATTGTAGTGCTTGAGCCATCGATGCTTCATGCCAAGTTTGGTTGAAATCAGTCCACTGGTTCTGGAGAAGAAGATTTTTGAAGGGTTTTTACCATATATGGGCATGGCGGCCATCTTGGTCATGTGACCTGGATTTCTTATATACACATTGGTTCCCCCTTCCTATTGATGCTTCACATAAAATTTGGCTTTGATTGGCCAAGCGGTTTCAGAGGAGATGATGTTTGAATATTATGGTAATGTACAGGTATATTGCCCCGGGGTGGGGGCACATGAGCCCCTGGGGTCAAATTTTTTTCAGAATCATAAATATTCAGTCCTACTGCTCATTTCCTGCAAGATTTTCACTTGAAATGACATTTTAAAATTTTTCCCCATTCAAACGCATTGGTGACCTATGTTGACCTTGCCGTAAAATAGGTCAAGGTCATCACAGGGTCACGATTTATATACACATTGTACTGCTTGAGCCATCGATGCTTCATGCCAAGTTTCGTTGAAATCGGTCCAGTGGTTCCGGAGAAGAAGATTTTTGAAGGGTTTTTACCATATATGGGCATGGCGGCCATCTTGGTCATGTGACCTGGATTATTTATATACACATTGGTTCCCCCTTCCCATAAATGCTTCATGTAAAATTTGGCTTTGATTGGCCAAGCTGTTTCAGAGAAGAAGATCTTTGAAAATGGTGGACGACGGACGACGGACGACGGACGGACGGACGCCGGATCATGGCCATCCTATAAGCTCACCTTGTGAGCCTGACGGCTCAGGTGAGCTAAAAAAAAAAAAAAAAACCAGTAAAACCCCGGTGGACCACGCAACCCCGGTTGACTCTTTCCCAACAAGGTAGTCATCCGGCTGAGTTTCAACAGGAACGAAAGGCAACCACCACGACAGAGAGGCAGGCATAATAAACAGTATTATAATGAAGATAAACCACTTTTCCTGGGACACCGCTTATCGTTTTTACTGGGGACAACGCCGAAAACTTTTTTCCTGGAGACATCGTCGATTTCATAAAGAAAGAAAATTAAATGAAACCTAAAATAGTGTTCAACTGGCAAACATATGTAACAAAAACGTATGATGTAATTAAGTAAAAATCTCAACCAAAGACACTAGAAATCCAGCGATTATCATTATCATTAATAAAATAAAATATAAAAGTTTGATCCTTTGGAAGCAGTGAAAACATTCAAAGGGAGAAAGTATGTACTATATTGCGCAATTTCTGGTAATGAACCCTCATCAGTAGCCCTTTTAAATCCGGCAACGAAAGTCAGACTTTTGTACTGTAATTTCGAAAAATTTACACGAGAAGTCTAAATCAAAGACATATTCCAAAACGGGGTCAAATATTTTAAACATTGCTTAGAAGTATGTTTCTAAACGTGAGTGTTTTGAACACTCTGAATATCTTTACTGATTTCAAAGGACCTAAATAAAAATATAATCTGCACCAAGTTTTACTAGGATAGCGAAATTACCATTTCTATCAGTACAGCGAAAATGTATTTATTTAGCGATAATTAAAACGGATTAGAATAAAATTAAACCAAGATCCCAACTGGCTAACACATGTATTACAAATTGTTGCTGCAAATAAAGCCATAACCTCAACCCAAAGATACTAGGCGGGAAGGAGACCATTTCCACTGGTTCATCAAGATGT
Source organism: Rugalucina vietnamica (assembly GCA_964017185.1). Lineage (NCBI taxonomy): Eukaryota > Metazoa > Mollusca > Bivalvia > Lucinida > Lucinidae > Rugalucina > Rugalucina vietnamica. The sequence goes on from OZ024873.1 coordinate 20,343,757, forward strand.
TCATTCACGAAACTAAACAAGAGGCCAACAAGAAAAGCAACAACTCGACCATAATAAGTCAAAAACACCCCGACGAGCACAAGAGACAGACAAACGGACAAAACACGCAACACGAATATAAATAACAACAGAACCGCATTGGAACGATTTTACAGAGCTCTAATCCTCGCCCTATGTCTGTTGATATTTAAAACAAAAACAATCGTTCGATTTAACAAAAAAGCTTCCATATCTCGTTTAAGTGACGCCACTTTGCGTACGTTGTATTTATAAGCAGTTTCTTTAATATGGACCCTATCGAATGAGAAATTATAATGTAACAGAACGGTGATGAATCGGACATTGATTAATAGTAATCAATGGAAATGGGACTGAATGTTAATGATAAATGAACACATGTGACAAAAACTCTTTACTTTAGAGCTTGTGAACTTGCATTTAAATGTTAAAATCGTCTCACAGCCACGTTCATGTCAATATGTCGTGTTCGTAGGCCCTATACAGACTATTTGTCTTGGTCTTTATGAACATCCGCATTTTATTATAAACATGATGCTTCTGATTACTGGTTTGCCATTAGAATATGCCACCATTTAAACTACTCTTTGGCAAATACACATTTAACGCGGTTTCCGCAAATCACACAAACCACCCCAAACCACTAGAAAGTACCGAAAAACACCGAAAAACCTCACTATTCACGACAATCGCTTATTTGATCGTCTTAATTTGATCTTTCTTTTCTATTTTCAGAAACGCCACATCTAGATCCCAGTACAGCTTTTAGAGACAACAGCCCAACCTTTTCGTTTATCTCTATATGTAGCTATACTGTAAATTTCGTATTTGTCGTACATTCGCTCGCGAAAAATTGATTAAGTAAATAAATAAAAATACAATAAAAAAAAAAAATAAAGGAGACGGGAGCGGGGGCTATCCTTTGGGGGTGTTGTTTGCGATGTTTCCAATACAACTGCAGAAACAGATTTCCTGGCATCCAGGGCCGCCGAGAAAATATGTCTGCTATATATTACGAGCATTTCAAACGATAAAACCAGGATAGACCTCTGCTCAAACATGTCGTGCACACGCGAACAATTTAAAGAAAATAATTACTGGATAGATTATTTCATATTTATTATAAGTATAGTTGACCTTTCTAACGGAGTTGGAGTTGGAATTGGAATTGGAATTGGACTTGGACTTCGTAATATTAGCGAGGGCTGTTTCAAAACAACGAAGGTAAATAAGTATAAAAGAAGAACTGTATACAGGGCAATGTTAGGATACGGTATTTGAATTCTGAATATTCCTATAAAAGAGAGTTGTCTCAAAGAGTTTTTTACTTCTTTTTTTTCAATTGATTGACAGCAGTTGGTTAATTCCATTACATGAAGTAAACTTTTCAATAGAATTTTATCAGCCATACTCGTCGTCACTAGTGTCACTGATGACGTCCAGCTATCTCAGAAGTTTTGTGACCTTCTTTGTTAGGAACATTCTATACAGAAGCTGGTTCTCTCGTAATGACCTACGGCCACGGCGTCGTCGACCCCCAGCTCTCGCCGGGTGGGCAGGCAGATTCCCCTTGTTTGGCAGATTCTAAGCGTTTTGCAGATTTTCCAAGATAGGCGGATTCTCTGTACCTGGAGGATTTTCTAGATCTGGTGGATTTTCTGCAGAGGCTCTTGTTGGTTATTTGCAGCCTGGGTCTTCAGCTCTTACAGAAGTTGCTCGCGACGGTCGTTAGCGTTGTTCGACTCGCCATGTTGCTGCTGGTTACGCTCTGCTCTGTCCGGTTGTTCTATTAACCTGCGCTCTAGATCCCTTATGCGTAGGGCTTGAATCCTATGAAAAAAGTACGAAGACTGAATTCTACGTTACAGTTCATTTCCGCTAATAGTAGATTCAGACCCGGTTGCTTCCCTATTCGCTCACGATCACGATTTTTTTTTTTTTTTTTTTTTTTTTTTTTTTTTTTTTTTTTTTTTTGTTACATTACAGTAAACGTCACGTATACGGCGAAGAAATTTTAAAACTATAAATTTTAATGGCTGTAAATGTTGTATGTGATACACACAAATAAATGCATTGCATCCTGTTAATATTCATGGATTACAATGGATATCGTGTTCGGCAAGGTTCGCGTGATATTATTTCAATCCACCCGTTAATTAGAAAATGAAAGTTTTTGTTTGATTTTTGTAACTGATGCTTTACGTCCCAGTCAACAGATTAAGGTCATGTCTGGACGTTGCCTTCACTTTATGGGACTGTTACCCAAAACGAGGATGTCATGACATCCAACAAGTGCTTTAAATATAACCATCCAACAAAGCCAAAAGGGTTTATATGTGCTGATGGTTCGACTCGGAACCACTCGGTGGATTGAAATAATATTACGCGAACCTTGCCGAGCACCATATCCATTTAATCAATGAAGTTATTAAGATGATGTAATGCACTTATTTTTGTGTATCACATACAGCATTTACAGCCATTAAAACTATATTTTAAACGTTCTTCGCCGTATACGTGACGTTTACTGTAACGTAGCCAAAAGAAAAATGTTTTGTGTCCGGTTTCATGTAAAGCTCGTGAGCGGATAGGGAAGCAAACACTAGTGTACAATAACAATATGAACCGGGTCTGAATCTACTATTAGCGGAAATGACGTCAATTTAACATTGTTCAGTACTGTAACGTAAAATTCAGTCTTCGTATGACTCCCTTTTTGTTCATAAGATTCAAGCCCTACGCGTCAGGTCAGGGATCTAGAGCGCAGGTTAATAGAACAACCGGACAACGTAGAGCGTAATCATTAGTATTAACATGGCGAGCTGAACAACGCTAGTTAACGACCGACGCGAGCGATGATGAAGACCCAGGCTGCAAATAACCAACAGGAGCCTCCTTCAAAAAATCTACCAGATCCAGAAAATCCTCCAGTCAGTAGGAGCGCCAAGAGCGAAAAAGCGGTAATTGTATTTTATTTTGAAGCGTTACTCGACGTCAAGTAGTCCCTAACCAAAATGGCGGCCGAGTTTGGTTAAGATTGTTTGTGTTTTTATCGTGTACGAACGGGTTAAATTAGGGTACTGATCGTCGATTCATTTTGAATCAGCTAGATTTCGAACGTTTTTTGGTTGCTATGCTTTTAAAAATATTACTACTCCCTAGCTTGGCGTTTCTACTGAGTTCCAGAAAATCCGCCAATCCTGGAAAATCTGCAAAACGCTTAGAATCTGCCAAACCCAGGAAATCTGCCTGCCCAGCCGGCGAGAGCCGGGAGTCGACGACGACGTGGTCGTAGGTCATTACGAGAGAACTGGACGTCAGCAGTGACACTACATGTAATGAAATTAACCAACTGCTGTCAATTGAAAAAAAGAATTAATAAAACTCTTTGAGACACCCCTCTTTTATATTCCATATTCAGAATTCAAATAACGCATCCTAACATTGCCCTGTATACAGTTCTTCTTTTATACTTATCTACCTTCGTTGTTTTGAAACAGCCCTCGCTAATATTACGAAGTCCAAGTCCAATTCCAATTCCAACTCCAACTCCAACTCCGTTAGAAAGGTCAAGTAGTAATAATAATAGTGATATTATTATTATTGTTATTGTTATTATTATATAACTATTATTATTATTATTATTATTATTATTATTATTATTATTATTTCCGTACGTCCTAAAACTGAACCTAACCGCACACCACCACACGGATTCCTAAAACAACAATGTATGTAAAATACCACCATCACAATTATTTTTTTTATTATTATTATCACTATCTTCATTATCATCATCATTATCATCATCATCATCTTCTCTCCATTGCAAGGACTTACTGTGATCACTTAAGATACCATTCCTCTCAAATCAAACGGGACTACTATCATCTTCGCTGTTGCCGTTGTTATTATTATTGTTATTATTATTGTTATTATTATTATTATTAGTAGTAGTAGTAGTATTAATAGTAGTAGTAGTAGTAGTAGTAGTAGTAGTAGTAGTAGCAGTGGTAGTAGCAGAAGCAGCAGTAGTAGTAGTAGCTGTAGAAGTAGCGGTAATAGTAGTAGTAGTAGTAGCAGTCCTAAACAACTTAACCTGTCAGTCCTGAACAACTCTTTAACTAAATAGAACCTTACACAGTATCCCAGATCCACGTCAGTCTCTACTCTATAGGAAATAAATAAATGAATAAATAAATATAGTAGTAGTAGTAGCAGCAGTAGTAGTCCTAAATATTTTTTCAACTAAATAGAACCTTTCAGTATCCCAGATCCACGTCTCTACACTAAAGAAAATAAATAAATAAATAAATTTAATTGACCAACAACTTTTCAATAGTACATTATTTTTTATATTTTATATGCGTATGTATATGTGTGTATGTGTATATATGTATATGTATGTGTGTGTATGTATATGATGTATATATATATAATTTTTTATGTATATGTGTATATATATATGTGTATGTATGTATATATGTATATATGTGTGTATGTATGTATGTGTGTGGGTATATATGTATATATAATCTATAAATGCATTACTTTTCCGTACCCTTATATATAAAAAACATTATTTTGTTCATTATTTTGAAATAAAAGATTTCAAGCCATAGACTTTTTGATGTATATAGATTTATTATATTTTATGTGTGTAAATATCTCGTTTAGAACTATATATATATAGCACGACATGTGAAAAAATCTGGAGTCCGTAAGGGGAGGAGGAGCGGACAAAAAAAAAAAAAAAAAAAAAAAAAAAAAAAAAAAAAAAAAAAAAAAAAAAAAAACAATCTCTTGATATGTCATCCCTGTCTGTGTTTTAGCCTCGTTTCACTTCTATTGTAATGCACTAAATGTGTTCCATTACGAAAACATGCCCATGCAATATACAGACATTTTAAAAGTTTTAAAAAATGAATATTTTCTGTAGCAAATTTTTGACATTTTTCTTATTTTTGCTCAAAACATAGAATAAGCCCGGAATAAGCATTACGAAAACACGCCCATGCCGAGGCGGTTCTAACGAGTACCCACAATCTATGTTTTAGAGCAAAAATAAGAAAAATAGGTATACCCCTGCATACCCCAGTTTTACTATATAAAAGTGGGGTTTACGGGGGTATTTATTGCACGGACATGTTTTCCTGATGTTTGATTTTTATTCTTTACGATGTCTTCTAAGCCACTATTATTCACATAAACTGATAGTCAATTTTGTGTAACAATAACAAACAGTAAAATGAGCCGCGACACGAGAAAACCAATAATGTAGTTTCCGACCAGGCCCAACACAAACTGACCTGCACAGCCACAGCCACAGCCACAGAAGGCAGCTAGATGCTGGAAGTTTCAGATTTAGGAAAAAAGACGCTTATCAGCTATGCAAAATGTTGGTATTCTCATGAAGTGGCTTTGATATTGTCTTTCATCAGAACCTTGTCAGATAAAGCAATCGACCGACATTTTCCATTGATGGCAAATTAGATATTTTCGCCGGAAAACATTTGCCTGTTAAAAACAAAGTCATTACTTTACACCAATGATCTTAATAATTAATGTCCCTCCGTTCTGATTATTGCTTATGCATCTTGGGGGTATATGAACAATTAATATTCAATAAACAAAAAGCTCTGAAACATAGCTTGAATTAGTGACAGTGATCACGTTTCTATGCACAAAACAATTAAATTGATGACGTCATTCCATTAATTCCTTACAAGAAATACACCAACCTAGAGTTTGATCGATGGTACTACGACTGCTACTACCACTGCTGCTGCTACTACTATTCGTGATGAGTGTTTGTAATTTTCAAAATTACGTCAATATGTTAACGCTACAAACTAACCGTTGGACAATTGCTAACGTCAGTTGGACATACCGTATATTTTATTCAATCCATTGGTATACATAGAGGAAGGTATTTATCAGGAAAACATGTCCCTCTAATGTATAACCCCTTGAACCCCTATTTTATATAGCAAAACTGGGATATTCAGGGGCATACCTATTTGTCTTATTTTTGCTCCAAAACATAGATTGTGGGTACTCGTTAAAACCGCCTCGGCGAGGCGGTTCTAACGTGTACCCACAATCTATGTTTTGAGCAAAAATAAGAAAAAAAAAAATCTTTTTTTTTTTCTGTGAAAATTTTCATTTTTTAAAACCAAAAAACATTTCTGTATATTACATGGGCGTGTTTTCGTAATGCTTATTCCAGGCCGATAATTGGAATGCTATTCCACCTGACATAAAGAAATCGTCGAAGTATATGCAAAAGGACATGTTTGAATGTAAAATTCTGGTCTTTGATATTATTCCAATAAACATACATGTACCAACAGTTGTAATATTGTTTATCCAATTACTTATTACTGTAAGCTTACCAAATTCTTCGTGATGCGTTTTTATGTAGCTTTTGTTTTCGTATTTTGTAGTTTTTTGTCTGGTATTTATATAGTGTGTTAAAAAAATTCAAACATGATTTTAGAACATAGCTTCTTATACTCAGGTTACACTATGATTTTTGTGTGAAGATTCTTGTTATGGTTGTTTGTGAATTAAAGGCAAACAAGCAATTTTTCCTGGTCATTTACATCAAATCAGACATCAAACATACATGTACCTTTAGAAATCATCTAGAATACCGTTAGGCGTTTCACATTTATATATCTGGAGGAAATATATTATCATAACCGTTACAACCATGTAAATTATAGTGAACTGCGTCATGACAAATTATGTCTCTGATAATAGAAAAAAAAAACTAATGTAACAGACCAGTTTTGATGGTACTTTGTTCGTGATGAGTCGATAGCATTGCGAATAGCCAGATAGCTGTCGATACTTAGAAAGGCGATGGTATTGCGAAACCATGATCATGTAATACGCTACTTTTATATAGAAACAAGTAGCCCAAGGGCAACGATCGCTCACCTGAGAGTCAACAAGTACAGTCACTGGACAAAGTGTTGTTGTTTTTTTCCATATATGGGTATGACGGTCATCTTGGTCAAGTTTCAGGCCTATGGCTGCAATGGTTTCCATATGATCATTGGTCCTGTAAATGCTTACCCGAGACCTAGTTGTCACTTTTTCCCATGTTTCCATGTTTGCCTATGTTTCCAAAATCGACCTTTACCTACATTAATCACATACCTTCATCTACTCTATCAGTTGTTTGCATCTATGACTTTTCAGTTCTCAGGCTGCAATAGTTTTCAAAAAATAACATTTTAAAAGCAGATCGGCTCCTGGGGTCCATTTTTTTTCAGAATCATTAAATTTCAGTCCTACTGCCCATTTCCTGCAAGACTTTCACTTAAAATGACATTTTTCCCATGTTTCCATGCAAAATCGACCTTTACCTACATTAATCACATACCTTCATCTACTCTATCAGTTGTTTGCATCTATGACTTTTCAGTTCTCAGTTTTTCCCATTCAAATGCATTGACAACCTATGTTGACCTTGCCATAAAATAGGTCAAGGTCACCACAGGGTCATGTTTTATATATACATTGTAGTACTTGAGTCATTCATACTTCATGCAAAGTTTCGTTGAAATCGGTTGACCAGTTCTGGAGAAGAAGATATTTTAATGGTTTTTACCATATATGGGCATGGCGGCCATCTTGGTCATGTGACCTGGATTATTTATATATACATTGGTTCCCACTTCCTATAGATGCTCCATATAAAATTTGGCTTTGATTGGCCAAGTGGTTTCAGAGAAAAAAAATCTTTGAAAAGTGTGTATGGACGACAGACCGGCCAAGGTCAAGAGATGACCTTGACCTTAATTAATCATATATTTTCATCTAATCCATTAGTTGTTTGCATCTACCACTTTTCAGATCTCAGGCTGCAATAGTTTTCAAAAAATAGCTAATTTCCACTTTTCCCATTATAAGTCTATGGAAACTTAAAGTTACCATAGCAGCCAGAGTTCTTATCCGACTGGAATAAAAAACACAAATTATGTAGAGGCTACTGTCAGGAACATGTATACAAAGTACAGGATCGAAATAAAAAACACAAATATTCGTTCCCCCCACCTGTAGATGCTATATGTGAAATATGAAAAGATTCGGCCTGGCAGCTTCAGAGGAGAAGTCGTTTGAAAATGTTGACGACGACGGACGACGCACGGACGCCGGCTCGATGGTAGCCGGACAACTCGGACCCAAGACAACTCGGACCCTTGGTATTTTTCGGACCCAAGACGACTCGGACCCAAGCCTGAGACAACTCGGACCCAAATTTGAGACAACTCGGACCCAACAACAAGGACGACCATTCAAACAATTTCTATTTTCTTATGTAGATAAAACTTGATAAAACACATGCTTGCTTAAGTCATATATCATACATTATAATGCACTTGAGAATGTAAGTCGATGTCTGAGTGGATTACGTCAAACATTTGCGAGAATATGTTCTGATCATCACCTGAAATGCTGCATTTTCACATGTATTTCAATCATGGACGTTTGTCTTTGTTGAGCATTGATTTTTACATAGTCTTCCCAGAGGACGGCACAGAAAATAATATTCTGAGCTGCAGAACCGCCTTGAACTATTTAATCTGTTATCCATAGATCTTGCTACACTGCCTAAGAAGTTCTGACGTGCTTATAGATTTTATGGCATACTCTTCCCAGAGGACCTCAAGACGGTTCTGGAGCTCAGAATATTCCTTTCTGTGCCGTCGACTTAGAAGGCAATCTTGCACAAGACTCAGCTGTAGAGTAACCAGGTCACACTCGGAACGAATGAGCGGAATGAGGGTATAGAAGCTTAGATTGGCCTTCCCTGCCTTCTGGTTTAATCTGTTGTGGTAGCCCTCTACGTCATTGTTGGTACGCACTTCCTGTTTGTAAATTGACCAGGATCTAACGTCCCATATAGGCGAGTCTAACCACGTTGTCTCAATGTAGTCACAAAGGGATATGAGCTTGTCTGAGCGAGCAAGGCCTGCCAGCTGTCGAAAAGCTCCCTCAACGTGGTTATGGGGAAGGAATGGCAGAGCCATCAGCTTGCGAATGAATAGATAGTCGGATTCTCTCTCACAGTAGGTTGTTCTTAACCCTAGATCCTGAACTATACGCCAGACGGCTTGGGTCCAGTGAAAGACACAGCCTTTCATGGATACACCGGGGAAGACTTCCTCTAGGGCGGTCCATGCTGCGGCCTCAAAGTCAAGCACAAAGCCTTCAACTACGGGCTCACCAAGCACCGCCTTGATCTTCTGAAATACCTGAAAACATAAAATCAGCATGGATCATTACGTTGTAGTTAATAAGTATCAAATAAAATGTGGGTTAACGCAATCAAAACGGACGCAATGCGAATTAATCTTTGACGTTACATTGCGCCGCATAACGTTAGGCGTTATCATAATGAAATTATAATAACGGCATACACTAACCGTAGCCGGACATTTGAGCGTTTTGGTTCTTGTTGTACATGTCCACGTCTTGGAATTGCTGTGGCGTTCCTAAAAATCAAAATGTTGTGTCCTATATTTATGTTAATTATATTTTTAAAATTACAAAGAATTTTCATAAAATTTGTGATACATGACTGTTGTGATACATGACTTCAGTGTATCTATAAACGATGAAGTGTACTGCATTTCAAATAAAATGTAACTTACTTGTCTCGCAAATTCTGTGGGTCTTCATCGAACATGTTGTACAGATAAGACTTTCTTGTTTTGGTCGGACGGTTGTGTCACATTTGACACAAAGATCAAACATGACTATCACTCTTCACAAATTTGCAGAAAAGATAAAAGTTAAAAACCAAGTTTACGCATTTAAAATTCCATACAAATTTAAAAATCATAAAACAGTGTTTAAAATAAAATTAAAAGTCTAAACCACATTCATTCTAAAACCATTGTGTTCATTCGTTCGTATTAAAATTGGTTGTTCCGTTCTACATGTAGTTGCGTAATGAAGACTGTTCACTCGTCTTATGAGTTTTATTAAAAATTTAGGTAATACACTAGGTTATTTGTAGCCACTATTCTCTCGGGGATATCATGCATCTATTATATCGTCCGAATATCGTCCGTCAGTATGGGTCCGATTCGTCTTGGGTCCGAAAAGGTTTGGGTCCGATTCGTCTTGGGTCCGAAATGGTTTGGGTCCGAGTCGTCCCAGAAATTTTGGGTCCGAGTCGTCTTGGGTCCGAGTTGTCTGACATTCTGCTCGACCACTATACTATAAGCTCACTTGTGAGCCTTCGGCTCAGGTGAGCTAAAAGAATGGGGTTTACAGGGGTATACCTAATTTCCTTATTTTTGATCCAAAACATATATTGTGGGTACTCGTCAGAACTGCTTCGGCCAGGTGGTTCTGACGTGTACCCACAATGTATGTTTTGAGCTTAAATATTAAAAGATACAGGATTTTGCAATGAAATTTTCATTTTTTTTTTCTTCTAAAACAAATCACTGTATATTGCATGGGCAAGTTTTCGTAATGTAAAACACACTGTCTACAACTGTGACACCCACCTGGAAAATATGTAATAATTGTATTACAATATCATTATTGCGTCGTCCCGAGGAGACAGAGCAAGCGAGGCGTTTGCATTAATTCGAGACAATTTGTATCTTGGCCTTGGTTGCCATTTTGTTCAGAAATGTTTCATATTGTAACAGTGAAATAGTGGACTTAGGCGACAGACAGAACAAATTAAAGATACTAAAATTAGAAACATAGCAATCATGTTTGCCTAAATGCTTATTTTCTAGACTGTGCGGTTGGTCGATGGAACGTTAAATAATGGTGACAGATCTGTCTGACTGGTCAATGCCAAACTGTCCGGTTGACCACTCGTGCTATTTGTATGTCGAAATAAGAAATTGGTATCCACTCGCTTTATACTGTGAAGTGCGTGGCATGGATGTCTATATCGCCTTGATTAAAACGGCGGCATTATCCAATCGAAACAGTATGATGAACGAATGCATGTACATTGACAAACTATTCAAAGTTCGTTAAGGATCACTTTTTCAGTGTTAAAGACCCTGAGCCGATATATTTTCAAAATTCTTACATACATTATTTTTACATTAAATTTTATTGATGTATTGTCAGATACGTCCAAACACATACACTAGAAAACCTAGTTACCTGGCAATGACTCAGAATACCATCATCATCATCATCATCATCATCATCATCATCATCATCATCATCTATCTTTATTTCCTCAAAACATGAGATTACATATAACAAAATACATACATGTTAAACACTCATACATGCAAATGAAACATAAGACAGTATCAAATTACAAAAGAAATCAAGAAATACATAGACAGAAAGACAGAAGTAGGCATATTAACCTATTAAGCCATCGAAACTTCTTTTCAATGCATGCGATTTTAGAGATTTTTAAGGATATTTAAATTAAATACTAAACAGTATTATAAAACTGTTTGCAACATGTGAAAATGTAGTTTGCTGATATAATGAGTAACTTTTTATAATCTTCTTGTTTTAGAGATTTAGTTTGTGCGGTCTCCTGGCCAATGAGCAAACAAAGCAATTCTTCATGTTCAAGATCTGTAACATATACACTAAACTGTGGTGTGAAATAGATTCCAAAAATGTATTTCTAATCTCTGATGTTGTCTGACATGAAGTTACTATATGTAGGAAAACATCTTTGAAAAACTGACCACAATATGAGCATGTCTGTTGGACATCCTGTGGAACTAAAGTCAAGCTTTTTACAATAAAATGGATCAGCTTTATCGCAGTAGCAGATGATGGAACCTTCCAAAGATAATATAAATTTTGTGATGTATGAACTCTTTGAAACCTTACAAAGTCTTTATCTTTTTCATAAAGCATAGCTAACCTTTGTTTTTCATGATTTCTAACAGATTTGTTTATTATTTGCTTCCAACATGTTTTAGTTGGTAACTGGGCTCCTGTCGTAAAATTGTCCAAATAATGTTTTAGTCTATATTTGGTTAAAATTCTATCAATATCAGGAATAAAACCATATTGATTAACAGTATTCGAGTTTGAAATTCTGTGTTGGTAAAGAAATAATCTCCTTATAAATATTTGTTTTGATAAGGAGTCTTCTGAAAGAAGGGTAATTTTATGAAAAAAAGAAACATCAACTTTCTCTTATCAATTTCTGATAAGAGCGACCCTACACCTATTAATGTTTGACACATAGCAGACCGTGTGTTTTTTGGTAAAAATTGTATCTTTTTCAAACAATAATGATGAAACACTTCTGCAGACTGTAGTGCAGACATGCTCATATTGTGCCACATCTCACAACCATACAAAACCGTTGGGAGTATCACAGATTTATAGAGTTTAAGGCTTGTAATCGGGTTAAGTGATATTTGATCTCTAAAACTAAAACCCAAAGATGAGTGAAATGCTGCTCTACCCTTTCTTACAGCCACTTCAATTGCAGAGTCTGATTTCATATCTGATACAACAGGAATTCCAACATGGGTAACTTTTGTTTTAATTTCTAGAGGATGAGAATTAATTGTACAATGAAAATTGCAGTTGGTGAATTTTTTTGATAGTGAAACAATCATTATAAAGCTTTTTGTGTAACTGATGGTCAGTAGCCATTTGTTTACATAGCTTTCTACAATAGACAAAATTTTCTGTAAGAGTGAAGGTGTCATAGCAATAAGAGTGAGATCGTCAGCGAGAGTTGGATTACCAACCTGTAAATCACAAACAACCGTACCAACTCTGCTCTAGCTCTCTGAGAAGACCATCAATGAATATGAGAAAAAGTAATGAAGACAAGACACCACCCTGGCGAACGCCTCTTTGTATATCAAACGGTATAGATTGTACACCGTTTATCATAACAATGCTTTTCATTTCTTTGTAAGCTTGACGAATGATGTTAGAAATCTGTTTTGGTATTTTTAAAATCTCTAGTTTGTGAAATAACATGCTATGATTGACCATATCAAATGCCTTTTTGATGTCTAGAAATGCTACATAAACAACTTTATTTAATTCAATAGCTGAGTAAATTGTTTCATGCATATTAAAAGATGTAGTAATTGAGCTTAAACATTTTTGAAAACTTTGTTGTTGCTTACAAGGAAAATCAGAGTTGTTTTTAGTTATGTATTGTTGAATATTTTCATTGATAATCTTCTCAAAGAGCTTATAAAATATTGGTAAAAGCGATACAGCTCGGTACGAGTCAGGATCATCTTTCTGTTTTGGGCTTCCTTTATATATTGGAATAAGGATACCAGTTTTCCAAATGTTTAGAATGTAATTCAAATGCAGCACTGCTTTAAATAGATTCATTAGACAAATAAATAATGTTCTGCCACCATAAATGATATGTTCACTCTGAATCATATCAATTCCCGGTGCTTTTCTTTTCTTTAATGTCTTTACTTGCTGTATTATATCATCTAGGTCAATGTTTAAAGTGTTCTGATTTTCATTTTCATAACTTGGAAAATGTTCAATGTTATCTTCATCATATAAAGATTGAAAATATGTACTAAACAAATCAGCAATACCTTGTGGAGATCTTGCTGTTGTAGAATTATATACAAGTTTTGAACAGACATTTGATGATTTCTTTTTGGTTTGTTTTAATAAACGCCAAAAGAGCCGTATATCATGCTCAGCACTTTTATTCAGTTGATTATAAGTTTCATTTTCATATTCATAAATGGCTTTACATTATATATTTCTGAAATTCTTTTTGGCAGTTTTATAATTTTTGTATGAGTCATGCATGATACCACGAGGCTTGCCATTTTCAATCCATAATTTCCTTTTCAATCTAGCATTATCATGAGCTCGGAGGTCCAGTAAGGTTTAACATAAGGTACAAATTTGGATGCAGGGATATGAATTTTAGCAGTACTAATCACTATATTTGTAATGACCCAAAGATAATTTTCAACTTCATCCTCTGAAGATGGTATGACTTCTAATAAATCACTAAGGCGATTATTTACTTCTAGCTGATACCCTATCAACATGTCATGAGTTGTCTTATGCCATGCAGGTAGTGATTTACGAAAAGCACCAGGCATGGATAATGTACAAAGCAAAGCTAAATGATCTGAAGCTAATTCTACATCACTATTTTGCAATGTTTTATAATCAATAATCAAATCAGAGTTATGTCTATCAATCATCATATAATCCATCGTGTCTTTGTGGGTAAAAAGGTGTAGGGTACACCACCATTTTACTTGACCTGTTGATAATGGCTAAGTTGTTATTATTGATGAAATCTGTCAATGTTTGTGATTTAACTTTCTGAGCAAATGAATAAGGTGTTTCAAAGGCTCTAGCATTAAAGTCACCTGCAAAAAGTACAACGCCTCTATCTGAATATAAACTCATGATGTCATACAAATGATCTACACATGACCTATAGTAATCAACATCATTATCATAAGGTAAATACACTCCACAAATATAAAATGATTGTGAAATTGATTGGGTTAATTCTAAGAGAACTAAACCGCGGTATGGCCCATCACCTTTCTCATTAATGTGTTCACTGCTCTAAAAGGATCTCAGTTTTAATTTTTATCTGTCAGTACTGTATTCTTCAATAAAATTTATTGAATGAATCAGATCCTTTTTGACTAGAAAAGAAACTGTATTTGTGATTTTATTTATACTAATAGAAGAATAAGTAGTATAGTTTGTATGAATAGTATCCAAGAATGAAATATTATAATTTGAAAGTTTATGCTCGCAGATAATGGCCACATCTGGTTTACTATCATCCAGAATATTACTTAAGCACAAAGCTGGAGACATAATTCCTCTGACATTCCAGCTTAGAACTGTTAGAATGTTGACTGTTTCCATTTAGAATGTAAAATGTATACTGATATTTATACAAAGCAGTTAATCTACACCAGAAGCTGATCTATAATAATCCCACCAGTCGTTACGATCAGAATATCGCGAGTCATACCGCCATAATCCCGAGAATCTCTGTATGGGTTTTTAGTTTCATTTTCATCATAATCATGATTCACATATTTAGATCTTCGATTATTTTCATATTGCTCTTGCAATTCTAACTTACGTTACCATTTCTTAACGACAATTTTGTCAGGCCAGTTAACCTGGTACATATACTCTGCCTCATCAATTGGAATATTAACTCGGGCGGCCAGATGTCTTGCTTTAGTTTTAAACATTCTAATGTTCGTTGGATGGAACTCATTTGCATAAAGGTAATTTGACAATCCTTGATAAGTTGATGATTTGTCTATGTTTCCAATATAGAATTGAGCAGTCCGTTTCCTCTTAGCCCCAACAAAGATAAAATCGTCCTTTCTGGATGCTCGGTCCGACGTGTCCATCAAACAAATTTGGCCTTTCTGGTCTTCTTTCTTGTTGCCTTTCTGAATGTTGGACTTTCTGTGGGGCAGCTGCAGGTTGTATGTTCTGTTGGGCAGCTATCGGTTGTATGTTCTGTGGGGCAGCTGCCAGTTGAACTTTCTGCGGGGCAGCTGCAGGCTGTACTTTCTGTTGGGCAGGTTGTGCATCAACTTTATCCTTCGTTTAATCAACAATGTTATTATCACTAGAACTTTTTGACGGAGTGGATGAAATATTCCTGTCACTCTCAGACCCTGAGGGACTCAAAGTTTGCATATTAATCCTTTTGAATAAGGAAATCTTAGAATCTTTGTCACTAGCACTTTTGGGCTGAATGACCTGATACCGGTAGGGGTCAAAAAAAAAAAGAAAAAGAAAAATAAATAAAAAAAAAAAAAAAAAATAAATAAATAAATAAATAAATAAATAAATAGATAAATAAAAAGAATGATTTCAGAGGGATGCAGTTTTATTGCGCATATTATGCAGGGACCACAAAACCAATAAAAAGTGTAACTACAGGTATTATCCTTTAGGGTCCCTTTTATACTCCCTGCAGAGATGAGACATAATCACCTCGTTATGACAGTCCTTTAATGTCTGGGCCAAATTGCACCAGCAGGGGCCATAAATCGAATAAATAGTGGTAGCTATTTAGCTCCTTCAGAAGCTACGTCTTTAAAATCTGCCATATCACAAACCCAAGTTGGTTGAACTAAGGGCGGTGACACATTTCCCTTTTTCTGGGTTTAGGGAACATTTCATAATGGAGAAATAATTTCTTTGCACATTGTCGCCTCCCGCCAGGTAATATATATAGAAAAACTAGAGTTTGCGGGGCTATACCTGATTTTCTTATTTTTGATCCAAAATATACATTGTGGGTTTTCGTTACAACCCTTTCTCATTAATATATTCACTGCTCTTAAAGGATCTCAGTTTTGATTTTTATTTAAGCAAAAATATTAAAAAAAAAAAAAAAAAAAAAAAAAAAAAATTCCTGGTGAAATTTTCAAGTTTTACAGCCGCCAACAATCTCTGTATATTGCATGGGCGTATTTTCGTAATGATTGCTTAAAAGAAAAAATATTTGGTACACGATATGCCAGTCAATGATTTATTTTAATCGGTTATGTCTTAAGCCTTATTCATGACTATGCCACAAGTCGAAATTTGTTGACGCATTGTCTCAATTAAGCATCAGTAGCACACAATCCAGTGACAATCAGCCACCTACTTGCTGTCTGTATCCATTATTTCTTGTCATGTTATTCTCATTCTGTTGGCAAGTAATTCGTCAGTGTCTAATTAGCGCTCAAGTTGCACAACCTATCATTGTTCAGAAATGATATTTTTCACTTCGTTGCAAATGTGCTTGATACTTCCGGACTTCTTTTCTCCTACAAATACAATGTGTTTACTTGCAACTATTAAACTCGTTACGGTAAAGGAAACATACTATGGTATAATATCAAGTATGGAACTCTGCAAAAGACTGGGAAAATATCTTATTCGGTCTGTACGCTGAAGGAAGGAAAAAAAAAAAAAAAATGGGATAACTTATCACGACTTGTCCTTACAATGGCATGTATAGGAAGTCCTGCTAGTTTACACACACACAAATTCTGGGAATGTTATATGACCTCAGTAGCGGACAAAAACGGCAAACTCACTTAAATGTGACCAATACGCATGTTTCATCAAAAAAAGAAGACATAAAATCTTAATGATATACATGTACTTCACACTGTAAATGCCTTCTGTAGAAACAATTGTCTGACTTTTTCTAGCGTTTTCCACCTACAGACAATTTGCTATTATGACCAGTATTTCTGGTGACTGACGCGCGTGAAAACATGCATGAAACTAATTAGTATTGGTTCTGATGCCTATACGGTAACAGACATAAATGAGCCGCCTCGTGGGAAAAACAAAAATGCGGTTTCCGAACAGGTCCGACAAAAACCGGCATGTACAAACACAGAAAATAGCTAGAAGCTTGAAATTTCGGATTTAAGTAGAGGAGGAATTATACTATCCGAGTAGCGAAAACAAAGGCGCTGATCAGCTTCGCGGTTACCGCGAAGCTAATCTGCGTCTTTGTTCTCGCCTATGCAGATTGTTGGTTTTCCCATGTGGTGGCTCAAATATTCTAGGCAAGCGCTTTTGTTTGTCTTCTCCTGAAAACAAGACTGATGGCTGTTTGTTATAAACATAATTTGATTATAAAGTACAAACGTATATAGAGCCTCCCGGTAAGTGAACTTAAATTGACCATATGTTTAGAAAAAAACAAACAAAAAACTGTCGCGTGAAATTATTTTCCGGCATCGACAAAACATTTAACAATGCTGCTACATTAAGTATCAACAACAACAGAATAATAGAAGACAAAGGTGGGTTGATTAAACGGAAAGACAACTGATGTCACTTCACAATTATGGTCAGCAATAATTATCTAAGCTTAAGAGGAAATGCAGTTGTATTTCTTTATCTGTCTTTCTATATAACGAATCGCCAGATTTATGACCTGGAATTAGATCACCAGTTATTGATCCCCGATGAAAGAATCTCTGGTTGTTGTCCACCATTATTGCAACATTACTGCTTGAAGATATATTGTCATTTACGTAGGTTTGAATTTAAGTCCGTATTTTATATATAAAATTTAATGATGTCTGTTACACAGAAAGTGAAAGCTAAAAATGAGCCGCCTCGTGGGAAAATCAACAATGTGGTTCCCGAACAGGTCCGACACAAACCGGCCTGTACAGCTACAGAAGCAGGCTAAAAGCTTGAAATTTTGGAGTTAAGTAGAGGAGGAATTGTACTATCCGAGTAGCGAAAACAAAGGCGCTGATCAATATGTAGCACAGCTGATAAGCACGTTGTATATATGGAATGGGTGACGCACAATGCAATTCTGCCCGAAGTTAAGATGAAAAATTAGAATTTTCTCCAATACCATTTATTCTATTGACTGATAGATAAAAAGTAGCGGGTCCTATTATTTGACAATCGTTGTTATGACATCTGAGGCTGGTATAGGGTATTTTGGGATACGGGATATTGGCCTATTTTTAAGGGATACTGGGATATTTGTGTTTTTTATTTTGGAATACGGGATATTCAGGAATTTTTGGATATGGGATATTGGAATTTATTTTGGCATATGAGTTAAATTAATTTTGGGATATGGGATATTTTTGACGGTTTATTTTGGAATATGGGATATTGCCTACCCCCCTAACCAAGCCTCACATCTGATGAAAAAGACAGACGCGTGTAATATTAAATCGTGAATATGTTTTAAAAGTCTTTAAAATGTATATAATTCTATTTTATGTAAATTTAAGGCGTTTCTCATGATCAGCGGATTATTTTGAATGAGGTTTTTAGTTTGATGTTAGTGTTAGGCCTTTTACGGTCATATGTGATTTTCTTGTGCTTAGGATCATTCTCATTCTGAAATATTGAAATTGAGTCAAAAAGTAAAGGTTGTAATTGGTTCTTGATGATTTTAACACTTCTTAAAAATATCAAACGAAAAAGCCTTCAGGGTATCCAAGAATTTCATAGAAAGTATGTCTTGGTTCCGGCAGATAAAGCCGCAAACAATGTTGTTGTCGTTTGTAGGCTTCACTACGTTAACACCTTAAAACAGGAGCTTGATGGTACCAGGGCTTATCTGGAGACAGATACTGATGAGGTGTCTGTAGTTAATGCCCACTTAAACGATTTACCTGTTAAGTTTTCTGTTTGTGTCAATGAAGGCCAAGACAAACTTCCTACGATGTATTGGTTACCTAAGCTTCACAAAAGACCATACAAAGCTAGATTTATTGCAAATTCTAGCTCTTGTTCTACCACTGAACTTTCTAAATTATTAACTTCCTGTCTTACTGCTATCAAATCTCATGTTATAAGATACTGTGAGACAGTGTATGAAACTTGGTTTTGGTCAATAAAAAATTCTGGTGAGGTGCTCAATAAATTGAAGTGTAGAGGGTTCCGTGCGACAAGCTTGTCCACATATGATTTTTCTACTCTGTATACAACATTACCACATAATCTAATTAAAGAAAAACTTCTGGATTTGATAGAGTGGACCTTCAAAAGGGCATTAAAAAACTATGGTTCACTTTATTTGGCATGTAATGACAGAAAGGCTTTTTTCACTTCCTCTGACCAAAGTCGGTATACACTTTGGTCATGTCAGAATGTATGCGACGGCTTATCCTATCTCCTTGATAATATTTATATTAGATTTGGGACCAAGTTATACAGACAAATTGTTGGAATTCCGATGGGTACAAATTGCGCACCTCTCGTAGCTGATTTATTTTTATACTGCTACGAAAGAGATTTCATGGATTCTCTTAACCATGATAATCAAGCTGATGTTATCGAGGCTTTTAATTCCACATCTAGGTACCTCGATGACCTTTTGAACATTGACAACCCTTATTTTGAAGGTATGGTCAATCAAATTTATCCACCTGAACTTCAGTTGAACAAAGCCAATATCTCAGATACTGAAGCCCCCTTTTTAGATCTACATCTTTCTGTTGCAAATGGATTTGTTTCTTCTAAAATTTATGATAAGCGAGATGACTTTGATTTTGATATAGTAAATTTTCCTTTTTTGGATGGTGACGTTCCTCGTCGTGCTTCTTATGGTGTATACATTTCGCAACTTATTAGGTTTGCTAGAGTCTGCAATCATGTTACAGATTTCAACGCTCGAAATAAATGTTTAACGGCAAAACTTCTGCAACAGGGCTATCGGTATCATAAACTTCGAAAAACATTTTCTAAATTTTATCGTAGACACTATGAATTGATTTCCAAATATAATGTTGGGTTAAAGACGCTTTTAAGTGAGGGCCTTTCGGAACCTGAATTTTATGGTGACTTGGTTTACAAATTTAAGAAACTTAAAGGAATTAATGATTTTTCTTTTCAGTTCAGAAAAATCATAACACGTTACAGACGTATAGGTTATAACTTGAATGTTATGCGACAGTCTGCATGCTTAGTTTTTAACCCAATCATGGTTGATAACTATGCTGCCTTCTTTAATTGCACGCCGGTGGGTCGGGCGTCAGACTCTATGATGGCCCCGACATAAAGCTATTCATTTTAGTTGGTTGGGGCCGGAGCTTCTTGTCTGTTGCTTGGCCCACCGGGGTCCAACTGGTGTTTTTCTTTTGCTCCGGAGTTAGTAGGTTATTCGGCGCCCAGGGATCTCCATCGTCGGGCAGCTTACTCAGTCTGTGAGTCCTGGTTTTTGATTCATCAGGATGTTTATCATGATTTATTTGTTTGTTCTTGATGATTCATTGACTAGTTAGAGATTCACCACGAGGACCGAATAACTAACTAAATGTTGTGAACCACTGCAGAAGCTGAGGGTGAGGTTATGGCCATGTAAAACCGGTTTAAGCCCGCCAGTAACTTTGTGTTACTGATCGTTCCAAGTCGATACTTCTGTGGTGGTTCTTTCTGTTTTATGTCTTGGTGTTTAAAATTTTTTGTGCTGTTGGCGCCTTATGTGTGTTTTCATATTTTTAGTTAAGTTAAGGTAACTGAGTGGCCACCTATTGGGAAAATAGCTGCTCATTCGGCTTACGATATGTTTCATGGTATAAGTACCTGATTGTTAGTTTGGTTTTTTCCCACCTCGGTTTTTGGAGTGGGAATCTTTTTCTGATTGCGCCTTTTCCTGATCTTTGCCTACTTGTACCTTTTTCGTTGTACTGAGACTATCAAGGACACAGTCAAACCGGTTTATTTTGAAATAAAATTAGCATTGTTGCCATTAGAGACTTCCGGTTTGGCGGGCTAAAGTGATGCGTGTCATTTTTTAGTGTCCCGTTTTTTTCCGCGGTTATCGGTAGGTTTGGTGGCGAGGTGTTGTTTTTTTCAGTAGGTATTCCTCTTTCCTCTTTTCTATTTATTTGTATATGTACGTATGTGACTCTCAGTGAAATAAGCGAATCAGTGTAAAAAAAAAAAAAAAACAAGCGGGCGACATTGAAGCGTATGTGGGTGGGGTAAACCCAAATCTCAAAATGACAACTGTACAAGGAGAAATTCAAGTAGGAATTAAGAAAATAGAACCTCTGTTTCTGATAAACAGTGATGTTGATCAAAATGACAAATATCTAGACACATATGAAATATGTACAGCTGTAAATGAGGTCGTTTGCAATGCAGACCTTATAAACGGGGCTCAGCGTATTGGAGGGCTGTGGCGGATTTATCTTAATGATGATACAGCAAGAGCACAGGTATTATGTACTGGAATAAGTCTGAGAGACACACAAATCACCCTCAAAGACAAGAACCCTTTTCTATACCCAGATCATGAGCTGGTAGAATCCACTAGGTTATACATTAGAAACATACCCTTGTCATACGACAATAGTGTTATCCTAAACTCCCTAAAAAACATGGGAGTAGATATGCTAGGTCCTCTCAAATATGCAAGGGCTAGAACCCCAGGAGGACAGCTCACAAACTTTAAGACAGGAGACAGGTTTGTAGAGATCAAAGTCCCAAATGAACCCTTACCTAAAAAGAAAAGTATGGGCATGTTTGAGGCATCCTTGTACCACAAGGAACAAAAACAATCTCAGAAAGAAATTGAATGTGGGAACTGTAAAGAGAAAGGCCATCTCCGAAAAGACTGCACAAATGAAGCTGTCTGTTATGAGTGCCTCAAGCCTGGTCATAAGAGAGGCAGTCCCCTTTGTGAAGGTTTCATAGAGGCTTTAGGTGGTGATGATAAGAACATGGAGAATGAAGATGAAAGTAAGAATGAGGGAAGTGAGAATGAAAGTGGAAAGGAAGAAGAGGAAGAAGAAGAAGAAGAGAATGATGATGATGGTGATGATGATGATGATGATGATGAGGTTGATGATGCGGGTAAAAAGGAAGGTAAAGCGGAAATGAAAGAGGGTGAAACTGAGTTGAGTGGTGCACAAAAAGCGAAACAAGACTTTTTGGCTAAAATGTGGAAAGCGG
Organism: Rugalucina vietnamica; assembly: GCA_964017185.1. Taxonomy (NCBI): domain Eukaryota; kingdom Metazoa; phylum Mollusca; class Bivalvia; order Lucinida; family Lucinidae; genus Rugalucina; species Rugalucina vietnamica. Next base: position 20,366,206 of record OZ024873.1, read on the forward strand.
CTGCGCAAGGGCCTGCAAGTACGCCCAAGCAAAGTCGAGCGGCTAGTCCAGCTAGAGTGCGTAAAGTAGATGAAATAACACCCGAGAAACAACAAAATGGCTCAAAAAAATCAAAAAAAGATAAAAAAGCAAACAAATAAATAAAATTTCTATAATCACATAATGGACCAAAAAATTATGTACTTTTTTCTTTAAATACTAGGGGTTTAAGAGAAAAGAAAAAAAGGGAACACTTATTTTATTGGCTCAAAGAAAGAAATGCTAGTTTTATTTTTCTACAAGAAACATACTGGACTAATGACTTGTTAACGCAACTGGAAAAAGAGTGGGGAGGGAAAATAATTTTAAATCCAGGAACAACACATAGCAAGGGAACTGCCATTCTTTTTAACACTAACAAATACACAGAATGCCTTAATTACCATAAAAGTGAGGATGGAAGAATAATTTTGATTAATATTAAAATAGAAGACAAAACAATATGCCTCATAAACACTTATGCACCAAACAATCCTAATGAAAGGAAAAGTTTCTTCCTGAAATTAAACAAATGGATCTCAAGATTTGCACACAACAAAGAAGAAATTATTTTAGGAGGAGATATGAATTATACTGAACCAAATAAGATAGATAGAAAAGACAAAGAGAACACAAAAGATGTCAGTACAAATGAATACAAAACATTATTAGAAAACCACAGTCTACATGATATTTGGAGGGAAATGCACCCTGATAAAATACAATTTACATATCTGGAAAAAAGTCGACTAGATAAATTCCTAATATCTAATGAATGTATGAATTATACACAAAATACACACATCTTTCATGCAGGTATAAAAACAGATCATAAATGTATTAGCATGTCAATAAACTTTAGCCCAAATAAAAAGGGGCCAGGTAGGTGGAAATTAAATACAAGCATCTTGAACGACAATACATACATACGCCAAATTAAAGAATTAATAAAGAGCACTTCGCAAGAGTACAACTTTCTGTGCAAACAAATGCAATGGGAAATATGTAAAATTAAAATACGAGAAAACTCAATCATTTACTGTAAAAAAAGACAGGCTGTTAAGAGAAATATTATGAAAGAAATAGAACAAAAACTTAAGGAGAAAGAAGAAGAACTTATAAATAGTAATTATAACCACAAAATCATATTAGAAAAATATATATTGTTACAGAAACTACATGAACACGTTGAAGAAAAAAGTATGGGTGCAAAAATAAGAAGCAGGGCAAAATGGTTTGAACAAGGGGAAAAAAGTACAAAATATTTTTATAGCCTTGAAAAGAAAAACTACTCAGATAATACAATCAAACAGCTAAAAACAGAAAATGGCACAAAAGTGACAAGTAACAAAGAAATTCTGCAAGAACAATTTGCTTACTATAAAAAATTATATCAAGAGAACTCTATACCAGATGAAAATATTGCTAACTACCTCGATAAAGTAAAAATAACCAATTCTCTAAATGATAATGAAGCACTACTACTAGAAGGAGAAATCACAGAGCAAGAATGTCTCTTTGCAATAAAAAACATGAAAACAAATAAGTCACCAGGCTCTGATGGTATACCTGCAGAATTTTATGCCAGCTTCTGGACAGATATAAAACACTTATTATTGGAATCACTAAACGCAGCTTATCAAAAAGGAGAACTTTCACCAACACAAAAAAGAGGAATATTAAATCTTATTTTTAAGAAGAATGATAAGACACTTCTCTCAAATTGGCTTCCCATCACATTATTAAACACAGATTACAAAATATTAGCACATGTGCTAGCAAACAGGCTTAAAAAAGTAATTCCAAAGCTTGTGAACACAGATCAGTCAGGATATATCAAAGGTCGAAATATTTGTTACAACATCAGATTAATTCAAGATGTAATCGACTACTTTGAAGAAAACAACAAAGAATGTGCTGTTGTGTTTGTGGACTTTCAAAAAGCTTTTGACACAGTTAGTCATAATTTTCTATCACAAGTATTAACAAAATTCAATTTTGGGGAATCCTTCAAGAAATGGGTAAATGTTATCTATACAAATGCAGAATCATGCACAACTAACAATGGGTGGACCTCCAAACCATTTCATGTTAAAAAAGGTATCAGACAGGGATGCCCATTAAGCGCTCTTTTATTTCTGCTTGTCGTCGAAATACTAGCCGTCAAAATAAGAGAGAATACACAGTGGGGTTTAAATATAGATATAAACGGCAATAAAAATGTAATCCAGATATCTCAACTTGCAGATGACACAACCTTATTCTTTGAAAGTGAAGAGGCAATAAAACAAGGTTTAAAAATCATTGAAGACTTTGGCGAAGTCTCTGGTTTAAAACTTAACAAAGAAAAAACAGAGGGGCTCTGGCTTGGTAGGGGAACAAATAGGAAAGATAATTGTGCAGGCATTAACTGGCAGAAGAATACAGTTAAAGCATTAGGAGTTCATTTTGGGTATGATAAAAAACAAACAGAATTGCTCAACTGGGAGGAAAAAATCACAAAGATAAAAGCATGCTTAAAATGTTGGAACTCTAGAGACTTGTCACTGCAAGGACGTGTACAGGTTATCAAAACATTAGCCTTAGCAAAAGTTGTCTACTTATGTGCTTCAATACATGTCCAAGAATGGGTTATAAAAGAAATAAATAAAGAGTTTTTCACTTTTTTATGGAAATATAAAAGAGATAAAATAGCAAGGAAAGTGCTAATAAATGATATTTCAAATGGTGGGCTGAATATGATCGACTTCAAATCCTTCTGCATCGCAATGAAAGCTGTCTGGGCTTGCAGACTAATCAAATGTAAACAAGAAACTTGAAGTATAATACCCAAAAACACTTAGATAATATAGGCATCAAACAAATTTTATGCATGAACATAGAGCATGATAAACAAATACCAATCAAACTACCCATATTTTATAAAGAGGTAATATACAGTTGGTACTTGAGTGGTGGAGGCAATAAAACACCTAAAAGTACTAACGACATAAGAAGCCAGCACATATGGGGAAATCGTTTCATCCAATCAAAGGGGAAGACTCTATTCTTTAAAGCATGGAAAGATAGTAATATAAACTTCATTGATGACCTATTAGACAAAAACGGCAATTTCCTTTCGAGTACTAAAATATTAGACAAGCTTAAAGTTAAAACTAACTGGATTGCAGAATATAAAACTTTATTAAGGTCAATACCATTAATTTGGAAAGAAAAACTATCAACAGTTAATATGGAAGTTAAAGTCAAAAAGCAATTACAGCCGTTTCTGCAAAATGAAGGCAAAATATCATATCATCTACCCCTAAAAGCAAAAGACTATTACAATATTTTAACTAAGAAAATAAAGAAAAGAACACATAATGAAAATTATTGGAATAACATCTTCCCAGATCATCCAATATGGGAAAAAGTATACATTGCAAGAATAAAACAGCAACCAATAAAGAAGCTTGCAGACTTTAACTATAAGTTAATACACAGAATATTACCAAACCAAGAAAATCTTTGTTACTGGAAAATATCCAACTCAAACAAATGTCGGTTTGGATGTGAAGCTATAGAGAACTATGACCACCTGTTTATCAACTGCCCAAGATTATCAGAACTTAAGCTCAAGGTAGAGCAAATCTTGCAACAACTTGGAATATCAGTCAAACTAACTCTAAAAACGCTAATATTTGGCTACAAAACAGTATATCCAGCATATAATCATCTAAACAGACTCTTAACACATATTTTCTATGCTATTTTCAAATTCTGGGTTAAAAATGAACCCAATATAGAAATAATACATTGGATATTCTGTAAACTCGACTACTGGAAACGAGTATACATACATACCAATATAAACATTGATTTACTTAACAAATTTCTAGACAAATGGTCAGTAAGTGTCAATTTAGATCAAATATAAAAAAAAAATTCTTTGTTATATAGCAGGCTGTACTCGTTAATGATGCACGGAACACTAGCATATGTGGCACACAGAAAGAAATTCTTCTAAAATAACAGAAAGTCCAACTGATATACCACAATGTAGTATTCATACTTCTTATCACACAGAAGCTCAATTTTTCTGCCATTCAAACACTTCATATCGATACACTATATTCCCATAAACCATAGATATCATGAATCAATCTTCTTTCTACCCCAAAAATGCTAGCGTCACTGTGGTCACTTCTTTTAACTTCAATATATGCAGTTACCATTTTCTGACATTCCTATTCTTCACATAAAAAAAAAAAAAAAAAAAAAAAAAAAAAAAAAAAAAAAAAAAAAAAAAAAAAAAATGTTAGTCAAGTATGAGTTCCGCAATACATATTATCATTTATAGAAACATATTTGATACTGTAAAAATACTTTGTACTTGAACCTAGAGAGGTAGGCTCTGCACACAATGTTCGACAAACAAAAAAGTCTTGGCATGACAAGTTATATATGAGGATTGTAGATGAAAAAAAAAAAAAAAAAAAAAAAAAAAAAAAAACTACCAGTACTTTATGTACGAACCCGGCGAAGGCTAGGTTTCTACATATAACAACACCGTGTTCGAGGTCCGTTGATAGCGAGCCTCTTCACCGATGTGTACTTAATAGGTAGAACTGTACATAAATATGTATAAATAAGTTATAAAAATCAACCTAAACAACAAGATCATCACTGTGGTCATTACCTTATGATCAAACTAGTGAGAGCCAAGGTCTTCAGAATCGATCCGATTATAGCGAGCCTCTAAGTCTCAACTTCATCTGATGGGTACCCGCATCGTACTGCGTGACTCATATCTGTTATAATATCATGAAGTCATTCTGAAAATAATTTACAAAAACTGCAAATTAATGAAAACTGCATGTATTGTAGTATTGGATTCATAAATAATAAATCAAATGAATATTGAAAATGCGACTGACACACGTCTAGTACCGAAATGATTACCAATTAACAAGATGTTCATAAATACAAAATGCCTGTGTCCCTTCTTGCCTTTCGTTTCGCCAAGGAGATGAAATTTACAGACATAACTTTTGAGCTAAGATACTAAGACCAATTTCCGAAGGTATGATCTTGCTGTTAAGTAAGAAAGTACCGCTCACGGATAGGTCCATAAATGCTCACAAACTTCAATGTATATATTCAATTAACCCTCTGAATTCCAGTTCCATTTTCATTACTTACTTCTGACTTATCATATATGTTACTAACACCGCTTCATTTGTATGTCTTACCATTATAAGTCCTTCAGGGGCGCGGCTGAAGGTGAAGATTACTAAAACTTCATTGTAACAACTAACATAGTCAAAATGAATGTATTAACAAGTTATTCATTCTATGTGTGTATTTGTGATGTTTATGTGTTTCGCCGATCTTTCTTCTACCTGATACCTGATACATACATACATGTACACGTAGAAAGCCCACTTCTTAAAACTTTAATATATAATATATATATGTAACACCCCCCCCCCCCACGGCACCCCCCCCAAAAAAAAAATAAAAATAAACAAATAAAAAATAAAAAAAAAAATATAATAAAATAAAAAAAAAATAAATAAATAAATAAAAAATGAATATACAAATAAAATACATAAATATGATGAGTAAATAAAATAAATAGAAAAACTGTTAACAAACTACATCTAGACGTAACTTGTACATTATTGAAATCACTAAACTACAACAACAAAAATCATTCATACTTAACAAAATTATGTAAAATTATACGCATTAAGTATGCAAAAATGAAGTACCTACTCCAGATGTGTCTCGGGTTGACTCTTAAGTAGCCACCTAGCTCCCAAATCTGACAATTCAGGCAGATGCACTAGAGTGAGCGGGTGTAATCACTGTGATTAGAAGAGTAGCTTACTCGAAACACATCTGGAGCCTGCCTTTTTGTTTTCTATTTCAGATCAAGTTGACAACACAAAAGGAAAGACAAAGAACAGAGAAAATGGATAAGAAAAATATTTCATCTAAATAAATTCTTTAAAAATCATGATAGAATAAATATTAAATTTAATGCTTTTTGACTGCAAAAAAAAAAAAAATAAATAAATAAATAAATACTAATAATAATAATAATAATAATAATAATAATGTGAAATAGATCACTGATTACAAAGAAAAAAAATTGTAAATAGATGATGACATCATCCACAACCTGTTGACAGTCAAATATATTACTGAAGAATTTTGTTGCTAAATTCCTATCAATAAACCAAAGCATGTCATGTATTTAAATTTCAGATCGGCTGACGACAAAGACTGACAGAAAGAAAGACAAAGAACAGAGAAAATGGATAAGAAAAATATTTCTTCTAAATCTACATAAATTCCTTAAAAATTAATGATAAAATGCACACACACACACACACACACACACACACACAAAAACAAAAATAAATCTATGTAACTAATGCCATGATCTAAATAAAAAGCACAACACAATCGGATCTCAAAGTCAAAGCAATCATATCATTGAAAACTAGATTCTATTATAATGTTGTTTAAAAAATGGATTTGTTTTTTGTTGTGTTTTGTTTGTTTGTTTTTTTTTCTTACCAACCCTTCTTTTCTGTTATAGGATTCCTGACCATCCAAAGTCAATAAAGCTACCAGCCTACCACCAGCAGATCAAAAGCAGCAGAGAACCATCGTTTGTAGTATCAACTCTTTAATCTTTTCACATTTCAAACTACACGCGCAATTTCGAAACTCCACCAAATGACATCAAGACTCCATGACACAACCAACATTTTCGTAAACACATTTTGAATGCAGAAAATAGATTACTCCAGAAGCTAGACATTATATAAACATACGCAGCTAATATCAATATATTCCATAAGCTCAATATTACGCCACTGAATCGAACCGAAATACAACACACAAATGTTTTTTTTTTTTTTTTTTTAATTCCATGATTTGCACGAAAAACAACACGTGAATGAGAATGACGTCATGACAGCTTAGTCGGCTCCTTTCAAGTTATTTTTTACACTAAAATGCGAAATTGTTATATTAACCGGTAGCGTTGAATCACTAAATATTCTAAATTCCGCCGGTGTAAGCAGAACACCACGCAAAAAATACACCGAATAAGACCCTCCCTGGAGACTGGCAAAGCGGGTAGACAAACCAGTGCATAGACACTCGTCAGTCTCCTCGTTTTTGCCAGCTCTTGGGAGTGTTTTTCCGGTATAATTTTCCCCCACTAAATTAAGACATGTATATTGATATCTATTTCTGCTTTTTTTCAGATGACAACCAGTACAAGAGACTATCCTAAATCTTTTTGTGTCCATTATGATGATTATGTGTAAAAAAAAAAAAAAAAAAAAAAAAAAAAAAAAAAAAAAAAAAAAGCATGGTTGCCATTAGTGTTAACATAGGTTAACAAAAGAGGACGAATGGTTCCGATATCGCTCACCTGAGATTTGGTCTTTGATAAATGACTTTTGGCTTAGGTCATGTTGGTAAAGGAAAAAAGTAAACTTGACCACGAATACTCACATAATCGTAAACTGTCTATATCTACCAAAGTTTAGGTCACAGGCTGCAAAACGTTCTGGAAAATCAAGTGTGTGTACTTTTAGCTATTGAAAATCCTATGTTACAATATTTGACTTTGCCGTTTAATAGTTCGGGGTAAACCCAAGATCATGATTTATATAAAATATGTTCAGCAAGAGTCCCCCATGCTACATACCAAGTTTCATTGAAATCGGTCCATCGGTTTTTAAGAAGAATATTGTTTAAGTTTTTTTTATCATTTATGGGCACGGTGGGCATCTTGTTCATGTGACCTGGACCATTTAAATAAACCTTCGTTCCCCATGCGTAAGATACTACATATGGAATATAACATCGATTGATCAAGGGGTTTCTGAGATACATTTAATATATAAATGACCTTTGATCAAGGTCGCGAAATGTCCTTGACCTTGAGTGATTACACAACTTCATAAGCTCAATATGTTGTTTGTAATTCTACCAAATTTCACGTTACAGGCTACAAAATTTCCTGAAAAATCCAGATTTCATTTTTTCCTTTGAAAAGCCTATGTGACCAAAATTGACTCTGCCGTAAAATATGTCAAGGTCAACCCAAGGTTATTAGTTTATACAATCTATGATGGACAAGAGTCCCCAATGCTGCATACAAAGTTTCGTTAAAATCGGACCACCGGTTCCTTAGAAGAAGATTTTTCAGCTTTTTACTATATATATATGGGCATGGTGGCTGTCTTGGTCGTGACCTGGACCAATTATACAAACTTTGGTTCCCCTCTCCTAAAGATGCTAAACATGAGGTTTGGCATCGATTGGCCCAGGGGTTTCAGAGTAGAAGATATTTGAACATCAAGGACAACAACAATAACGACGACGACGACGACGACGACGACGTGTATACTATACTATAAGCTCACCTTGTGAGCCTCAGGTGATCTAATAATGACACAAAGTGACGCCGAAGAATACAGTCTCGTCTGTAATTTTCCGTTCGATTAAGGGAATTCCATTGAAAAAAAAATATATCATTATATTAATTCATACAAAATGAAACAGGACTCATCAAAATATTACAGAAGGGAATGTTCATTCGTCAAAAATGGGATAAATGGCACCTTAAGATGTTTGTTAATATTTTAAGAAAATAATGCGTGTTTTGATATCCGATATTTGGAGATATGCATTCTATTGTGCAGATTCGGTACTTTCAATCTTGTGGATACTGATTTTATGTCTCCAAATGGTGCGTTTATCGATTTGATTTTACTTTCATTCATGGCTTTAAGAATATCTATGCAAAAAGTCCCTAAATCACAGATTTGGGAGGACAAAGTTATGATTTTGGGGCTGAATTTAGCATTTCTATGAACAGAAATGTACACACTTTTGTTTCAAAACAGTTTGGCTGATGTAACAGTATCCAGATAATGCAACTTAATAATTTCACAATCTTTGTCAAAATGAAACATTAGACTTGGGACTGATTTGCAGTTTCTTGTCAACAGCACTTTTCAAGCAAACAAATATAGGCTCGTTTGCCATATGAATACTGAATAATGTCCACACATTGATTGTTTTTGTTTTGTATTTTGAAGTTTATTTTGGAAGAATTGTAAGCTTATTGCATAAGATCTTTAATCTACAATCTTATGAAATATAAAGGTTTGATCCTTTGGAAGCAGTAAAAACATTCAAAGCGAGATAGTATGGACTATATTGCGCAATTTCGGGTAATGAACCCTCATCAGTAGCCCTTTTAAAACCGGCAACGAAAGCCAGACTATTGTACTGGAATTTCGAAAATTTTCACGAGAAGTCTAAATCAAAGACACATTCCTAAACGGGGTCAAATAATTTAAACATTGCTTAGAGGTATGTTTCTAAACGCGAGTGTTTTGAACACTCTTCATATCTTTACTGATCTCAAAGGACCTAAATAAAAATATAATCTGCACTATGGATGATGTACGGGGAGACTTTTTATAGTTTTTTTCTAAGTTTGTTTCCCCCCTCCTAGACAGTATCTGCGTTTTCGACAGTATCTGCGTTTTTAACATTTACATATTATCTCAAAGGGGCATCCTGGGTCTATGGGTGGGGGGAACAGGGTCAGTAAGGCGATCTGAAATTTTCCATGAACTAAAGTAAGCACAGTTATTATGGACAAATTTAAAGACGTCAACTGTAGAATTGTATACATCTTGTCAAACCGGTGTCGGGATGAGCATAATTAGGTTTGTAGATACTTTACATGTTCAAAAGTATATTTGCTTTCAATCTTTGTGTATTGCATTATGCATAGAAGTGCAAATATCCTAAAAATGTTAAAACTGACATAAATAGTATCACTGACTTTTGAAATACGCCAGGTTACACTAACAACAAAACGCTAAACATCTACGTCTTTGAAAGTGACATTTATCAATTAGGGAGAATTCCATTTTAATGCATAGATCTCCTTTGTCGCTCTACGCCTACGCTGAACTGTTGAGGTTATATGTTTGTTGGCTGTTTGTAAACAGTAGGCTGATTTTTGTTATGTATATTTTTGTTATTTATTGTCAGGTAATTGGCTTGCTCTTAACGATATCCGGTCACGGTCATTTCCCAAAGCTGCTTAGAAAGATATTTAAACGCGATCGTCCCCCTCGTCACATAATTCTTGGGCGAATGATCGAATTCTGTGGAAATTTTCCCCTTTATCTTATTCAAGTGGAGCTGGTACATGTAGGACTTTGACGAACTGATGCCCAATAAATACCGTTTAACATCTTCAGGGAATATGGAAAATAGGATAAGGGACTGAGCCCGTGATGGCAGTCATCATGAAAACATGTCCGTGTAATGTATACCCCATTGAACCCCACCCCACTTTTATATAGCAAAACTGGGGTATTCAAGGGTATACCTATTTTTCTTATTTTTGCTCCAAAACATAGATTGTGGGTACTCGTTAGAACCGCCTCGGCGAGAGGCGGTTCTAACGAGTACCCACAATCTATGTTTTGAGCAAAAATAAGAAAAATATCAAATTTTTTCAGCTGAAAATTTTCAATTTTTAAAGCTAAAAAAATCTCTGTATATTGCATGGGCAAGTTTTCGTAATGAAATGCTTGTAAAGGACAACGAACGCATTTGCAACATTAATACTACCGCCGACAATATAAACAGCACCAATCCATGCTATCTGTACTTAACCACCTTGTGCTCTGAATTTTGAAAAACAATTAAACTGCAGTAAGCCTGTGTTTACAGACATTTGAGCCGTCTCATGGGAAAACCAACAATCTGAATATGCAAAAACAAAGCCGCAGATCAGCTTCGCAGTAACTGCGAAGCTGATCAGCGCCTTTATTTTCGCTACACGGATAGTACAATTCCTCTTCTTTCTAAATCCAAAATTTCCAGTCTTTAGCCATCTTCTGTGCTTGTACAGCCCGGTTTGTGTCGGACCTGTTCGGAAACCTCATTGTTGGTTTTCCCACGAGGCGGCTCATTTGTCCTTAAAAAGCATTGTCTGTAACAAATTGTTATATAAACAAATTACTGTCTGAATCCCTGAGCGGATTGTTTTATACAAAAGCTAGAGACCAATTGTCACTTTGCACATATTAGGAAACCATTAATGATCGTCGACTCCTACTTTGTTGACTCCAATGTGTTGATTTAGCATTACTCGTGATATCGGTTAAACGTCATTGCGAGCACCATTGTAAACTTTTATATCAGTATTTCGCATAGAACCAATTCAATATTTTGCAGGTACACCATCACTCATTTAAGCCTGGTTTCCCTATTTGTGGGACACAGACACTATGAATTGATTGCCAAATTTAATGTTGGGCTAAAGACCCTTTTACGCGAGGGCCTTTCAACACCAGAATTTTATGGTGACTTGGTGTTTAAGGAAGGAATGATTTTTCTTTTTGATTCAGAAAAATCATAACACGTTACAGACGTTTAGGATATATCTTTAATGACAGAGTGCGATAGTCTGCTTGCTTAGTTTTTAACCCAATCGTGGTCGATAACTATGCTGCCTTCTTAAATTGCACGCCGGTGGGTCGGGCGTCAGACTCTATGATGGCCCCGACATAAAGCTATTCATTTTTGTTGGTTGGGGCCAAAGCTTCTTGTCTGTTGCTTGGCCCACCGGGGATAATCTGGTGTTTTTCTTTTTTGCTCCGGAGTTAGTAAGTTATTTTGCGCCCAGGAATCTCCATCGTCGGGCAGCTTACTCAATATGTGATACCTCGGTTTTGATTCATCATGGTGTTTATCATGGTTTGTCCATGATGATTCATTTACTAGTTAGAGATTCACCACGAGGACCAAAGAACTAACTAAATGTTGTGAACCACTGCAGAAGTTGATCGTGAGGTTTGGTACCTGTAAAACCGATTTTAGCCCTCCAGTATTTTTATATTACTGATATTTCCAAGGCGATACTTCTGTGGGGGTTCTTATTGTCTTATATTTTGGTGTTTAAAATTTTTGTGCTGTTGGCACCTTATGTATGTTATCCTTTTTTAATTAAGTTTAGGTAACTGAGTGGCCACCTATTGGAAAAATAGCTGCTTATTCGGCTTACGATATGTTTTCATGGTATAAGTACCTGTACTGATTTTTACTCGATTTTTTGGAGTGGGAATCTTTTTCTGATTGTGCCTTTTCCTGATCGTTGCCTACTTGTACCTTTTTAAACAATAAAGCCCCAGATGTGTCATCGGAAAAAGAACGCGTCGTCCAGCCTGGGGTCATTCTGTTTGCTTACAGCAATTTCATCGAAAAATACCAATTCAAAGTCATCCCTGTCGTCCAACAAAATCATAGCGAACACTCCGAAACGATAACGTTAAAGAAAAAGTTACAAGTAGGCAATGATCAGGAAAAGGAGCAATCAGGAAGAAATTCCCACTCCAAAAACTTTAAAACCGAGGTAGGAAAAATTAAATTGACAATTAGGTACTTATACTTAGAAAATATCGTAAGCCGAGTGAACATCTATTTTCCAATAGGCGGTCATTCAGTTACCCGAACTTAAATAAAATATGAAAACGTACATAAGGTTCAATCAGCAAAAAATGCGACTCCAAAACATAAAACAAATGGAACCAGAACAGAAGTATTGCCTTGGAACGAAAAGTTATATAATTTGCATTCGATTTGCATGAAGTCCATTTGTCGAAATTGGTTTGAAATATGTTTTTATTTTATTATTTTTTTTTTTGGTCCTTTGAGATCAGTAAGAATAGTCAGAGTATTGAATACTTGTACGTTTAGGGCCATCTTCTAAACAATGTTTAAACTATTTGCTTCCATTTTGGCATGTGTCTTTGATTAAGACTTCCCTTGTGTAAATTTTTGAAATTGCAGTATATACATATTTACCTGGCTGTCGTCGCCATTTTGGAAAGGGTCACTGATGAGGGTTCAATACCCGAAATTGCGCAATACGGCCCATACTATCTCCCTTTGAAAGTTTTAACTGCTTCCAAAGGATCTACTTTTATATTTTTATCTTTCATCTAAGTATTTTCTTTCAGTACTTTGCATCTATACTAAATTGTTTCATGCATATTAAAAGATGTAGTAATTGAGCTTAAACATTTTTGAAAACTTTGTTGTTGCTTACAAGGAAAATCAGAGTTGTTTTTAGTTATGTATTGTTGAATATTTTCATTGATAATCTTCTCAAAGAGCTTATAAAATATTGGTAAAAGCGATACAGCTCGGTACGAGTCAGGATCATCTTTCTGTTTTGGGCTTCCTTTATATATTGGAATAAGGATACCAGTTTTCCAAATGTTTAGAATGTAATTCAAATGCAGCACTGCTTTAAATAGATTCATTAGACAAATAAATAATGTTCTGCCACCATAAATGATATGTTCACTCTGAATCATATCAATTCCCGGTGCTTTTCTTTTCTTTAATGTCTTTACTTGCTGTATTATATCATCTAGGTCAATGTTTAAAGTGTTCTGATTTTCATTTTCATAACTTGGAAAATGTTCAATGTTATCTTCATCATATAAAGATTGAAAATATGTACTAAACAAATCAGCAATACCTTGTGGAGATCTTGCTGTTGTAGAATTATATACAAGTTTTGAACAGACATTTGATGATTTCTTTTTGGTTTGTTTTAATAAACGCCAAAAGAGCCGTATATCATGCTCAGCACTTTTATTCAGTTGATTATAAGTTTCATTTCCATATTCATAAATGGCTTTACATTGTACATTTCTGAAATTCTTTTTGGCAGTTTTATAATTTTTGTATGAGTCATGCATGATACCACGAGGCTTGCCATTTTCAATCCATAATTTCCTTTTCAATCTAGCATTATCATGAGCTCGGAGGTCCAGTAAGGTTTAACATAAGGTACAAATTTGGATGCAGGGATATGAATTTTAGCAGTACTAATCACTATATTTGTAATGACCCAAAGATAATTTTCAACTTCATCCTCTGAAGATGGTATGACTTCTAATAAATCACTAAGGCGATTATGTACTTCTAGCTGATACCCTATCAACATGTCATGAGTTGCCTTATGCCATGCAGGTAGTGATTTACGAAAAGCACCAGGCATGGATAATGTACAAAGCAAAGCTAAATGATCTGAAGCTAATTCTACATCACTATTTTGCAATGTTTATAATCAATAATCAAATCAGAGTTATGTCTATCAATCATCATATAATCCATCGTGTCTTTGTGGGTAAAAAGGTGTAGGGTACACCACCATTTTACTTGACCTGTTGATAATGGCTAAGTTGTTATTATTGATGAAATCTGTCAATGTTTGTGATTTAACTGTCTGAGCAAATGAATAAGGTGTTTCAAAGGCTCTAGCATTAAAGTCACCTGCAAAAAGTACAACGCCTCTATCTGAATATAAACTCATGATGTCATACAAATGATCTACACATGACCTATAGTAATCAACATCATTATCATAAGGTAAATACACTCCACAAATATAAAATGATTGTGAAATTGATTGGGTTAATTCTAAGAGAACTAAACCGCGGTATGGCCCATCACCTTTTGTTCTAAAAGGATCTCAGTTTTAATTTTTATCTGTCAGTACTGTATTCTTCAATAAAATTTATTGAATGAATCAGATCCTTTTTGACTAGAAATGAAACTGTATTTGTGCTTTTATTTATACTAATAGAAGAATAAGTAGTATAGTTTGTATGAATAGTATCCAAGAATGAAATATTATAATTTGAAAGTTTATGCTCGCAGATAATTGCCACATCTGGTTTACTATCATCCAGAATATTACTTAAGCACAAAGCTGGAGACATAATTCCTCTGACATTCCAGCTTAGAACTGTTAGAATGTTGACTGTTTCCATTTAGAATGTAAAATGTATACTGATATTTATACAAAGCAGTTAATCTACACCAGAAGCTGATCTATAATAATCCCACCAGTCGTTACGATCAGAATATCGCGAGTCATACCGCCATAATCCCGAGAATCTCTGTATGAACTTTCTGTTGGGCAGGTTGTGCATCAACTTTATCCTTCGTTTAATCAACAATGTTATTATCACTAGAACTTTTTGACGGAGTGGATGAAATATTCCTGTCACTCTCAGACCCTGAGGGACTCAAAGTTTGCATATTAATCCTTTTAAATAAGGAAATCTTAGAATCTTTGTCACTAGCACTTTTGGGCTGAATGACCTGATACCGGTAGGGGTCAAAAAAAAAGAAAAAGAAAAATAAATAAAAAAAAATAAAACAAAATAAATAAATAAATAAATAAATAGATAAATATAAAGAATGATTTCAGAGGGATGCAGTTTTATTGCGCATATTATGCAGGGACCACAAAACCAATAAAAAGTGTAACTACAGGTATTATCCTTTAGGGTCCCTTTTATACTCCCTGCAGAGATGAGACCTAATCACCTCGTTATGACAGTCCTTTAGTGTCTGGGGCAAATTGCACCAGCAGGGGCCATAAATCGAATAAATAGTGGTAGCTATTTAGCTCCTTCAGAAGCTACGTCTTTAAAATCTGCCATATCACAAACCCAAGTTGGTTGAACTAAGGGCGGTGACACATTTCCTTTTTTCTGGGTTTAGGGAACATTTCATAATGGAGAAATAATTTCTTTGCACATTGTCGCCTCCCGCCAGGTAATATATATAGAAAAACTAGAGTTTGCGGGGCTATACCTGATTTTCTTATTTTTGATCCAAAATATACATTGTGGGTTTTCGTTACAACCCTTTCTCATTAATATATTCACTGCTCTTAAAGGATCTCAGTTTTGATTTTTATTTAAGCAAAAAAATTAAAAAAAAAAAAAACAACAACAAAATTTTCCTGGTGAAATTTTCAAGTTTTACAGCTGCCAACAATCTCTGTATATTGCATGGGCGTATTTTCGTAATGATTGCTTAAAAGAAAAAATATTTGGTACACGATATGCCAGTCAATGATTTATTTTAATCGGTTATGTCTTAAGCCTTATTCATGACTATGCCACAAGTCGAAATTTGTTGACGCATTGTCTCAATTAAGCATCAGTAGCACACAATCCAGTGACAATCAGCCACCTACTTGCTGTCTGTATCCATTATTTCTTGTCATGTTATTCTCATTATGTTGGCAAGTAATTCGTCAGTGTCTAATTAGCGCTCAAGTTGCACAACCTATCATTGTTCAGAAATGATATTTTTCACTTCGTTGCAAATGTGCTTGATACTTCCGGACTTCTTTTCTCCTACAAATACAATGTGTTTACTTGCAACTATTAAACTCGTTACGGTAAAGGAAACATACTATGGTATAATATCAAGTATGGAACTCTGCAAAAGACTGGGAAAATATCTTATTCGGTCTGTACGCTGAAGGAAGCAAAAAAAAAAAAAAAAAAAAAAAAAAAAAAAAAAAAAAAAAAAAATGGGATAACTTATCACGACTTGTCCTTACAATGGCATGTATAGGAAGTCCTGCTAGTTTACACACACAAATTCTGGGAATGTTATATGACCTCAGTAGCGGACAAAAACGGCAAACTCACTTAAATGTGACCAATACGCATGTTTCATCAAAAAAAAGAAGACATAAAATCTTAATGATATACATGTACTTCACACTGTAAATGCCTTCTGTAGAAACAATTGTCTGACTTTTTCTAGCGTTTTCCACCTACAGACAATTTGCTATTATGACCAGTATTTCTGGTGACTGACGCGCGTGAAAACATGCATGAAACTAATTAGTATTGGTTCTGATGCCTATACGGTAACAGACATAAATGAGCCGCCTCGTGGGAAAAACAAAAATGCGGTTTCCGAACAGGTCCGACAAAAACCGGCATGTACAAACACAGAAAATAGCTAGAAGCTTGAAATTTCGGATTTAAGTAGAGGAGGAATTATACTATCCGAGTAGCGAAAACAAAGGCGCTGATCAGCTTCGCGGTTACCGCGAAGCTAATCTGCGTCTTTGTTCTCGCCTATGCAGATTGTTGGTTTTCCCATGTGGTGGCTCAAATATTCTAGGCAAGCGCTTTTGTTTGTCTTCTCCTGAAAACAAGACTGATGGCTGTTTGTTATAAACATAATTTGATTATAAATGACAAACGTATATAGAGCCTCCCGGTAAGTGAACTTAAATTGACCATATGTTTAGAAAAAAACAAACAAAAAACTGTCGCGTGAAATTATTTTCCGGCATCGACAAAACATTTAACAATGCTGCTACATTAAGTATCAACAACAACAGAATAATAGAAGACAAAGGTGGGTTGATTAAACGGAAATACAACTGATGTCACTTCACAGTTATGGTCAGCAATAATTATCTAAGCTTTAGAGGAAATGCAGTTGTATTTCTTTATCTGTCTTTCTATATAACGAATCGCCAGATTTATGACCTGGAATTAGATCACCAGTTATTGATCCCCGATGAAAGAATCTCTGGTTGTTGTCCACCATTATTGCAACATTACTGCTTGAAGATATATTGTCATTTACGTAGGTTTGAATTTAAGTCCGTATTTTATATATAAAATTTAATGATGTCTGTTACACAGAAAGTGAAAGCTAAAAATGAGCCGCCTCGTGGGAAAACCAACAATGTGGTTCCAGAACAGGTCCGACACAAACCGGCCTGTACAGCTACAGAAGCAGGCTAAAAGCTTGAAATTTTGGAGTTAAGTAGAGGAGGAATTGTACTATCCGAGTAGCGAAAACAAAGGCGCCGATATGTAGCACAGCTGATAAGCACGTTGTATATATGGAATGGGTGACGCACAGTGCAATTCTGCCCGAAGTTAAGATGAAAAATTAGAATTTTCTCCAATACCATTTATTCTATTGACTGATAGATAAAAAGTAGCGGGTCCTATTATTTGACAATCGTTGTTATGACATCTGAGGCTGGTATAGGGTATTTTGGGATACGGGATATTGGCCTATTTTTAAGGGATACTGGGATATTTGTGTTTTTTATTTTGGAATACGGGATATTCAGGAATTTTTGGATATGGGATATTGGAATTTATTTTGGCATATGAGTTAAATTAATTTTGGGATATGGGATATTTTTGACGGTTTATTTTGGAATATGGGATATTGCCTACCCCCCTAACCAAGCCTCACATCTGATGAAAAAGACAGACGCGTGTAATATTAAATCGTGAATATGTTTTAAAAGACTTTAAAATGTATATAATTCTATTTTATGTAAATTTAAGGCGTTTCTCATGATCAGCGGATTATTTTGAATGAGGTTTTTAGTTTGATGTTAGTGTTAGGCCTTTTACGGTCATATGTGATTTTCTTGTGCTTAGGATCATTCTCATTCTGAAATATTGAAATTGAGTCAAAAAGTAAAGGTTGTAATTGGTTCTTGATGATTTTAACACTTCTTAAAAATATCAAACGAAAAAGCCTTCGTTGTACTGAGACTATCAAGGACACAGTCAAACCGGTTTATTTTGAAACAAAATTAGCATTGTTGCCATTAGTGATAGAAATTAGTAAACATTTGTAGAAGCTGCAATTAAATAGATTTTAGTTTACTTGACAAAATCATTGCGCTTTCGTGACTGACCCTATTTTAAGTCTGACTTTCTTCAATTAAGTAGTTCATGCTGCCCTAGAGGGATATTCACGCAAGAAATAATGGAACGTCCTGGTGTTTTCTAATCAAAATGTTATACATTTAAAACGAGCCTCGTCATCCTAGTCTAGCATTTGTACTTAAACATGATATCACCAGTATATTTTCATAAGCATAGACGTTTTACAACAGTTTTCATAAGGCCAGAATGACCTAATGTCTCTACCTAACATTGCCTAATGCGACATACTTTTCATTGTATGTATTGTTTTCCCGTGTCTTGCTGTACTATATATACACATTCGCGCAAATTACCATTAACGGTATGAAATGCTAAGTATATTCCATTAGAAATATTAAAAAAGCTAATGCGCTAATGGCATAAACCCACGTTATTGAAGGTTTCTCTTTGTTAACATAGGCTAACACCAGAGGACCAATGCTTCTGATATCGCTCACCTGAGATTTGGTCTTTGATACATGACCTTTGGCTTAGGCATTACGAAAACTTGCCCATGCAATAAACAGACTTTTTTAGCTTTAAAAATTGAATAGTTTTATGGTTTTCTTATTTTTTGCACAAAACAGCCGAGGCGGTTCTAACGAGTACCCACAATCTATGGTTTGGAGCAAAAATAAGAAAAATAGGTATACCCCTGCAAACCCAAGTTTTACTATATAAAAGTGGGGTTCAAGGGGGTATACTTTACACGGACATGTTTTCAAGATGGTCATGTTGGTAAAGGTAAAAAGTAAACTTGACCACGAATACTCACATAATCGTAAAATGTCTATATCTACCAAAGTTTAGGTCACAGGCTGCAAAACGTTCTGGAAAATCAAGTTTGTCAACTTTTAGCTATTGAAAATATTTGACTTTGCCGTTTAATAGTTCGGGGTCAACCCAAGGTCATGTTTTATACAAAATACGATGGGCAAAAGTCCCCCATGCTACATACCTAATTTCATTGAAATCGGTCCATCGGTTTCAAAGAAGAATATTGTTTAAGTTTTCTTTTTATCATGCATGGACATGGTGGCCATCTTGTTCATGTGACCTGGACCATTTAAATAAACCTTCGTTCCCTATGCGTAAGGATACTATATATGAAGTATAATATTGATTGGTCAAGGGGTTTCTGAGATACATTCAATATATAAATTACCTTTGATCAAGGTCACGAAATGTCCTTGACCTTGAGTGATCACACAACTTCATAAGCTCAATATGTTGTTTGTATCCACCAACTTTCACGTCACAGGCTACACAATTTTCTGAAAAATCCAAAGATTTCATTTTTTCTATTGAAAAGCCTATGTGACCAAAATTGACTCTGCCGTAAAATAGGTCAAGGTCAACCAAAGCTAATTAGCTTATACACTCTATGATGGACAAGAGTCCCCAATGCTGCATACATAGTTTCGTTAAAATCGGACCACCGGTTCATTAGAAGAAGATATTCAGCATTTTACCATATATGTATATTAGTATGGTGACCATCTTGGTCATGTGACCTAGACCAATTATACAAACTTTGGTTCCCCTCTCTTAAAGATGCTAAACATGAAGTTTGGCATTGATGGGCCCAGGGCTTTCAGAGTAGAAGATATTTGAACATCAATGACAACAACAACGACGACGACGACGGGCATACTATAAGCTCACCTTGTGAGCCTCAGGTGAACTAATAATGGCACAGACGTGACGCCGAAGAATACAGTCTCGTCTGTAATTTCCCGTTCGATTAAGGGAATTCCATTGAAAAATATATATATATCATTATATTAATTCATACAAAATGAAAAAGGACTCATCCAAATATTTCATTCGTCAAAAATGGGATAAATGGCACCTTAAGTTGTTTGTTAATATTTTAAGAAATTAAGAAAATAATGCTTGTTATGACATCCGATATTGGAAGATATGCATCTATTGTGCAGATTCGGTCCTCTCAGATTTTTATGTCTCCAAATGGTGCGTTTATCTTTTTGATTTTACTTTCATTCATGACTTTAAGAATCGCTATGCGTAAGATGTAAAAAGTCCCTAAATCACAGATTTGGGAGGACAAAATTTTAAAGTTATGATCTTGGGGCTAAATTAAGCATTTCTATGAACAGAAATGTATACACGTTTGTTTACAAAACAGTTTGGGTGAGATAATGAAACTTAATAATTTCACAATCCACCACATCTTTGTCATAATGAAACATTAGACTTGGGACTGATTTGCAGTTGTTTGTCAACAGCACTTTTCAAGCAAACACATATGGGCGTGTTTGCCATATGAATACTGAATAATGTCTACACATTGATTGTTTTTGTTTTTTATTTTGAAGTTTATTTTGGAAGAATTGTAACCTTATTGCATAAGATATTTAATCTACAATTGTATAGTTTATTTCTAGGTATGTTTCCCCCCTTCTAGACCCAGCTTGTCCTTTCGACAGTATATGCGTTTTTAACATTCACATATTATCTCAAAGGGGCATCCTGGGTCTATGGGTGGGGGGAACAGGGTCAGTAAGGCGATCTGAAATTTTCCATGAACTAAAGTAAGCACAGTATTTATGGACAAGTTTAAAGACGTCAACTGTAGAATTGTAAACATCTTGTCAAACCGGTGTCGTGATGAGCATTATTAGGTTTGTAGGTACAGTACATGTTCAAAAGTATATTTGCTTTCAATCTATGTGTAATGCACTATGCTTAGAAGTGCAAATATCCTTAAAAATGTTAAAACTGACATAAATAGTATAACTGACTTTTAAAATACGCCAGGTTACACTTATAACAAAAAGCTTGACATTGGCGTCTTTGAAAGTGTCATTTATCAATTAGGGAGAATTCCAATTTAATGGATAAATCTCCTTTGTCGCTCTACGTCGATGCTGAATTATTGAGGTTATATGTTTGTTGTCTGTTGGTAAACAAACAGTTTGCTGGTTTTTGTTATTTATTTTCATGTAATTGGCTTACTCTTAACGATACCCGGTCACGGTCATTTCCCAAAGCTGCTTTTAAACGAAATCGTCCCCCTTGTCACATATTTCTTGAAATGATCGAATTCTGTGGATATTTTTTCCTTTATCTTATTCAAGTGGAGCTGGTACATGCAAGTCTTTGACGAACTGATGCCCAATAAATACCGTTTAACATCTTCGGGGAATATGGTGAATCGGATAAGGGACTGAGCCCGTGATGACCGAAAATGTTTGTAAAGGACATCGAACGCATTTGCCACAGTAATACTACCACCGCCGACAATATAAACAGCACCAATCCATGCTATCTGTACTTAACTACCTTGTGCTCTGAATTTTGAAAAAAAAAAAAATTAAACTGCAGTAAGCCTGTGTTTACAGCCATTAATTATTTTGTCCTTAAAAAGCATTGTCTGTAACAATTTGTTACATAAACAAATTACTGTCTGAATCCCTGAGCGGATTGTTTTATACAAGAAGCTAGACCAATTGTCACATTGCACATATTAGGAAACCATTAATGATCGTCGACTCCTACTTTGTTGACTCCAAGGTACTGATTTAGCATTATTCGTGATATCGCTTAAACGTGATTGAGAGCACAATTGTAAACTTTTATATCAGTATTTCGCATTGAACTAATTCATTATTTTGCACGTACACCATCACTCAAAAGACGGTTTCCTATTTGTGGGACACAGACACTATCAAAAGCCTATGAAGGCGCCTATTCCTATTCATCTACTTTTGACACTATGAATTGATTTCCAAATTTAATGTTGGGCTAAAGACCCTTTTACGCGAGGGCCTTTCGGAACCAGAATTTTATGGTGACTTGGTGTTTAAGGAAGGAATGATTTTTCTTTTTAATTCAGAAAAATCATAACACGTTACAGACGTTTAGGGTATATCTTTAATGACAGAGTGCGACAGTCTGCTAGCTTAGTTTTTAACCCAATCGTGGTCGATAACTATGCTGCCTTCTTAAATTGCACGCCGGTGGGTCGGGCGTCAGACTCTATGATGGCCCCGACATAAAGCTATTCATTTTTGTTGGTTGGGGCCAAAGCTTCTTGTCTGTTGCTTGGCCCACCGGGGTTAATCTGGTGTTTTTCGTTTTGCTCCGGAGTTAGTAAGTTATTTTGCGCCCAGGAATCTCCATCGTCGGGCAGCTTACTCAATCTGTGATACCTCGTTTTTGATTCATCATGGTGTTTATCATGGTTTGTCCATGATGATTCATTGACTAGTTAGAGATTCACCACGAGGACCAAAGAACTAACTAAATGTTGTGAACCACTGCAGAAGCTGATGGTGAGGTTAGGTATCGTAAAATCGATAGCCCGCCAGTATTTTTATATTACTGATCTTTCCAAGGCGATACTTCTGTGGTGGTTCTTATTGTCTTTTATTTTGGTGTTTAAAATTTTTGTGCTGTTGGCACCTTATGTATGTTATCCTATTTTAATTAAGTTTAGGTAACTGAGTGGCCACCTATTGGAAAAATAGGTGCTTATTCGGCTTACGATATGTTTTCATGGTATAAGTACCTGTACTGATTGTTACTCGTTTTTTTTTTGGAGTGGGAATCTTTTTCTGATTGTGCCTTTTCCTGATCGTTGCCTACTTGTACCTTTTTAAACAGTAAAGCCCCAGATGTGTCATCGGAAAAAGAACGCGTCGTCCAGCCTGGGGTCATTCTGTTTGCTTATAGCAATTTCATCGATAAATACCAATTCAAAGTCATCCCTGTTGTCCAACAAAATCATAGCGAACACTCCGAAACGATAACGATAAAGAAAAAGTTACAAGTAGGCAATGATCAGGAAAAGGAGCAATCAGGAAGAAATTCCCACTCCAAAAAGTTTAAAACCGAGGTAGGAAAAATTAAATTGACAATTAGGTACTTTTACTTAGAAAACATCGTAATCGAGTGAGCATCTATTTCCCAATAAACGGTCATTCAGTTACCCGAACTTAAATAAAATATGAAAACGTACATAAGGTTCAATCAGCAAAAAAAATGCGACTCCAAAACATAAAACATATGGAACCAGAACAGAAGTATTGCCTTGGAACGAAAAGTTATATAATTTGCATTCCATTTGGCATGAAGTCCATTTGTCGAAATTGGTTTGAACTATGTATTTTTTTTTATTTTTTATTTTTTGGTCCTTTGAGATCAGTAAGAATAGTCAGAGTATTGAATACTTATACGTTTAGAGCCATATTCTAAACAATGTTTTAACTATTTGCTTCCATTTTGGCATGTGTCTTTGATTAAGACTTCCCTTGTGTAAATTTTTGAAATTGCAGTATTACATATTTACCTGGCCGTCGTCACCATTTTAGAAAGGGTCACTGATGAGGGTTCAATACCCGAAATTGCGCAATATGGCCCATAATTCTTTTTTCAGTACTTTACATATACAGTTGTATACTAAAGGACTTTGAAAACGCCTCACTATAAATTGGCCACAATGATGACTATTTCTCTTATAATACAGGATATTTCGACAAAACTATTTTCGAACAGAAAAGTACAATCAACCTGCTTAAATTTCATACCAAAACCGAAACAACAATGCCAGTGATTGACGTCATACAGTATGATTTAAAACGTTACCATAAATTCAACAAAAACAAACTATGAGGACGAAAAATATTTATCAGTTCCAACATGGTTTCTGGAAAGAAACACCAAAAGCCATGCAAAATTGCACTAATTGTCTATCAATTGCACTAAAACGTTTATGAAGAAAACGTTAATCATTACGAAAACTTGCCCATGCAATACACAGAGATTTTTGAGCTTTAAAAAATGTAAAATTTCAACTGAAAAAAATTGAAATTTTTCTTATTTATGCTCAAAACATAGATTGTGGGTACACGTTACAACCGCGCGAGGCGGTTCTAACGAGTACCCACAATCTATGTTTTGGAGCAAAAATAAGAAAATAAGGCATACTCCTGCAAACCCCAGTTTTGCTATATAAAAGTGGGGTCCAAGGGGGTATATTTTTCACGGACATGTTTTCCTGATGTTTTGCGTGTAAAATGAAACAAATTCAAACATTTTCAAACACAATAAATATGCACGAACTTGTGTATAGTAAAATCATCATTTATTTTGGCGCTGTGTAGTTTGGCCAATTTACGCTTGACGTCAGAGAAAACACGCTAGTGCATTAAACGGCATTGAACGAACGTCCCCATTTTATTTTTGCTTTTTTTGTACTTTAGGTTGTACGCTATCACAAAAATATCTTTTGTAGTCGTCCTAAGGTTTTCTTTGACAAAACAACAACAGTTACGTATCAAGAAAACAGTATTAATTAGCAAACAGTTTCGCAAACAAATCTTCTTGAATAGAATCTGATATTGTTTATCATGTTAAGATACACACTATAATAATTATGTGTATTTTATACTTCAGAGTAATTATAACCAGTTTTAAGCAAAATGATAACCGAGTTATAGTGAGGCGTTTTCAAAGTCTTTTAGTATACTTGTGTCGTAGATTGTAGTTAGTTTAAATAATGTACAACTCGTGGTAAAATTATGAAAACATACTCATATACAGATATTTTAAAGTTGTTAAAAATGAGTTTTTTTTTTTTGTTTGTTTTTTTTTTTGTCAGTGTAAAAAATTTGATATTTTTCTTATTTTTGCTCAAAACATAGATTGTGGGTACACGATAGAACCGCCTTGACTCGGCGAGGCGGTTCTAACGAGTACATACAATCTATGTTTTGGAGCAAAAATAAGAACCAGAGGACCAATGGTCCTGTAAACGCTCGCCTGAGATCTGGTATATGCTACCTCAGCTGACCTTTCCATAGAATAGGTCAAGGTCATCCAGGGCTCATTATTTATATAAACTTTGTAGAGTTTCATTCACTGATGCTTCAGACAAAGTTTCAAAATCATAGGTCTTCCGGTTCTGAAAAAATAAGATTTATAAAGGTTTTTGCTATTTATAGCCATGACGGCCATCTTTGTCATGTGACCTGGACAATTTATATAAACTTTCATTCTCCCTTCCTAAGTATGCTCCACATAACGTTTGGCTTTGATTGGTCAAACGGTTTCAGAGAAGATGATCTTTGAATATTATGGTAATATACGTGTATATTTCCCAGAGGTGAGGGCAGACCTGTCACTGGGGTCCATTTTTTCAGAATAATAAACTTTCTGTTCATTTGCTCATTTTCATAAAGTTTTTCCCTTCAAATGACATTTTGACAATTTTTACCAATTCAAATGCATGGGCGACCTATGTTGACCTTGCAGTAAAATAAGTCAAGGTCTTCCAAGGGTCATGATTTACATAAACTTTGTAGAGCTCCTCCCCTTGATGCTTCATGCCAAGTTTCAAAATCATAGGCTATCTGGTTCTGGAGGAAAAGATTTTTAAAGGCTTTTGCTATTTATAGCCATGGTGGCCATCTTGGTCAAGTGACCTTGACCATTTATATAAACTTTTGTTCCTTCATCCCCAGGATACTACATATAAAATTTGGCTTTGATTGGTCAAGTGGTTACTGACAAAATTAAGTTTTACATTTAATTTGTAAAAAAACTTCCGCCAAGGTCAAGAAATGTCCTTGACCTTTTATACTCACAACACTTCATTAGCTCAACATGTTGCCTGCATTTACCAACTTTCAGGTCACAGGCTACAAAACTTCCTGGAAAATTCAATGGTTTCATTTTTTTAAATTGAAAAGCCTATGAAACAAAAATTTAGCTTGTCGTAAAATAAGTCAAGGTCAACCCAAGGTCATGATTTACATGTATATAAACTATGATGGGCCAGAGTTTCCATTGCTACATACCAAGTTTCGTTAAAATCAGTCCACCGGTTTCAGAGAAAAAGATTTTTATGAGCATGGCGGCCTTCTTTGTCATTTGACCTGGACCATGTATATAAACTTTCGTTCCCCCTTTCCTAAGATGTTCCACATGAACAGGTACAAGTAGGCAAAGATCAGGAAAACGCGCAATCAGAAAAAGATTCCCACTCCAAAAACCGAGGTGGGAAAAAACCAAACTAACAATCAGGTACTTATACCATGAAACATATCGTAAGCCGAATGAGCAGCTATTTTCCCAATAGGTGGCCACTCAGTTACCTTAACTTAACTAAAAATATGAAAACATACATAAGGCGCCAACAGCACAAAAATGTTTTAAAACACCAAGACATAAAACAAAAAGAACCACCACAGAAGTATCGACTTGGAACGATCAGTAACACAAAGTTACTGGCGGGCTTAAACCGGTTTTACAGGTACCTAACCTCACCCTCAGCTTCTGCAGTGGTTCATAACATTTAGTAAAAGTTTGGTTTTCAATGGCCAAGCGGTTTCAGAGGAGAAGATCTTTGAAATTGTGGACAGACGACGGACGGACGCCGGAGCATGGCCATCCTATAAACTCACATCTTGAGCCTTCGGCTTAGGTGAGCTAAATATAGGTATAACCCTGTTTTCCTGATGATGTGGCAGGACTAGATCAATACTTTGGTCTCCTGGGGGCATAAACAAACAAGAGGGCAGAGGGCACCAGTTAATTAAATCAGAAAATATAAAAGGATTTAAGAAACTAGGGTAATATCACAGAAGGTGATAAAAATAACAACAGGAATCCTGACCAAAAGGCTGATTATGGATATCTGGCAGTAGTGATTTCGGCAGTGATACACATTTTTTTCTTAGTTATGTGCAAAATATGACTTGATAAACTATTTTTTCTTGTACTGTGTCCGGGGCCCGAATGCCCCTCCTCCTCTAGATCCGTGCCTGCATGGTTAATAAGGCTGAACTCATTACCGTGCTTCTCACAGCTGGTTCAAGTCCAGCACGGGGTAAACATTATGGAAACCCATCCGTATTCACTTGGAATTTTCCGGAAAAAAAATAACAAAAAAACTTCGAAATCATTGTTTATGGGATAAACGTTAATTGTCACAATCAATTATCATTCCATCATATAATTATGTTAACTATGTAGATTCTAAATTAAAATCAGTTTTTATGACTTTTGAATCACATAATTATTGGTATCATTGATTTGTTTTTCACTTTACCTCATCAAACCTCATATTTACTAATATGAATATAGGTTTGAAGGGCTAAGATTAACACGGACATTTTTCCTTGATGATATTTGACAAGCCACTCTCTGTTTACGGATGTATCAGGTGGTTATAAGGACATGGAATTACGTGTAATATAAAACGCATAAGATCCAAAGAATCGCTTTGCGTTTTTGTATACACAATATGTCGCAAATGACGGGTTTTGCCAACAAAACATGTTCCCCTTTTTGTGAATATATTTCACAAAAGTGCAAACCATTTTAATATCCATTCTGAATTCGTTTTAGCCTATTTTCACGTTTACTTTAGTGAAGTAAATACTAAATGTTGTACTTTAGTTTTATGATGTCACCTTAAGCCACTAGTACCCACTTGATTGCAAATATTACTCAGATGCGTCATTTTTGAGATTACATACAATTAAATAATATTTTTCACCAGAGACATGTCGGAGAAACAAGTGACAGATATTTTCCATCATTGACAAATTAGAACTCCACACCGGAAAACATCTTGTCTATTAAACACCAAGTCATAACACATTGGAGCTTGGTCACAATTAATGTCACTTTGTTCTGATTGTTACTTCTGTATTTTTCTGTACTTCGGTTTTATTATACCTCATAAATATTCATTGTCTGAATGTGGATTTTGATTGGTCCAGAGCAGGTCACGCGGAGGGTGCTATTCTGTCATGTCGCATGATCATATTACCATCAGACGTCATATGTGCCTTAAAAAGTGCAGGTGCACTTGTAGTCACATGTAGAGAGGAGATTGCATCTGCATTGAATGATTTCGGTAATCGATGGTGTAAACGAGTGGGTGTTGAGGATAATGCTCTTAAAGAATGGAAAAGAAGTATCTTCACTATCGTGGATAAACGTATAAAGTTTTATTCACAAAATACTAATCTTTTACCTCCTAAACCCAAATCGTCATTTAGGCATTTGAAGCAGGGTATCCAAGAATTTCATAGAAAATATGTCTTGGTTCCGGCAGACAAAGCCGAAAACAATGTTGTTGTCGTTTGTAGGCTTCACTACGTTAACACCTTAAAACAGGAGCTTGATGGTACCAGGGCTTATCTGGAGACAGATACTGATGAAATGTCTGTAGTTAATGCTCATTTAAACGATTTACCTGTTAAGTTTTCTGTTTGTGTCAATGAAGGCCGAGACAAACTTCCTACGATGTATTGGTTACCTAAGCTTCACAAAAGACCATACAAAGCTAGATTTATTGCAAATTCTAGCTCTTGTACTACTACTGAACTTTCTAAATTATTAACTTCCTGTCTTACTGCTATCAAATCTCATGTTATAAGATACTGTGAGACAGTGTATGAAACTTCAAGTAAAATTGGTTTTGATCAATAAAAATTTTCGGCGAGGTGTTCAGTAAATTGAAGTGCAGAGGGTTCCGTGCGACGAGCTTGTCCACTTATAATTTTTCTCTGTATACAACATTACCACATAATCTAATTAAAGAAAAACTTCTGGATTTGATAGAGTGGACCTTCAAAAGGGCATTAAAAACTATGATTCACTTTATTTGGCATGTAATGACAGTAAGGCTTTTTCCACTTCCTCTGACCAAAGTCGGTATACTCTTTGGTCATGTCAGAATGTGTGCGCCGCCTTATCCCATCTCCTAAATAATATTTATATTAGATTTGGGACCAAGTTAAACAGACAAATTGTTGGAATTCTGATGGTTACAAATTGCGCACCTCTCGTAGCTGATTTATTTCTATACTGCTACGAAAGAGATTTCATGGATTCTCTCAACCATGATAATCGAGCTGATGTTATCGAGGCTTTTAATTCCACTTCTAGGTACATGTACCCCGATTGAACATTAACAACCCTTATTTTGAAGGTATGGTCAATCAAATTTATTTACCTGAACTACAGTTGAACAAAGCCAATATC
This sequence comes from Rugalucina vietnamica, assembly GCA_964017185.1. NCBI lineage: Eukaryota > Metazoa > Mollusca > Bivalvia > Lucinida > Lucinidae > Rugalucina > Rugalucina vietnamica. The sequence continues at coordinate 20,395,869 of OZ024873.1, forward strand.
TCAGATACCGAAGTCCCCTTTTTAGATTTACATCTTTCTGTTTCAAATGGATTTGTTTCTTCTAAAATTTATGATAAGCGCGATGATTTTGATTTTGATAAAGTAAATTTTCCGTTTTTTGATGGTGACGTTCCTCGTCGTGCTTCTTATGGTGTATACATTTCGCAACTTATTAGGTTTGCTAGAGTCTGCAATCATGTTACAGACTTCAACGCTCGAAATAAATGTTTAACGGCCAAACTTCTCCAACAGGGCTATCGGTACCATAAACTTCGAAAAACCTTTTCTAATTTTTTTTTTCGAAATTTTATCGTAGACACTATGAATTGATTTCCAAATATAATGTTGGGTTAAAGACGCTTTAAAGTGAGGGCCTTTCAGAACCTGAATTTTATGGTGACTTGGTTTACAAATTTAAGAAACTTATAGGAAGTCATGATTTTTCTTTTCAGTTCAGAAAAATCATAACACGTTACAGACGTATAGGTTATAGCTTGAATATTATGCGACAGTCTGCATGCTTAGTTTTTAACCCAATCATGGTTGATAACTATGCTGCTTTCTTTAATTGCACGCCGGTGTCAGACTCTATGATGGCCCCGACTTAAAGCTAGTCATTTTAGTTGGTTGGGACCGGAGCTTCTTGTCTGTTGCTTGGCCCACCGGGGTCCAACTGGTGTTTTCTTTTGCTCCGGAGTTAGTAGGTTATTCGGCGCCCAGAGATCTCTATCGTCGGGCAGCTTACTCAATCTGTGAGTACTCGTTTTTGATTTATCATGATGTTAATCGTGATTTAATTGTTTGTTTTTGGTGATTCATTGATTAGTTTGTGATTCACCACGAGAACCGAAGAACTAACTTAATGTTATGAACCACTGCAGAAGCTGAGGGTGAGGTTATGGCCATGTAAAACCGATTTAAGCCCCCCAGTTATTTATAACTAATCGTTCCAAGGCGAAACTGCTGTTATGGTTCATATTTATCCAAGTTATTCCAATAATGAGTTTTTGTTGTATGACTTTGTGGCCACCCGAATATCATTTGGCTGTTCACTTAGCCCTCTGCATTTTATTTGTTGAGTCAAAGCTAGCACTGTGACCACCTTACCTTCTTTAGCTGCTCACCCTGCTTTTCGTTATACATGTTATACGTTGGTACCTATATTTTATATATCTTAACATGATTTTCTTATTGCTTGTTTATATGTGTGTATATCAGAGCCACTGCAGAAGATGAGGGTGAGGCTATGGCCATGTAAAACCGGTTTAAGCCCGACAGTAACTTTGTGTTACTGATCGTTCCAAAGTGATACATCTGTGGTTGTTATTTTTGTTTTATGTATTGGTGTTTAAAATGTTTGTGCTGTTGGCGCCTTATGCATGTTTTCATATTTTAGTTAAGTTTAGGTAACTGAGTGGCCACCTATTGGGAAAATAGCTGCTTATTCGGCCTACGATATGTTTTCAAGGTATAAGTACCTGATTGTTAGTTTGTTTTATTCCCACCTCGGTTTTTGGAGTGGACATCTTTTTCAGATTGCACCTTTTCCTTATCTTTGCTTACTTGTACATTTTTGGTTACAGTGCATGTGGAGGATGCTATTCTGTCATGTATCCTCTGACGTCATATCCACCTAAATGTGAAGTTGCACGTGTAGTCACATGACATGTCGCTAATTTGTTTCAAAAGTGGCTCGGTATAAAAAAACAATTGGTTTCCTTGAGTGAGGGTGACATGACGATTTGTGCAACAAAAATCCTACCACCGACAATATAAACAGCCCCAACCTATTGTTGTATTTGTACAAGAAAACCACTTTGAAATTGTTAGCAAAACAACAAAACGGACCATTTCATCAAATACAGACATTTATCCTTAAAAAGCATTGTCTGTCACAATCTGTTACATAAACAAATTACTGCGGAAATCCGAAAGCGGATTGTAATGTAAATGATCTAGACCAATTGTCACTTTGCAAATATTAATGATCGTCGACTCCTAGTCTGTTGACTCCAAGTTGTTGACTTTAGTGGCGCGGTTTCAGAATTTCTGGGAAGGGGGTTCATATCTAGTCGAGGGGGTTCGTTTTCTACGTTTCACAACATTTTTTCTCATATTTCACCATAACGAATGCCCAGAAACCCCTATTAATCCCTCCCTGGACTTTGCATTCTTTTTGATGTCGGGAAGCGTTAGCGTTCGCGAGCATCACTGTGAACACTTATACCAATATTTCGCGTTGAACCAATTCATTAATTTGGAGGTACATGTTTGCTAGAGGCATCATGAGGCAGTTCACTATCACTCATTTAAAAATGTAGAATTAGGCAACGATCAGGAAAAGGGGCAATCAGAAAAAGACTCCCACTCCAAAAACCGAGGTGACCACTCAGTTACCTAAACTAAAAATATGATAACATACATAAGGCGCCAACAGCACAAAAATTTTAAACACCAAGACATAAAACAATAAGAACCACCACAGAAGTATTGCCTTGGAACGATCAGTCTAGTTTCCTATTTATGGGTGTCACTGAAGAACGTGTCGCCCATTCTGGGGTCATTCTATTTGCTTACAGCAAGTTCGTCGAAAAATGAAATACTTATTTGAAGTCATTCCTGTTGTACGACAAAGCGGAAGTGGAATCACCGAAATGATAATGCTGGGAAAGTCTGTTTGTCGTCGCTTGGTTGAAACTTATTTTTGCCTTTTACGTCTAAGCATTTCTTTACAATATTTATAGGGAGCGCGGTGGCGAAATGGTAGAGCGTCGGACTCCGAATCTAGAGGTCCTGGGTTCGATCCCCACAAGCGGCACCGTGTTGTGTCCTTGAGCAAGACACATTAACTCTCTACAGTACAGGTTAAACCCAGGAATCGTCGGCTCCGTCCCGACATGAGTAAACAATTGTTGACTGGGACGCTAAGCCTCAATAAAACAAACAACAAACAAACAAACAATATTTTACATTTACTTGTGTACCGAACTTCACGTACTTGACATGCCTTAGCTCGAGATTTGTTTAAATAAAGCGACACTCATGGCCGAGTGGTTAAGAACGATGAAGGACCATTGAAAATGGTAATGGGAGTCAGCTGCCCTATGATGTCGAAGAAATAAAAGTTGGTAAAATGCTACAGACATAAAAGTTTACTGCCAGTCTTTATTTTAGCATATTGGACTTTGATCCCCTTTTCGATAAATGTATGGCTTTATTTTTGGGCTAAAGCAGATATTTTTTGTATTGTATTTTATTGTATTGTATAGAAAAACAAAACAAAACAAAAATGAACATTGCCCCCCCCCCCCCCCCCGAGTACCAACAAATCATTTCGTATGTTGATAGGTCATCACAAAATACAGGCGTGTTGGTCCTCAGGGGGAGGAACAATGCGGTCCAGTCAGAAATGTAACCAGGAAGACTATGTACAGACAATAGCTATTAACTAGAAAGTTAGTTACTTTGAAGTGAGACATGCATGTACCAGTTTTGTCATATGCTGGAAAGTAATTGATTTTTAACCATTTTTCATCCAATAATTATTACAAATAACATTCCATGGAACAAGCATTTGCACCATTTTATACAAATACAAGATTACACATGCATGCCTCCAAATCTTTTAAAGTACATGGCTTAATTCAACATTTGGAGAGATCAAACAGATCAATGAGATTAACGTACAATTACGGGACATTTGTCACTCAATACACTTACATTGGAATTTCTATTGTGTCATGGATGATCCGTAAGCATTTTGGTGTGAGAAATGTAGATTTTGACTACTTCAGGCATTCGCTTAATTGAAATTCTTAATCCGTGATTTACAGGGAACTAAATGATGTGAATGCAGTTAAATACTTGGGATCAGTTAATTTACTTGGGATCAGTGAATATATTTGGAGTATTTCAAATATATTTTACGTTAAGAATCATCTTCTTAACAGTATTTTGACTATTTGGCCCCTTTGGGAATATGAGTCTTTGATTTAGACTACACTGATGTAAATTCTTGAAATTGCAGCAAAAATGTTTGGCTTTCCCTGCCAGTTTTGTAAAAGGGTGACTGATGAAGGTTCATTACCCGAAATTGTACAATATGGCCCATCTTCCATCTTTGAATGTTTTACTGCTTCCAAAGGATCTAACAATTATTTTTATTAATTATTAAGTAGTATCATCTTGGTTTATTCTTGACATTATGTCTTTACTCATTTAGACCAGCAATATTTCACTGAACTTCATTTATTTCTGTCTCTATACAAGCCACTGCTGTGTATTAGGAAAGAGAGAGAGCAGGGCATAGTATAGCTAAACATGTATTCTTTGTTCAATACTTGCCATTTAAAGAAGTGAATTACAAGTAACTCCCAAAACAAGTTATGCCTCTCACTAAACACTAAACATTTTAGTTGAATTTTAGGGTGTGTAAAACCCTTGACACTGACCTGCATGTTTGAAAATCACAGCAATGTTGGAATTGAATACAGTCATGCAACAAAACTGATTGTTATTCCAATTTATATTTTCAAATTGTTGACCTCTAATTTCGCTTCAGTATCCATTTCTACAGTATGTGGAGACATGCTTCACACATTATAGCACTTATTCGTTCTGAAGTCATCCTAGAACCGTCTTCATTGTATGATTATAGTAGAATTGCTTAAAAGCGGTGTTTTGGGCTTTCGAAAACAGTCCTGAAATGCCAATGGTCCTTTTTACCGTGCTTCTCACTGCTGTGTCTGGTATGGTTCGATTCCAGCACAAGGTACATTTGGGACAGTCACGCTCTGCTTGCGGGTGTAACAGATAGTTATGGACTCGGGTATTATGAACGCTTAGGCATCTACTGAAACTCAGCGTTTTCATATAAGCTACAGTCGATTCATAGATGAATTGAAAAAAGGCTATGCCGTTTTTCGCGGTAAACAACTTTTATCAGTGCCGACGCATTCTAGCACATTTGATAGCGTTGCATGTTGAAAAGCAGTACTATTTAACTTTTGGTAGTAAATACGTCAAACTTGGAAACCCTAAAACGCCGATGAGTCGATTTTCTTTGTTTATAACTGTTTCCTTAGAACTCTGAAATATCTATATATGTCACAAATCACAAGGTTTGCCCTCTAAACACGTACTACACATTTCAGTGAATATATTTACAAAAGAACAAATCGTTTAAATATTCAAACTGACTGCTATTCAGCCTACATTCACATTTACTACTAACTTTTGTACTTTAGTTTTTATGTCACCTCAAGCCACTAGTATCCCCTTGATTACAAATAATACTCAGATGCGTCATTGTTGTGATAATAAACGATAAAATAATATTCTGCACCAGAGTCTTGTCAAAGAAACAATTAATATATATTTTCCATTGTTGACAAATTAGAAATCCGTGCCTGAAAACATTTTGTCTGTAAAAAACAAAGTCATTACACCAAGGAGCTTGGTCACAATAAACCCATATTTGACGAATGGATTTTCATATCATTATCAATTGGATGAGTCCACTTTCATTTTTAGGGGAGTTAGGAGTGATTTTTATTTTTATCTCATTTTTGATGACATTCCTCCAAGCAAACAGAATAGCCCCAGATGAGACGCCGCGTTCTGTTTGCCTATGTCCCACAAAAGGGACGCCAGGCTTAAATGAAGTCTTTGCGATAACATTTAGAAAATGTTGTTTTTCGAAGTTTAGGATACCAATAGCCCTACTGGGGATGTTTTGCTATTGAACATTGAACATTGGCTGTTAAAAGCTTCATGAACATTAGATACTGATTCTTCGATTCTTTGGTTTTGAAAGTGAAAATGTTGCTTTATGTCCTAATATAAGTTCTTACGAATATAAAAATTCGTTACTAAGAAATGATGCATAGTTTGAAAATATCCCACGTCCCTGATGATTGCCGGGGTAGAAATCCAATGTTCTAACAACTGAGCCAAAAAGTCAACTCTCTGATGCAGTATTGTCAAAGACTGTACTTATCGGATACATTGTATCCAATAGCAATGCTATTTATAGACGCTATTCCAACCCGACCTTACAACCACGGTAGATAATCTCGAATGAACTAGTGGTACATTGGGACATAATACACACCGATTTCTTGAGAGTAATCATTTATGAGTACGAGAAAGTCATTTTATCACTTTTCTTACTCATATCGTCAATTTTTGACGAGCCCCCATCCTACGAATATGGCAATTTGTAAATAAGAGATGATGCATAGTTTGACAAAAATTCCCACGATCCTGATGGGAATCGAACCCAGATCGCCGGGATAGAAATCCAGTGCTCTAATCACTGAGCGAAAGAGTCGACACCCTGACCTGTCAATTTCCCCACCAGAGAAAAAAATACTTAGGACTTAAATTTGACCTCTCTTCCTGGTCAGTTTGCAGACATTCATTCCCCGGATAAGCTCAGTGATCATGACATTGTTTCTGGCACATTGAAAATTGCTATCCCCCCTATAAAGAAACCTAGGAAAAAAGTGTATCGTTATCAGAAAGGTGATTATGAATCTATGAGAGCAGAAACACTTAAATCTGCAAAGGAAAGATACTTCAACGGTTACTCAGATACTCAGTCGGTCCAGGAAAAGTTCAATCTCATTACATCGTTTATTCAGGAATCGGCAGATAAACATATCCCCTCAAAAACTAGTCGCTCAGTTTCCTCTGTCCCTTGGATAACACCTGAAATAAGAAGGAAGATTCGCAGAAAAAATGCAACTCATGCAAAAGCTAAAATGACTGGTAGTGCGAAATTTAGATCTAAATTTGAATCTTTGCGGAAAGAGATCAAAGCTGATATCAGGAAGCAGCATAATCTTTACGTGAACAACTTGGTAGGAGACGTTAAGGCTAATCCTAGAGATTTTACAGGTACATAAACAGTCAGAAAAAAGATACCCAAGGTATTCCCCTGTTGAAAAAGAGAAATGGAAGTGTAATTGCACAATCTGAATTTGAGAAGGCGGAAGAATTTAATGGTCAGTTCTCGGATGTTTTCACTAAAAGTGAATACAAACAGGTCCCTCTTATGGATAGATCTGCCCCATTCATGCATGATATTGTGGTCACAAAGGAAGGGGTGACCAAATTTCTCAAAGGTCTAAACCCGTCTAAAGCCTTAGGGCCTGATGAGCTTCATCCCAGAGTCCTAAAGGAACTGGCTATGGAATTGGGGCCGGTATTCGCCCATCTCTTCCAGCAGTCAATTGATACAGGTGGAATTCCTAAAGAATTGTCTCTTGCTAATATTTGCCCCCTGTTTGAGAAGGGCGACAGGTCACTTGCCCGCAATTACCGACCTGTTTCTTTGACATGCATTCCTTGTAAGCTTCTTGAACATATTGTATGCTCAAATATGGCCCATCTTGATGAACATGAACTCTTGTCGGACAGGCAACACGCATTTAGGAAATGGCATAGCTGTGAAACTCAGTTGACTACAGTGATAAATGACTGGGCCAAAATCTTAGACAAAAAAAGGCCAGGTCGACACTTTTATACTCGATTTTGAAAAGGCTTTCGATACTCCTCCCCATGAACTCCTTAAAAGCAAATTGTTTAGCTATGGAATAGGTGGAACAACACTGAATTGGATAAATGCTTTCCTTTGTTTCAGACAACAAAGGGTAGTGGTTAATGGTATTAAATAGGATTGGGCTGCAGTTGTGTCGGGTGTCCCTCAGGGCACCGTTCTCGGCCTCTTGCTGTTTTCCTTGTATATAAATGACATCTCAGCAGACATTGAGTCTGAAATAAGACTCTTTGCTGATGATTGTGTTTGCTATCGTGAAATCAAGAATGAAGAGGATACATTGAAACTTCAGAGAGACATTGATCGTTTAGGCAGTTGGGCTAGGAAATGGGGAATGAGATTCCAAACGAATAAACGGTCTAGTAAGATACAGGCTAACTACACCCTTGAGGGCACTGTACTGGAAAACGTTGAAAGCATAAAATACCTGGGTGTAACTATCACAAATGATTTGAAATGGAATACTCATATTTCCAATGTTTGAACAAAGGCTAACAGAACTCTCGGTTTCTTGAAGAGAAATTTGTATTCTTGTCCCCCAGATGTGAAAGCAGCCGCTTATAAAGGACTGGTGCGGCCGGTCTTGGAATATGGAAGCTCAGTTTGGGACCCTCACACTCATGGCCTCCAGGAAGAACTGGAAAAGGTCCAAAATCGTGCGGCAAGGTTTGTGTCGGGAAATTATGTTTTTGAAAATGGGAGCATGACTGGCATTTTAGGTCAACTGAAATGGGAATCTCTTAAGAAAAGGAGGAAGGATAGTAGACTTATATTGCTATACAAAGGTCTAAAGGTTAAAGCCAGAATACCCACAGATGACCTTATCCCAAAGAATAGGCGTTGTAGAAATCAACACTCTTTGGCTTTTCAGATACCTTCAGCTAGCAAAGAAGCGTACAAAAGTAGTTTCTTTCCACAGACTATCAGGGACTGGAATGACCTACCTGATTCACTTATCTCTGCTGAAATGTCTGATGACTGTGTGTCCAAGTTCGCTTCACTCGTGCGTTCAAGGGACTAATTTCTCCCCCCATCCGAATCTCCTGGTGAAATAATGTCATGTGGCGTGTCACCAGTAAACTATTCAGATTCAGATTCAGATTCAGCATATTTTGAGTGTCATGACATCCTAATGTTGGGTAAAAGTCTCATAAAATGGAGGCAACATGCCGACATGACCATTGTTGTTGACTGGGACGAAACGCATCAAATCAAACAAAGAAACAGATTGTATTTATCGGATATATTGTATCGAATAGCTGTGCTGTTTTTAGAAGTTACGCATCATTTGATCTGCCAACCCGACTGTCCAACCATGGCAGATAATCCCAAAATGAATAAAGATGCAATGGGCCATTGTACAATGTACAATGTATCTAAGAAGTTATTCTTTGACGTGTTTCTCAATCCAATATGAGCGAAATCTCGCCAGTCATCATGCTTGTTTCTCGGTACTGTTCTTCGATGGGCGCCCGTCTTATCATCATAATTTATTTTTATTTGAATGGCAAATTACAGTAACATTGTGGATGTCCAAAATGACACAATTTCACCTGAGTTTATGCGTCGATAAAATCGTCAAAAATAATTCATTCCTTATAATATTAGTTTTGTCTCATAACAGTGCATGTGTCGACACTGATTTAAATTTTTATAGCCAGCAGAAGGAAAATAGAGCAAAGGGGAAATTTATGAGGCAGCCATCTTGAAAATTTCCTTAGCATAGAAAACACTTCGTGCAATGAATAGACGTTATAAATAGTTCACTACAGGAAGGCTGTAAAAGCTTGACAACGTTTGTTGGAAGAAACGTTAAGGACTGCCGTAACGTCGCGCTATTTTTAAGATGAAAGTGGAGAATTCTTACTCATGGCTTTTATCGAAATATTAAGTCGTCAAAGAAACCAATCAGAATGTAGGAAATTAGTGAAGTTAGAATTATTGTGCAATAAAAGTTGACGTCAATGTATACTAAGGGGCAATAAACTTGTTAACGTAATGCGAACGTGTTTGATAATAATAAGTCTGTAAGGTCTAGGCTCATGACTTTTACAGAAATAATAATTTTATTGCGATCACGCCACGGCGAGAGCGCATATATAATTGAACAGGGCTGGAATCTTGTTGATAATCGACCACCGATTGGGTCGCACTAAATACCGCATGCCGGCTGCGGTATGAAAGCTCTCATTGAACCGAACTGCCAGAAGTTTTCGGTCTGTGGTTATCGCCATGGGTTTATACGTGGTCTTACAGCGAAAGTAGTGCTGAGAGATCGCAAGCATTACGCTTATACTTGTTGAATAATACTCAATCCCAATAACAGTTATGTCCCCCACCCGCCTTTCACGGATCCACATACTGTTTCGCACGCGTCGTCTGTCCGTCTGTCACAATTTGTGTCCGCTCTGTAATTTGAGAGCCGTTTTAAGATTATCTTCATGAAACTTCACAGGATTGTTAACCAACATGCGACGACATGAAGCACTTAAAAGCCATAACGCTGGATAACGTATTTTTGGAGTTATGGCCTTTGAAATGGAAAATAGCAGAAGTTGCATTTTAGTCGTGCACGCCCTGTAACTTGAAAACCATTTAAGATATTATGATGAAATTTCATAGATTTATTTATCAACATTGTGCAGAGCAGAAGAATCGTAAGTGTGGGTTACATATTTTTTCGAGTGGTGGCCCTTTGAAATAGGAAATAGCCAAACAGGAATTTAAGTCTTGTCTGTTCTGTATCTTGAAAACAATTATAGATACCATGATGAAACATCATAGGAATATCAAACAGCGTTACAGGATTACATAGTTTTCGAGCTATGGCCCTTTGAAATAGGGAATCATAGCAGAATTTGACTTTTAGTTTTGTCCGCTTTGTAACTTGAAAATTGTTTAAGATATTGTGATGAAACTTCATAGGATTACTAACCAACATAGGATGATGAGCAGAACACACGATCCATAATTCTGGATTGCATATTTATCGAGTTATGACCCTTTGAAATAAAAAAAAGAATTTGCATTCTAGTTGAGTACACTCTCTAACCGTTTAAGGTAGCTTCATGAAACTACATAGAAATATCAATCAGCAATTGACAATGTGCATGATTAAAGAACTGTTACTCTGGATATTTTTGGAGTTATGGTCCTTACAGATGCAAGTAAAGGTTTTTGCATGGCAAGTTGTGTCCGCTATATAATGTTTCATGATGAAACTTTGTAGCATTTGTGGGATGAAACGATGTTGCAGAACATAAGAACCACAACGCTGGATGGCATAGTTTTGTTATGGCGTTTAGGAATGAAAAAATGCAGATTTTGCATTATAATTGTACATACCGTAATCATTCTAATTAGCGCACATGCTCCAATAAGCGCATACCCTGGTCGTTTCTGACATATATGCGCATAAGCGCACACTACTGGACTAAAATATTGATATTTTATACAAATTTTACACATTCATACCACATTAAAACGTATCCTTAATTGATCAAAAAATATTTCGCGACGAATGGAACACTTACGACACGAATATGACATTACCATTGATATTTTTGACATGGTTATTATAGCAGTCTATATGTTGTTTCCATTCTTTATGTGCGCTAATTGGAACGATATTTTGTTACATTAACTTTAAGATATCTTGACAAGTTAAGCGCACTGTGTGCTAATTAGAACGAATACGGCATTTGAAGTTATGGTGCTTTGAAATGGGTAATAATGGATTTTGCATTACGTGTCTGTTCTGTAATTTGGAAACAAATTCAATGTTTTGTGTTGAAACTTTTTGCATGATTTACATCCGCGACAATGTGCAGAACACACAAATCATCATTCACGAATATTGAATATATTTGCACTTAGAAAGGAGGGGGGGGGGGGCATCAGTTTTCGTGTAGAAAACAAATTCTATTTTTACCTAATTTTAAGGCAACTTTTGCATAGACTTTGGTAACGTTAAACGTCCCAGATTATAGCTTTACGTTATCAACAGATCAATGGTTACATCTGCAACCACTTTAATGAGATGGAGGCAATAAGATTGGTTTTGGTTCAATTTTGACTTTTCTTGATCTTGCTTTCAAAGTGTGCTACTGTATGACATTGTAGATACGCGCACACCATCAAGCGTACGTTAATTACACAGTGGCTTAAGGATGTTCGCTGCTAACATTTGACATTTCGGAACTTCCGGTTTTTCTTTTGTTGAATATCTCGTAAACGGTTGCAGATATTATCCTAATATTTCATATTTGGATACATATTGATGATATGCATTGAATGTGCCATGAAAATAGACAATCTGAGGAACTTCATTTTTTCACCCCATTTTCTGCAACTTTTCAGAAAATTTTAGTTGACAGTAAAATTTAGGGGGTAGGGTAGATTAAACTTAAATATTTTACATCTTCAAATTAATTGCACTGGTTCGATGTTTATTTTAGCAGCAGTATATGTGTACATGGTCTTCTAAGTCAATGTTTTTGTCTTTGGTGTGCTAGTTTTATGAAATGGACTTTAAGAATCAAAACAGCCGAAAAAAGGCTTAAAATAGCGATTTTCAAGCTGTTGGTTCTCTCTTTTATGCCCACTACCCTATATATTTCTTTATTTTATTCGAACAATATAACCAAGTTCTATATTGTGGGAAAATACAAGAAAAAGTTTGAATCTACAAATATGGGTTTGGCACATTTCAAAATATTGATTTTTTTCGACTCTTCAAGTATGGGGGTAGGGTTCGAAAACAACTCGTAAAATTTTATCACCAACTTCAAGTTGCAAATTTTTCTATGATTTTGGTCCAAAATAGTCTGCATTATGTAAATATTATGACTTTTGAAAGCATTCTAGGTGTATTTTTGTTCAAGACATGTATGTTTAAAAGAATTCAAAATTAAATTAATTTTACTAAATTTTAGACATGGTGTTAGGAGGTCTCATTCAGAGGCCTATAGCTTGAAAAAATGCACACTACCCTATACTTATTTTGTTTTCATATGTCTTGTGTTGTATTTTGGAATCAAAAAAAGAGTGGTTAGAAAAAAAGTTTGAATACTTTTTCATTGGCAACGAACATCCTTAAGCTGCTGTAATCCGACGTTTAGATACTGCTTTCATATCAGTTACTCTACAGACTTGCATGGCAAAGCCAGCTTACAATGACGCAAAGTGTTTGTTGCGTTTCTTTATTCCCTTAGTATATACTCATGAAAGACATGACCAAACATGATTTTGAAGAAATGGTTTCTGATAATCAGAATCGGGATGCACTGTGATCTTTTGAGAAGAACCTAATTATGGCTGTTAATACAAGCAAAGCCAGCAAGATTTCCTGGTCATTTATTCCAAATTAGACATCAAACATACATACACCTTTGAAGTCATAGAGATTACCATTAGGCGTTTTGAAATTATAATACTGCAGAAAACATATAGCGAACATGAACGTTACAAACATGTAAATTATACACTAGTGAACTGCGTCATGAAAATACAAAAATAATGGCACAGACCAGCTGATCCGGTTTTTATATATACAGGTAGTGTTTGCAGAACCCGAAATAGTTTAGTTTGACTGTATTGCAATTTTATGGCTGTACAGTCATGATTCTGACGGACATACTCGGAACGCAGGCTTTCTGAACATGTGGCTCTATTTACATACATACTTATGATATTTAGCTTTGAACTTTAAGATGGCAAACAGACAGTTAATATTCTTTCATGAACTGCATGTGACGTAACGCACAATGCTGGTGTCACTTTCCGTTGCGCGTCATTTGCAGCGACGTAAATCGACATTTTAACAAAATTAACTAGCTTTGGCATGAGTGTGCTTTTTTGTGCACCAATTGCGGTATGGTTCATAATGAAATAGATTTACAGACAGCAACATAATTGGTTCACATAGAAAATATGCAGAGTACTAATATGTGTCGATTTTGGTCGGAAAGCCTTGGTTAACAGGATCCGGCATGGAAACCGGATTCACACTTCGAAAATTAGAAGAAAAAACGGACACGTGACTATTAGTTAGATATTAGACATCCGTTAGTCCATTATTTATCATATTTCCATAGAAAAGTGATAGCAGTTTACATAGAAAAAGAGGAACCGGTACAGATTCACATACGAGTCCGCGTTTAATACACACAGAACGTCATAATTTGACGGGGTTAACATTTTTTTGGACATCGCAAAAATAATATTATTTTATCGCCAGAAATGCTAGAATCATTATTTATATATCACTTTAAAGCTTAAATATTGTCGTTTTTGAAATCATATGCAAACTAAGCAAAAAAATAATGAAATGTATCATATTTTTTTTTTTTAGAAAATGGGCGTAAACGTAAAATTCAGTGACGGTTAACAAAATTTTGGACATTTCTAATTTGCGATATTTTGATAGCCGTAAGAAACAGCGGGGTATTGGTCTTGCCATATGTTTGTTGAAATGATGTCGTTTCATGTTATGATGTCAGTTTCTGCCATTCGCGTCATATTTTCCCGCATAGTGTCTCAAAATGTGGCTTATACTTCATACTCCCGGTCCTGAATATCTACACAATGGAAAGGTACAGTGTCACATCTCAACTCAGCTCAACTTACTCAGCTCATCATGCTCAGCACATAAGGACAAAAAGTATGCATATTTTGGCTGTTAGTTCTGGTCTTTTTGGCGAAAACGCAACGAATACTCAGCTTAGCTTAACTCATCTAGCTCAGCTTACCGTATTTATTCTGTGGACCGTTATATTCCTTATATTGAAGATACTTATACCATACTGGATGATCAAAGATGTAAGTTGAGTAGGATAAGTTGTTATAGTTGCATTTAATATAACAAATAGTACCTGATGTGTAGAACGAACTATTCATGGATACTAAACGATGTAAGTTGAGTTGGATGAGTTATAATAGTTAGCATATAGGTTGGGGAACATAGGATATCATACTTTATAATATGTCTTAATATTTAAGTTAAGTTCGAAGAGTTCAGTAAGTTGAGTAACCTAAGTTGAATGTTAAGTTCGATAAGTAGGGTAAGTTGCATGTTGAGTTCGCTGAGTTGGATAAGTTAAAGAATAAGTTCGATGAGTTGTCTAAGTTGAACAGTAAGTTCGATGAGTTGGATAAGTTGCATAAGTTGAACAGTAAGTTCGATGAGTTGGATAAGTTATACGCTGAGTTCCATGAGTTTGATAAGTTGCATGTTGAGTTGGATGAGTTGGATAAGTTATACGCTGAGTTTGATGAGTTGGATAAGTTGCATGCTGAGGTTGATGAGTTGCATAAGTTATACGCTGAGTTGGGTAAGCTGCATAACTTGAATAGTAAGTTCGATGAGTTGGATAAGTTATACGAAATGTTCGATGAGTTGGATAAGTTGCATGCTGAGTTGGATGAGTTGCATAAGTTGAACAATAAGTTCGTTAAGTTCGATAAGTTGAACAGTATGTTGGATGAGTTGGATAAGTTGTAAGCTGAGTTGGTTAAGTTGCATAAGTTGAACAGTAAGTTTGATGAGTTGGATAAGTTGTAAGCTGAGTTGGGTAAGTTGCATAAGTTGAACAGTAAGTTCGTTGAGTTCGATAAGTTGAACAGTAAGTTGGATGAGTTGGATAAGTTGTAAGCTGAGTTGGATAAGTTGCATAAGTTGAACAGTAAGTTCGATGAGTTCGATAAGTTGAACAGTAAGTTGGATGAGTTGGATAAGTTGTTAGCTGAGTTGGGTAAGTTGCATAAGTTGAACAGTAAGTTCGATGAGTTGGATAAGTTGCATGTTGAGTTGGATGAGTTGGATAAGTTATACGCCGAGTTCGATGAGTTGGATAAGTCGCATGCTGAGTTGGATGAGTTGGATAAGTTGCATGTTTAGTTAGATGAGTTGGATAAGTTATACGCTGAGTTCGATGAGTTGGATAAGTCGCATGCTGAGTTGGATGAGTTGCATAAGTCGAACTATAAGTTCGTTAAGTTTGATAAGTTGAACAGTAAGTTCTATGAGTTGGATAATTTGTAAGCTGAGTTGGGTAAGTTACATAAGTTGAACAGTAAGTTGGATGAGTTGGATAAGTTGTAAGCTGAGTTGGGTAAGGTGCATAAGTTGAACAGTAAGTTCGATGAGTTCGATAAGTTGAACAGTAAGTTCGATGAGTTGGATAAGTTGCATGTTGAGTTGGATGTTACATGCTATTTGCAGCCTTGGAAGACAGATTCTTTCAATTCCTGGCCGTTTGCAACTGATTAGATGTTCGAAAAATGCAATTTGTATTAAAGCGCCGCGTTTAACATTCAAAATGAGATATAAAATTGTATCTTTTCTTTGCTTATTATCCATTTTGTGCTTCCAAAACACGTCAAGGGAAGCAAAAATTTGAAAGTGACATCAATATTGTGCGTTACGTCATGCATGCGTATTGACTGAGAACACGGACAACACTGACACCGATCAGTCAGACGACGTGCAGTTGCAGCAAATTATGCTTGTATCTGTTTACAAACAATATTGTTATGTACAAACTTCTTTTTGACGCAATTATAAAATATCACACACACACACACACACACACACACACACACACACACACACACACACACACTAGATTTTTACCATTACATATGCAACTGACAGTGACCAAAATGAATATGAAATATAGCGACATTTTTACATCTTAACATTACTGGAAATAACATTTTATCACAGAATAATTTACGCCATTACCACAAAGCTATAAGAACATAACAGAAAGATTTCACTATTTACATTGTTACAGCAAAACTATATTAAACAAAGTGATGATGGGAATTATTCAACAGACCAACCGCTAGGCTACATGTACCAATGTAATGGAGAACTTGAAGTCTGGTAAGAAGGCATATCGCTACACCTTTTCCTCCTCGTGAACGTTAATAACGTTTGTAACAAGGTCTACTGCAGAGTAAGCTTAGAGTTGCCTTGATATACGAGGGTGGGTCAGAAAGTTCTGTCATAGGTGTTATAACTTTGTTAATAGACATGATAGGTTGATGTATTATACCTTGATTGAAAGGGCTACATTTCTCCTTTACAACGATGCCAAAAGAATGCACGAAAGAAATAAATACTTCGAATTAGACGCCTTGAAATACACCTGGGGTAAAACCAATGGCACTTTTTCTTGAATTTGTGAATATTATTCAAAGAAAAACGATTCGAAAAAATATAATTCATGCAATACATTGTATATTTTTCGAACATAGATGAATATATCCTGCAAAAATCAAAATCATTCAATTGAATTTAATTGAGTTATTGCAAAATGAAATAGTGAAATTGGCTTGCTGTGAATACATTAAAATTACAGTTTTAATTCAAAGGGCATTTATTGACATCTACACGTAGACCAGGGACCTAAAATGCATTTAACCATTTTATCATTTCATCCTAGTGTGTGTGCCCTGTAGTAAACTCATAAAAAAGCAAGCAAATATAATGGCTCAGCGGTGCCATAAATGCTATAGGGGTACGTCTTTTAATGACGTCATATATATCGCTTTATTATAAAGTCACCATAGCATCGATAACGGTATTTTTGTCACATTGCGTTTCTAAATATACGTACTATTATTTATCACTGTAAAGTTGGAGAAAATTTGATCGGTTGTTATGAAGATATGACGCATGAAACGTACATAATAATATTCCCAAATTCTAGAAAACGTGCCATTGGTTTTGCCCCAGGTGTCTTTCAAGGCGTCTAATTCTAAGTATTTTTTTATTTCAGGCATTATTTTGGCATCATTATAAAGGAGAAATGTAATACAGCAATCTATCATGTCTATTAACAAAGTTACACCACCTATGACAGAACGTTCTGAGCCATCCTCGTACTCGTTCGTTCACAGGGCACATACACTATAAAACTCAAAAGTTAGATAAGAATCACTTTTTCAAGGATGTGATCTCCATCAATTGTCTAGTAGTATACATTACTAGTCCCAAATGGTTCAATTATGGAGACAATTAAATTCATCAGGATAACATGTACATGTAATAAATACCCCCTTATACCCCACTAGTATATAGCAAAAATGGGGTTTACAGGCGTATAGCTATTTTTTTGTTTTGTCTAAAATATAAATTGTGGGTCCTGGTTAGAAACGCCTTGCATAGGCGGTTCTAACGTGTACACACAATCAAAGTTTTGAGCAAAATTATTAATATTATCGAACTTTGTCCCAAGAATGTTTCAATGTTTACAGCTGAAAAATATTTGTATATTGCATGGGCTTGTTTTTGAAATGTACTTTATTAAGCTGTAATACGCAATATCTCGACTGGCGGAGTCTATGCATGAGCTATCATGGCAGCATAGACCCCATATTCTCTGTATTTGTAATGTTATCCAAAAATGCAAAATCTGCGGACCATTTTATAAAAATAAAATTCTTGTCATACACTGCCGATAGACATGATAAAACGGTACTTAAAAGAGGGGAATCACACTAATATCAGTATAAATTATCCCCAGTTGGGATATTCCGACAGATCTTCTATAGATACGTAAGGAATTAAAATACGCAACACATTAAATTTCAACTGCTACGTATAGTATGTATTTGAAGTTTTGATAAATAGTTTTAAGAAATGACTGACTGCATTTCGCACGTGATGAAATGAGAACACGTCATTTTATTGACAAAAATAAAGATAAAACGTCAAAAATCACGAAAAATGCAAAGTGTGACGTTTGCATTGGGGCAAAGGTGAAGATGTCAACTCCTTTGCATGCTGGGTTACCTGACGTCGACTTGATAATGTACAATAAGGACTAGCAGCATTGCATACTTAAATTCCGTCCTTTGTTGCGTTAAAACTGGTTAACTAAATGCTGAAGTTTACAATAACAAAGAATGAACAATTAATGTCATTTAAATTATTCGTTGTGGGCCATTTGTGCTTAAACGGCGTATATCGAGCCAAGATACGACACAGCACGCTTTTATTCAACAGTGACGTCATAGGTACTGTAGAAATGAGTCGCCGGAGCGTTTGAAAATGACGTTCGTTAAATAAAATATGACGTTTTATTTAAAGGAGCAAAAAATAATCTGCGTTGAGTAAATCTCGATTTGCATACAGTAATTAAAAGTTTGGTAATTGATTTTTTTAAATCAGTAATAAATGAAGAACACAATGGGATTCTTCAAAATGTGGGATGTTGTGCTTTGACGTAATTATGGACGATTTATTGACTTCTGAAATTCAAATGTCATATTTTTTACAGAACTAATCATTTTTTTTTTTAAATAAAAGTCAAGCTGAATAAATTTTACTGGCTTTTAACGGATTCTTTTGATTGACGTTGGTGACGTTATAGCCTAATATGTTACTAACTGATCAATGGCTACAACTCCCATCTCTAGTTCGGGGTTTCGGAAACAAAATATTGGTTTGGGTTGAAATTTGACATTTCTTGATCATGGTTACAGGATGTGCTACTGTAGGTCGGTGTGGTTACGCGCACGCCAATAAGCATACGTAACCGACTTGGTGGTTCAACCTGCTGCAACCTGACGTCCAGGTATTGATTTCATAAAATACGTTCAGTAACGCCACAGACTTGCATTATAAAGTATGTTTTTAGTGACCCAAAGTGTTTGTTGCGTTTCTTTATTCCTTAAGTATATTTCCACCGTACAATGTACCAAACCACAGTGGCCGGGTGCATTAAGCATATAGCGGGAAAAGACATGCGATTAGCCATATAGTCTCCCTATCCTGCTTTCGGCTTTTTATTTCAAGATAATGGTGAAGCGGCCCCCGTGGCCGAGCGGTTAAGAGCGCTGTTTCTTAATCACTCGATCATTTCATTGCTGTGTCTGGTGTGGGTTCGAGCCCCGCTCTGGCCACATGTGAGACAAGCCAAGTACTGCTTGCGGGTGTGCCAGGTGGTTTTTCTCGGGGTTCTCCCGTTTTCGCCCACCTACTAATTGGCCCGTCTCATATGAGCTGAAATAGTCTTGAAAGGGACGTAAAACTGAATTAAAAAAAGATAATGGTGAGCAATATCAGTAAATGTTATACCTCTTGCTAAGTTCATTGTCGTGTCATTAGTGAGTTTGGTTCACGTTCCGTTAACACAGCAGGTAAATGTCATAGTTCAACCCACATGTAAACGCCATTAACCCATGCAGGTATTATACATGATTGTATCCTTAATGTTTGATAATTAAACAATTGTCGCAAGAGGCATCAATGCGTCATAGTTGTCACAGTTTAACACATTCAACGCAATATCTCTGCAGTAACTTTCACTTGAATTACTATCATCTACAGAATGATTTAGACAAGCTGGGTGACGATTCGCATGCGCCTCGGTGAGATGATTTTCACCCTGGTTCCCGGTTTGAGACTCGGCGGCCTCTGTAATAGCATTTATACTAGACGACGGTGTCGGTTTGACGGGGGGAACCAGTGAATTATGACGACTACTCTCCTCATTGATTGTCGTCGGCACGCTGATCGTGCATTCCATTATCGCTCTCTTAGGTTTCTTAATCAAGCAATTTTAGTCTTTCTGTCCTGCTTAGTTAGTTATAATAACATAAACTTGACAATGACTCGTTTTTTTTTAAGATAATGGTGAGCAATATCAGTTGAGGCGCCGCATGGGAAAATCAACAATCTGCCTAGGCTAAAACAAAGGCGCAGATCAGCTTCACAGTAACTGCGAAGCTGATCAGCGCCTTTGTTTTAGCTACACGGATAGTACAATTCCTCTACTTTCTAAATTCAAATTCCAGCCTCTAACCATTTTCTGCGACTGTACAAAGGTACAAGTAGGCAAAGATCAGGAAATGGCGCAATCAGAAAGAGATTCTCTCCGTATATCCATTTAATGCTCTTATTTTTCCAATCCTCAGGGATTGCTTGCAATCAGTTTGTATTTTCCTATCTCTACACATTTTTTGTGCTGTTGGCGCCTTATGTGTGTTTTCATATTTTTAATTAAGTAAAGGTAACTGAGTGGCCACCTATTGGGAAAATAGCTGCTCATTCGGCTTACGATGTGTTTCATGGTATAAGTACCTGATTGTTAGTTTGGTTTTTTCCCACCTCGGTTTTTGGAGTGGGCATCTTTTTCTGATTGCGCCTTTTCCTGATATTTGCCTACTTGTACCTTTTTCCCCACTCCAAAAACCGAGAAGGGAAAAAACCAAACTAACAATCAGGCACTTATACCATGATATCGTAAGCCGAATGAGCAGCTATTTTCCCAATAGGTGGCCACTCAGCTACCTTAACTTAATTAAAAGTATGAAAACATACATAAGGCGCCAACAGCACAAAAAATTTAAAACACCAAGACATAAAACAAAAAGAACCACCACAGAAGTATCGCCTTGGAACGATCAGTAACACAAAGTTACTGGCGGGCTTAAACCGATTTTACAGGATCCTAACCTCACCCTCAGCTTCTGCAGTGGCTCATAACATTTAGTAAGTTCTTCGGTCCTCGTGGTGAATCTCTAACGAGTCAATGAATCATCAAGAACAAACAAATAAATCATGATAAACATCCTGATGAATCAAAAACAAGGACTCACAGATTGAGTAAGCTGCCCGACGATGGAGATCCCTGGGCGCCGAATAACCTACTAACTCCGGAGCAAAAGAAAAACACCAGTTGGACCCCGGTGGGCCAAGCAACAGACAAGAAGCTCCGGCCCCAACCAACTAAAATGAATAGCTTTAAGTCGGGGCCATCATAGAGTCTGACGCCCGACCCATCGGCGTGCAATTAAAGAAGGCAGCATAGTTATCAACCATGATTGGGTTAAAAACTACGCATGCAGACTGTCGCATAACATTTAAGTTATAACCTATACGTCTGTAACGTGTTATGATTTTTCTGATCTGAAAAGAAAAATCATTAAATCCTATAAGTTTCTTAAATTTGTAAACTAAGTCACCATAAAATTCAGGTTCCGAAAGGCCCTCATTTAAAAGCGTCTTTAACCCAACATTATATTTGGAAATCAATTCATAGTGTCTACGATAAAATTTAGAAACTGTTTTTCGAAGTTTATGATACCGATAGCCCTGTTGGAGAAGTTTTGCCGTTAAACATTTATTTCGAGCGTTGAAGTCTGTAACATGATTGCAGACTCTAGCAATCCTAATAAGTTGCGAACTGTAAACACCATACGAAGCACGACGAGGAACGTCACCATCCAAAAAAGGAAAATTTACTATATCAAAATCAAAGTCATCGCGCTTATCATAAATTTTAGAAGAAACAAATCCATTTGCAACAGAAAGATGTAGATCTAAAAAGGGGGCTTCGGTATCTGAGATATTGGCTTTGTTCAACTGAAGTTCAGGTGGATAAATTTGATTGACCATACCTTCAAAATAAGGGTTGTCAATATTCAAAAGGTCATCGAGGTACCTAGATGTGGAATTAAAAGCCTCGATAACATCAGCTTGATTATCATGGTTAAGAGAATCCATGAAATCTCTTTCGTAGTAGTATAAAAATAAATCAGCTACGAGAGGTGCGCAATTTGTACCCATCGGAATTCCAACAATTTGTCTGTATAACTTGGTCCCAAATCTAATATAAATATTATCAAGGAGATACGACAAGGCGTCGCACACATTCTGACATGACCAAAGTGTATACCGACTTTGGTCAGAGGAAGTGAAAAAAGCCTTTCTGTCATTACATGCCAAATAAAGTGAACCATAGTTTTTAATGCCCTTTTGAAGGTCCACTCTACACTACAGCCCGCTTCGTGTCGGACCTGGTCGGAACCCAAATTGTTGGTTTTCTCATGCACATGCTCAGTTATACTTTTTGCTAAGTTCATTGTCGTGTCATTAGTGAGTTTGGTTCACGTTCCGTTAACACAGCAGGTAAATGTCATAGTTCAACCCACATGTAAACGACATTAACCGTTGCAGGTATTATACATGATTGTATCCTTAATGATTGATAATTAAACAATTGTCGCAGGAGGCATCAATGCGTCATAGTTGTCACTGTTTAACACATTCAACGCAATATCTCTGCAGTAACTTTCACTTGAATTACTATCATCTACAGAATGATTTAGACAAGCTGGGTGACGTTTCGCATGTGCCTCGGTGAGATGATTTTCACCCTGGTTCCCGATGTGAGACTCGTCGGCCTCTGTAATAGCATTTATACTAGACGAAGATGTCGGTTTGACGGGGGGAACCAGTGAATTATGACGACTACTCTCCTCGTTGATTGTTGTCGGCACGCTGATCGTGCATTCCATTATCGCTCTCTTATGTTTCTTATCCAATACATCGATGTCGTTAACGCTCGGCTCAATCACCGCAATAACAGGACAGTCTGTTTTTCTGTCGTATCTCTTGTCTCTAGATATAAGGTTTGGATCCGCTGATCTGTTGGAGTTGGAACTGGATTTAAGGCTTGTGTTACTGGATCTCGAGAATCGTAGGCTGCCAGACATGCTCCGCGACGAGTTACTGCTCCCGGATAGAATCCGGATGAAAGGTCGACGAGTGAGCGCAGTGGTTGTCTGTGCTGGATTGTTTCTGGTGCAACGTACGATAAGGTTTTCCTGGAATAAAAGGAACGTCTATAAGTTGCTTAAAAATTTAATTGACAGCAATGACAGAAATATGTTGAAACGAATGTGTATACTTGAGCTACATGTATGCATGTACAAAGTACAGTTGTATATTTTGTTCCACTTTGAAAGTCGAGTGATGGGAAAAAGTTGGCCAATCGAAGTCGATAAAGATGCAAGTATACAATAACTATCCATCTTGTCCAGAATATGTATTCGGACAATATTGTTTCACATATGCATGTCAAACTTCTCACTGCTAAATCAAACAATATAAGAAAAGAAAAATGTTAAATACTATATGTATTGAAATATATTAATCACGTAATAACGAAAACATGTCCGTGTAATGTATACCCCCAGTTGGAACCCCACATTTATATAGCAAAACTGGGGTATGCAGGGTATACCTATTTTCTGATTTTTTTCTAAGATGATCAGCGCCTTTGTTTTCACTACTTGGATCAGCTTCTACCTTGTTTCTGTGACTGTACATGCCGGTTTATGTCGGACCTGGTCGGAAACAACATTGTTGGTTTCCTCATGATGCGGTACAAATATATGATGCAAACTGTCGGTTTAGAAGTTTCGTTCAGTACATCTTATTAACTGAGAAATTGTTTTGCAGAAATAAATTCAATTTCTTACCCGTCTGGTAGGCTTAAACCGCTGCTTCTTACACCTAAGCATTCTGACGAGGAATTTCCTAAAGCTACGACTGGAGTAAAAATAGAGAATAGGATTGAAGGCACTATTTGAATGTCCGAGGAAAATTGTATATGGCAACACTAGAAGTAAGTTTTTGTTCTCAGGGTGAAAGTCAAGATACAGACTCACAATGTAATAGGGCAGCCAACATAGGGCAAATAAAACTGCGAGGGCTATTAACATTTTAGCGACTCTCTTTCTTCCCAGCATCATTTGTTTACCGATCCCTTGACTCGTTTCAGATTCCGTCCGTTTTAAGTTTTTATCCTCACTCCATAATTCACTTCCAATCATGCCATAAGACGAGCATATGACAGAACCGGGTATAATGTAAACAATGATAAATAGAACTATATCGTACTGTATCCGATGAATATCTTCATCCCATAGTTCACCACAAAAGTACACCGGTTCCGTAGGTATGATATCCACCACTGATGTTTTACGGACAATCAACAGTGGTATCATGAGGCATATCGAGACAAACCATACACATAAAATAAGCTTAGCGGCGACTTTGTTGGTGCTGAGACGGCGAAAGATGATAGGATGGCGAATGGCCAGAAATCTGTCGATACTAAGAAGGGTGATGGTAAATACACTGGCGGCCACTGTGACACCTGGAAAGGACCAAAATCATATTAGAGGATACACTCATTATAATAACTTTATAATATACATTTGGCTTAAATTTGGACTTCTACGATCTATATATGTTTTGAGCAAAAACATTATATATGTTTTGAGCAAAAACATTAAAAATATCTTTTTTTTTCTGCTGAAATTTTCATTTTTCACAGCTGAAACAAATCTCTATATATTGCATGATGTAAATGATGAGCACGAAGATGCACCTTGTTTCTTACATTATCTGTAGAAACACAGAAGGTTCTACATTGATAACATGCGTTTCGGGTGTAATGTGTCTAAAATGGCACATTCTGTACATAAACCGGAAGTTCATCTTCATACATATTTTTTTTTAACTTTGTTGCCTAATCACAGTAAGGTGTGCATTAAAATCAGAATCTCTGACAAGGTTTCTGCAAAACAAATCGTACGAGTAGATCATAAAAGTAATATGAAATAAGGCACTACCTTTGGCGCGACGCTCTGCTCCTATTGCGCCAAAGATTTTAAAAGATGATAGGCTAAGTTCCTCAACCTTGGGCCCTGCCATTTTCAGGGATCTGGGGAGCAAGCATAAACTTTTGGGGATTTAGGGAGCAGAGGATAGGGTAATAAGGAAAAACACTTCTTTCAGACGGAGCAGGTAGCTAAAGGACCCACCGGGTAGGACCTTACTCAGATGATCAGGGACACTCAAGGAAATGAGCCATAAAATTCTTCAGTTTTTCTTTTTGCACAATTTACAATGATTTTTGTACAACATACAGTTCTAGATCTGTATTTTTATGATACACCATTAAATGCAGTTGTATTTCTTTATCTGTCTTTCTATATAACGAATAAGGTAGATCGTTTTGTTTCATACGAACCTTCGCCGCTAGGCGCGACAACGGTCGTGTACTGTGCAGTTAACCGAACGCAACCATATGACGTCATACTTAACAAAACTGTGACGTCATGTTGTCATGATCTATCGGGAACAAAAACGACAGATATCTTTAAGTAGTATATTTGTTTCATTAGTCCATTTAGGGAAGCCGCACAAATTTTGTCAACACAATATTTCGAATGTTTCGACGTGAATAGTTGTTGCTAGTCGCTACCGCCGAATTCCGGTTGCGGCTGACGAAAAATTTTCTATCAATGTATCTAGAACAGAATAGAACAGAACATTTTACCACGTCCTACCACGTCCTACCATAAGAGCGACGCAGGAGCGTCGCTATAATACGTTTTGGTCCACATATTTGTGTTATTTCATCTATCTTTTTTAAATGCTCTTAGATATGGAGGTGTCGTGATCCGCCCAAGCTCACAATTTTATAATAATAATAATAATAATAATAATAATAATAATAATAATAATAATAATAATAAATTCTTTATTTTAAGAGGATGACATATTAAGCAAATAAAATTACTTATCTAACATATATTCATACATGCCTTCTTATATCATCATATAGACACAAATGGATCTGAATATCAGAAAAAAAAGTATTCGCTTCTTCTATTCTCTTGATGAGTAAAACTTGTATGAGCTTTTATTCTTAAAAGTTGAATCTTACTATGCTCAAGTAAACAATTGATTTGTTTTTTTAAGACTTTAAGTTTAACTTACCGAATGTACAATACTTACCGTCTGTGTTCTATTTAGCGTACAATGCGCTTAAATTATGGTTGCTTTAAAATTGCTTATTAAAATTTAAGTCTTATTTGCGCATACTTTACCATCTAGGTGTTCATATTTTTACAAACGTTTAATTTATGGTTTAGTACACCTTCTTAAATTATGCCAGTTACCAACTAGGTTTAGTACACCTACTTAGATTATTCCAGTTACCAACTTAGGTCATTTATAATACCAACATGCCAGCCGGTCAGCCTTCACTTATTCACAGGTGGCTTCCAAAAGAAGCGGGTGTTCGCTTATTGGAGTATGTTTGCTAGCCAGAACGAATAGGTAGTTATTTGAGAAAACAAAACTAAAAATCTCACAGCCATCTTACATGTAAAGCATACAGTTTTTTTCCGGCATGCATAAAATTGCATCACGTTGCCTTGTATCATCTGATGAATATTTAAGACCCATAAGAACAGTTAAAGGACAGAACAATATCAGGCTGTGTCGCTTAAAATGTCCCTTAACAAAGATACAAAACGAGTGACACGCATGTCGCTAATCGGGAAATATGTCTCATAGCTTTGATGACCAGTTGGTCAAGAAAGAAAAAACAAATTTTAACAGTTGACAAAGACAACGGACAAACTGTATTAACGATACTGAAATAGAAACATAACAAATGATCAGTAAATCAGAAAATCCAAATTGACAGCCGGGTACTTATACAAAAAGAACGAATCTTTAGCCGAATGAGCAGCTATTTCACAATACGTGGCCAACCAGTTACCCGGACTTAACTAAATATGTAAAAACGATCAAAATCTTTGCCACATCACAAAATTCAACTCCAAAACTTAAAACAATTGGATCCGCAACAGAAGTACCGCCTTGGAACGGTCAGTAAAATAAAATTACTGGGAGGGGGGCGCTTCAACTGGTGTTTCAGGCGCCTAACCTCATCTCCAGCTTCTGCAATCGTGTTTACTTGAAATGTACTTTCTAAACGGTGTTGGTGATGACAGAGGCGTAAAATGATGGTTCATTACGAAAACATGCTCATGTGATATACAGATTTTTCTTAGTTAATAAAATCGGAACTTCAGTAGAAAATTTTTGATATTTTTCTAATTTTTGTCTTAAACATAGATTGTGGGTACACGTTAGAACCGCCTCGCCGAGGAACAAAAATAGGAAAAATAGGTATACCCCTGCATACCCCAGTTTTTCTACATACAAATGGGGTTGAAGGGGGTATATATTGCACGGACAGGTTTTCTTGATGTAAAATATGTCCTACTGCTAAATGCATTGTGGCTTATCATTTAGCTAGTTGTTCCATTCGCATAATAACCCCCTAATAAGTCAATGATTGTATAGGTCACGAAATATTTGGCTATTTTCAGAAATGCGTTTAAAGTAATGAATTATAGATATATAAACTTAAAAATCAAAATGTTGTCTGTCTGCGTTTCCAGCATAAGAGCTTTTTGAGCCGCCACATGGGAAAACCAACAATCTGCATAGGCGAAAACAAAGGCGCAGATCAGCTTCGCAGTAACTGCGAAGCTGATCAGCGCCTTTGTTTTCGCTACTCGGATAGTACAATTCTTCTCCTACTTAAATCCGAAATTTCAAGCTTCTAGCTCTTTTCTGTGCTTGTACAGGCCGGTTTGTGTCGGACCTGTTCGGAAACCACATTATTGGTTTTCCCACGAGGCGGCTCATTTCATCAGGATGCCACGTCATGGTGTCCCCAGCTATTTGCATTACTGTGCTAAATGCGACATTTTTGACACTTACTTTCAATAACGTGTCGCTCGCATACACATCTGTGGCAGTTCAACCACCTACTTTCCGTCCGTGCCCATTATATTTTGTCACGTAAGTCTCATTCTGTGGGCGAGTAATTCGTCAGTCGTATTAGCGCTCAAGTTGCGTAATGTATTATTGTTCAGAAATAATATGTTTTGCTTCTTTGCAAATGAGCTCGCTGCTTCCACAGACTTCCGGATGTCATATCTGCATTTGAATCGTATAATTTGTTCCCTTTAATTTGATATCATTAAACCTCGTTACGGTAAAGCCAAGATAATACCATATACCATAATAAAATATCAAAGATAATATTTTAGAAAGAAACTTGCTAAATCATAACCAATTCACCACGCCCGATAAACTTCAAATTGACATCTGACTGGGGTTAACGTGAAACCATTTGATTCAGTTATGGTGGTCAATTTGAACATTTCCGTTTGTATACTGTCGTGTGTTGGAATAATGTAAAATTAGAGGTTTATTTGGAACCTGTTTTAAAAATGGTCACTGTCAGGCTATCTTTTTTGTCCTTTTCACAGTATGTCACTGCAAATAATATGAAGGCGAATTTAGCCGTATCGCCACAATCGCGTTTGTCCGACAAAAGTGGCAAAATCAAAATTAAGAATATACCGGTAAACTGGCCCTTTTATACCATATCAACTTCCAGAGAAGTGTTATTATTTTTTCCGAGAGATGAAGATGACATGAAAAGACAGATAGTTGATAAATGATAATGAGTTGATGACCATATCACATTATTATAATTTATTTTATTTCATTTTATTTCATTTTCATAGCATACATTTCCGCCTCCTAAACTATTTTGACCACAACACGAGAAAATGTTGCTTCGGACATTTCTTTTTGGGTATTAGCAAAACAAATTTTCTTTGACGGTTTAATGTTTCTTAAGTTCAATAGTCTTTAAGTCATTTAAGTTTGTGAGATATGAAAAAAAAATACTATATGAACACTACAAACGCGATTGCCCTGTAAAACGATGACGTCAAAGTTTCGTAATGCATTTCTGTATGTAAGTACAATGTAGTGCCACTCGATCTCTGTGAATTTGCTTAAAATTGTTTAAGGATTGGTCAAAACTAATTGTTTAGATAGAAGCAGTACGACATTTAATGTATATGAATGCGATCTGACGATTGATATCAGTGTATCGAGTATCAGGCCGTTTTCAAATTACTGTGTGAAGTTAACCGGGTGTGTTCATGGGAAAGAAATTGCAAAGTAGAGTTAGCGTGTAGATGGCTGTCACTTTATTTTGCCCACCTATTGCCAACATATGCGACTGGAGAAATTTCTATCTTCTGATTGATTGACTAAAAATCTCTCTGTATACCTGAACATTGAATCTCTCAGATGTGGAGGTGAACAAACTTAAAGGTAAAACGTCAATTCAAACTAGCAGTCAATATAATAGTATTTGACACGTAAATGTACTACATGTACATACTGATGTCTTGACAGTGAAAAGCAGCATCAGCACAAAATTAAAATTTGCTGCATGAAACATGTGAAACTGACATGATGATCTGCTGAATTAGTGTTCAACATAAAGAATGTTTACAAACCGTAACATTTATACAGTTTTCTTGTCTTGCTAATTGTAAAACATTATAAATTAATAACATTTACTTTAAAAATTATTACTACGTTCTTGAAGGCAAAATGCAATGTAAACGATTGTAATGTTTAATGATTTACACCGACTTTTCCTTTAATTTTCGTATTAAAACCGCAATGTAGCAAAATAGCAACGTTTTCAAAGGATGTGCTTACCTTGAAGAAATCCTGTTACTTTACACATAAATTCACCATAGACCCATATCTTATACAGCGCATGCCCGACCGCTACGGGAATACAAATTACTGTCACTGAAAATAGAAAAAAAATGCGTTGACTTGATGATGGTAAACATCACAAACCATTTATTTAACTGCACACACGAAGACCACGAAGGTAACCTTGTTCCCTACAAGGAGCTTTACGGTAAGCATTGATCAAAACATAGTTGGAGAGAACAACATAGATGCAAATAAAATACACATGCAGCACAATGACCAATCACAACAGAACCATATTTAAACAGCAAGTAAATAAGTGTGACATTGGAAGGCTATTTAGATTTTACAAGACCCTAATCCTCGCGATTGTCACACGTCTGCTGTGATTTAATTCACACATATGGTCTTTAATTATAGAAGCGTTAAAGCTCGATAAAAATGATTCACATAAAACAACTTATGACAGAAGCAGAAACGATGACATAGCATTTACCACGACTCTAAAAGAACAGCAAAAGAAAGCCTATGTGAAAATGTACATGTACCTCGAAACACACGACAGTCAGATAAACATCATCTGTTGATTACTTTATTTATTGCCAAGATGTAATATTGCGCAGTTAATATTTGATTCCATGGAAAAACTTAACTTTATTATTTTATTAACACTTAGAAATACTGGTTGATGCCAAAGACACCGTCCCTTAATGACAAAACATATTGACTGGTAGTTTAACACACACACACACACACACACACACACACACATTGGCGGAACTCGAACGTGTGGTACTTGTGTGTTGTAAAATGGAAAACGCATAATAATTATGAAATACAGAATATTCCATTAAATGGGATCGTTAATGACATCAGTATTTGATTGATGAGCATCTACATATTGAGTAATATGTTGTTGTACTGATATGTGAGTTCAATCGAAGTGGTTATTAAACGTTTACCAAGTTACAGCTTACAAACGCTTCGACCCACATGTTTACAAAATACAGATGTTTGTATCATAGAAACCAGAATACGTAGAATCTTAGTGATATAAAGGTCATGTAGTTCACACTGTAATTGACTGCTGTTGAAACAATGTACTGTCTCTTAGCGTTTTCGATCTACAGACAATTTACTGTCATGGCTAGTAATTTGTTTCACTGACGCGAGTGAAGCCCTTCATGAAAGTAATAAGCCTTAGTTCTAATACTAGCCACGCTGATAGGACTAATTATTCTCCACGTTGTTTGTCTATTCTAGGAAACAAGACTGGTGACTGTATGTTAAACCATAAGTTAAGAGTACAAACAAATGTAGAGTAAAATTCCTCTCAGTCAGCGAAACTTTAATTGGCTGTATGTTTAGAAAGAATATTGTGTGAAATTATTGTCCGGCATAAACCAAAACAATTTAACACTGCTACTGCGTACATTAAGTATCAACCAACAACAGCGTAACAAAAATACTAGGTGGGTTGATAAAACGGAAAGACCGATGGCAATCCACAATTATGGTCAGCAATTATCTTAGCTCAAGAGAAAACACAATTGATATTTCTTTATCTTGGCTTTTTATAGACCGAATCGTCAGATTTATGACCTTCCCTAGATATTGATCCCCGGTGAAATAATCTCAGGTTGATGTCCACCATCATTGGAACATTACAGTTTGAAGAAGCTTCATTATCTACTTAGGTTTGGATTTAAGTCTTTCTTTAGATGCTAAAAAATTGTGTCTAGAATATTATACTCATTGGTATGTTCTACAAAGTCATTTGAACAATATTTAAAAACGACGTGCCCCAGGTAACGAGACATAGGTTGTTATGGAGACCATTTTATGTTCACTGAGCAAGATTTATTGAACACGTTTATAGAAATGAAATAAAGGAGACATTTTTTCATACAACTAATGCATCAAATATTGAACGTCTTAATATAACATCCGAGACAAAATCCCGCACATGGCATTGGTCGGCTTGTTATTTTATAATGTCTGTTTAGAAACACGAACCACACCAGAACTGGCTGATACATGGTATCTAGTCATTGGCGACGGGGCAACTGCCAGTACCTCTCACATACTGTAGATTATTGGTATTCGTTAGAACCGTCTCGTTGAGGCGGTTCTAACGTGTACCCACAATCTATCTTTTGATCAAAAATAAGAAAAATATCAAACTTTTTCAGCTGAAAATTTTCAATTTGTAAATCTCTAAAGCAGGGGCAAGTTTTCGTAATGTAAAGACGTCTTTAGAACCAAATGTGCATGGTAAAATTATTGAATACAATTCTATCAACAAAGCCTGTGAGTCGCGTCATGAGAAACCCGGATTTTTGCCTATGAAAGAGCAAAGACGCAGATCACCTGTGCAGTAACTGCACAGCTGATCAGCGCCTTTTTTCATTACACAGACGGAACATCTGTCCTTCTACTTTTTACATAAACTTCAAACTTCTATTCCGCTTTTGTGACTGTACAAGGCGGTTTGAGTCGGCCCTGGTCGGAAATCACGAAAACCGGTTTTCTCACGTTGCGGCTAATGTCAAAAACGAAAACAAGCATCGATCAAAGTCTTTAGGAAACTGGAAAACAACATTTTGTAAATCGCAGATTGAAAATTTTAACGCTTATTATATCGCGACCAAAGGTCTGAATTCCTTTGCGAAGCTTGCTGCTTTTGTCCATCAAGATGATCGGGTAATTAAATGTTGTTCTTTTACAGTACAAAACATTTGAAAATTTGGTTTATGCTTAAACAAGATTCGTTTATGTAGGGCTCAGGTGTTTGATAGGACAGAAAATCATACAAATAGTGCAGAAAATAGAAACTGTCTTACATTCACGGTGTATGTTTTTTTTTTTATTTTGACGAACACACACTGTACAGTCTATATAGGATTACTATAGAAACACCTCGTGTATTACTTCGTTTATTAGACACGTACATTTATCTAGTAAATCTTTGTTTGACAAGTGCATGTTATCATGGTAATTTATGTCGGCTCATATAAGTTTTAAGAGCACCCCTAGCATCACGACACAACCCAAGTTGCTCTTAATGTTCGTGTATTTCGTATAGTCCTGTAAATCGAATCTTAGACATTCGGCTTATTCGTGCATCTCAGAAAAAGCAACTCGCAGGGTCTACATAACGGATACTTGCCATCAGAAGATTACATGTGCAATTAACCAATTGACACACTTTACTGAACCAAGGCCACTCTAATAAATGCGAGTCACATACGGATGGCACATTCATCTTGGTTAACAGTAATGAAGAAGCAAAACCAAAATTATAGAAAGACAAAGTGTCACTTGGTTCTCAGCACTTCTATACCTTTTCCATCTCTATGTACGAGGGGTTTTCTTTAATTCTTGTCATTTTCTTGGTTACTTTTCTTGTAGACAATCAATAAGAATGTTGTTCATATGTGGTGAAAGCCCTCTCTTTTCTGATTAGATTGGTATCAAATTATTGCTGCCTGATGCACGGTCATATAGTAATTGCATTTTGAAACAGGGTTTAGTTAGTGTCAAAATTATTGCTGTCTGACGCACGGTCATATAGTAATTGCATTTTGAAACAGGGTTAAGTAATGACACTGCCCTGTTTTCCAGTTAATTACCAAATTATGAAATTTAAATCACTTGTATAGAAAATGCTATAATATTCGCAACAGTATTTACAGGCCCACTTTCATTTACACATGCACTTGCCATTCTTATAAACAATTGAAAACACTTTAAAATTTGTAGACTTTTTGTTTACTTTGACTTATAGAATTATTGCCACTGCTTTATGACGTCATAATATTAACATACGTCATTTAAATCATCTCACAGGTTACACCTTTTAGTATTTGTATATTTTGTAAATTGGGTGGTATGGTGAATATCTCAAACTGATATTTATCTCGATTTTGTCTAACATGGTCGAAATGGATAATCGCAGTAAAGTACTAAACATGCAATTCAACAGTTACGTCAGATGTAAGGTGGAGCAGTCGCTTAGTTTCTAGGAGAGCGTTCCGTCTCTATCATAATAGTAACACTGTCAAATTTTATAATTGAAACTGTCTACCAAACACCTTTTTAAACTTACCATGTAAATAGATTTTGGGAAGTTGAAGTGGTTTAAGTACATGCTATTATTGTGGTTTGGACATTCTTCCACATACATTTTGTGTTAAAATTCAAAATGTTTCTACTCATAAGCCTAGATCTTAGTGGATAAAAAATTTCAAAACTCATATTCAATGGAATTAACAAAGATCTGATACAAAGCAGCATTAACAGTTTGGATGCGTCATAACTGGACAGAAAATTATTAGGCTCTGAAACTTCATTCAATTTATCAACTCATAAAAATTGACGTAGTACTATGTTTACAGCTCCCGAAAAAATTGCAATTTCTGTTTTAGGAAAATAAATTCACCTGTGCATTTGCAAGGCTATGAAAACCCCGTAGGTATAAAATCGTGATTCTAAACCTTTTAATTCAAACATTATACTGTTTATTGAAACAGGATAAAATAGTTATTTGTAGTGTCATAAGGGTACCCTTCTTAAGACACTCATTTTTCAATGATAAATTGCATCGCCCTTAAAATGACTGGGTGATTTCAATATTTCAAACCTATTTATCATAACCAAGTGTCTCAGCTCTGTTACAGATGCTGGTTTAGGAGAAAACGGTCGATGACAAGAATTTAAGAACAACCCTCGTACATATAAAACGTGTATTTGCCATGTAAAGATGTAATTAATCAATATACACATTATCCTTAACTAGTTTTGCGTTCAATTAAGTTTCTAGGGTGATAACTATCATCTTGGTATACTAAAATAAGATTATTACAATCCATTTTAGCAACAGTGCAGGTCGGTCCTTAGCACTTTTCGCTCTCTGTTATATCTTTGGCGATTTTTATCATGACAAAATTGAGAAAAAAAACCCCGGAACATCAGGAAAACATGTCCGTGTAATATATACCCCCTTATACCCCAATTTTATATAGCAAAACTGGATTTGTAGGGGTATACCTATTTTTCTTATTCTCATACTGAACTTCTGTGCACCTAACTGCCATGGGAAATAACACAGAATTTCCGTCAAATAAGCTTAATCCGATTAAAGAAGTTATGTCCCTGTAGACCGTCGAAACGATATACCTGAGTTTCACCGATAATGGGTTACCTGTAGCTAGTGTAAGAGTTTTGTCTGATAATTAATTTACCTGTATTTTCCTTACCTGCGCCAAGAGGACGAGAATCTCGCACAGAGCGAGAATCTCGCTTAATGACTGAGATTTAGTAAGCCCGTTTTCCATGCTGACAGGACTCAACGGCTCAATCTGGATTTCGTTTCTTCATACATTCAAAACGTGTTATTTTGTTTTAAGTAGCATCTTATCTAGTAAATGGGCTTTAGATGCGCTTGTGGTTGATAATCTTTGTCTCAGTTGTTGTCACAGCATTTGCGTGGCATGATACAGAGACTATACACAACCATGGTGAAAATTATGCCTGCATGGCACAAGATAAAAAGATGAAAAATAAGACAATTTTACTTGTTAATCTAAAAGTACAAGAACACACTTCCCTATCATTTGACTGAATCGGTATGATACCGAAAAGGATTGGTAGAGGCAATTTTATGTGTCACTGATGCCCAGGCCTCAGAGTACATGTACATCTAGAGATAAAGCATCATAGAAAATGTATTTGAGCTGCTAACGCGGACATCCTCTGATGTTTCGTATATGCTGTGTAACGACTTAGATGAAGAAAATAAGGTTATATTTTGTACGCACAACATCGAATTCTAATTAAATGCACTTTGGTAGTTTCCATCTATTGGCAAATGCAATTGAATTTCCCGTCAATGTGTTTCTTCACGTCAGTTTGTGAAAATGAACATTTTAAGTCATCATTACAAAAACTTGCTGAATATATTTTTTCAGCTGTAACAATGAAAATTTCATAAGAAAAAAGAATGACATTTTTAATCATTTAGCTCCAAATATTGATTGTTGGTACATGTTAGAACTGCCTCGGCAAGGCGGTTCTAACGAGTACCCACAATCTATGTTTTGGAAAAAAATAACACAAATAGGTATACCCCTACAAACCCCAGTTTTTTCTGTATAAAAGTGGGTCTCAAGTGGATTATGTTTTCCTGATAATTAAAAAAACTGGCGAATTTCTCAAGGTGCAGTCTTCATGGTCAAATGGTCATTTTAAGCTCCTATTATTCATAAAACACCCGATGTGTTTTTCTAAATGATTATTTTGTTATCCTCTGTCCGACAAAAGCCACTGTCTGGCAAAACTGCCTTTTGTTTCCATAGGAAACAGTTACTCGGATCAGCCTAGGCTTCTGGTTCTGCGGTCAAGAATATGCAATTATTTGATAAATCCGCCCATGTATTTGATTTTACTCTCTTTTGTTGAAAATATTATCAAAGTTATCAAATATTGATATTATTATTAATTTTGGCCCGGCATTTAGTTTTTTGTCGAATATGTCCGTACTTCAATTTTCCCTTTTAGGTCACGCGTGCCACCTGGCCGCTGTCCCCTCTTCTCACTTTGCCTTGGGGTGCGAAGTTTGTCTACTATAAAAACAATGTTTTATAAACATCTGTATATATTCGGCTCAGCGCAAGAAAGCCTGTTTTCGGGCCTGGGAACATGTCTGATATAAGTAAACATGTGCAACCAGAGTAGCGAGTTTCCATTTTGTTTCAAACGACAAACATAACGATGAAGAGATGCGTAGTTAATGTTGGTCGGCGGTTGGACATATGCAAGAATACTGCTCAGAGAGACAACGCCGAATATATGATATTTATCAGAATGCGCAAAAGCTACACAGCTATGCGTTTGTTGTACACATTTGGTAAAACTAGATTTTTTCAGGATGTTGCAAACTTGCCTACTGCAAACTTGATGTAATACCACGCAACAGTAAGCTACTTCGAGATTTTTTAAGAGTGATCGATGATCAGTTTGTGCAGATGCATGATAGTGTTTTCCTTTTTTTAAAATTTCAGAATAGGTATAATTCCCCAGATGATTATTTTTTTTTAATTATGACCTTTTTTATTAGAATATCTCAAATGATTTGTGCTTTATCAAGGACTTCATATACCGCATATAAGAAGAAAGAAGAAAGAAGAAAGAAGAAAGAAAGAAAGAAAGAAAGAAAGAAAGAAAGAAAAAAAAAAGAAAGAAAGAAAGAAAGAAAGAAAGAAAGAAAGTACATGCGACTCGGGTCTACTCATAATTAGAATTGATAAATGCAGAAGTCTTCACGCAGTATATAATTATGATTTAATTTTTGAAATGCTTTGAAGTTAAAAGAAGAAGAACCATTACCTTTGATTTTTCTCAGTTAAGGCACAGTGTCATCATGACTCGAGTAATTATATTAGGTCGGTTTGTTCAATGATGACTTCAATATGTGTGAAATACTTGTAAAACGTTAAATGGATAATTTGTTTTCTTAAATTGGTTGCGGGATTTAAATTTTGTGTTTGATCGTGTAGGATTACGGCATCTGGATAAAATACGCGATAAAAATTATTTTCATAATAGTAAAATGATAATGATTAATATAACTTGAATGTACATGATTTTTTTAATTATCCATTTTTGACTAAGAAGTACACGTAAATGTTTTGGGCATAATGTTCAAAATCAATATTTCATTTCAGAGATAAAGCTTTGAAAAGTATTTTTTGAACCATCGGTTAAACTAAAGTATTTCTTGAACTTCTCGCGTCTTTCATTATCCTGAGACAGCCAATGACGCTTCGATATTACGGCATCAAAATAAAATTATTATAAACTTCAAATGCCTGATCAAATATTAATAATAATAATAACAACAAACATAACCATAATTTTAATTAACATGATAATGATATATGATATCGTATATACATGTAATTCTGTACTCCGTTATTGACCGCACATGAATTCTTGAAATATTCAGTTTTTGTAAAATAAGTGTATAGGACATAATGTCAGCTTTTGAAAGTGCAGACATACAATATTTAATCTCAAAGATAAAATTTTGAGCATTTTTATAGTAAAGTATTTTGGCCCCTTCGGGTATTAAACTAAAGTACTTTCTTGAATCTCTCACATATTTCCATTATCTGTGGCAACCAATTGCGCATTGATATAACACAGTTACCTGTAATATTCATGGTGCGGACTTAGTCAAATTCCAAACAAAAATAATTTCCAGAAAGAGTTGAAACTGGTATTATCCTGTATTAGGGAAGCAAAAAGGACTATTACTAGAGTCATTAAATTTATACGTATGTAAAGTATGGAATGTGCAGATTACAAATATAACAGCATCCTAAATTTCCATAAAATATCTTTTTGTTTAATTAGACGTAAAAATGGTGAAACACGCGTTTTGACCCTTTCTCAATAGTTTGATATAGGGTAACAATATGCCACCTTCCGACGACTCGGGAAGCAAAAAGATCAAACTCAAACGAAATAAAATTTATATCATCAGAAAGCTGATAAATTGTATAATATGGATATAACAGCATCCTGTTTCTAACTTTTTAAATAAAAATAATATAATTGTATAAAAACTGCTTTCCATAGCAATCTAATGTTAATTGGTAACCAAATTGGACAGGTAAGGTCTACCTGTCATTGCCTACGGAAATCCAATAATTCATCGGTATTTTCCGGTAAAAATGCAGGTAAGTTTCACATGTTGCTCCAAAACATAGATTGTGGGTACTCGTAAGAACCGCCTCGGCGAGGCGATTCTAACATGTACCCACAATCTATGTTTTGAGCAAAAATAAGAAAAATATCGATTTTTTCTGATGAATTTTTAATTGTAGTTTTCGTAATGGTGCGATAACAGATAGTGTCACTTATGATTAGACGTCCAATTTACATACTAGACGATTGTCTTACTGTAGAATCAAAATTGGAACTTATGAAAATAATTAACACATAATATGTTTATGGTATGCAGATTGTCAAAATCTAATACTGGTATGATTTTTACCTGTATGAAGAAAAATGGCAATTTTTACCAAAAAGACTGGATGTTTTTTAAACATTCTTGATTTCTTGTATTTTTTATTATTCTTATTTTTCTCTAAAACATAGATTATGGGTAGCCGTTAGAACCACCTAGGTGGTGTGATTATAACGATACCTACAGGCGATGTTTTCGGCAAACAAGCAAGAAATCAGCGGACATTTTTGCGACAGAACAGAGTTTTTTTTAATGTTAATGACATTGAACGTTTGTCATAGCTTATTTTCTTATTTTAGGATCGACTAAGGCAGCTAGACTGGGTATGCAACTTTTCAACAAATATCAAACGCAAAAGGCTATTTTTTGCTGAACTATTCTCGATCGACATTCGAACCGGATTATTTTAGGACAAAGAGAACATGGTTGCCCTGAGTGGTAAAAATAAGTACCTTTGTATTAGCTGTATATTGATGATTTAAGTATTCTAAGTAAATCACTGCGCTTTCGTGACCGACCTTATGTTTAGTCTGACTTTCTTCAATAAAGTAGTTAGTTCATGTTGAGGGATGTTCACGCAAGATATAATGGAACATCCTGATGTTTTCTGATGAGAAACATATACATTTTAATAGAGTCCTGTCATCATATTTCAGCTTATGCACGAAACCATTTATGGAGCGTAGCCATTTTTTACAACTGAAAATACTACACCAGATGACCTATGGTTCTGTAAACGCTCACCTGAGATCTGATGCATATACCGATAAAACATGTTTGAATATTATGGTATTTAACCCCAGTGCAGGGGCAGATGAAGCCCCTTGGGCCATTTTCTTTTTTCAGAATAATCAATATTCTGTCCATTTGCCAATTTTCCCTTCAAATGACATTTCAACAGTTATCCCCATTCAAATGCATGGGCAACCCATGTTGACCTTGCCATAAACTGGCTCAAGGTCATTACAGGGTCATGATTTATATAAACATTGTAGTACTTTAGCCATTGATGCGTCACACCAAGTTTCATTGAAATCAGGTAGTTTTGATTGGCCAAACGCTTTGAATATTATGGTAATATACATGTATAATGCCCCGGGGTAGGGCAGATGAGCCTCTGGGGTCCTTTATTCAGAATCATTAATATTCAGTCCTACTGCCAATTTCCTGCAAGTCTTTCAC
Organism: Rugalucina vietnamica; assembly: GCA_964017185.1. Classification (NCBI taxonomy): domain Eukaryota; kingdom Metazoa; phylum Mollusca; class Bivalvia; order Lucinida; family Lucinidae; genus Rugalucina; species Rugalucina vietnamica. Next base: position 20,435,850 of record OZ024873.1, read on the forward strand.
TTTAAATGACATTTTAAAAGTGTTCCCCATTCAGATGCATTGGCGACCTATGTTGACCTTGCCGTTAAATAGGTCAAGGTCGTCACAGGGTTATGATTTATTTATACATTGTAGTATTTGAGTCATCGATACTTCATGCCAAGTTTCATTGAATTCGGTTTACCGGTTCCGGAGAAGAGATTTGTGAAGGGTTTTTACCATATTTGGGCATGGCGGTCATCTTGGTCATGTGACCTGGATTATTTATATATACATTGGTTACCCCTTCCTATAGATACTTCACAAACAATTTGGCTTTGATTGGCAAAGCGGTTTCAGAGGAGATATTTGAATATTATGGAGATATATTCGATATGTTTATTGCCCCGGGGCGGGGGCAAATGAGCCCCTGGGGTCCATTTTTCCGAATCATTAATATTCAGTCCTACTGCCAATTTCCTGCAAGTCTTTCACTTTAAATGATATTGTAAAAGTTTCCTCATTCAAATGCATTGGCAACCTATGTTGACCTTGCCGTAAAATATGTCAAGGTCATCACATGGTCATGATTTATATACACGTTGTAGAACTTAATGGTATCGATGCGTAATGCCAAGTTTCGTTGAAATCAGCAATGCAGTTCTTCAGAAGAAGATTTTTGCATGGCGGCCATCTTGGTCACGTGATCTGGATTAATTATATACACATTGGTTCCCCCTTCCTATAGAAAGGTACAAGTAGGCAAAGGTCAGGAAAAGGCACAATCAGAAAAAGATTCCCACTCCAAAAACAGAGGTGGGAAAAAACTAACAATCAGGTACTTATACCAAGAAACATATCGTAAGCCGAATGAGAAGCTATTTTCCCAATAGGTGGCCACTCAGTTACCGTAACTTAACTAAGAATATGAAAACATACACATGGCGCCAACAGCACAAAAATTTTAAACACCAAGACATAAAACAAAAAGAACCACCACAGAAGTATCGCCTTGGAACGATCAGTAACACAAAGTTACTGGCGAGCTTAAACCGGTTTTACATGGACATAACCTTATCCTCAGCTTCCGCAGTGGTTCATAACATTTAGTTAGTTCTTCGGTCCTCGTGGCGAATCTCTAACTAGTCAATGAATCATCAAGAACAAACAAATAAATCATGATAAACATCCTGATGAATCAAAAATCAGGACTCACAGATTGAGTAACCTGCCCGACGATGGAGATCCCTGAGCGCCGAATAACCTACTAACTCCGGAGCAAAAGCAAAACACCAGTTGGACCCCGGTGGGCCAAGCAACAGACAAGAAGCTCCGGTCCCAACCAACTAAAGTGAATAGCTTTAAGTCGGGGCCATCATGGAGTCTGACGCCCGACCCACCGGCGTACAATTAAAGAAGACAGCATAGTTATCAACCATGATTGGGTTAAAAACTAAGCATGCAGACTGTCGCATAACATTTAAGTTATAACCTATACGTCTGTAACGTGTCATGATTTTTCTGAACTGAATAGAAAAATCATTAATTCCTATAAGTTTCTTAAATTTGTAAACCAACTCACAATAAAATTAAGGTTCCGAAAGGCCCTCACTTAAAAGCGTCTTTAACCCAACATGAAGATGCTTCATGGCTTTGATTGGCTAAACGGTTTCAGAGGAGAATATCTTTGAAATTGTGGATGGACGACGGACAACGTACGGACGCCGGGGCATGGCCATCCTATAAGCTCACCTTAATAAAAGTTTGGCCTATGGGTCAAATTATCTCTACTTAATGCGACACATGTTTCTTTGTATGTACGTATGTATGGATTTGTTTCCTTTGTATTCATGCAAATGACCATTAACGATATGAAATGCTAATCTTTGCCTACTTGTATCGGATACTTTTTCCATTAGAAACATTACAAGCTAATAGGTAATTGCTTAAACCCATTTAATCATAGTGTTCTCTTTATGGACATAGGCGAGCAAAAAAGTCCAGATGTAAAGACGCAAAATAGGGAGTCTTGTTTGGAATATTATGTTTGATTAAATCAATTTCATAGGAAAAGTGTAAAAATATTTACATTCAATTCTTATGTCCATAAAGATAAAAGTGGACTCATCCTGTTGATACAGACGGACAAATCCATTCGACACAAATAGGTTTAATGACAGCTGAAGTGAATTGTTATTGTCTTGGAGAAAATAATGCTAATTACAAGAAAATGAATAATACAATAAGAAAGAAAAATACGAATTCTTATAGTTTGCTCTTGTGTAAAATTGTTACTTCCCATACTATATAAAACCCAGCACTGCTCCTCAGAATCCATTTGCAGCTGTATATAAAATGACAGCAAATTTAACACCTTGCAAATATAAACCTACTTCTGAAGAAAATGGTCCTGTCCATTCGGGCTGATAGATATGGACTCCTGATGCCTACATGTGTTTACTGGCTAACCACTCGGAAGGACTAAGCTTGTCGAGGTAAAATTAATATCAAGACAAACCATTTATACATATCAGTTGCTTAGTACTTCGTTCTCCAAACAATGCTTAATAGTTTTCATTTTGCATGCATTCTATTCATACCTTTGATCTATCGTCCTACGCCCACGCTGATCAATCAATGTTATGTGAAGGTTGTAAGCTGTGTAATTTTTCGGGTAATTTTATTGCTTTTAACGACATCCTGGTACGGTCGTTCACGTTCCCCAGGCTGATTAGAAAGGAAATTGACAGAAATCGCCACACCCTCGTCACGTACATTTTAGCGAATAATCGGGCCCTATGGTTATTCTACCGCTTTATCCGATTCAAGTGGAGCTGTAGCAAGCACGTCGTTGACCAACATATGCGCAATAAAGAGCATTTAATATATTCGAGAAATACAGTTAATGTAATAAACGACTGAGCCCATGATGACCAGAAATGGGTCTAAAGGACATAGAAGCTCTACTACCGACAATATAAAAACAACCTTCATCTATGAAACTGGTATCAAACTACCTTGTGTACTGGAATCTCGAAGAAAACAAGACACAATTATAGAACTATTTCTTCAAATGCAGACATTAATTGAGCAGCGTATTGGGAAAACCAACAATCTGCCTTAGCGAAAACAAAGGCGCAGATCAGCTTCGCAGTAACTGCGAAGCTGATCAGCGCCTTTGTTTTCGCTGCACGGATAGGACATTTCCTCTACTTTATAAATCGAAAATTTCAAGCTGTACAGGTCGGTTTATGTTTGACCTGTTCGGAAACCACATTGTTGGTTTTCCCACGAGGCGGCTCCTTTGTTGTTTAAACAAATTACCGCGGAAATCCCAGTGCGGTTTGTATTGTAAAGTAGCTAGACCAATTGTCACTTTGCAAGTATTAGGAAACCATTAATGACTGTTGACGCCTACTTTGTTGACACCAATGTGTTGACTTGGCATTATTCGTGATGTCGATAAAACGTCACTGCGGGCATCATGGTAGCCGTATCATACCAACAAATCCCATAGAGTCGACCACCGTGGCCGAGTGGGTGAGATCGCTGATTTCAATACCGCGTTTAATAATTCGATCATCTCACCTATTTCCTTTTAAAAACAACTTTTTAGAAGAAAAATAAATAAAACGTATACCACTTTCCATCCCAGCTTTATTTTATTAATGGCGTGTGTAAGAGGTAAAAGTAAACGGCACAATCGGAAAGAAATTCCCACTCCAGAAACCGAGGGGGAACTTAATTGAAACTCAGGTACTTATAAAGGAAACATATCGTTAGCCTATTGTGAGGCTATTTCCCAATAGGTGACCACTAAAACAATTTAGAACCAAAACAGACGTAGATACTTGGAACCATCAGTAATATAAAATTACTGGGGTGGGGGCTTAAATCGGCTTTTACATTAAAAAAAAGGTTCCCACGGCAGATGATTTGTCCATATGTTTATAACTTCTGCTATTATATGTTGCACAAAACAGCTTGTTGATATATGATACATGGAAGTTGCAATATGGATCTAACTCGTCTGTCAATAGCTTGGACGCTTATAATCTTATCGTTATCTCTCTCTCTCTCTCTCTCTCTCTCTCTCTCTCTCTCTCTCTCTCTGTGTGTGTGTTTATTTTTTTAGTTTGTATATTTCATTCTTTTTTGTTAAAAAGTCAAACCGAATTACGGGTTTTGTTATCAAGACATGGTACCCTCAATTATACTGTGATAAAAATGCAATCATTTTAAATGTCTACGTTGACTGTGTTTTGTCTTTCTTTCTCATTCACTGTCATAAACGTTATTTGTTTTTTTGTTTTTTGTTTGTTTTTTTTTTTTTTTTTTGCTTTTTTACTTTGTTCTTTGTTTTTGTAATTCACCTAATGCCAATTATCCTCGCGAGTTACAAACATCAAGCTGAAACGTCTTTTTCTGTGAGACAAATACAGATTGAAAAATATTTTTTCACAAGAATCTTGCCAGAACAGCAATCAATAGACTGATTTTCCATTGTTGACAAATTAGAATTCCACGCCGGAAAACATTTCATCTTTTAAAAACAAAGTTATTACACTAAGGATCTTGGTCATATTTAATGTCACTCAGTTCTGATTAATATTTTTTGCATCCTGGGGATATATTAGCAATACAAAGTTTAATAAACAGGAAAGATTTGACTTTACTTTGCTCAGGAATATTAGCTTTTTGGCATTCCTGCCGATTTCACGTTTCCAGATACAATTTACAACGTGCGTAAAATTAAACGGAATATTTGACGAGGTCACTCCATCACTATGTAAATGTATCAAGCTGGATATATAGCCTGTATCATACCGAACTAGCGTTTATGTTCTGTAAAGCACAAATGTTCCAGTGATAGCCCAATTTGTACACATCAACTAATTAATACCTATGTGCAAACCGCGAATATGACATATTGGTGTTACACACGAGTTTCGCTAAAATAACCTCTCACTAACTAATCTGAACGCTTGTAACTTCCCAAATATTCATTTTTATACATGCTTATAAAATATGAGCACGCCACATCGACAGGCGTTTTCAATGCAAGGCGTAACCCTTTCTCTTTTGATTACCGAGATACTGAAAAAAATCATAGGCAACCACTATTTCTGAATTCAAAGACCTGTCATGATTATAATATCTTTCAATTTAAGCAAAAATGCAGTAGGTGTCGATGATATCAGTGAATAAGTGACGTCATTTCGTTACGTTTTGACGTACAAGTTATATGTAGCCTATTTCTAAGGAAAGTTCTCAAACCCAAACTACTTTCATGAGGGCAGTTAAAAACATGCGGAAATAGTCATGAAAAATAGTCAAAAATATTCATAAAGCGAATGTGCAATGAGAAAGAATTGCGCAATACAACTGACGCCTACAAAACGTTTAACGACTGCTTTTTACACCCAACCAAGTTTGTTGAGGTAAAAATACATACAAAACAAATATATTATCAATAGGGAAACAAAAACGTCTCCTCGAGAATTTGTTTAGATTTTGTAAATTTTGTGAATTTTGATACGAGGAGTGACGCCATTTTTTGACGTGTCGAGTTCGCTCCGATAGTTTAAATTTCATAAAGTTTCAAATACTGCAATTGTTCAACTTTATGCACTGTAAAAACGAATGGACAGTGATTTCATTGTGTCGAAAAAATCAGCATTAATATAGGTGTCAATGTTCTTTTGTGTTTAAATATAAATGCGTTATTTTCAAGGTTTAGTATATCACGATACGTTATAAAAAATAAGATATACCATGCCGGCACAATAAATGACCGAAGCCACACCAGACATAGGTCTATTTCCCAGCGTCCCAGAGACAATATTTTCGGTTCATTGCGCATTTAGAAATTCGAGTAACTTGTCCTAGAAGGCAACGTCACGCAAATTATAATGGATTACTCCATCATTCCCAGCAAGACACAAATCTAATTCTGAGGATGTAATTCTAGATTTGATTTTCGTTCAGCGATTCTATACAGTGCAGTAGCTACTCCGGTCTGTTTAAGATTGAAAAATTTAACATTAGATAAATTTCATATGAAATGACCACTCGTGTATGATTTGTTTTATCATATGACCTTTAAAATAGGATTTTAGCGCCTTCATAGTGAACACATTTTCAATAAAAATAACATTGTTTTAACGGACGTCGTCAATGACGTTACATGTACGTATTCCCGCAAAAGTTTTAATACACGTGGACATAACACTTTTTATTACATGACGTTATCCACTGGAAAACAGCGACGTCATATGGTAAAGGCTTTTAATATACTATTTAATGATTTGATAAGGATACAAACTCCGATTCGTTGCAAGCCAACCTGATGATAAGGGACTTATATTGCGCAGTATATATGTAACTGCCCCACCGAGTTATAAAGTTGCTTGAATGTATGGTTTCTTTCACAGAAACTCCTGACGGATCAACCCCTAAAATCAAGTTAAAATGACGACAATTTCATAAATGACCATTATTCACTAGAGCTTTCTCATTTGTTCAGTTATTGATATGTCTCATTATGAGTGAAGTATTTTTGAAATGGGGACAAAAGTGAATTAAGAAAATAATGCAATTTGTTGATTGTGGAAACAATAATTACGGGATCATTTCACATAGCTGTACAAATCAATGGCATATATAAGGTTCGTGTACAGGAGGGGTGGCGGGGTGTCTGTCCCCAATCCACCTCCATTTTTGGCTTATATGATCTACATGTATTAGCTCAAACAGCCGACATACATTGCTCATACTGCGTGGATGTGTAGATTGGGCTGCATTTTTGTAAATCAAGCATTCCTGTAACGCAGGGCAATGCTCCAGATGGACAATGGATATATATATCAGATCTAGCGTTAAAGAATTGAAACTCTGACGTAGATGTTATAGGTTTAACTTAAGTTCAATTGTAAGCAGTGCAATGCAGACAATAAAACATGTTGACAAAGTACGACTCGGGGGTAAGTTATTTTAGACGTGTTATCCGCTCCCCAGACAATGTGAAACTACGCTAATAGAGGCACTAGACATACTTATGCATACGAACCGGAAATAAAGTAAATGAAAGGAAATAGATGTAGAGCAGAAGAAACGTATCATCAACACTAATATCTTGTTGGTATAAACGAAAATAAAAGCATGATTTGATTTAAGTAACTGCTCCATGGAAAGATAAGAGCCGCACAGCTACATGTAGCTTTCGACTTTCGGCTTCATCAGAGGCGTACTGTTTACTACATATTTAGGAAAATATCAGTGCACACTGGGCGGAGCCGGCTAGTAAGGTGGGTCGGCGAAAATTGTCATCCTCGATTTTCGAAATAAAGAAATGTGTGGAAAAGAAAAACTTTTAACAAAACAATGATAAAAAATTGAATAGAATCCCTACAATGTAATGAGGCATCAGAGGCATACTGTCTTGAACCATTTTTCCTGGACATTGACACTGTATTGTACAACAACAAAGGTATGCTCACCTGCAAGATCGGCCGCTGCAAGGCTACAGAGAAAAAGATTGGTTAAGTTCCTTAACTGTTTCTTCGACAAAATGATAAATGTAAGGAATCCATTACCAAAAATACCAAGTATAAACACCGGTATATAAAGTGCAACCAGAACTACAGCGCTTGCGCTGTCATAACTGTCAGTAGATGCCAAGAAGTCTTCGTTTAGGATGTCCCATAATAGCGAATCATTCAATAATGATTCATTTGCAGAAGAATAGTTGAAAATTATAGTACTCATCTTAGCTGATGATCGTGTTTCTTCCGTAAAAATATAATCAAGTCATTCTCAACTTTATCAGTTTGTGTAAAATGTCTTCATTTAACTAAAGGTTGTTTATTACGTTTCCCTTATACTCTTAAAAACCTGGTAATAAGAACGCTACCCTTGAGTATTGTCAGCAAATCGAATCATATCCAATCACTGTTTATAACATAGACTAAATAAATAATATACGACACTTCTGAGACATAAATGACAGTGCCTCTTATGCCTCTTATGATAATGTCTCTTTGTGACAGCTGTCTTTATCAATAACAAGTTCCAATGCTCAGCTTTCTTCTTGCCTTTTACCTATAATGGAGCCCGTTCTTGTTACGATGCATCCGCTTAACGCCTAACATCCACTGTTCTTATATACGCATGTGTAGTCATATTCGTTATAACTAGACAGTCGTCATTAACAGCTCGGTTGGCATTATAGTACGTTAGCAAATGACACCCGAAGCTCTAATGAGGTACACGACATGAGCGTGCTCATCTAGGTTCTTGTTGGCACCATGGTGACAGACTCTACAAACTGATGAGGTGGCCGTAATGGAATCAGCATGATTGTCATCGATTGGTTAGTTTAATTTGTAATCAAGACGACAATAGCTGTTCTGGCGATAAAGCCAGCTGATTTCGCCAGATTCCCAGAAAGACAAATCACATCAGATAATGAAACTGTATAAATAAGTCAAGCATTCAAAACCTTACATTAACACAACTATGCAATATATTACTAATTTTTTCGATGCATTAGAAATGCTGCAAAAACTTACAATCGACTATACAGAACAATCATAAGCACAATTGAAAATGAAATGCAGGTTAAAACACCGATGAGGAGCAACACACTATTTTTATGACAATAAACACATTTTGTTAAAATCTAGGACCTTTAATACAAAAGTAACAAAAAACATAAATAAATTTGGATTTAACTAATTATTACAAAACTCATCACGTGAGGTCAATAGACAGAGTAAAGGTATTTATGCAACATTACGGAAACATGACCACTTAATAATCAATGAAATTAAAAACAGGCAAATTTTGACACCACAATCGTTGAATAATTTTTGCATACATCAGGAAAACGTGTCCGTTTAATAAATACTTCCTTTTGTCCCACTTTTTATAGTTAAATTGGGGTTTACAGGGGTAAACTTATTTTCTTTATTTTTGATCCAAAACATAGATTGTGTGTACTCGTTAGAACCGCCTCGGCAAGCAAAAGCATTAAAATATCAAAATTTTTCCAGTGGATTTGTACAGCTGAAAAAAAAACTTCTTAGTTTTACTTAGTTTTTAATCCAATCATGGTTGTTAACTATGCTGCCTTCTTTAATTGCACGCCGGTGGGTCGGGCGTCAGACTCTATGATGGCCCCGACTTAAAGCTATTCATTTTAATTGGTTGGGACCGGAGGTTCTTGTCTGTTGCTTGGCCCACCGGGGTCCAACTGGTGTTTTTCTCTTGCTCCGGAGTTAGTAGGTTATTCGGCGCCCAGAGATCTCCATCGTCGGGCAGCTTACTCAATCTGTGAGTCCTGGTTTTTGATTCATCAGGATGTTTATCGTGATTTATTTGTTTGTTCTTGATGATTCATTGACTAGTTAGTGATTCACCACGCGGACCGAAGAACTAACTTAATGTTATGAACCACAGCAGAAGCTGAGGGTGAGGTTATGGCCATGTAAAACCGGTTTAAGCCCGCCAGTAATTTTGTGTTACTGATCATTCCAAGGCGATACTTCTGTGGTGGTTCTTTTTGTTTTATATCTTGGTGTTTAATTTTTTTGTGCTGTTGGCGCCTTATGTATGTTTTCATATTTTTAGTTAAGTTTAAGTAACTGAGTGACCACCTATTGGGAAAATAGCTGCTCATTCGGCTTACGATATGTTTTCATGGTATAAGAACCTGATTGTTAGTTTGGTTTTTTCCCACCTCGGTTTTTGGAGTGGGAATCTTTTTCTGATTGCGCCTTTTCCTGATCTTTGCCTACTTGTACCTTTCTATATATTGAATAGGCGAGGTTTCATAATGAAACACACATCGTGGGTACACATTAGAACCACCTCCTTGAGGCAGTAACGGGTACCCATACTCCTTTTTTAAGCAAAATATAACAACGGTATACCCCTGTAAACCCCAGTCTTACAATATAAAATGGGGTTTAAGGGGTTATAATATTACACGGACATGTAATCCTTCTATAAAATAACAACCAGTCATATGAATCCTTTAAGCGCTGAAGACATCAAGATGTCGACAACATTTAATTTAAATGTGTTTTATGCTATAAACGACTGCAAAAAAGAAGCATTGCTGGTCGTAAATTATTTAAAATGGAAATGCGCGTGTATCAAAACACGACACCTAAACCTTTGGCATTTGCAAGGCTGTTAGCTTCTGGCGAAATAAGCCACGAGATATGAAATTATGTTTGCGAAAAATATGTTTGTGGAAGCAGTTCCAAACCCACTCACCTTCACAAAACAAAATCTAGAGACCTGAACTTTCGAATAAAAAAGCTGGCGCTAGATTTGTGTATTTCGTTTAACAAAATATATTTATATCTCACGATCAATGCTTAAAAAATATAAAAATGACATTGTATAGATTCAAAATGTTTTATTGTATAACGTCTTTCATATAAACTACTTAACTCTAGACTGAATGTCTTTAAAATTCGTCTAAGCGGAATAAAATGAAGGAAACTGGCGTTTTCTGGAATTTTATGACAAGCTCGTGATCAAATTTTAACGAAGTAATATTCCGTTTGCTATTTCGGAGCTTATTATCAGTCATAGCCGTGTCGCAGTCACAGAGAAGCATAGAGGGCAGCTTCTTGTTATGTGTATTTTCGTTGTTGGACGTTGTTGCAGCGGTTACAATAATTATTACAGCTTCACGGCTAACAAACCTTTAAATGCGTAACCGCGGTTAAGAAAAGAAATCCGATTCATGTCCTTCCGGTTACGCATCAGATGACCAACAAATGGTAAACAAACTTTTGCAGCTCGTGTTTCCGAGTAAAATATTTCTTTTCGAAGACAAATATTATAATTCTCTCAATGCTATTTTATTAGTTAGACATTGCTATATTTGGACCCCAAAGGATTTCCAGAATTTTTTCTTTATAATTATGATTTTTATTCCCTACCCCCAAAACACATGTTGGGATTGCATTGTACACGACGAAAGTGGGTCAGTCGCAGGGATATTTTTAGATTTCCGCTCATTACGTCCATATTAACGGAAAGCAATACAGTGCGCAGATGAGTTAAACATTGTGTGAGGTCTGGTGACAGTTTCGTTGCCTCTGGCCAATGCATTCTATGCATATGTGGTTAAAGTCTGTGTCAACATTTCAGTTACGAATTTAATCATTAGAATGATAGCAATATAGTCATTATAGAACACATGTATTAAAGTTTTTGTTTTTGTTAAATGTTTTACGCTGAAAATTATTGTCACATTCTCTCGTCCTTTCTTAATAGTTGCTTACTCAAATTTGGTGTGTTTGTGATATTTGCAGTGAAAATGTTTGATATAAAATAATACAAACTGTCTATGAAATACATGTAATACAATAGTTCACATGCATGATATTCCTGTTCATGAAGACGATTTTACAGCATTCTGTATATACTTTAATTTGTTTCTTCTTGGTTTTATGTCTTTCAAAACGCTTTACAGGGAAATAAATACCATAACTTGAACAGGTTGTGGTTTTCAAACGTATCTTGAAATATATCTTTCATATTTTAATGATTAAATGCGTACCCATCTTTTCCTTCCCTTCAAATCGATAATGACGGGCACTAACACAACGAAATACTGGCACAGACATCAGATGCAATTTAGTTAATACATATCTGTAAATTTGTCGTGGAACAATCACTAAAATTTGATATTTACCAGCAAATTGTCCAATTTTTAGTTGTATTTCGCCGACTTTGGCCTTGTTGGAACACCAGGTTCGAAGAAGGGAATAAATAACTCAAAGACCATCAAATTATTTTGCGAGCTACTTTGGTGCTGAGTTACAATAGTAAATAAGTGACAAAATAGCATTCATAGATAATCGATATATTTCTGTACTAAAAAATAATCATCAATCGATCCTAGTAGTGTATGTTTTGTTTACCTTTTCTTGGTCTTCATATGCGGAACCGGAAGGGCGTGAATCGGATTTTCTTTCTTAACCGTCGGTTACGCATTTAAAGGTTTGTTAGCCGTGAGCGTGGTAATTATGACCTAACTGAACATTAAGTTCATTATAAATTTAAGAGTTAAAAAAGGGTGGCGGCCTTTCAGCAGCTACCTTTAGTCACTGTGCATGGTATGGTCGTTCGTCTCTCATAATGAGAAAAAACGACATTTCTTCACGAATACGGTTCATGTGTGTAGGTGAGTTCGTTGATGGCTGACTAGGCCAATTCTATCTCTAAACTGTCAGTTGCAAGTAGAGCAAGCTAATGTCATGGAATCTGCTGGAGGCCCATCGGTCTTGGCTTTGCGCTTTCTTTCAGCTTCACAGATTCTCTTTCCTTCATACAGAGCTGCTCCTTTCTTGATAAGACTTCGCCACTTTGATTGGTACTGTCCAGTCTTTTCCCAAAAACACGATTGGTATGTCGAAATTGTTCACAGACGCTTCGAGAGTGTTTTTGTAGCGCTTTTTCTGGCCACCTTAAGAGCGCTTTCCCTCCTGATGTTCTCCATAGTATTCCTCTTCAGGCATTCATATAACATGGCCAGTCAATCTTACCTGTGCAAGCTTAAAGACGGTATGCATGCTTTGCATCCCTGCTTTCTCCAGGACCTCTGTGTCTGGAATCTTGTCTTGCCACTTGATTTTAATAGCTGTCTCAAACAACTTAAATAGAAATGGTTAAGTCTCTTTGCATGACGTTGTCTCAGGTGCATATCAGAGGGTTGACAGTACCACAGCCTTGTAGACTTTTAGCTTTATGTCAAGCTTCATTCCATCTTGTGTGTTGAGAAACAGGATGACGTGCGCTATGAAATTGGATTATAGTGAGGAAGAGGTGCGCAGCGTCAACCTCACTCGCTCGTCCTCACTCAACTGTGCCCAGAGGCAAGACATGGGTTCAGGCATCTGGAGTTGGGTTTGGATGCAGTGGATAACCGTAACATCTTTATTGCCTTGTCACGCTCTGCATGTTCCAAAACATGTTGCTGTATCGCTTTCCAAATCGATGAATCAGGTGATTTCTTTTGCTCCGTCTTACGAAAAAGTCTTTGCATATCTTGACTACTAGTAGGCATATCCAGACACACGGGTTAAATTTTGGAATAATCTTTTTCTAGATGAATTGCTGGCCACAGCCGAAGAGCTACATCTACCCTTGTGAATACTGCACTGCTGAATGGTTGACACCTTCTTGAATACGCAAGTAGTGTGGTGTGTCAGTACAGAAGTTCAGACCTGTCCAAACGTTATTGCGACCACACCATGGTGGCCACAACTCTCATGTAACTCTCATGTAATAAGTTCATAAAGTGCTAAACCGTCATACAACCTTCAATGAATTATTCATTACTTTTATCATACATGTATTTTTAATACGTCGTCATAGTCTACACGGGCATAGTGTCGATTCGGCTCTTAATTAAGGCCACCACGGCAACTAACTGACACTTGTTCGTGTAGACATATACGCATATCGTACTAGCGGCCAAAGGTCATTACCGGTAGTTAAGCATAATCATTTGTCATAAATGGACATTGAGATCAATGTGCGATAAAGACATTTGTCAATGTACTAGTCAGATTAATTATAGAAACACAGATCAAGGAAAGTTCTGTGACCTATTAATCACAAATAACCATGGCAACGAAAAATTACAAAGTCAGAGCGATAGCATTTATTAAGAAATGAATTTCATTTTACTGATGCACGTGGAGCTTGATGCACATAAAGCTTTAAACCACAGGGGGCGCGTGCAAAGTGAAGGAACCCGAATGGGGCAAATTAGGATATAGCGACTCAGTGTGGTTCATAGGTCCATGAACATTAGAAAAATCAAACTCATTGGTTATATTTGCATTCATTTCTCTTAAAGCGCTTGTTGACAAAATATCAAGACGATCACATTAACAACCAGATAGAGAATTTACACACAGTGTGTGATCAAGTAGCGGAATGGAATCGACGAGAGCCATTTTTATCTATAAAGTCATTAAGACTTTGCATCAAAATATTTAATAGCATACCGTCACGCTCAAATGAACAATTCCGTAGAACTCGTATTCCTCAAAACCTCTCATTTATACAGAAATTTTCCTAATGAAAATACATTATAAAAGTTTTATTTTTATTTTTTTATCCTAAAACGTTATCGGTTACTCATGTTATGAGTAGACGCAATGATGATTTACTGCCGTATGTAAATGACTTCAGGATTGAATGGATCTCTACTGATAAGATGAGGTAGTCCCTAAAAGCATAAAAACACGGGGTATACGGGGATTATTTAAAATAACGTGGGCTTTGTACGTATGTTGAAGTTACACAACAACCAGGTACTTATACCATGAATACATATCGTAAGCCGAATGAGCAGCTATATTCCTAATAGGTGGCCACTAGCACTGACCCTGAACAAATTGGATGAACGGCGTAGTGTATTGTGTAGAAAATAATTTAGAGATTGTAATAGATCTGTCCGTCACTTAATTTCACGATTTAGATTTTTTGGAATGTATGATTTTTTTTCTAAACAGCGACAGTGTTTTATGGATAATGCGTCATAACTGTTTGTCCTGTAAATGTTCCAGACTATCGACTAATTTAAATATTGCGGATACTGTATTCAGAAGGTTTCCAAACAAAGTGTCGAATTTATCTCCGATAAAGTCTAAAGCCTAGGTTACATTTGCCCTACGATTAACTTGCGATGATCGTACGATGCCATTTTTTGCATTTTCGTGCGGTCTTCGCAGGGTGACCCTACGATGCCCCTACGATTCTACGGTTTCCTACGGCTTCCTACGACTTCCTACGGCTTCCTACGATCTCCGTAGCCTCTACGATTTTGTAGTAGTCTGCACTTTTACAAATTTTAAAAATCGTAAGACCCTAGCCCGTAGACACGTCGTAGGTAGCATCATCGTACGGGCGCCTTACGGAAACCCTGCGATGATCGTGCGGTCACCCCATGATCTTATGATAATTTGGGGACTAAAATAATAAGATAATCGTAGACCTTTAGGTGATCGTGCGGCATCCGTACGGTTATATCACAAGTTTATTCGTCGAAGACATCTCAGATCATTTTGACCTGCATCCGGGTTTTTCCCATATGGAAGATGAAAAAGGCAACAAACTGCATCTCTTTAAAAAGTACTTTAAGATGATGTTTTTTTTTTTACTATTCAAGCCATCATTGGTCCTTATTGTTATTCATTTTAATCGCTTTTTGTGTGACGAAAGCTTTTGCAAAGAAAAATTAAAATCTAAAATCTGTGGATTTTGAAATTTTATGATCCATGCAGGCCATCGTAGATAAGATGCGTTCGGATTTTCTCCATTAAATATAGGCGTGTTCGGATCAAAGGCTCTGCTCAACAGAACGAGTCGTTTCGGTCCAGCGTCTCTTAAGGACTCTCGCCGTAAGGACATTTGAAAAGCATTTCCTCTCAGTCATGTCTGGAGTTGGCTCTGCAAGAGTCTGTCTGTCTGTCTGTCTGTCTGTCTGTCTGTCTCTCCTGCATCCTGTACCCTATTGCAGAACAGATATTAATCTTCGACAATTATATTTTTTAAAGATGTTTCTTGTTAAAATCGTACGGACACCTAACATCGTACGGCTATCGTAGGGAGAACGCAAGAAATCGTAAGGACTCCTAACGGCCATCACACGGGCTCCGTACGATTTCAACTTAAAGTATGCGGAGACCCTTTGATTTCCCTACTATCTCCAAACAGTTCCGACTCAGGACATCGAAGAAAGCTAGAACAAGAAATCGAACGATGCCCGTATGAATTGTAAACACCTACGTCGTAGCCCATGATCACATTCGATTTTAAAAAAAAAAATCGTAGGGAAATCGCGGACCGAAAAATCGTATAATGATCGGGGCAAATGTAACCTACTAGGCATGATCCCTTGCGGCCTCCCTACGATCACTGTACGATTTTTGTTCCCAAATTATCATAAAAAAATCGTGCGGTGACCCGTCGATTATCGCAGGGTATCCGTACGGTGCCAGTATGATGCCCTACGATGTGTCTACGGTCTACGGTCTTACGATTTTAAAATTTGTAATAGTGCAGAGTCTGCAGACTATTACAAGATCGTAGAGGCTACGGAGATCGTAGGAAGTCGTAGAATCGTAGGGACATCGTAAGGTCACCCTGCGGAGGCCGCACGAAAATGCAAAACATCGCATCGTACGATCATCGCAAGCTAATCGTAGGCCAAATGTAACCAAAGCATCAGTCAGAAGTCCAAGGGACTCCGTACGATATCCACTAACAGTCTGCGGAGACCCTACGACTACCTTGCGGCCTCCTTGCGTTTTGTATAAAAATGTATAGGGACTCCGTACGGACAACGCACGGGATCCGTACGATATCTACGTACTATCTGCGGAGACATACGACTGCCGTACGATCGCCTTGCGTTTTTGTTTGAGAACGTCGACACATGGCAGATCAAAAAATCGCACGATGCCCGTATGAATTGTTAACACATACGTCGTAGCCCACGATCTCCTACGATGTCTAAAAATCGTAGAGAAAATCGCAGACCGAAAAATCGTACGATGATCGGGGCAAATGTAACCTAGGCTTAAATAACCACAAGGACAGATAGTGTGTCATTGCCCTTTTTTGCGGTCAACCGGGTCCCGAGCTCGATGCAAGAAAATGAACCTATATTTTATCGTTCGCTCATATACAATATTTTAATTTTCAACGCAAAAGGGAATGAAATTCGTCATTAAAGTTTTAAATATACAAACGTCAACGTTTACAACGACTAGTAGTATGAAGTTCTAGCTTTTGTAAGTGGTACGACTGAACTATATTAGGGTATTGACTCGCTTTAGGCAAACATCACCCATAAAATCAACTGAATGATAGAAATACGCAGGATGCAATGTTGCAAACATAATTGGCAATTAAACCAAATCCATTTGTTTCGTGAATGTAATCGCTTCTTGGTTTTATTGCATCGTCTAGGAAAATCCCAGCAGCAAAATGTTATTGAAAGCTGATATCATCCGTGTAAATTGCGGTACAACTATTATGTAATCAGACAATTTCTGAATTATTTCTGATACAGAAAGGTTAATGTGGCTGGATCAGCAGGATGCTTTACTAAGTTTCTGCCATTTAATTTGTTCTCGAGGTAATGTGTATAGAGTAGTCATCTTCGAATATTTCGACACTTTTGAATGTGCTATACAGTGACAGTATATGAACGGCATAGCAACAATTATACCACTGGGATGTGAAAAAGGTCCGCAACAATAGGACGGAATACGGTTTTCGAAAAGATTTTAAAACGTTTTCATTATACATGAACATTGCGTCCGTCTTAATCATATGGCCCATATACCCCGGGAGCTAATTTGACCTACCTTGCACCCCCCTCCCCCAGGACAATTTTTCATGGGTGCCAAATCGTTCATTGGGACCCCAGAAATGCAAAGAATTTTTGTCCTCAAAGATAAACTCAATTGCACTATGAAAAAATGCATGGTTTCCATGGCAACCGTTAACGCGATTCTTGAGCATGGGGGTGTACATAGAAAATTGACCATATCTCCATTGTTACTTATCCTAGACCACTGAAATTGGTCTCATTTTAAAGCTGAGATAAAGCTGAGATATAGCCCATTCATCCTATAGTGAGTAATGCAAATTTTTGAATTTGCATATTCATGAATTTTAATGAAAACTTTAAAAATGACAGAAAAAGCCATAAAAATCCATAAATAAACTAATTTCAGGTCTGACACTTTGTTATTGAACCAGTAATATTATATGTGAAATTTATTGATGATCTGGGCCTGTATGAAAATTATCTCATTTGCATATCCATGAATATTAATAAAATTGTCAAAAAATGAGGAAAAACAAGGGAAAAACTATATCCATTGCAAGGATTTGAATAGGTTATGAGGTCCATCTTGCATCATTTAACCAATTCTTATGGCTGCCAGTGTGGTCAGAGAGACCACCTAAATGACATAAAATATTGTCCTCAATGATGAACACATTTGCATGATGTAAAATGACACCCACCCCTCGTGCAATTCTAAAGAATAGGAGGACTTACACAAATACTCACATCCCACCAATAGCATGCTCTAGGATACTATAATTGGTCTGATAGTGATGCATGAACCTAACAATTTGACCTTGATACCTTATATTTATATCATATTATATGTATTTGCTTATTCATGAAAATTAATAAAAAAAAAAACATTAAAAAATGGAGAAATATCGTGGAAAAATAGGGGGTATACATACAAAGTCGCTTGTACCAGAGCTATTAATAAACCCAAGATGCTGCAAGAGGTTTCAAACGAATGCTATTGCAATGTACTATGGCCCTGAAGTATGATTTAAGAATAATCTGATTTTCAGTTTCATGAATTTTCATGAAAACTTAAGAAATTTGAGGGAAAAAGTTGAAAACTTAAATGGGTAAACCTACAAAATGACTTGCATCTCAGCAATAAAAAGCCCTATAGTGCTAAAAATGGTATCAAATGGCTGCTATGGTAATATTATACCATCCTGTACTACAATATTTAAGTTATTTGATATTTTGTTTGAAGAATATTATCAAAACATTTTGAATTATGTGATAAAATACAGAAAAATAAAGGGGGCATACGTAGAAAAACGCACATATCTTGGCTACTGAAAGACCTAGAGAGCTATAATTGGTATCAAATAATTGCTAGGACAATGTTCTATGACCATGTAATCAGCAATATATAACATCAACTATTGTTGTTGTATGGATATTAATGATATCGTCATAAATAAGAGAAAAATCAATGAAAAATGACGGGGTACACCAACTAAATCGTTAATATCTCATTTACCAATAGCCATAGAGAACTCAAAATGGCATCAATTTATTGATAGGACAATTTATTATGGCCAGGTACTCAGATATATGAATCATCTTCGCTGGCAAGCAAGATTTATTAAATTTTGTTTAAGCACAGCCTTCAATTTTCTATTATTTTCACAATTTTTCAAAACTTTATGTAACATTCAGAAAATTTTGTAACATTTTGTTAAACTATCAGACCACATGGCAGTAGGGTTTTTTCCTAGCTATCTATTGGTACCATTTTCAGCACTCTAAGGATATTGGCAGTTGAGATATAAGCAATTCTGTTGGTGTACCCCTTCATTTTTCGTCGATTTTTCTCTTATTTATGACAATCTCTTTAATATACATACACCAACAATAGATGATGTTTTATATTGCAGATTACATGGTTATAGAACATTGTTCTAGCAATCATTTGATACCAAATATAGCCTTCTAGGTCTTTCAGTAGTCAAGATATGTCCGTTTTTCTTTGTATACCCCCATTATTTTTCCGTATTTTTTCACTAAATTCAAATGGTTTTGTTAATATTCTTCGAACAAAAAATCAAATGACTTAAATACTGTAGTACAGGATGGTATGATATTGCCATAGCCACCATTTGATACCATTTTCAGCACTAAAGGGCTTTTTATTGCTGAGATGCAAGTCATTTTGTAGGTTTACCCATTTAAGTTTTCAACTTTTTCCCTCAAATTTCTTAAGTTTTCATAACAATTCATGAAAATGAAATCAGATTATTCTTATATCATACTTCAGGGTCATAGTACAATGCAATAGCCTTCATTTGAAACCTCTTTCAGTATTCTGGGTTTATCAATAGCTCTTATACAAGCGATTTTGCATGTATACCCCTATTTTTTCCACGATTTTTCTCCAAGTAAGAATGTTTTTTATTAGTTTTCGTGAATAAGCAAATTCTATGATATAAATATAAGGTATCAAGGTTAAATTGTTAGGTTCATGCATCACTATCAGACCAATTATAGTATCCTAGAGCATGCTATTGGTGGGATGTGAGTATTTGTGTAAGTACCTCCTATTCTTTAGAATCGCACGAGGGGTGGGTGAAGACTGTCATTTTACATCATGCAAATGTGTTCATCAATGAGGACAATATTTTATGTCATTTAGGTGGTCCCTCTGACCACACTGGCAGCCATGGGAATTGGTTAAATGATGCAAGATGGACCTCATAACCTATCCAAATCCTTGCAATGGATATGATTTTTCCCTTGTTTTTCCTCATTTTTTGACATTTTTATTAATATTCATGAATATGCAAATGAGATAATTTTCATATAGGCCCAGATCATCAATAAATTTGTCATATAATATTACTGGTTCAATAACAAAGTGTCAGAATGGCAGTTTGGACCTGAAATTAGTTTATTTATGGATTTTTATGGCTTTTTCTGTCATTTTTAATGTTTTCATTAATATTCATGAATATGCAAATTCAAAAATTTGCATTACTCACTATAGGATGAATGGGCTATATCTCAGCTTTAAAATGAGACCGATTTCAGTGGTCTAGGATAAGTAACAATAGAGATATGGTCAATTTTCTATGTACACCCCCATGCTCAAGAATCGTGTTAACGGTTGCCATGGAAACCATGCATTTTTTCATTGTGCAATTGAGTTTATCTTTGAGGACAAAAATTCTTTGCATTTCTGGGGTCCCAATGAACGATTTGGCACCCATGAAAAATTGTCCTGGGGGGGGGGGGTGCAAGGTAGGTCAAATTAGCTCCCGGGGTAATACCATTTAAATATACATTTCGGAGCTTCAGAGAAGGCGATGGGCGGGTGCCGGCTCACATATATCCTGTTATAACTTACCCGGTGTGCTTGTGGCTCAGGTGAGCGATTAATTGTCTAAGTAAAGCAAAACGACAAAAATAAAAACCAGAAATATTCCATTATCACGTCGTATGATTAATGCATCAACTATTCAACGTAACGAAGATTAATGGAGCGATTATCGACATGACATCGCGTGCTGTTACAGCATTTAAATCAAAGTTGCATGCTTTGCAAATAACTTCTTTAATTAATGTGGAGTCAGTAAAATAATCCATTAAGGACAGAAATAACTTTTTAGTTTTAGATTAGCTCCATTAATATTGCGTTACATCCGAAAAAAGTGAACATGGAATGAAATGCTTCCACCAAATAACGAAACAAGTCCAATGAGTCCTTGATTTTGGTAGATGGAGCATCCGCATCCGTCTTTGCAGTTACGTTGACCATCTGCCGTAGAAAATATAATAAATAAAAGCCCAACGAATCATTGTATTTAACATTAAACGTTGGTTCTCAAATTATGCATAATCCATACTTCCCCTTATATTAAAGGTGCTTTCAAGGGGGTCTGGCTACATGTAATGCAAATATTGATTCAGAAAGCTGGAAACCAGCATATATTACTACATGATGAATACGTGTACGTTTTTCTGCTGCTATGTTGCATCGCCACAAAAGCTATGATTTTTTTTTTTCAAAGCAGCGTTGGCAATTGAACCTACCGTATTCGTTCTTATCAGCACTCAGTGCGCTCATCTTTTCAAAGAAGTTAAAAGTTAAGGTCACAAAATAACGATCTAATAAGTGCACGCTACGAACCAAAATACCATTTTAACTGATAAAATAATAATGTCAAAAATCAATAATGATGCCATTTAAATGTTTCAAAATAGTATTTGACCATTTATGGTTATGTTTTCATGCGGTTAATACGTTTTTTTTTTTTGTGTGTGTAAAAAAATGTGTAAAATACCGATATGCTAGTCGAGCAGTCAGCGCCGCTTATGCACATGTTGTTTTCGGAAACGAGCAGGGTGTCCGCTTATTGGAGCATGTGCGCTTATTACAACGAATACGGTAATCAATGCTTATTGTTATAATTTGTAATTAATTTTCTGTGATACATAAACTCAAAAATTTACGTTTATAAATGCATATCTCATTTGGTTAGAATAGAGAGATTCAATGTATGGTAAAATATAATGCGTTAGTAACGTAAATAACGTCTTTAACGGTTTTCCGCTTTCCATTATTCATAACAATAGTTAGTCTGACGTCACATGTAAAAATGTTAAATTTATATTTTATTCTCTAGAAACCACGTTTTAAGACATTCGATTTGCATGGGAGACTCATGCACAGGAAAACACAATTTCACAACATTTGGACTTCCAGTCCTGTTTTTGTAAAATAACTGTAAGTTTTATGCACTGCATGATATAAAATACGGAAAAATCTCGTTAGCGAAACCGTCATAATGATATTCCATTTCAAAGGTACTACGCCTAAGCAGATGAACGGCAAACTTAAGGTCAATCCTTTCATCCAAGCTATCTTATAACTGATTAATGAACAATAAGCTTGTCTAAAAGCTGTTGATGCTATCTCGACTGGTTGGGTTATACGAGTTTTCTAATAAACGACTGCAAAGCATCGTAAATAAGACGACATCTTGTTTACAATTTGTTTTACATTTTATACAAGATTATTTTGTTTACTATTATTTCTACCTACATTTATATAGAGTTATTTGTGACCAAAAGTGTAATTACAGCAATAATTACAACAAAATTATATACTGACGTCAACAAAAAACGCCTCAGTCAAATTTGACACGTCATACTGCCAAGATTAACAATTTTATTTATTTTAAATATTTGTCATATCTTTTGTTAACCTTTTACGCATTCGGAAATGCAGAAATTGAATTATTCAGACAGCTGCTTGAAAAATGACATGCTGTTGAAAACATACACCCCTCGCAAAATCCCTATTCTGTTCATGAACCGGTTTATCAGGCATCGCTTCTTTCAATTACTGAAAGTCTCCTTTGCAATACCTACACATAAGCCATAGAGTGGGATATCCATACGTTGCCGTATGTTGGTGAAACACATTTTTGGAAAACCGAATTTCGTTCTCTAGCGTAATTGACGTCACTGCAGCTAATGACCAATGCTTAAATGGTAATCGCCGTCAAAATGGTGAAAAAGTTTTCAAAGGCTATCCTGGCATGGCAATTTGATAAAGAATAGTTTCTATTGTTACTTCTCATGCCTTTCATCGTGAAACGAACGTCCTTGCGGATAACGTGTATTTGACGCCTAGGTAAATAAGCGTCAGAATACCATTGCTCCATTCTTGGCTATTCATTTCAAATAATGCGACTACGTTATGAAAATTAACTCAAGGTGTGTATCCGAATATAACGGCATCGTTTTTTTAAATGTTTCATCATTAGAATTCGAAAGCATAAAAGACGTCGACGTCAAAGCGATTTTGCTACAGACGCGTCGGAGAAAGAGGTACGGTAACAAAAATCGATAGAGGGAATCTTATGCCGACGCGAACGATGATCCTGGACTATGGAGGCGGTTCGAACGCCAGAAACCTTTCGTCCCGTCTGTTCTTTTCTTGTGAAAAATCCCATTGTTATTTTTATTATTTCAAGTTCACGTAGTCCAGTAATGTAACGTTTCAAAATTTTGATGTTCTTTAGGTTTTAAAACGTTTTTGCACGGCTTTCAAGAATTTTCACGTCAAAAACGTCTGTACAATGACGTCAGTATACATTTTAAAAAATGGTGCACCGACGCAAGTTTTGAGCAAAGTGCGCATGTTAACCAAATTCGATTTATGCTATACCATAAGAGAGAACGTAAAAATAAGGAAAATACAAATTTCGTTCATATTGTGTATCTATTGGCCAAGTTATGCAACATTTTCGATGAGGCGTTTTTTTATTGACGTCAGTATATATATTCAATTTTGTGACATAGGGAGTGTTCTTATTACCTCGCATGCAACCGTTTAGTAAGTACCCTTCTCTGGACATTAATGCGCAAAATATGTGCATGCATAATTTAATATCCTAATTTGCCCCATTTTTACTATATGTCAGGTGCAAATCATTTCGAAAACACGCCCATGTAATATTGAGATTTTTCTTAAGTTGCAAAAATAGAAAAAAATCTTTATGTTTGCTCCAAACAGACAGTGTGGGTACACGTTAGAGCAAAAATAAGAAAAAAAAAAAGTATATCCCTGCATATCCCAGTTTTGCTCTATTAAGGGGATATATTATACACGGAAATATTTTCCTCATGTGTTCGGAGGCTTTGACATGTGTTCGTGATGTACCTTAGATAATATCTTTAATAATTTCTGTCAAAAACAACATATAGACCTCATGTGCACGCGAATGACCCCTCTTAGACTGAAGCATTAAGGCAGTATAATTTTACAATAAATGTATATTGTTTCCTTTTTGCGACATAAATGATCGTGCAATGGCTAAATAACGTGATATTGTTATCGAATTTCAAATATGATGCATCTAAGCGCTTCAAGATCATTGGGTAGGCCACCAGTGTCATCTACACTAACATGGATGAAGCAATCTCTTCGGTGAAAACAAATTCGTCTTTTTTGCCATATAAAAAGCTAGACAATGATAATGTGATGAACGTAATTCCACAGTCACCCTGATGGAGTAAAGTCTATAATAATAAAATAGAAACAAATTTTGATATTTCAGTCATTTAACAGGCTACTATTTTTTAAAGAGTAACTTAATTTGCTATACAACAAAACAATTTTGATCGGAAAATTATTGTTTCTTGATAAAGTCCTATTCTTTTGGCACTGACAGTCCTTAGACCTTCTACCAAGTAAGTTGATGATAACTCCGACCTGTATTCACTCTCTGTCTTTACACTGTCTCAATGATTACGGCTTCATATATCAACAGAATCCACAGACTTATTCCGAAATAATCAGTTGTTTCTTCGCTGAGATATGGCGACGTCACTTGAAGCTGTGGTTAATTTAAATAAATGCCTTAGCAAAGCACAGAAATTTGGAACGGTAATTCTACAAGACTTATATATCAATACTGGTATCTGACTGAATCATCAGGAAAACATGTCCGTAAAATGTATACCCCATTAAACCCCACTTTTATATAGTAAAACTGGAGTTTGTAGGGTTTATCTATTTTTCTTATTATTGCTCCAAAACATAGACTGTTGGTACGCGTTAGAACCGCCCCGGTGAGGCGTTTCTAACGTGTGCCCACAATCTATGTTTTGAGCAAAGATTAGAAAAATATCAATATTTTTCCAACGAAATTTCCGATTATTTTGCCAACCTTTTGTCCTGCAAATGATCCAGACTGCAGACTGACGTAGATATTGCGGAGGCAAATATTAGCTTTTGTGATAATCTGAAAGCTTATAGCAGCTGAAACACCTTAAGAATAATTTTCAGATTTAATTCCCAATAAAATATCAACTTAATCTCTGAATTGGTTTGAACAAACACGCTGCAGCTTCCTGAAGGTCAAAAGTGTATACTTTCGTGTCATTGCCCTTTTCTGCGATCAGCCGGACCCCGAGCTCCTGTTAGAAAATCTCTTCATTTATCTTTCTTTGTGAATTGCGGTGCTATCATTCAGATAAAACCAAAATAAATTCTGATTCAGGAAGATAAGTGTGGCCTGATTGGTGGGAAAATTTGCCAAGCTTCCGTCCATCAGCTGTATGTGCATTATGTGCATGTCGGTCATCTTGGTCAAGTAAAGTCATATTTTTTGCACATTTGCCTATTGCCAGCAAGTAACTTCCCACTCTCCGATGCATCAGCGGTCATGGGTGACATTGCCGAAAATATGTAGGTAAAGTTTATCCTGGTCGATAACACATTACGATTATATTGTATCCTAGCACCCAATGTCATATGCCAAGTTTGGAGATAATATGACTTTAGGACCAGGTGTGAAGATTTTATACCTTTAATCATACACATGAAAATAAATAAGTTAGGGAACACTTTTAGCTTCTTGGTAAAGATTTGAAGCAACCCATTTTCCTTTTTTTTTTCTGGCAATAATGAAAATTTTATCACATATATTTCATACCTTGGCCTAGCTATAGGCCAATTTATGGGAATTCAAAACATTTTGTCCTTGTGCTACGGAGAATGCAATATGCCATATTAAAAAAAAAAAACACTTCACTTTTACTCTATACGAGTTTGCGTGTTTGCTTCTGCACTCCGCAAAATTCTATTTTTGAAAGCGAATCAGGAATACAATGTTGAATTTGTACCTTTTTTTTTTATCATTCTCAATGAATAACGACTTCGGATCTAAAACTGCATGGTTCAGCTTCAAATAAACCAATTATACAAATCTGCAGTTTACATTGATTCCAATGGAAGGCAAAATTCTTAGAAAAATGCAAATAAAGCCGTAAAAGAATAATTCCGCAATGACGCTATGACCAAAATGTGCATGTTTAAATTCCTAAAGGGTCATATCGAATATCTGGCCCAACATTTACAACCGGCAAAATGTATAGCCAAAGAACAAAACGAAGATCACGAAGTCTAACCCTGGAAAAGTATCTACCGCCGACATTCGGTCAGGAAACAAAAAAAAATGATGATCAAATGTCAACAAGCGATGTCTCAGCTTGATGCTTACAGCAATGCGAGTTCACAAATTGAAGTTGCCGCAACGAATATAAGCGCGTTCCTTAAATCTTGCAAAACGTTTCTGAATCAAAGATGGCCGCTGTCCGCCGCATTTGATGTTTGATGCTAACCACTTTCTCCACTTGCTAACCACTTTTGATACTGCAGATTCTGACGAAGTGTTAAAATATTCTTCACAAAGAATGATATGTACAGTCCAAAGTTGGTAATCACATACTACAGATGTTCCCTAACTTATTTCCATGTGTATATATACGGGCGCGGTTTATGGTTTATGACCTTTGACCCAAGGTCATTAAAATGAGAAGGGTTATGCGCGTTATTATTATTATTTTTGATGAGCAGTAACTTGGCTATATTTCACATCATTGTCAGTCAGTTCGGTTGGGGGCCATTTTTGGCCTTTAATGCACGCCCCCCCTCCCTTAATAAAGGGAAACATCTAAGGCAAGTACTGGAGTATGATAGTAGTTACTGATTAAACCTTTTCGTCTGAGTATGTTTGCATGTATGACGATAGATTTTACTTCGGAAACGCGAAAAAGACAAAATATATCACATGAAATGCCAAGTGAATATTTTGTGCTGTTGGCGCCTTATGTGTGTTTTCATATTTTTAGTTAAGTTAAGGTAACTGAGTGGCCACCTATTGGGAAAATAGCTGCTCATTCGGCTTACGAAATGTTTTCATGGTATAAGTACCTGATTGTTAGTTTGTTTTTTTTCCCACCTCGGTTTTTGGAGTGGGAAGAATCTTTTTCTGATTGCGCCTTTTCCTGATCTTTGCCTACGTGTACCTTTAGACAATATTTCGGTTTTTCATAGCTCATTTACAATCGTAACGCTTTTCATTACTATGAGTATCTGTTATGACCGCCTCATCAGTTCGACTTAAACAGAAACAAGTACCCTCAATATATTATTATTTTATAAGCAAAATAATTTGAAAATGATTATTTTATACCAACCCCTGATTTGCCCCATTTTACATCATAGCTATGTACCTTACGAATCAGGAACTGAAGCATTAAGATTGTATTACATTACAATAAATGTCTATCGTTTACGTTTTTGAGCCATAAATGTCAAAATCGTGCAATGTCTAAAACAAAACATGTGCCAAACCCGATAACATGATATTGCTATCGAATTTCGAATATGATACATCGAAGCGCTTCTTACATCAAGAACATTGTGCAGTTCACCAGAACATGGATGAAGCAACTGCTTCGATGAAAATTAGTTCATCTTGTTCGACCATAGAAAAAGCTGGACGAAAATAAACGAAATTCCAAAGACATCCTGCTGGAGACAAGTCTATAATAAAAATATAGAAACACGTTTTGTTATTTCAAGCACTACATTTTAGTAAGCTACTGTTTTCTAAAGAGTAATTAAATGTGCTACATGTAAACAAGAATGCAATTTGGATCGAAATGAATATGTTGGACGAAATGGTGTATTTTCAAGAAAAGGTAGTACTGTTTCTCCATTAAAAGTCATGTTCGTTATGCAATGCCAGTCCTTAGACATGCTACGATGAAAATTGATGATAACACGCATTTGAATGCACCATGTGCCGCAATACTGTCAATGATTACGGCTTCGTATATCAACAGAATGCGCTCACCTCGGCGCTCACTTATTCCCGAAATACTCGCTTGTCTTTTCGCTACATTGTGGCGAAGTCATAATTACAATAAATGGCTTTGCAAAGCTCAGTAATTTGGAACGTAATCTTCGTCTCCAAGATTTAATATATCAATACTGGTATTTGAGTGAAGATTTCGCAGGACAAAGTTCGTAAAACAATGTATGAACGATTTGTTTTCTGATTAGTCTTGCGTAATACTTCATAGAAAATACCAAAACAGAATTACTTTATGACCTGCTGAACTGACGATAAAAAACTGGACAAATAAAGTTAGGGATCAAACTTTTAACGTAGCAAGATTTCGAATTGCTGGTAAAATGAATCATTACTATTATCAAGTTAGTTCATTTTGTAAGCTTTGTACACTTGAGGATCGAAAAAGTAGTCTTTTGCGTTCAACAAGACCAGACTTTAAATCAGACTACCCTTTAAATAAAAGTGGTATGAAATTCCCACATAGAATTGATGGTATGTAAGTTTGTTCGTGCAAACTTTTAAAACGGCCAGAAATATCCAATCGTTTTAGCTGGCTGACCTTATGCCTAGGTCACATTAGGGCTTACGTTCGTTGTGGACGCTGCGGATAGGTGTTCCGTATCTGTCCGTCCTATACGTAACGATTCGTATCTTATTCGTAATGTCCGTAACTGTACGTATCGTATCCTCAGTGCGCGGAAGATCCGCGGGCAAATTTTCATAACTGTCAAAAATTCATGCGCGGATGGACGATCGGTAATGGTAGGTAATGGTACGTAACTGAAGGCATTTATTCGAAGCTGTTCGAAGCTATCTAATCGGTATAAAAACGTATCTAAATGTATCATTCCGCGATCAAGCATTTGTTGCGGATCAATACTGTTCTATACGCGTTGTTTCGCTCGGTTGCGGTCTTTATCGTTTACATACTTTTCGATACAATTTAATACGTTCAGATACAAACACGTAATGTTACGGTTCGCCTGTGTCACATAACCGGTGGCACCACTGCGTCACGCCACAAATGTGAAAGTGTAAGTATTTCAACGTAAAACACTTTATTCGAAGGTACCAGTCAGTAACAAACATTATTAATCCGTATGTGAAAGTAACTATAGTCACAATTTTCCGCAGAAAAAAAAAAAACAAAGCATATCAAAACTTGATAAAATTGGTATTTTCATTGATATGAAATTTCACTGATATCAAATCTCACTGATATCAAAAGTCACTAGTGACTGATATCAGCCTATATCTTCACTGTAGATTTTGGATTACTTCTGACGTTTCAATTTACTTGACGTCATTAAATGTGTCTCACTTCAGGAACTTCAAAGGCCTATAACTCCGTCATTTATGAACGAAAACATAAAGTGTGGGTATGCATTTTCTTAGTTAGAACGTAAGGAACAATGTGAAATGTGGTACCAAAATTATTTGTGTTCTCATTTTTTTTTTTTTTTTTTTTTTTTTTTTTTTTTTTCATTTTCAAGGCCTGCCTTGTGAATTGGAAAATGCCCGTGTATTGTATATAATAAAAAGATTTTTTTCGGCGAATAGCAAATACCGTATTCGTTCTAATTAGCGCACATGCTCCAATAAGCGCACCCCGGTATTTTCTGAAAAACATATGCATAAGCGCACACTGCTTGAATAGTATATTGAAATTTTACACTAATTCTACACATTAATACCGGATTAGAGGCATTAAAACTGAACCTTAAATGATCGAAAACTACTTTCAAACAATTTAAATACTTGAATGACATCACCATTGATAGATTTGACGTTGTTATTTAAGCATTTTGATGAGTAGTTTTCCTTCATAGTGTGCGCTAATTAGAACGGTATTTTGTTACCTTAACTTTAAGTTATTTTGAAAAGTTAACCGCACTGTGCGCTAATTAGAACGAATACGGTACATGTATATTTCTTCTCGTGAGTTCAAAACATAAAAATTTTCACTCATGTTGCGCACTCGTGTCGTATCTGTCGGCAGCCAATGCTTGATTGTGGGTTGATGCGTTCATTAACGGTGTAGAAACGTTTGTGTTACGGTTAAGATACGAAAAGGTTCGAATCAATGCCTTCAGTTACATGTCATTACGTATTGTTACGGATGTTACATCCGTGCCAAATTTTTGACTTTTTTTTCAAAATTTGGCGCGGATGGAATCGGACTAGCATATACAATACGTTAAGATACGGACATATACGGAAAAGATACGAATTGTTACGGATATGACGGATAGATACGAAAGGCCAGTCCACAGCGTCCGCAGCATCCGGATGTGCTAGTGTGACTCATACTGAACTTCTGTGCACCTAACTGCCATGGGAAATAACACATAATTTCCGTCAAATAAGCTTAATCCGATTAAAGAAGTTATGTCCCTGTAGACCGTCGAAACGATATACCTGAGTTTCACCGATAATGGGTTACCTGTAGCTAGTGTGAGAGTTTTGTCTGATAATTAATTTACCTGTATTTTCCTTACCTGCGCCAAGAGGACGAGAATCTCGCACAGAGCGAGAATCTCGCTTAATGGGTGAGATTTAGTAAGCCCGTTTCCATGCTGACAGGACTCAACGGCTCAATCTGGATTTCGTTTCTTCATATATTCAAAAATTGTAATTTTGTTTTAAGTACATGTAGCATCTCATCTAGTAAATCGGCTTTGGATGCGCTTGTGGTTGATAATCTTTGTCTCTGTCGTTGTCACAGCATTTGCGTGGCATGATACAGAGACGATATACAATCATGGTGAAAATTATGCCTGCATGGCACAAGAAAAAAAGATGAAATATAAGACAATTTTTACTTGTTAATCTAAAAGTACAAGAACACACTTCCCGATCATTTGACTGAATCGGTATGATACCGAAAAGGATTAGTAGTGGCAATTGTCTCAGAGTACTTGTACATCTAGAAATAAGGCATCATAGAAAATGTATTTGAGCTGCTAACGCGGACATCATCTGATGTTTCGTATATGCTGTGTAATGACTCATATCTTCACGTCAGTTTGTGAAAATGAACATTTAAAGTCCTCATTACAAAAACTTGCTCTTGCAATACATGATTTTTTCAGCTGTAAAAATGAAAATTTCATAAGAAAAAGAATGACATTTTTAATCATTTAGCTCCAAACATTGATTGTTGGTACACGTTATAGCCGCCTCGGCAAGGCGGTTCTAACGAGTACCCACAATCTATGTTTTGGAACAAAAGATTACACAAATAGGTATACCCCTACAAACCCCAGTTTTTCTGTATAAAAGTGGGGTTCAAGTGGATATACTTTTCATGGACATGTTTTACTAAACTGGTGAATTTCTCAAGGTGCAGTCTTCATCGTTTTAATCAATTTAAATGATCATTTAAAGCTTACTCCTATTATTCATAAAACACCCGATGTGTTTTTCTAAATGATTATTTTTGTTATGACAAGGATGTCCAAATTAAAAACCTCTGTCCGACAAAAGCCACTGTCTGGCAAAACTGCCCTTTGTTTCCATAGGAAATAGTTACTCGGATCAGCCTATCCTTCTGTTTGTGCGGTCAAGAATATGCAATTATTTGATAAATCCTACCATGTATTTGATTTTTACTCTCTTTTGCTGAAAATATTATCAAAGTTTCTCTATAGAGAGACATTGATATTATTAACAATTTTGGCCCGGCATTTAATTTTTTGTCGAATATGTCCGTACTTCAATTTTCCCTTTTAGGTCACGCGTGCCACCTGGCCGCAGTCCCCTCTTCTCACTTTGCCTTGGGGTGCGAAGTTTGTCTACTATAAAAACAATGTGTTATAAACTTGACATCTGTATATATTCGGCTCAGCGCAAGAAAGCCTGTTTTCGGGCCTGGGAACATGTCTGATATGAGTAAACATGTACAACCAGAGTAGCGAGTTTTCATTTTGTTTCAAACGACAAACATAACGATGAAGAGATGCGTAGTTAATGCTGGTCGGCGGTTGGACATATGCAAGAAACAAGATTCCTCAATACTGCTCAGAGAGACAACACCGAATATATGATATTTATCAGAATGCGCGAAAGCTACACAGTTATGCGTTTGTTGTACACATTTGGTAAAACTAGATTTTGTCAAGATGTTGCAAACTTGCCTACTGCAAACTGATATTACTCTACGCAACCAGATGTTATAACTTGTTTAAAACAGTAAGCTACTTCGAGATTTTTTAAGGGTGATCGATGATCAGTTTGTGCAGATGCATGGTCTTGTTTTCCTTTTTTTAAATTTTAGAATAGGTATAATTCCCCAGATGATTATTTTTTTAAATTATGACCTTTTTCTATAAGAATATCTCAAATGATTTGTGCTTTATCAAGGACTTCATATACCGCATATAAGAAGAAAGAAAGAAAGAAAGAAAGAAAGAAAAGAAAGAAAGAAAGAAAGAAAGAAAAATAAGGAAAGAAAGAAAGAAAAAGAAAGAAAGAAAGAAAGAAAGAAAGAACATGCGACTCGGGTCTACTCATAATTAGAATTGATAAATGCAGAAGTCTTCACGCAGTATATAATTATAATTTAATTTTTGTCTCGTGGCGAAATGCTTAGAAATTAAATGAAGAAGAACCATTGCCTTTGATTTTTCTCAGATAAGGCACAGTGTCATCCAATGATGACTTGAATATATGTGAAATACTTGAAAAACATTAAATGGATAATTTTTTTTTTTTTTTTTGTTTTTTTAATTGGTTGCGGCATTTAAATTTTGTGTTTGATCGTGTACTTTTCTAGTTGAGGATTACGGCATCTCGATAAAATACGTGATAAAAGTTATTTTCATAATAGTAAAATGATAAATATAACATGAATGCACATGATTTTTTTAATTATCCATTTTTGACCAAGAAGTACACGTAAGTGTTTCGAACATAATGTCCGGACCAGCAATATTTCATTTCAGAGATAAAGCTTTGACCATTTTGTTACAGAAAAAGTATTTTTTGAAACATCAGCTAAACTAAAGCATTTCTTGAACTTCTCGCGTCTTTCATTATCCTGAGGCAGCCAATGACGCTTCGATATTACGACATCAAAATAAAATAATTATAAACTTCAAATGCCTGATCAAATATTAATAATATCAATAATAACAAACATAACCA
This sequence comes from Rugalucina vietnamica, assembly GCA_964017185.1. Classification (NCBI taxonomy): domain Eukaryota; kingdom Metazoa; phylum Mollusca; class Bivalvia; order Lucinida; family Lucinidae; genus Rugalucina; species Rugalucina vietnamica. Next base: position 20,469,018 of record OZ024873.1, read on the forward strand.
TAATAGTTAAAATGATAATGATAAATTATATCGTTTATACATGTAATTCTGTACTCCGTTATTGACCGCACATGAATTCTTGAAATATTTAGTTTTTGTAATGTAAGTGTATAGGACATAATGTCAGCTTTTAAAAGTGCAGACATACAATATTTAATCTCAAAGATAAAATTTTGAGCATTTTTATAGTAAAGTATTTTGGCCCCTTCGGGTATTAAACTAAAGTATTTTCTTGAATCTCTCACATATTTCCATTACCTGTGGCAACCAATTGCGCTTCGATATAACACAGTTACCTGTAATATTCATGGTGCGGACTTAGTCAAATTCCGAACAAAAAATAATTTCCAGAAAGAGTTGAAACTGGTATTATCCTGTACCAGGGAAGCAAAAAGGACTATTGCTAAAGTCATTAAACTTATACGTATGTAAAGTATGGAATGTGCAGATTACAAATATAACAGCATCCTAAATTTCCATTAAATATTGTTTTGTTTAATTAGACGTAAAAATGGTGAAACACGCGTTTTTACCCTTTCTCAATAGTTTGATATAGGGTAACAATATGCCACCTTCCGACGACCCGGGAAGCAAAAAGATCAAACTCAAATCAAATAAAATTTATACCATCGGAAAGCTGATAAATTGTAGAATATGGATATAACAGCATCCTGTTTCTAACTTTTAAAATAAAAATAATATAATTGTATAAAAACTGCTTTCCATAGCAATCTAATGTTAATTGGTAACCAAACTGGACAGGTAAGGTCTACCTGTTATTGCCTACGGAAATCCAATAATTCATCGGTGTTTTCCGGTAAAAATGCAGGTAAGTTTCACATGTGTAGTTTGACCAAAACCTGCGTTTTCTTGCATCAGATTTCACCGTTATTTACGCATGAAAACGCAACATTACGTACCTGAAGGTGTATGTCTGTATCTAAACGTAACAGATGGTATCGAAAGGTATGTAGTTTAGTTTCTTAACCGTACGTATTCGAATTTATCTGTAACTATCTACAAACGTATCCGTATCTTTCCTGAACTACCCGTATTTATTCGCATTTAAAAGTAATAAATTCATTAAGAACCGATAGCCCTGCCCACAAAATTCTGCGGATCGCTACGTACAGTATTCGCAACTATCCGCGGCATCCGTAAGTGCTAGTGAGACCTAGGCATTAGACATGATGAATCTTGATGACTATCGTGCAAATTCGCTAAATTTTCATGAATTGGCAAAATTATTATTATTATTATTATTATTATGTTTTTGTGGAATCAGTTTTAATGGAATTTTTATCACTTTGGTTTTAGGGTAGTGTGGTTTAAAGAACAACTGTGCTTAAACTAGATGATGCACAATTTCAAAGTTGGTGGCATATGAAAGAGCGATAAAACTGCTAATCCATCATACAAATGTAAAAAATGATTACTTATCGATTGGCCCAAAAATGCATCCTTAAAAATTTGGTCCCTTATTTTTTGACCAGTATACCATAGCAGATTATGTACTTCATACGACATAAATCATTTTAGTTACATAGTGATTATCTTACTTTCCAGTTCGACAATGACTTTTTACTTGACCTCCCTCTGCAAAACTAAATGAAATAAATAAATAAAATAAATAGATAAATAAATAAATAAATAGAATTTACACAGTTTTGCATGTTAATGCAATTGCCATCAGTCACTTTAATTTTACAGTTCAGACATGTTCGATTGATTGTTGCATTTTTTATGCAGCGACTGTGGTTCATTGCTATTTTGTTGATACGTCATAAGCCTCATAACCTTTTGTCCTGCAAATGATCTAGACTAAGTTAGATATTGCGGAGCCAAATATTAGCTTTTGTGACAATCTGAAAGCTTATAGCAGCTGAGAATCCTTACATATAAGAATAAGAGTGATTTTCAGATATTTCCCAAAATAAAATATCAACTTTATCTCTGATTTAATCTGAACAAATACAATGTAGCTTCCTGAAGGTCTAAAAGTGTATACTATCATGTCATTGACCACTTTCTGCGATCAGCCGAGCCTGGAGCTTCTGTTAGAAAATATCTTCATCTGTCTTTTTTGTGAATTGCGGCGCTATTATTATGTAATCAGACAATACAGAAACAAAATCTGATTCTAGATGATTTCTGTGGCCTGATCGAAGGCATAATTTACCAAACTTCCGTCTATGAAATTGTCTTTGGAGTAATGGACGAGTAGTATATAGCTTAGTGTTTATAATTGCATATGTTTGATTCCAAATAAACGAAATAAACTAAATCCGATTAAGTCTGAACAAACACCATTCAGCTCCCATAAGGTCAGATATTGTATATAGACGAGACGCTAGATTCTGTATCTACCGTATTTAACGAAATCGCACAACACCCTCCACATACTTTGTTTGTCATATGTAATTGGTCTAATAGTCATCCTAGATGACTTCTAGGCACGTTGTCGCCCCGAGAAGTGGTGCACAATGTTTCTATAGGCCGTTACATATGTTACCTATTCAAAATATAATTGTACAAGTCACATGATAAAACCAAACACACTCAAACCACGACAACCAAACAACAAAACTAACTGTCTAGGGTACTAGAATAATATAATAGCAATGCACAGCGATCTTTAAAATTTCGAATTTGGCGTCACGCAGTGTTACATACGTTACTTTTGCAAATAAACTGTGAAAATAGGGCTTTGGGGTCAAAATGTTTTTATTACATGTTTTTTCTTCATATTCCACAAACGCCAGATGATTCGTTACTGATCGATAGTTCTCTTTAGGTGTTAAACGAATAAAAAAGTTCATATTTATTTTTTTTTTTTGTTCATGCAATTGTCCGTTTTCTATTGGTACCATCGTAAGCTAAAACATTTGAAAAGAAGCATTTCGTCAAAAATATCAAAATAGCTAAATGTAACACGCTGGCATTAATTATTTAGTTTTGTTTTCAAATAACTTATGATAAATTCATAATCAGAGGGTTTAAAAATACAGCATGAGACTCGCCATTATGCTCATGGTAACGTATGTAACACCTCAATGTTCAAAATATGGGTGAAATCATTGTGCAAATATTTATTGTCGCTGTATCGGCTTTCGGCGTTTTTTGTTCACTTCAGAGATTATCACTTGATATGAAGACCTATTTTCAACCTTTTATGAGTGATAAGCTTTGCCAATGAGTGTTTAGAATCATTCACTTGGACTGAGTAATCTACAAGACTTGACCAGCAGAATCATTAGAGCACGCACTTGCACCTACATTGGAAAGAAACAACTCATTCACATACAAGCGAACAATTAAATGATAGGAGACGCGCATGCTTATCTGCATAGTTTGCATGTCTAGAACTTAGGCACATACAATGTATTTTGGGAGTCTGGTAGAGCGTGGGCGTCGGCTTTCGTGGTTTTCGCACTTCATCGGCGCCTTTTCATGTCCTTGTGCAAAATCCCCTATATATAGACTACCATATCTTTCGTAAATACAATGTACGGTCCTACGTCATATCATTTGAAGCTTTATTTTTAAGCTATAGAAATATTTCATTATCGATCTAGCACTTCGTGTGAAAGCTTCGATGCAAAAGTATTAGAATATTGTTCAAATTGTATCTTGAAACGTTCTTGTTTTTCTCTTCATCAATTATTGCTTGTAGTATAGCTTTTACTGTTTAAATTTGTTCGAAATTTGTTTTGTTAGAACGAATTGTATATCATGGCTGACAGCGAAGGAGACTCTATGTCTTTACTGTCAGAGGAAAGCAAAACGACTCCCAATGACTTTCAGAAATGCATTATCTGCCAAGTTGACAGTGCAGATGCGTTGCGGCGAGCAAAGCCGTCTTCTTTGTCAACATTTATATCGGCTGCGGAGGAGCGTGATGATAGCGTCAAAGAACGTCTAGGGCAAGAAATGCAAGATCTTAAATTCAAAGATGTACTGTGGCATGCTGGTTGTTATGCAAACTACACTAGTAAAACCAATATCTCCCGTGTCAAAAAAAAGACAACTTGAAACATCAAAACCTCAGCCGATAGTTGGTGAAAGCGCTGTATCAACATTATCTAGCGAAATGTCTAGTCCAACACGGATTGTTCGTTCTCATACATCTATTACTAACTGGAGTAAATGTTTGTTTTGTAAACAGTTGAGCTATAAAAAAGATAAAAAGCTGATAAATGTGGCTACTTGGGATGGTCGTGATACAATATATGCAGCTGCCGAGGCAAAGGGTGATGCCGAGCTTCTGATTGCTTTGAGCAATGTCAGTAAAGATCTGGTAGCTGCAGAGGGTAAATATCATAGAGCATGCCGTGCTTCATATGTGAGCAAGGCAAATATAAAGCATAAGCTAGTCAAGCCAGATGCACAGGAAGATGCATTCGTCAGCGCAATGCAATGCTTGGGTGAAAAAATAGCTCCTTCAATTTCCGCTGGTAAAGCATAATGTATGAATACTCTTCTTCAAAAATACAAAGCCCTACTTACAGATCGCGGCATAGATGCCGACAGCTACACGCGTCAACGCCTTAAACTGCGATTGAAGAGTTACTTTGGTGAATCTATAGATTTTCATCAACAGCCTGACCGCACCCAACCCGAGTTGGTGTATTCAAGTAAGTTATCTTTGCAAACTGTTATAAATGCGGCTTTCAAGCAATCATCAAGTGCACCAACGGCAGCGAAACCCTCAACCACAAAGGAAATGCTAACACAAAGCATGTCCGATATGACGAATCGTAAGCGGGTATTGCATCAAGCTGCAATGATAGTTAAGACTGATATAAGTGAAACTTCCGGAGTCGGAGTTCAGCCGCTGCAAACTGCCGATCTCTCTATAGAATCGTCAAAATCTTCGGTTCCAGAGAGCCTCTACTGGCTTCTTCGACTTATTATTTCAAGCGAAGATACTGAAAGTGTTTTCGAGACATCAGAGTGTCCAAGTGCTTCAGACGAGAGGCGCATCCTTATGATTGGCCAAGATATTGTGCATAGTGGCTCTCACGGAATGGTGAAAACTCCAAAGCATGTAGCACTGGCAATGGCTGTCCGCCATCTTACGGGGTCAAAACAGATAATCAAAATATTGAACCGTATGGGGCACTGTGCCTCATATGATACAGTTGAGATGATCGACACGGCACTAGCTAGAGAAATTATTGCTAAAACTGAAGAGGAGGGTGTAGCTTTGCCATCAAACATAGCTCCTGGTACTTTTATACAGTTTGCTGCCGATAACAACGATATCAATGAAGAGACTTTGGATGGTAAGCAAACTACTCATGCGACAACACTTGTCGTATATCAAAAAGGGCATTTCGGTGCACAACCTGTGCGGCGTGTATATGCAGACCATTCACAAAGAAAAAGGTCATTGACTTCAGAAATAATTGGCACAACTATAGCTGACTTTGGTGCCTTTGGCAAACGACCAGATATTCCTAATATCGTAAACCTGGCAAACAAACAATGGTTCACTGCGGATGATGCCATACTATCAAAGCCAAATAGCATCGATCTTGCTTGGGCACTTGTTAGGTTGTTTCCTGTCACTTTGTTCAAAGTTGATGCAGATGTGGATGTGACTTCTGATCAGACTGTGCCTAGTTGGAGTGGTTTCAATACGCTATTGACACCGTGTGTTACAGTCACGACATCAATCGGGTATTGCCCAATGATAAATGGCTCATCTACGGAATATAGTACGATCTATACGGTTCTGAAAACCGCACAGAAAATGCTGGCGGCAGTCGGGAAGTCAGACTGTGTGATCACATTTGACCTAGCCATTTACATGAAGGCCAAAGAAATACAGTGGCGCTTGGTCGAAGAGTTCAAAGACACAGTCATTCGAATGGGTGGATTTCACATTATATTGAATTATCTGGCTGTTATTGGCAAAATGTTTGACAATTCTGGCCTGGAGGACCTTCTCATTGAATCAGATGTTTACGCTAGTGGTACAGCATCGCATCTTCTGAAGGGGAAACAGTACAACCGAGGCATAAGAGCTCATAAACTCGTTTCAGAGGCATTTTTCCGTTTACAGTGGAGTGAATTCTTATCTTGGTTGAATAAGTCAAACCAGGTCCCCGCAAACAGTGAAATAATCGAAGCAAAGATTGATAATCTCACCAAAGCAGTTACTCTAGGAGAGGCAATCACAGAGTCACTGGATGAGCTTATAGAAGCAATGGAACCTCTTGCCAAACAGTTTGAATCATTTAAAGTGGAGGGACGAAAAGGTTCGAACATGTTTGCTCTCTGGGACGAATACCTAGAAATGGTCAGTTTGATGCGATCTTTCATTCGGGCTGAGCGAACTGGGGACTGGACTTTGCATCTCAATGCCACAGCCGGTATGATGCCATATTTCTTTGCAATGGATAGAATGAATTATGCACACTGGCTACCCGTTTATCTGTCTGATATGAGTTCACTATCAGAAACTCATCCTGAAGTTTATGAAGAATTCATGAACGGCAATCATGCTGTGAGTCGATCCAAGCAAGCCTTTGCACAGGTTTGGACAGACATGGCATTGGAGCAATCTGGACAGTAAGAGAAAAGGTGGCATAATAGGAATAAGTAGGAAGCCAGGTGCCCTTGAAAGGTGGTTCCTCACTTCACACGAGCGAACAGCGATTACTACCGCATTGAAGCAAATGTGCGAACTTGATGATTCAGAAAGTCAAACACTTCACAAAGATTGTTCTGACAGTCGTATACAACGTGACGAGGATGATGTTCTCAAGCTCATGGGTCCATTTATTTCAGAATATATGGCCAATCCATTTTGTTTTGAGATGCAGTATGATGGTGATGACAAACCAGTAGACCTTTCCAATTTCGCGACCGGTGTAGTAGCTCCACAAAAGGTTACTGACCGCTTGATTCGCGCTAAAGAAATTGGACAAGAACATGCCAATGCTTTCATTAAAGAGAGATTAGAAACCAGGGAAAAACGATTTTGGGACCCAATTAAGCAGCTTAATATTTCAACATTTGCCAGTCTAAGCAAAAAATCCACAGCACGGACATCAGAAGAGAAAGCAGTTAGTATCTCTGCTGACCGAGATCTGTTTGGACGCTTGATAGTTGCTGCTAGGTCAAGGGCTGTGGATCTCAAGGAAGTGTTTAGCTTTGAGCTGTCATCTGTACCATTCACACTCTCTCATAAAGATGGTAGTTTACGTAAATCAGACAAGAGCGTTCTGATGTCTGTCCTCGAAGAAAAAGTACATGCTTCTCCGCAGCTACCATCCGACACAGCTTTTATGGTAGACGGAATGGCATTCATCCAGAAGCTTCGTTCTGGGGGAGCTCTTAACTTTGGCGATCTTTGCATGTGGTATTACCGGCAGCTTGTGGGTGCCTTTCGAAAGTGTTCACGTATTGACATTGTGTTTGATACGTACAGGGATGTATCAATTAAAGCAGGTGAAAGAGAAAGAAGGACAGCGTCTGGCAGCGCGCTCGAAATCACCATACACAGCCCCGCAACGCCAGTTCCCCGACAGTGGCAAAAGTACATGTCAAGCAGCAAGAACAAGGCAAACTTATGCGAATTTCTTGTTGGCGCTTGGAGTGAAATCGGCGCAGAAGAACTTCAGGAAGGGCAAACACTTGTAATAGCTGGAGGATTTGCAGACAATGAAAAGGTTGTTCTTGTCAGGCAAGGCGAAGCTATTGAAATGACGGAACTGTACTCTGACCATGAAGAAGCAGACACACGACTTCTGTTGCACGCTAAACACGCTGCCTCTAATTTTCCTCGCATTGTCGTACAATCGCCCGATACCGACGTATTGGTTTTATGCTGTTCTCTGTTCACGTCAATTGATTGTGGTGAATTGTGGTTCTACACTGGAACTCGTGATAAAACACGATATATTCCTGTTCATGCCATCAGTCTGTCGATTGGACCAAGTCTTTGTAAAGCATTGCCTGGCCTTCATGCACTAACTGGTTGCGACTCAACGTCGGCTTTCTATGGCATTGGAAAAAAGAAAGCATGGAATGTTGTTGAGAAAAGCAATGACTTTCAAACTGCCCTAGGAAAACTTGGCCAGACAGTTACATTTTCAAGAGCACTTGAGGAGATGTGCGAAAAAATCGTTTGTCGATTTTATACCTCTGCACCACAATCCGGTACCAATGTGAATAGTGTCCGTCACTGGCTGTTTTGCCAGAAGCGCTACACTAACGAAAATCTACCACCAACTCGTGATAGTTTGATCATGCATCTTAAACGTGTGAACTTTCAAAGCATGGTCTGGTCAAGAAGTCTTCAGCCTATGCAGAATCTCCCAAGCATTTCAGGAAATGGGTGGAATGTCAATGGTACTGACATTGAACCAGTGCTTATGACCAAAGATCCCGCACCAAAGGGACTCATTGAGCTGACAGCATGCAGTTGCAAAAAGTCTGCCTGTGCCACTCGGGTATGTACATGCAGACAAAATGAACTAGCATGCACAGAGTTGTGTTCCTGTATGGCCGACGAGTCTTGTCTGAATCCAGAAAATGTATCTCCAGGTGTCGATGATGATATCTGATTGTTGCTTGTACAACGAAGAAAAAAGAGTTACGTACGTTACCATTAAATCACACGCAGCCTGCAATGATCGTTGTCCGTTTATTGTGGTAAATAATCCGATAGGTTACCTCAGAAATAGTCTCGTAAGTTAGCCAATCCAAACCACTGAATCCTAACATCGCAAACGAACCCTTTTAGATTTCACCTATCAATCAAAATGGTGAAACTTCAAATGACAATACCACACGAGAAAGAACAATTAAAGCAATGACTGCACCGGATTTTTATCTCGAATTGTTAAAATGTATTACCTGAATCCTCCATGCGTAGAAAATCATGACACTGGTATACGATGAACTTTCACTAGCATGAAAACGATAATAATGTTTTCTTTCTATGGTATTTTATTTATGCGTTACATACGTTACCATCTGAACGAAATCAACAAATAAATTCATGACAAACACTTAAGCGTTCAAATAAAAAGGCATATTTGTTGTTAATTGCAAAATGATAGTATAAAGCTATTTTCTTTCAACTCGGGCTGTTTATATTTGGATGTGAACAGTTTATGACTTTTTAACCTAAATGGGGTCACTGTAGAAAAAATGCGATAACTTACGAAAACGAAACGATAAGATGATCATCTTTTCAGTTTTGGAAAGCACATTAAAGTGTGTTTTCGACCAGTGAATAAAAAATCTAAAATTTGCCATGTAATTTCAGGTAAAAATAATATATTTTACTGTAATTAGCCTTTTTATAAGCTACTTTGAAACGGTAACGTATGTAACATCACCAAATGACAAAAACGATTCACAAATACCAATATATGTGTCTCTAACTTTATTTTATCAGATAACATAAAGATATTTAGATTTGGGATTAAGTTTAGAGTTCCGTACTATTTTAACAATGTCTTGATATAATTTCTGTTTGGTTGGAGTAACATATGTAACGGCATGTGGAGGGCAACTGCACCACACCACAGGGCGACAACGTGCCTAGAAACTCTCTAGAATGACCAAAGAAGACATCCACAGTGCCAAACCTAGTATGTGGTAGGTGTTGTGCGAAACGAAAAAAAAATACCTACCCACCGTCTTACCTAATAACACAATGCCATTGCTCCCTTCTTCTATCAGCCGACTCGCGAGAGCTCAGCTTACAAATGAGTCTGTTAAGCTTTTCCCAATGAACATATGTACATATAATACGCAGCGAAAGATTGACATTTTCGTAAAATTGGTCAAGGTCTTCCTGATTAGTTCATTAATAAAAATACATGTATGTTGAGCCAGAGAGACAGAGAGGGAAAGAGATACGGAGAAATGCCAAGAGAGAGAGAGAGAGAGAGAGAGAGAGAGAGAGAGAGAGAGAGAGAGAGAGAGAGAGAGAGGAGATGTGAAAGAGAGAGGGGTTGAGAGAGAGAAGTTTATTGACGTCCTAAAACATGCCTAGGTTACATTTGGGCTACAATTATCTTGCGACAAATTTCTGCGTTTTCGTGCGGTCTCCACAGGGTGACCCTACGATTTCCCTACGATTCTACGGCTTCCTACGATCTCCGTAGCCTTTACGATTTTGTAATGGCCTGCACTTTTACAAAATTCTAAAAATCGTAAGATCGTAGTCCGTAGACACGTCGTAGGTACCATCGCACGGGCGCCGTACGGCAACCGTACGAAATTCGTGCGGTCACCGCATGGTTTTTATGACAATTTGGGGAGTAAAATCGTAAGATAACTGTAGAACTTAAAGGATGGCCGTTACGACATACGTACGGCTAAAGCAAGGTTATTCAAATTGTACGGATATCGTGCGGTCATCATACGGACATACCACGGCGTCTGCACGTTTAACGTGCGGCCGCCCCGTGATTGCTGTGCATTTTTGATCGGATATGGTTGCATTTCACCATAAGGTTTCAATAGGTGCCAAAGTTGACGTTTTGTCATCGATCATGCCTCATTATAAACGATGTTTTGAGCACATTAAAACATCAAATTATCTGCATGTTTCCAATGTAAATTCAAAATTATATCCCGTTAAACGGAAACACCATCAGCAACAATGCTTCGTAATCTGAGTTAGTCTTTTTTGAGCACTTGCCTTTTCCTTTCTGGGGAGCCATGTTGCAGACTGTGAGGTCGTACACGTTTGGTAGTACACGAAAGACGGACGGACACCTAACATCGTACGGCTATAATAGGGAAACCGCAAGGGCTCAGTCATAAATCATTGGGACTCCTCGTGGACATCGCACGGGGTCCGTACGATTTCTACTTTAAGTGTAAGGAGACTCTACGATTTACCTACGATTTTACTACGATCTCCTTACGGTTCTTACTCAGAACATTGAAGAAAGGTAGAGCAAGAAATCGTACGATGTATGAAGATCGGGGCAAATGTAACCTACTAGGCATGACCCCTTGCGGCCTCCCAACGATCGCTATCCCAAAATTATCATGCAAAAATCGCGCGGTGATAGCACGATTATCACAGAGTCTCACCACGGCACCCGTTCAATGCCCTACGACGTGTCTACGGGCCACAGTCTTACGATTTTTAAAAATTTGTAAAAGTGCAGACTATTACAAAATCGAAGAGGCAAAGGATATCGTAGGAAGTCGTAGAATCGTAGGGACATCGTAGGATCATCCTGCGGAAACCGAACGAAAATGCACAATTGGCATCGTACGATCATCGCAAGCTAATCGTAGGCCAAATGTAACCGAGACATCTATCGGAAGTCCTAGGGACTCCATACGATATCCACTTAAAGTGTGCGGAGACCCTACGACTACCGTACTATCGCCTTGTGTTTTGTATCAGAACGTTTTGGGCCTCCGTACGGGCTCCGTACGATATCCATGTAAAATCTGCGGAGACCTTACAACTACCGTACGATCGCCATGCGTTTTTGTATAATTAAGTCGACAAAAAAACAGAGCAGGAAAACGTACGATGCCCGTATGAATTGTAAACACATTCGTCGTAGTCCACGATCACCTACGATGTCTAAAAATCGTAAGGAAAATCGCAGACCGAAACAATCGTACGATGATCGAGGAAAATGTAACCTACTCATCACTGTCACAAAATCATGGTTAAGAAGACTGCTACATGTAGTATAATTATAATGCCATTATAGTCTCGTATAAAAAACGAACACACCTGGGTAACACGATTACCTTAGGGATATTCCTCTTCTCCGTTTTGCAAACTTAACAATGCTAAATGCCAGCTAAATGCATTGCATTATATAAAATAAACACAAATCCTGTCAATAGATGAAACCGCGATAATGGTATTTTATTTCGAAATACCTTCTTAAATGCAGATGAACGACAGTGACTAATCCACCAATGCTGTTATCAATACTGTAACATACATGCACAACTACAAAAAGGTACAAGTAGGCAACGATCAGGAAAAGGCACAATAAGAAAAGATTCCCACTGCAAAAACCAAGGCGGGGAAAAAGAAACTAACAATAAGGTACTTATACCATGAATACATTTCGTAAGCCGAATGAACAGCTATTTTCCAAATAGGTGGCCACTCAGTTACATAACCTTAGGTGGCCACTCAGTTACCTAAATACTGCTCTGGATTTGATAGAGTGGACCTTCAAAAGGGCATTAAAAAACTATGGTTCACTTTATTTGGCATGTAATGACAGAAAGGCTTTTTTCACTTCCTCTGACCAAAGTCGGTATACACTTTGGTCATGTCAGAATGTGTGCGACGTCTTGTCCTATCTCCTTGATAATATTTATATTAGATTTGGGACCAAGTTATACAGACAAATTGTTGGAATTCCGATGGGTACAAATTGCGCACCACTAGTAGCTGATTTATTTTTATACTGCTACGAAAGAGACTTCATGGATTCTCTTAACCATGATAATCAAGCTGATTTTATCGAGGCTTTTAATTCCACATCTAGGTACCTCGATGACCTTTTGAACATTGACAACCCTCATTTTGAAGGTATGGTCAATCAAATTTATCCACCTGAACTTCAGTTGAACAAAGCCAATTTCTCAGATACCGAAGCCCCCTTTTTAGATCTACATCTTTCTGTTGCAAATGGATTTGTTTCTTCTAAAATGTATGATAAGCGCGATGACTTTGATTTTGATATAGTAAATTTTCCTTTTTTGGAAGGTGACGTTCCTCGTCGTGCTTCTTATATTATGGTGTATACATTTCGCAACTTAATAGGTTTGCTAGAGTCTGCAATCATGTTACAGACTTCAACGCTCGAAATAAATGTTTAACGGCAAAACTACTCCAACAGGGCTATCGGTATCATAAACTTTGAAAAACCTTTTCTAAATGTTATCGTAGACACTATGAATTGATTTCCAAATATAATGTTGGGTTAAAGACGCTTTTAAGTGAGGGCCTTTCGGAACCTGAATTTTATGGTGACTTAGTTTACAAATTTAAGAAACTTATAGGAATTAATGATTTTTCTTTTCAGTTCAGAAAAATCATAACGTGTTACAGACGTATAGGTTATAACTTGAATGTTATGCGACAGTCTGCATGCTTAGTTTTTAACCCAATCATGGTTGATAACTATGCTGCCTTCTTTAATTGCGCGCCGGTGGGTCGGGCGTCAGACTCTATGATGGCCCCGACTTAAAGCTATTCATTTTAGTTGGTTGGGGCCGGAGCTTCTTGTCTGTTGCTTGGCCCACCGGGGTCCAACTGGTGTTTTTCTTTTGCTCCGGTGTTAGTAGGTTATTCGGCGCCCAGGGATCTCCATCGTCGGGCAGCTTACTCAATCTGTGAGTCCTTGTTTTTCATTCATCAGGATGTTTATCGTGATTTATTTGTTTGTTCTTGATGATTCATTGACTAGTTAGAGATTCACCACGAGGACCGAAGAACTAATTAAATGTTATGAACCACCGCAGAAGCTGAGGGTGAAGTTAGGATCCTGTAAAACCGGTTGAAGCCCGCCAGTAACTTTGTGTTACTGATCGTTCCAAGGCGATACTTCTGTGGTGGTTCTTTTTGTTTTATGTCTTGGTGTTTAAAATTTTTTTATGTGCTGTTGGCGCCTTATTTATGTTTTCATATTTTTAATTAAGGTAACTGAGTGGCCACCTATTGGGAAAATAGCTGCTCATTCGGCTTACGATATGTTTTATGATATAAGTACCTGATTGTTAGTTTGGTTTTTTCCCACCTCGGTTTTTGGAGTGGGAATCTCTTTCTGATTGCGCCTTTTCCTGATCTTTGCCTACTTGTACCTTTTTCTTGTTAAAAAGCCGTTTTTGCTTCACCTCAAATGATTCGGAACGTCACAAACAAACACTTTAACTGCGGCGTGGATAAGAAGAATGCAATGTTTACAATATACATGTAATTGTACCTGCATAGTGAGAATGCTTTGAACCTGCCGCTTTGCCTCTGTCATATAGTGCATTACCTGAAGAAAGGTCAGAAGTCAAAGCAATTGCAATATAGAAAGGTACAAGTATGCAATGATCAGGAAAAGGCGCGATCAGAAAGAAATTCCTACACCAAAAACCGAGGTGGGAAAAACTGAGTTGAATATTAGGTACTTATACTTAGAAAACATATCGTAAGCCGAGTGAGCAACTATTTCCCAATAGATGTTCACTCAGTCACATGAAAACGTACATAAGATTCAAACAGTACAAAAATCGACTGAAAAAACATAAAAGAAATGGAACCACAACAGAAGTGTCGCATTGGAACGAACGATCAGTAATATAAAATTATTGGGGGGCTTAAACCGGTTTCAAATGTGCCTAACCTCATCCTCATCTTCTGCAGTGGTTCACAACATGTATGTAGTTCTTCAGTCCTCGTGGTAAATCTCTAACTTGTCAATGAATCATCAAGGACAGGCATATAAATCATGATAACCACCCTGGTGAATCAAAAACGAGGACTCAACACATTCAGTAAGCTGCCCGACGATGGAGATCCCTGGGCGTCGAATAACTTACTGAAACTCAGAACAAAAGAAAAGACCAGTTGAATCCCAGTGGGCCGTGCAACAAACAATAAGCTCCGGTCCCAACCAACTAAAATGGAGAGCTTTTTGTCGGGGCCATCATAGAGTCTAACAACCGACACATCGACGTGCAATTAAAGAAGGCAGCATAGTTATCAACCATGATTGGGTTAAAAACTAAGCATGCAGACTGTCGCATTACATTCAAGTTATAACCTATAAGTCTGTAACGTGTTATGAATTTTCTGTACTGAAAAGAAAAAAATCATTCCGTCCTGTAAGTCTCACAAATTTGTAAACCAAGTCACCATAAAATTCTGAGCTTCTTTAGCCCGACACTAAATTTGGAAATCAACTCATATTGCCTGCGAAATAATTTAGAAAATATTTTACCGATAGCCCTGCTGTAGCTGTGTGAATTTCGGGCGTTGAAGTCCGCTACATAATTGCAGACTCTTGCAAACCTAATAAGTTGCGAAATGAAGCACGGCGAAGAATGTCACCAAAATTAAAACTGAGATCCTTTAAGATCAGTGAACACATATATGAGAAAGGAGATGGGCCATACCGCGGTTTCCACTATCGAAGTCTCGTCAATAACCCTTTAGATGTGGCAACATGGAGCCAAAGAGAATTACTGAAATGTTGCATTTTTCAACAGGATAGTCGATATTCACAGTTATAAAATCATAATGTTTATCATAATTTTAAGAAGAAACAAATACGTTTCATCCATATGTAAGTCCAAAAAGGGGGGGTGGGGCTTTGGTATCTATGGTGTTGGCTTTATTGAACTGTAGTTCATGTGGATAAATTTGAATGACCGTGCCTTCAACATAAGGATTGCCAATGTTCAAAAGGTCTACGAGATACCTAGAAGTCGAATTTAAAGAATCGATAACATTAGCTTGATTTTCTTGTTTACTGTATGCGTATAGTAGTACTAGTACACAGCGCTTGATTTGTGATGCGCAAGGCATGCCGTAATCATACACTAAGCTTCTGTTGAGTAACATTATCTGGATATTAATAAGCAACCATATATGCATGTATGGCAGAAAATTTCACTTTGGAAAACCTAATGAACTCACACAACATGCAAATACCACCCTGTATACCGTTGATACAACCGAGTTTGCTACGGCACAGACTGTTGCAACATTTCACGATAGTAGGGCATTAATCCATGCATTAATTCGAGGATGTCTGGGTCGTGACTTTGTGCGAGAACAAAGTAAGGATGCCTTCCTTCAGTTTTTGACGTGTAGTTTGTTAAAAAAAACTTACCTTGTGTCAGAAATTATATATGTCATTGAAGGAATATGCCAACAAAAACACGAAAATTGATAACCTCTCGTCTCAGATGTAAAGTTTTGTTTCACCTGTTTTCAGAGGTGTTTTGTCAAAGTTTTACCCTTGGCTTTGTTTTACCTTTTCCAAAATCTGTAGGTTAAACAGTTTCGGAAAATATATAACTTTTTATCATTCTATGCCACAGAATTCCGTTATACCCAAAACACTATTTCATCTTGAAAATCATGAAAATTTAAGAAAGGGGAGCTAACTCTTACTTAGGAATCGGATTTGGCCGAACCTTAATATAATTAAAGCTGATGTGTATATGCTGGTTACAAATAAGTTTTAACAGAATCAGATCAATAGCAAGCTAGTAAATAAGAAAACATTGTTTTCACCATTATAACCCTATGGGACCTATCCGTTGCCATGATAACCAGAGTTTTGACCTATTTCACCCTAAATTCTGTTTAAAGTTTTGTCCTGATAAAAGTATGCGTCTTTTGAAATTTGATGGCTCTGGGTTTAATGGTTTTAGAAATTTTGCATTTTTTGTCGTAGATTTTTTCTCTACGGACAGGACATTTTTGACCAAAATATAATTTCCATAATTCTACATTGTCATTAGCGTTGGTATAATATTTTTCTTATGACAATCATCAGTTCTGAATACTCTATTTCCCAATGTGATTTTAAACTTCCAGAAGTATGTGACGTCATACAAATGTATGTCTTACGGACAGGACACTTTTTTGTTACATTTTCCTTAGTAATTTGGGATATAAATTTCTATACAGTGATAAAAGTAAGCCACGCGACTGGTTATTTTTACTGATTAGGTATGTCCAAATATTGGTAATAACCCATTGAAAGTAGTATTGAATGTAAGTCTGACTTATCTGGCAGGTCCCTCCTTTCTCACTTTAAAATACCTCAGTTTGGCACATGTCATCTTTTTCATGGTATAAATACCTGATTGTTAGTTTGGTTTTTTCCCACCTCGGTTTTTGGAGTGGGAATCTTTTTCTGATTGCGTCTTTTCCTGATCTTTGCCTACTTGTACCTTTTTAGTAATCATGGCAAAACTCAAAAACAAATAGTCGTAGCCCATTCAAATTAACGGCAGAATAAAGGCGATATGGTCACTTACTAGCCACATAATATTTTATATGCACTTTAAGTGTCATTTTCAATCCCCATGCCTACAAAAAGAAGCCATTTTTAAGTGAGACAGTATAACACCTGTTTCGGGGGTATTTTGGCTATTTAAGCTTATATTGTGAAAAAAATGCTTGTCCAATCAACATGATTTTTCTAGGCCAGTGAGAATTAATTGATCTTGACATCCTGCAATTCAATTTGAGTGTGTTTGTGTTAAAGTATTTATTACACAACCGCATAACACTTGGTAAATTTAAATTGTCATCTGATCTTAGCCGACCCGACTGTTAATTATTTGAATCCATCATCATCGTTTGTCAATATAAAAGTTTCTGTATATACCGGAATCATTCCTTGTTACATACCACCAAAAGACAATACTGAACTCAAGCCAACTTTTACACAATATGGTGTTAACACACATAGGTTGGATCGTAATTGCCTGTACATGTATGCAACTTATGTCCAAGAGATACTTTGTTTTAAAAAGATGCTACCTACGGCGGACCTTTTGGTCAAAAATGATAATTCTTAATGTGGACACTTTCGCAGAATGGGAAATCTTGTTAATGTTAAAGCAGGAGTAATTTTAGCATATGTTTCATGTATACATCTTCCACAACCTACCAAAACATTTTTGGTTTGGCAATGACTTCAAACGTCCAAAACAATATTTCAGTCATGTCGAACACCGCTTTCCATCTCAGCGTTGGAAAGATCTGCGGACTATCCATCAGTGCCGTCTACATCAGCAAGAGAAAAGCAACTCCGTAGGTAAATTGAGTGGTTGTTACCAACTAAAAACTAAACACGCGAGTGTTATTTTGCAAGAGTAGGCAAAGACCAAGAAAGGTGCAATAAGAAAAAAGATTCCCACTCCAAAAACCGAGGTGGGAAAAAACTAAATTAACAATCAGGTGAAAACATATCGTAAGACGAATGAACAGCTATTGTCTTAATAGGTGGCCACTCAGTTACCTAAACTAAACTAAAAATATGTAAACATACATAAGGCGCCAACAGCACAAAAAATTTAAACACTAAGACATAAAACAAAAAGAACAACCAGAGAAGTATCGCCTTGGAACGATCAATAATATAAAATTACTGGCGGGCTTAAATCAATTTTATATGGTTGGTCTGAAGAGGTCGTTTATCGATATAGATTCGTATAGAAATAGATCGTAATAGCTTAGTCTGGTAGTAAGGACCGGAAAGTCTTGGTCCGAAAAGTCTCGGTCGAGTTTGTCCGAAATAGTGAAAGCCAGAGAACGGCTTACATATAGTTAGTAATAATCGAGCCGATCAGAGGAAACAGGAAATTGCGGGAAATAATGTCGCTTTGTCATCGCATCGCATAGAAATTCATTAAAACCAGAAAATTCACCATCGCCTTGTGTTTTAGTCATCGAACAATGATAACATAGAAAACCATCGAAACATTGGTAGCAGAGCGAGGTTGTGTAATTCCGCTAAACATGAGTGAGGGAGACGAAAGCGGTCGTTTTGAACCGCAGTTCGACAGGAATCTTGGTTCGGACAGAAACATTGACAAATTAAAAATGAACAAATCAAGAGCAAAGGCAACATTCACCAGGCATAAAAATGTGTTGTTACAGCACCTTGACCCGTCCCTTGAAGACACAGATCCTAGAACTGTTATTTCCATGATGAAATCTACCAACAATAAACTGGATTTGGCTTTAGAAACTGCAATGAACAGTTTCCAAGAATTATCCGAATATTATATGTATGTTGGTAATGATACAGGACTGCATCAAGTTGCAAAAGATATGGAAATTCTGGAAAATGAATATGCCGACACTGTAAATCAAGTTCAGGAGTACTTTAGGGAAAGTAAGAGTTCACGAAGTGAAGCTTCGGAGGATCACTTGTCGGTCGATTCCGATAATGAATCTGAGTCCCTGTATGAATTGCCAACACCTAGAGTCCAAGAATCTGAAAATCAATTAGGTCAAGATCTTTGGAAGCAAATGAAAAGGGTGTCCATCCCAATGTTCAGTGGTGATAAAACCAAGTATGATTCCTGGAAAGCTGCCTTTATGGCCTGCATAGACAAAGCTCCGGCTACGAAAGAGTACAAACTTCTCCAATTAAGACAATATTTAAGTGGCGAAGCGTTAAATTGTATCGACAAGTTAGGTCATTCCGCGTCAGCGTATGACACCGCGTTACAAAGACTTGAACGCAAGTTTGGCGGACATCGTAGGCAGGTTGCGCGGTATTTGGAGGAATTAGAAAATTTCTATCCCATGAAAGAAGAAAATGCCAGGTCTTTGGAGAAATTAGCAGACTTACTAGACGTAGCTGTGGTAAATATAAGTGAGTCAGATGGCTTGGATGATTTGAAAAATGGGTCATTATATTTAAGACTACAGAAGAAATTACCAGACTCTATGCTTACAAGGTATCATAGGTGGATTCATGAAAATCAAGAGTCAGAATCAGTATTAACTCTCAGAAAATGGATACTTCTAGAATCCGAGTTTCACACCATAGCTGAAGAAACATTGCATGGTCTGTCGCGTACTAGAATACAAAAACATGGGAAAGGTGCAAAATCTGAACAAAATCGAACATACTTCGTGCAGTCTGAGCAAAAAGGAAAAAGTAACCAGGCTTGTAAATTTTGTAATGGTCCACATGGCATATGGAACTGTAAGACATTTCAAGACTTAAGAGAAAGTGATCGCTGGGAAAAGGCCAAAGAACTGAAATTATGTTTTCGCTGTTTAGGGCATAATCATGTCGGTGGTTCGTGTAAAAGGAGCAGAGTATGTGGAATACAGGGTTGTACTAGAACACACCATAGACTTCTCCATACAAAACCTGAATCTAATCAAAATCAAACTGTTAGATCTGAAAATGTTCCAAGGAATGGAGACACTGCACAAAGCTTAATCACTGAAGGGGAGAGTACTCTAACGTCACATTTCGCGCCCTCAGTCACTGGATTAAGAACCGTCCCTGTAATAGTGAGTTCAGATACCAAGAAAATTAAGATTAATGCCTTACTTGATGATGGGAGTACAAAATCGTACATTAATAGTGACATAGCTGCTGAACTGGGAATTCAGACAGTAACTCAGAAAGTGAAAGTTAATGTACTGAATGGTAACACAGAAACTTTTGAAACTATGCCAGTATCTGTAAAGCTTGAAAGCCTAAATGGACAATGTCAAGTAGATATGTCAGTTTTTACTGCGGATAAGGTCACCGGAAATTTGAAAGCAGTGAATTGGTCTGATTACAAGAATAAATGGGATCATTTGAAACAGATTCAGTTTCCAAAACTTAGCTCGCGCCCTGTTATAGACTTGTTGATTGGAACAGATTACTCAGACTTGCATTATTCACTCAGAGACATTAAGGGTCAACCTGGAGAACCTATCCCTCGTTTAACTCCGTTAGGGTGGACGTGTATCGGTAGTCCTGAGGATAGTCATATTGAAGGTCAAGAGACACATTTTTCTACCTTCTTCTCCCAAGATCGCGAACAAATGAATGAAATAAATGACACTTTGCGTAGCTTTTGGGAAATTGAAGCATCAGGAACAGTGTCCTCGCCTATAATGTCGAAAGATGACAGAAGTGTGTTACAAAAGACTGAAGAATCACTAACATATTCACATGGTCGCTATTCGGTCACAATACCATGGAAAGAGTCAACTCCCAAATTACATGACAATTATCAAATGGCTGTTAAACGGTTAGAAAATACAGAAAAAAGACTGAGAAAAAATCCTGAAGTAGCTGAAATGTATGAACAGACTATTGAAAAGTATGTAGAAAAAGGTTATGTGCAAAAAGTCACTGAAAGTAGCCCAGAAACAAAATGGTTCCTACCACACTTCCCGGTAATTCGACCAGAAAGAGATACAACCAGAGTTCGCATAGTTTTCGACGCGTCAGCAAAGCAAGATGGGATATCGTTAAATGACACTATGTATCAAGGGCCAAAACTACAGAATGACTTGTTTGATGTACTTCTTCGCTTTCGGAAACACCCTGTAGCTCTAGTTTGTGACATTGAAGAAATGTATTTGCAGATTAATCTGAAAGAAAATGACAAACGGTTTCATCGTTTCCTTTGGCGTACAGACTATAGTCAGGAACCAGACATTTATGAATTCAATAGGCTAGTGTTTGGTGCAAATTGCTCGCCTTTCTTAGCACAGTTTGTGTCACAAGAAAATGCACGACTGTATGGGAATGAATATCCGCTGGCAGCAGATACTATTTTAAATTCCACATATATGGATGATAGTATGGATTCGGTCATGAACAATGAACAAGCTATCGAACTGTATCATCAGTTATCAGATGTGTGGGGTAAAGCCGCCATGTATGCGAGAAAGTGGCTTTCAAACTCCACAGAAGTACTTAACAACATTCCGCCACAAGATAGGGTAAAATCCGTGAACTTAGAAACAGGACATTTTCCGTTAATGAAAACTCTTGGGGTTCAGTGGATCGCTTCAGAGGACAATTTCCAGTTTAAAAGTCCAGACATTAGTTCTAAGTCAGAAATAAGTAAACGGACAGTGTTAAAGAGAATAGCCTCAATTTTCGATCCGATAGGGTTCGCAGCTCCGTACATTATTCGCGGAAAAATGTTGTTACAAGAAATATGGATATCAGGCTGTGACTGGGATGAACCTTTAGAAACTGAATTGCAGTCTAAGATTAGATGCTGGTTAAATGAAATGCCGTTACTTGACAATTTAAGATTACCACGCTGTCTGCAATTTACTCAGGACGTAGAATTTTCGACAATTCAAACATTTGTAAACGCGTCAACAGAAGCTTATGGAGCAGTACTGTATATCAGACATGTGTTGAAGAATGAGGAAATAATAACAAGATTTGTCACAGCAAAAGCGCGAGTAGCTCCTTTAAAGGCCATAAGTATACCTCGTTTAGAACTGACAGCTGCAGTACTAGGGTTAAGGTTAACCGAAGATGTGTCAAAAACACTTAACATTCAAATGTGTGATGTTACATTTTGGTCGGACAGTATGAATGTTCTCTGGTGGGTGAGGAATCATAGTCTGAACTTCAAGCCGTTCATTTCAAATAGAATCGGAGAAATTCAAACAAACAGTAAACCTGAACAGTGGAGATATGTACCCACTGAACTCAATCCCGCGGATTATGTAACTAGGGGATTAACAGCAGATGAATTATTGAACAAAGACACATGGTTGAATGGTCCTGAATTCTTACAAAGTAGTGAAGATCAGTGGCCAGAAAATAAGGTAGAGAAATTACAGGCTTCTGAAAATGAAGAACGCAAGATTAAGAATAACAGACATGTTTCGCTAGTAGCAAGTGAAGTTCAGCTGGTGGGTCAGAACTCTACACATGTGTCGGACAGTGTCAATCGCTTAGATGTCAAAAGATATTCTGACTGGAACCACACGGTCAGAATATACGCATGGGTCTATCGGTTCATTGAAAACTGCAAAACACAGTCAAAACAGCTCCGTACCTCAGGACAATTGCAGCCAGAAGAAATTAGAGACATAGAAATAAACATGATTAAAAGTGCACAAGGAGAACAATTTCAGGCTGAGGTTGATGCTATAAAATCTGGGAAAGAAATTAATAGTAAGAGCAAGCTTGTGGGCTTAAAGCCGTTTATTGACAATGATGGTTTGTTGCGTTGTAGCAGCCGGTTGAAATATGCAGAACATATGTCGTATGATGCAAAGTTCCCAGTTATACTGCCTAGAAAAAGTTATGTGACAAAACTCATAGTGAGAAAATATCATGAAAATGGAAATCATAGTGGTACAAATCAGATTCTAGCATCTCTTTCTGCACAATACTGGATAATAGCAGCAAGAGAGGAAATTCGGGATGTCGAGCACGATTGTGCAGTTTGTCGAATTCGAAAAGCGAAACCAGGAGAACAGATTATGGCCCCATTACCAGATTTCAGGGTCGGGACATCACTTCGACCTTTTACCCATACAGCTGTGGATTTCGCTGGGCCGTTTCTCACAAAACAGGGTCGAGGAAAAGTAAAGACTAAGCGATATTTGTGTTTATTCACATGTGTTCAAACCAGAGCTGTACATCTGGAGATGGCTTATGGATTAGATACAGACTCGTTTTTAAACGCATTCTATCGTATGGTGAGTAGAAGAGGACTGCCAAAAGTGATGATTTCAGATAACGGTACTAACTTTGTTGGAGCAAATCGTGAACTGAAAGACTTGTTGAAGGGGTTGGATAGAGACAAAATAGTTAATTCAACTGCTAACCAGGGAATTAAGTGGAAGTTTAACCCTCCGCTAGCACCTCACTTTGGAGGTATTCACGAGTCATTGATCAAAAGTGCTAAGCGGGCAATATTTGCTATACTTCAGTCAGCAGATATTACTGATGAGGAACTGTTATCCGCGTTTGTTGGAGCTGAAGGTTTAATGAACAGTAGACCTTTAACATATCAGAGTGCAAATCCAAGCGATGAGGAAGTACTTACGCCGAATCACTTTCTGTTCGGGCAGATTGGCGGGGTATTCGCACCAGAATCAGTGGACGAAACAGTATTCAGTCCTAGAAAACGTTGGAGACGTGTACAGGAACTGGTGAAACACTTCTGGAAACGTTGGTTAAGGGAATACATACCAACGTTAGGGTCGAGAAAGAAATGGCATAAGACGCATCGTAACTTTCAAGTCGGTGACATAGTCTTAGTCGTGGAACCAGAGGCGCATCGGGGTCATTGGTCGCTGGGACGTATTACGGAGGTGTTTCGTGGACCAGATGACAATGTGCGAGTTGTAAATGTGCAAACTGGAAAAATGATTCTGAAGAGAGCAGTTACCAGACTAGCATTTATCGAGAGTTGTCCAGCTTCAGATTAACAATTGTAATTGTGATCAGTAAATAAAGGTAGAAGTACTGTGCTTAAGGGGCATAATAATCCCCGTACTTCTACATTAAGCCACATAGGCTTAAACACATAGGCTTAATATCATTCAAACAGTTAGACAGTGAAAATCAAGTTATAAAGATTTGCCATTAAGATGGGTTGTACTGTTAAGGGGCATAATAATCCCCGTACACCCATGTAAGCCATGTAGGCTTACTCAATAACTTTAAGTAAACTTGTAAATAGATGTAATAATCATTGCCTTAGTGTAATTTGTTAAATTGTTGAATAAACAACGCTTTGATCAGAACTGTGGACAGAAATTAACAGAACTGCTAAACGGAC
Source organism: Rugalucina vietnamica (assembly GCA_964017185.1). NCBI lineage: Eukaryota > Metazoa > Mollusca > Bivalvia > Lucinida > Lucinidae > Rugalucina > Rugalucina vietnamica. The sequence continues at coordinate 20,493,285 of OZ024873.1, forward strand.
AAGAATGAACAGTTTTGGGAAGACTATGGTTTACAGAGGCGTCACAGATATTTGTCATTAATACATGTCATATATATTGTTTATAGATTCTGTATTGCTAAATACTTTCAATTGCAAGTTTTGATTGAAAAACAGACAATCATATTGATTAGAAGGATGTTACACTTAACTAAAGTTTGAAATTTCAAGTTGAATGTAGACATTTGATGTAAAAGCAAAGTTTCTATTGGGTTACACATTAGATGCTTGGTGGAGCATTAGAGTGAGCAGTTAAGCATTAGATGCACAAGTTAAGCATTAGATGAATAGTGAAAATTTTATAACCATCATGTTTAATTGCTTTAAATGTGACATTTGTTTATGTTTTTGTGTTTTCAATCGTTCGTTAATTGTTTACATGTTTTACATGTAAGATAAAGTCAATAATGTCTGTTTGATAAGAGTACAACTTATCAAAGAAGGGGAGAATGGTCTGAAGAGGTCGTTTATCGATATAGATTCGTATAGAAATAGATCGTAATAGCTTAGTCTGGTAGTAAGGACCGGAAAGTCTTGGTCCGAAAAGTCTCGGTCGAGTTTGTCCGAAATAGTGAAAGCCAGAGAACGGCTTACATATAGTTAGTAATAATCGAGCCGATCAGAGGAAACAGGAAATTGCGGGAAATAATGTCGCTTTGTCATCGCATCGCATAGAAATTCATTAAAACCAGAAAATTCACCATCGCCTTGTGTTTTAGTCATCGAACAATGATAACATAGAAAACCATCGAAACAATGGTCGTAACCTGACCCTCAGCTTCTGCAGTGGTTCATAACATTTTGTTAGTTCTTCGAACCTCGTGGTGAATCTCTAACTAGTAAATAAATCATCAACACATAAATCATGATAAACATCCTGATGAATCAAAAACGAAGACTCAACAGACTCAGTAAGCTGCCCGACGATGGAGATCCCTGGGCGCCGAATAACTTACTGAAACCCGGAGCAAAAGAAAAACACCATTTGGACCCCGGTTGGCCATGCAACAGACAAGAAGCTCCGGCCCCAACCAACTAAAAGGAATTGCTTTAAGTCGGGGCCATCATAGAGTCTGAAGACCGACCCACCGGCGTGCAATTAAAGAAGGCACTATAGTTATCAACCGTGATTTGGTAAAAAACTTAGAATGCAGACTGGTAGAAAGGTAATATTCCACCAGGATGTTTGAGGAAAGAACCTTGCTAATGGGTTCCTTCTGAAGATATGCATGCCTTAAAGCACTGTGAAGTCACCTCTGGCTTTGAATTCTGTTTATACGCGGATTGGAATTCCATCATAATTTTTAATGATTTGTTTTCCCGGCACAGATACCTTAGTGGACTGGAACTTTCACAGAGAAGAGAAGCTTTTTATCGTTAGGCTAGTTCTCACAGTTCATCTTCATGATTTTCTTTTCAAACCGCTTGTATAGGGTTTAAGTCAAGGGAATCAGCAGGACATTCACAGACGATCCTCTAATATCAAGAGCGTCTTTTGTGGATTTAGGATTAATAGAAAGATCATTGCCTTGCATAAATACTAATTCTTTTCGCATCCTTTATCATGTTTATTGACATGTTAATTTCCATGACTTAAACCCTGAAAAAGAGATTTGAAACATCATGAGGAGGAGATGTGAGTCATTGCCTAACAACAGATTTAGGCAACTATGGTATTATGTGCGGAGGACCAAGTCATGAAACTGTATGATGAAATGCCAACCAAAGTTATGGCAGAATAGCCAGAGGTGACTCCACAGTGCTTTAAGACATGCTTGCCTCATGAAGGAACCCAATAGGAAACTTTCTTCGTACAACCGTCCTGGTGGGACATTAGTTTTCTTGCAAACTAACACTGGCATGCTTAGTTTTTTATTGTTACAACCGCTTTACCATGAAATTCTAAAATCCACATTGAATAGAAATCAGATTGTAACTTTGTAAATAATGCACATAAAGACACCAAGTTTTATTTTATTTTTTTGTTATTTCATTTTATTTTATTTTATTTATTTATTTATTTATTTATTTATTTATTTATTTATTTATATTGTTAAAAAATGGGTTCAATATATTATCAATTCATTCATACAGCATCACAAAGTCTGGAAGTTTTATATTCAGTGTAAATATTTAACCTCATAGTTAACAAAATACATAAACAAATTCCTCCAGTTGTCCATTTCCTGCCAGTGATGATTTTTTTTTAAAAAAAGGGTAGGGGTTGTCAATTTATTTCTTAATATTGCAGGGATATATTAATAAATGAACGCAGCTGTACAACAATGATAAAATTACATGAAGTGACAAGGCAAATTTCACTCTCGACATGATTGTTAAGGCCTTTACCACCAATTCAAGGAACAAAGACTTGTTTTATTCAAAAGCACCTGCATTAAGAGTATTTACTTTACAATACAGCAAAATGTGTTAAATGGGGTTGTTTTTCAAGAAATCTTACTATAACTCGATTAACGCTAACATCGTTCGACAATGGCAGTCTTTAGTCCTTCGCAAATTAAATTGACGGAATTTAATTTCAGTCCCGACTTCTATGCACTTTCCGACTTAGTTCTGTCTAAAAATCACAGATTAATATATCATCAGAATCCGCTGACTTATTCCCGAAATGCTCGTTTGTCTCTGTGATACACTATGGCGACGTCAGTTGAAGTTGTGATGAATTGCAATATATTCTTCAGCAAAGCACATTTGAGCCGCCTCGTGGGAAAACAAACAATGTGGTTTCCGAACAGGTCCGACACAAACCGACCTGTACAGTCACAGAAAGGAGCTAGAAGCTTGAAATTTCGGATTTAAGTAGAAGAGGAATTGTACCATCCGAGTAGCGAAACCAAAGGCGCTGATCAGCTTCGCAGTCACTGCGAAGCTGATCTGCGCCTTTGTTTTCGCCTATGCAGATTGTTGGTTTTCCCACGTGGCGGCTCATTTATTTGGGATGCAATATTCGTCTACAAGATTAATGGATCATTTTTTGAAATCTGACTGAAGCTTTCATAGGGCAAAACTCGGAAAACAACATTACGAAGACATGCATTTACAATGTACATTTTAAACAAAAAGTGCAGAACAAAAACATTTAGTACAACAATTTAAAGAATATGAAACATTACTTTCAAACTACTGTAGCTCGGTAACGTTTGATTAACTTAAACCTGAACCAATGGCAGTATTTCACAGAATTTCAAACTTGAATATTGTCTAAGCACTGAAGTTGTATTGTGTATCCCTAGCACAAACATGTATGTTCTATAATACCTTTAACATGAAACGAAATGCACTACACTGAAAGAAAATTATAAAACGATACTTTTTAAACTCATATTTTCTAACTGCATGTAAGAGTTTATGAGGTATGATTTATTATCGAACGTGTCTTTTGAAGACCCAAAATTGCACAGTGTTCAAGAGTATTTTGAAACGATTTTTGAAACGTAAACACGTTTTGCCAAAAAAAGCAAAAGTCCTTTTTTGTAAAATAAAAATGGGTTTATTAACACCATTTATTGAAATAAGTAACATATATAAAACGGGGTCCTTCAAAACATTCGAAGTTTTATTACTGTGAGATTGGCTAAGCATTCTCGCTTTTGATAATAAGCATGTAAAGCCGTGTAAAATTCACCCTATGTTATCTGGACAATGATAGATACATTACGAAAACATGCCCATGCAATATAAAGAGATGCAAAAAATGAAAATTTTCCGCTGAAAAATTTTGATATTTTTCTTATTTTTGCTCAAAACATAGATTGTGGGTACACGTTAGAACCGCCTCGCCGAGGCGGTTCTAACGGGCGAGGCGGTTCTAACGAGTACCCACAATCTATGTTTTGGAGCAAAAATAAGAAAAATAGGTATACCCCTGCGTATCCCAGTTTTACTATATAAAAGTGGGGTTAAGGGGGGTATAAATTACACGGACATGTTTTCATGATGAAACAAGCCTTGATCAGTCCATTTATATCATTCATGAGTACAAAGATACTGCCAACCACTTCCGGTTTAGATGCCATACTTTAAAAAACAAATAGGCGGCAATGCCATACTTTAAAAAACAAATAGGCGGCACTTGTCGAGGATGCTTTGCTTTTATATATATATATATATATATATATATATATATATATATATATTGATATGACCCAACTTCCAGGCTGTATGTTTTGATTGTTTACAAATCAGCTGATCGTTCATTTTTCTTGTGCATGGCTCAAAATCGGGTTTGTGCTTGGTTTGCATCAATGACACTCGGCATTCGTGCAGACAAAGTTCTTACCCACTGTTTTGCTGTAATTTAATCCATCATTTTTGTGTCTGTCTTGGTTATTTATCCAAAATTGTGCAGATCAAAAGCCTCACATGTCATTTTACTTCCATTTTGTTGCTGTGTCAGTAGTGCATTTTGGGTATTGATTTGTGTAAGCGTTCAGGCGTATCAATCAAAACAGTCAGCAGTGATTTCTACTTTGTCAATTTTGAAGCAGCCAGTTTTACTTAATCGGTACAGAATCAAGTTTTCTCACCCTAACAGTCATTTAGATAAATTATTCAGGATCATTTTGGTGTCATTTTTATTGTAATCTTCATTCAGGAAGACCTTTAATTTTCTGCATAAAGTCAAGTGTCTGTATTTATTTTTCGGCAAAATCCAAGATGGCGGACATCGACAAAGTCAAATGTGCGGCATCTTCCCAGGTTTTTCTAGGCCGGGATCATGTGACCCCAGCGGATCTTGTCGTGGGTTCTGGGAATCCCTGAGTGTTTTGGCCCGGGATCTGGGATCCCAGGCGATTCTACTCCGGGATCGGGGATTTGGGAATCTGGGAATATAAAAGCAAGCGCTTGAGTTTTCCCAGGGTCTTCAGATTTTTCTTTCGTTGAGAACAGACGTGCGTTTCGTTGTCTCAATTTTCTGATTTTTATTTTGGCTTATTTTCGCTATATTTCGGTCAAAATTGCATAGAAATTAATTAAATAAATTCTTTCTTCATTAGAATAATTTAGTCTAGGATCCAGAATTACAAAATTCTGCTTTTGCAAGTTAAATTTGATTTTTATTTTCATTCCTAAAATACAAGTAGAGCTTTTCACAAAAGTTATCTTAAAATTTCATAACAAGTTAAGGCTTTTCTTAAAGTGTCATAAATAGCTATTTATCAAGTATTCAGCACATTTTTCATCTTAAATAAATTAAACATCACTGTTTTTCATAGATTAAGGCCATTTTCATTTGATTGATCACTGATAGCATGCAAGTCGTTGTTTTGTCATTTTTCGTGTCAACATCCGTTCGTGTAAATTAAATATTTCATTACATTGTTCATAAAGAAATATCATTTGTTACATATTTGAAAATTTATTTAATCATTAAAATTGCATAACTTGTTTCACCAAGCCATGTCTTTAGTCTCATTTCATTCCCATTAAGCTTAGATTTTAAAGTTATATTCAGTTTCTGAAGACCACAAAGCCCCTACAACGAAGCCTTGACTAGAAGTCTAGAGCATCGTATTGGCAGCCCGACCTCTCGCTGTAGTGTCAGCCTGAGCCCGAGCTTGCTAATATACATGTACTGAAGAGAAGAGTTCTCCGCTGCAAGTTGCTAGGTCGTAACATAAAAAGTGGTGGCCGGCGGTGCGATCTGATTCATTAGTCAGTTCGAGAGATCTGAACCAAGATGAGCAGCGAGAATTTACAGGCTGAAGCCATGACAGAAGGTGGCCAAGGCAATGGTGATAGTCATGAAACTGACTTCTCTTCAGAACAAAATCAAGGACAGGCCCCTACCACTGGTCCTACAAGGTTATCAAGGGAGGCAATAATGCAGCAAGCTGCAGCCTCAACTCTGTTACAGTTACATACTAGAGATACTAATAACACCGCGTCTGGTGATCAAGATGATCAGACATATGGCAATTCAAGTTTAAACAATAGAAACATGGCCCAGCTACCGGAAAATACAAATAGGACACCGAATGCATTCATGTATTCACAAATTAACATGCAAAACACTATGGCAGGGTTATCAAATGCCATTGGTATGCTCCAGCAAGAGCAATTAAACATGCACGCAAGACAAGAAAACATTACGGGTACATTAACACAGGTCCTTTCCGTCTTGCAAGAGCTAAAAGATGGTAGCAGCTCAACAGGTGAACGTCAAATGAGTACCAATAACACACAAAGTGAGCGTTCTACTTACCTATCCTCGGGTACAGATAGAACTACAGGGAGACACTATGAGTTCCAAAATGATGATAACTCAACACAACTATCGTTGCATACACATAGCAGTGTAGACCGACAATACGGTGCGCCAAATGATGTTAACAACACAAACTTACCTTTACATAGCAGTTCTCGTGCAGACAGGCACACCGGGTCCATAGATGATACAAACTCTAGAAACCGACCTTTACGCATTTCTAGTAGTATAGAGAGGCCTTTGGCGTCACAAAATGGTGAACACTCCGCAAACTTACCTTTGCACAACAGCAGAAGTGCAGACAGGCACACTGTGACCCTTAATGATGCGAACTCTAGAAACATACCTTTAAGTAGCACTAGTAGTATAGGCGGGTACTACGGCCCCCAAACCAGTGAAGTAGAAGGAGACCAAGGTTATTGGGCACACTCAGAGCAAGCTGATACTTACCATGGAGAGGTAACTGATGGGTACGTTACTAACCAATATAGTACAGGACAGGGCAGTTGGTCAAGCCAATCCCAAAACATTGATAGTCAAAGGTATGATAGTCAGTACATGTACAACGAAAGAAGTCGATCAAGGGTAACATTCGACGATGCCCCAGGGTATGTAAGAAACACAGAACCGATAGATGATTATAGATATGAACAAACACCAGGTGGTAACCCTTCTCGTAGCATGGGAAGAACCAGATATAGGTCTGAGACAGATAGAAACTCTGAATGGTATGGCCTTAAAATACCACCTTTTAATGGTAAGGAAGACTGGAAGACTTGGATCAATAGGTTTGAGGCTATAGCAGATAGGAGACGCTGGGACGAGGAAAGCAGGTTGGACAACATCTTGCCTAAACTGCAAGGTAAGGCAGGTGATTTTGTGTTCTCGCAGCTATCCAAGGACACACTTAGTTGCTACCGAGAATTGGTCACAGAATTAAACAGTAGGTTTAGAGTAGTGGAAACAGAAAAGTCATTTGCGGCTAAGTTTAGCCAGAGGTGCCAAAGAGCTGATGAGACGGTAGAAGAATTTGCTGCCGAGCTTAAACGTTTGTATGCCAAGGCATATAAGAATAGAGATAGTAAAACGAAAAAGGAAGATCTGGTACGTAGATTCTTAGACGGTATGAAAGATGGTGAAGCCCGTTTCGAAATTGAGTACCATAAAGAACCAGATGACATAGATCAGGCTGTTTATCATGCAGTCAATTTTATTCATACTAGACGTAAGAATTCACATGAAAACCATGAAAGAAGGTTTAAGAAATATGCCAGGAGAACAAACATGGAACGTGCTGATCAAAGTGATGAAGAAGATAACTTCGAATCTGATGATGAGGTAAATAGAGCATATAGAGTACCTGTCAAAACTGACAAGAATGTAGCAAAGAAGCCCAACAGAAGTAACCAACAAGGTGAACAAGGTAAAACAGATGCTTCAGGTCAGAGTGACTCCATGAAGATGATCACTGAAACAAGAGACTTGCTTCAAACATTAGTAAGTCAACTGACGAAGAAGGAAAGCAGTAATACAGATATGAAAAGCCAGCAGCAGATAAGCACAGGCTTTTCGAATAAAAGGAAGATTCAGTGCTACGCATGTTATGAGTTAGGACATTTTGCTAGAGACTGCCCCACAAGAACTAGACAGTCAGGCTCTAGTGAGGGTATCAGAAAGGACAATAAACCTTTGACAAATCAGGGTCAAGGTCAAGCAGGTAAAAATCCGTTAAACTAGGACAGGCTGTCTCTGGTGGCCACAGGGAAGCCTGTTCAATTTCTGACGGCCAACAAAATGAAGCAGTAAACAATGATGTTATCAAGTCCATAAAAAGCACAAGGAAGTTGCCCGATGGTGTGTATATTCGTGGTTCAGTCCAGGGGTACCCACTTTTGTTAACCACTGATACGGGGGCTTCAAAGACAATCATATCAAATAAAGTCTACGAGTCCATGAAACCAGAAGACAGACCAAATCTGGTGAAGACTTCGAAGCTAGTTGGTGCAGGCGGTGTAAGTATAAAAGAAAGAGGAAAGGGTACCTTCAACCTAAAATTAGGTTCTGTAGAACTGGAAATTGAAGCGATAGTGGCTGAGATAGATGACGATGGTTTGTTAGGAGTAGACATCTTGCAGAATAGTGAGAGTTATGGTCCTGCTGACCTTCTTATGAGCAAGGGAGTGATTGTACTGAACAAGAAAGAAATACCCATAATACAGGTAGGAATGTCAAATAGAGTTAGGAAAGTAACTGCAGCGGATCACTTTGTGATACCAGCTCAGAGCGAGTGCGTCATAGATGTATACCTCGAGCGAAAGGAGTATGATGATTTTTCCTCAGAAAAGGAATACATAGTGGAGCCAACAGATCACTTTAAAGAGGAGTATCCGCTACAGATGGCATCCACTTTAGTAGACATTAATAGAGCATGTACATGCAAAGTAAGGGTACTCAATCCTTTCCCGACAGCAATGTCAATAAAACAAGACGCTGTAATAGCAAAGGCGGAGCCCATAGTGGGTAGCCCACAAGTCATTTTTGCAAAAGAGAGTGCAGAAGAAGAAGAAAATTTTCATAGAGCTAGAAGTATCAAATTGCTACAGGAAGGAGTTGAACGATTTCAAGATGCTGAGCCAGCTACTGCAAGAGAAGTTCAGACAGACATAAAGCCACCTGTCCCACAGCATTTGCAAGACTTGTTTGAAAGGTCAGCTAAGGATCTGGATGAAAGCCAAAAAGGCAAAGTAGAAGATTTGCTGAGCAATTATCAAGACACGTTCTCACGTGATGAATGGGACATAGGGTTGACAAATCTAGCTGAACACGAAATCAAAACTGGAGATGCATCTCCTATAAAGCAGCCACCTAGACGTGTACCTCTTGCGTATGCAGACAAGGAAAAAGCGGCAATTGAAGACATGAAGGCAAAGGGGGTGATAAGAGAAAGCGTTTCTCCCTGGGCAAGTCCCATTTGTCTAGTTTCAAAGAAAGACGGTGGTGTACGACTGTGCGTTGATTACCGAAAAGTCAATAATCTAGTGAAACCAGATGGATTTCCTTTACCAAGAGTACAGGACTGCTTGGATGCCGTGGCTGAATCTAAGTGGTTTAGCACATTTGACCTTACCAGTGGGTACTATCAAATACCACTGAAAAGCCAAGACATCCCTAAGAGCGCCTTCGTATGTAAGTACGGTCACTACGAGATGACACGAATGCCTTTTGGCCTAAATAATGCGGCTGGAACTTTTCAGCGCACTATGGAATTGGCGCTACAGGGCTTGCAATGGGTGATCTGCTTGATTTATATAGATGATATTGTGGTATTTGGTCGCTCTTTTGAAGAGCACATCAAAAGAGTTGAAGAGGTGCTCAAGAGAATCCAAGCAGCTGGTCTAAAACTTAAAGCAGACAAGAGCAACATGTTTCAAGATTCTGTTCTTTTCTTGGGACACATTGTTTCAGGTGAAGGTGTGAAACCCAATCCAACAAACATTGCCAAAGTAGTCGAATGGCCCAGACCGAAATCCGCAAAGCAGGTCAGACAGTTTGTGGCATTAGGTTCCTATTACAGGCGATTTGTAAAGGACTTTGCTACCATGGTCAGGCCTATGGTCGAACTCACTAAAAAGGGGCGAAAATTCATTTGGACTGAGGCATGTGAAAGGTCTTTTGAAATGGTCAAGAAGGCCCTTGTCAGTTCAGATGTAATGGGTTACCCAATCAATGAAGGTGGGGAATTTATCCTGGATGTGGACGCTTCTGATGAAGGTATCGGAGGCATTCTTCACCAAGAACAGGAAGGCAGAGAAAGGGTCATTGCATATGCCAGTAGGGCGCTTAATAGAGCTGAACGCAACTACTGCATCACTGAGAAAGAACTTTTGGCCGTGAGGTTCTTTATTGAATACTTCCGCCAATACCTGTTAGGTAGAAAGTTCAGGGTTCGAACTGACCATCAGGCTCTCATTTGGCTTTTCAAGCTTAAAGAGCCACGAGGGAAAATCGCTAGGTGGATTGAGATCCTCAGCCATTACGATTTTTCGGTTGAATATCGGCCTGGAAATAAACAAGGACACTGCGATGCTTTGTCCAGATGTGAGAACCCTAGAGAGTGTGACTGCCCAGAACAGGATACCAGTGAACCACTCAAGTGTGGACCATGTAATAAATGCCTGAAGAGAGCTCAGGACATGATACACAGTGACATTTATAGAGAGCTGATGGCAGAACAGGGCGATCAGTCGACCGAGTCAGAAAGTCGTAAAGGTGAGTCAGTAGATGCAAAGTGTTTGAGAGAGGTTTCTGAAGTTGCTACTACTTCACAGGGTAGTGCAGAGTCAAAGCAAGAACAGGTAATGTCATTCTGGGCAAGTACCAGTTCGAAAGAAGAACTGTGCAGAATGCAGACAGAAGATCCAGACATAGGACCCATTCTTGAGGCTAAACTCATGGGTAATAAGCCTTCAAGCCAAGATATGGTTGCATGCAGTCCAGCAACGAGGCATTACTGGATCCTATGGGATTCACTGAAACTCCAAGATGGTATTCTAGTAAAGAAATTCAACAAGAGAGACGGCTCTGGTGAGTATACTCAGTTTGTGGTTCCACGGTGCATGCGGAAAGAGGTCCTCTTTCAAATGCATGACTCGCTGGTGTCTGGTCACTTAGGCTGTAAAAAGACGAAGGCAAAGATATTGCAAAGGTTTTACTGGTATTCCTTGAAGGATGATGTTGCTTTGCATATTCAGAGGTGTGATACCTGTGCTGCTGACAAGCGCCCAGTTAAGGTACCACGAGCACCATTGGGGAGTCTGAGAGTAGGGGCACCAGGAGATTGCATTGCAACTGATTACCTAGGACCACTGCCACTCACAGATAGGGGACACAGGTACATACTCCTGTTCACAGATCATTTTTCTAAAAATGTAGAGATAGTGCCAGTAGCTGATATGACTGCAGAAGTTTGTGCTCAGAAGCTCCTAAATGAGGTGATCTCAAGATGGGGCTGTCCACTATCGATCCATAGTGATCAAGGTAGGACTTACGAAAGTAAAGTTTTCAAAGAACTTTGCAGAATGTTAGAGATCAGGAAGACAAGAACTAGTGCAAGAAATCCTAGAGGTAACGGACAGGCTGAACGATTTAATCGTACTCTGTTGAGAATGATTAAAGCGTATTTGTGTGGCGAGCAGACAGAATGGGACCTGCACCTAGGCTGTCTTGCTGGTGCTTACCGAGCGACGCCAAATGAGTCTACAAGACTCACCCCAAATCTACTAACTATGGGACGAGAGGTAAGACTGCCCGCTGAGTTAGTTTTCGGAAGCACAAATACATATGATGGGGAAGACATAACTACCTATGGGGATTATGTGGACATTTTGAGAGCTAGGATGCAACATGCACATGAAGTTGCTCGAAAGCACATGTCCACAGCAGCTAAGAGAAGTAAAGAACTTTATGATGTTAAAGTAGCTTTTCACCGATACAAAGAAGGGGATGTGGTCTGGTGTCTAATGGAGGTAAGAACAGTAGGTGTGTCCTTCAAGCTGGAGTACACATACGAAGGCCCCTTTCTGATAAAGAAGAAGTTATCAGAACTGGACTATGTCCTCCAGTTGGACAGTACGGGTAAAGAGAGACCTGTACACCACAACAAGCTGAAACCATATGAGGGAGATAACCCACCAAGGTGGATAATGAAAGCCAAGAGAAAGCTTTCAGGCCACCGGAAGTCACAGTAGAATTCAGAAGAAATAACTGATGTGTCTAAAGAAGACATATCAGAGAAGGGTAAATTGGGGGGTTATAAAAAGGCAACACTTCAGAATTTAGATATTGAGATAAAACAGAGCAAATTTTCTTAAAAGGGGGGTGGAATGTCACAATATTGCAGTAGTCGATGAGACTCTCATAGAGGTGAAAATGGTATGGTCAATAGTGACAGGATAGTAGGCTCATTTCAGAGAAGGTAACTCAGATGAAGCTCAAGTAGACGTAGAGAGCGCGATAGTAAGAGATGGGAGCAGGAATCCAACACAGCACGGTGCAGCTAAAAGGGGTATTGAGTGTAAGGTAGAATTTGAAGTACAGAAGAGTACACCTGATAGGAGTGACGAGTAGGTCCTCCAGTAGAACGGGGTACAGTTCGGCAGTTTTGATGTGAGAATAGCTATGAAGCGGGGTAAAGTATTAGAGATGATCAATATGAGTGTTAGGAGAGGGGAGCTCCAGAGACTAGAGCCGTTCTCTAGACGCGGATTTTGATAGAGTAAAGGAGTTACCACAGCGAAGAAATATGCTTACTAAATTCGAATTGCGCAGTTGAGACTATGCGATGTTAGACGGAAGCTAATCGCGTCGGAAATGCGTAAGTAAGCGGCGAAAGCATGCCTGTCAGTGATCAAATCCTAGAGCATTAAAAGTAAAGGTAGATGACAGCTAACAAGAGGTTTATAACTGTATTTCAGGTCAAGATGAGTTCCAGCTTCCTTAGTATGCTGTATCCTAAAGAGGCGATAGAGAAGGCTAAGAAGAGGGGGAGAGCATACATGTGTCTGATTTGCCAGAGGTTGACGGGGGAGAAGAGAATTGGAGAATTGGGGCCCATGGAAGACCATATTCTGAAGAATCATGTCAGTCGGGACAGGGTGCCCTTCTTCTGTAGGCTCTGCACCTTCAAGTGTCAGACTCGGTATCAGATGAACCATCATGTGGAGCATTATAGTCGTCACGTGACAGCGGCAAAGAAAATGAACATTACAAATCATGATGAGTGGATTGTCGTAAGCACAGTGCCCTACAAGATAGGAGAGGAGGATATGGCTAAATTCACTCAGGAAGAAAGTCTGCTGTATTTCCTGAAGAAGCAGTCTGGGGAAGTCATGCCAGGGGAGGAGACATCTGCATCTGAGGAAGCTCAGGTGATCATGCAGAATCCTGTAGTTTGCCAGGACTCCCGTGTGCAAGCCATCCAGACGACTGCGGTGGCCAGCCAGGATTCCCATATGCAAGCAATCCGGCAGAATCATTTACCCAGCCAGGACTCCCGTTTTGTACAAGTGACGAGGCAGCCTGCCTACTATCAAGGTTCCATGGTTTCAGAAGTTCAACAGCCCCAGGTGATATCACAGTACACCGGTGCACAGAATACTATGGTTGGCTGGAAAAACAGTTCCCAGATATTGTCGCCAGTCGTAAACCGACGAATGATGATGCCGAGGGAATGGTCAGAGGATCCGGTGCCCACTTACCAGATGTTCATGCCAAATCAGCATCAGAGGCAAATGGTATCCCCACAGATGGTGCAACCTGAGCCTCCAACCTCACAACAGTGGCAGACGCAATATCAGGTGGTGGTAGAGGCCCCGGTACGCAACCCAAATGCCAGTCCTCAGGGTGCCACAGAGGTCCTTGTTGCCGCCCAACCAGAAACAACTGAGGTCAGTGGCAGACAGGAAGAAGCTGAAATCAAGAAATCAGGAGAAGGGTCAACGGCAGATAACCAGACAGAGAGGAACTTGGAACATAGAGAGATACAGGTGGCAGACATAGGAAATAAAGTAGACGAGGCGGTAGAAAACATTTTACCGCAGTTGATGGGGTCAGATCTAGACCTGATATCAGAGATTGGGTCAGAAAGTGGGACAGAGGTCAATAAGCGGAAATCACCGTCTATAGATGAGGAAGAGGAGGTTGCTGGAAGTAAGAAAAGAAAAGTGGAAGAACAGAAAGATGCTGAGAGTAGTCAAGCCGGCGGATCAACAGTGCAGATAAGTCTTGTGGCAATAAATGGATTAGTGGAGGCAATACAGAGACAGACCCAGTGTTCACTTAGAGCAGAGAAGGCGGCGGAGAGATCGGAGAAAGCACTGATAGAAATGACCTGTATGCTAGGCAAGGTGGTAGATGCGTTTGGAGAGTTTAAGAACTTAATTCAAGAAAGAGCGGCTGATGAACAGAAGAGAGAAGAGAGTTGGCTGGACAGAGAGAAGAGGAGAACTGAAGACTGCACGAAGGAGATAGAGGCGGAGAGAAGACGAGAGGCACGGAGGAGAGAATCTGAAAAGAAAGAGAGAGAGGAATTAAAGAAACTTATTACGGACATAAAAGTGGGGGAAAAGGGTAAGAAGGGAGTAAGGAGTGTAGTTATAAAGAGTAAAGAGGAGACAAAAGGGACTGATGACAAGAACAAAGAAGAGGAGAAAGAAAACAAAAAGACCACAATAAAATCTGTGCTTGGGAAATCTTATACTGAAAACAGCATAAGAGACCATAGTAACAAGTAATTTCAATGGTGACAAACAGAAAATCCAACATTTAAGGTTACCGGGACATACAAAAATCAAAAGGAAACACACATTAAAAAGGACCACCTGAAAGATGATGAAAGATGAATAGATGACGAATGCAGTACAATACAATCCAAGGATGATGTAACAGAACACACAGAAACACTACCTCTGAAATTCATAATGAAACAGGAAGGGAGAAACATTTATTCAACAAGTGATTCCAGTTAATAAGACAATTCGTGCATAATATTAGTGACAATGGATTAGCATTCTTAATACAAGTGACTGAACTAAGGAGTTAAGTGATAAGTGAACACATTCATGATTACAAGGAATTTCAATAGTGAAAAGTGTTTATAAGTAATTCGAAATAAGAAAGTAATACTATTGTACACTGATGACAACTGGCTTCTAATTACTTTCGGTGACATTTGTCAATTGCAATCTTTGCTTTTTAACTCGTATTAGGTATTTTTTTTTATGTAATTGAGTTCGCGTTTTTCGCGTAGTCGTGTTATGAAGCCAATTGTCATACAGTGTGGCTGAATTTGTAAACAATGATTCCATTATGTGTTATACTGAGTACATGTGAAAGTGAAACTGAGTTAACTTAAACGTCATGAATATGTCTTCAGTGGTATTCATTAAATATTTGAGCAATTTTCCATTTAGTCTGAAATATCAAAAATCATTATTCATTAAGTCATTTTAGGAGTGAAGCATTTTTGTGCATTTTTTTTTTCATGTCATATTAATGTAGTATCAATCATTGTTAATTCATTCTAAAGTGAATATGAGACAAGTTTCATTCAATGTCTTACTTTTGTCTCAAGTGAAGCATTTCAGTGTATAAGTCTTTCATCAGTAAGTTCACATTTAGGAATTATTTTTTTTATATATTTAAATGATCTCAATTTAATTGAAGTTAACTATTAACTTCTAGTCATGTCATTTGAATGTAAAGGCATTTCAAGTGAATGTTGTGAAAATTGTTAATTTTTGGCACTACACCTTATATTCTTTTTGGTGCCGTTACCAGGATATTTTAGATAAATGTCTTGTTGATGTTAATTGTTCCTGTAAGTTGGATCAGTGTCAGTGCTTTTTGTTCAGGATCGTTAGATGGAACTTTAACGACCCTGGAGGGGGGTAATGATATGACCCAACTTCCAGGCTGTATGTTTTGATTGTTTACAAATCAGCTGATCGTTCATTTTTCTTGTGCATGGCTCAAAATCGGGTTTGTGCTTGGTTTGCATCAATGACACTCGGCATTCGTGCAGACAAAGTTCTTACCCACTGTTTTGCTGTAATTTAATCCATCATTTTTGTGTCTGTCTTGGTTATTTATCCAAAATTGTGCAGATCAAAAGCCTCACATGTCATTTTACTTCCATTTTGTTGCTGTGTCAGTAGTGCATTTTGGGTATTGATTTGTGTAAGCGTTCAGGCGTATCAATCAAAACAGTCAGCAGTGATTTCTACTTTGTCAATTTTGAAGCAGCCAGTTTTACTTAATTGGTACAGAATCAAGTTTTCTCACCCTAACAGTCATTTAGATAAATTATTCAGGATCATTTTGGTGTCATTTTTATTGTAATCTTCATTCAGGAAGACCTTTAATTTTCTGCATAAAGTCAAGTGTCTGTATTTATTTTTCGGCAAAATCCAAGATGGCGGACATCGACAAAGTCAAATGTGCGGCATCTTCCCAGGTTTTTCTAGGCCGGGATCATGTGACCCCAGCGGATCTTGTCGTGGGTTCTGGGAATCCCTGAGTGTTTTGGCCCGGGATCTGGGATCCCAGGCGATTCTACTCCGGGATCGGGGATTTGGGAATCTGGGAATATAAAAGCAAGCGCTTGAGTTTTCCCAGGGTCTTCAGATTTTTCTTTCGTTGAGAACAGACGTGCGTTTCGTTGTCTCAATTTTCTGATTTTTATTTTGGCTTATTTTCGCTATATTTCGGTCAAAATTGCATAGAAATTAATTAAATAAATTCTTTCTTCATTAGAATAATTTAGTCTAGGATCCAGAATTACAAAATTCTGCTTTTGCAAGTTAAATTTGATTTTTATTTTCATTCCTAAAATACAAGTAGAGCTTTTCACAAAAGTTATCTTAAAATTTCATAACAAGTTAAGGCTTTTCTTAAAGTGTCATAAATAGCTATTTATCAAGTATTCAGCACATTTTTCATCTTAAATAAATTAAACATCACTGTTTTTCATAGATTAAGGCCATTTTCATTTGATTGATCACTGATAGCATGCAAGTCGTTGTTTTGTCATTTTTCGTGTCAACATCCGTTCGTGTAAATTAAATATTTCATTACATTGTTCATAAAGAAATATCATTTGTTACATATTTGAAAATTTATTTAATCATTAAAATTGCATAACTTGTTTCACCAAGCCATGTCTTTAGTCTCATTTCATTCCCATTAAGCTTAGATTTTAAAGTTATATTCAGTTTCTGAAGACCACAAAGCCCCTACAACGAAGCCTTGACTAGAAGTCTAGAGCATCGTATTGGCAGCCCGACCTCTCGCTGTAGTGTCAGCCTGAGCCCGAGCTTGCTAATATACATGTACTGAAGAGAAGAGTTCTCCGCTGCAAGTTGCTAGGTCGTAACAATATATATATATATATATATATATATATATATACATATATATATATATATATATATATATATATATATATATATATATATATAACGCAACAGCTCTAAAAAACCGGTCTAATAAAGGTGTTTTATAATAAGTCTCTTTATTTATCTACTGGTCTAATAAATGCCATCTCTATTGACTAAATAAAGACCGCGTTGCAATGTTGTTTAACGCACGAAAAAGAAACGCGCTAGTGACGTCAATTTTATTGACGTTTTGTGACGTCAATTTTATTGACGTTTTGTGACGTCATTTTCTGTCAGTGTTATGTAACGTTACGGAGATAAAACAATGGAAAGGAAAAATATATAAATTGAGCCGCTGCACTAGAAAACCAACAATCTGCTTATACGAAAACAAAGACGCAGATCAGTTGTGCAGTAACTGCACACCTGATCAGTGCCTTTGTTTTCGCCACACAGATAGTACAATTCCTCTACTTTCAAAATCCAAAATTTCAATCTGTGACTATACAGCCTAGTTTGTGTCTGACCTGGTCGGAACTTTTCTCACGCACAGGCTCAAATTTACTGCCATGGGTGGAGAATTTTGTGGAGTCCTTCTGTTGAATGATTACTGAGCTATTGACTAAGTACATAAAATGGCGGAAAGTTCCAGTGCTTGCCAATGTAGTGTACTGGATATAAATAATCACAGAGCTGAAAAATTAATAACCGTGTTGCTGACAATAAAGCAAACGGCAAAGTATTTAATACTTTCAATTGTCTCAATTCGACAACACATTCAATCCTCTTTCATCATGACAGTCACTTACAGTTTCAATCAAATAAAAGTTAAAATAATTACATGTACACCTTTATGCGATATTCAATTTGATGCCAATTAAGCCTGAATTTGTGCATGAGGATACCTTTACTCATGCCATGTATGTGCAAGATTTGTCTCGTATTTTGATGTGTAGCAACTAAACCAATAATTTGATGCCAATTAAGCCTGAACTTTGTGCATGAGGATACCTTTACTCATGCCATGTATGTGCAAGATGTGTCTCGTATTTTGATGTGTAGCAACTAAACCAATCTCTGCTATACATTTGTATATTCATATGATCATAAAATGTATTTGCTCGTCTTTCTAAATAAGAAAAGAAAATGTGACCTCTTATAATTTTCTTTCAGTGTACACTAAAATGTAATGTTCTTATAATGCTTGGATTCAATTACAGAAAGGTACAAGTAGGCAAAGATCAGGAAAAGGCGCAATCAGCAAAAGATTCCCACTCCAAAAACCCGAGGTGGGAAAAAACCAAACTAACAAACAGATACCTATACCATGAAAACATTTCGTAAGCCGAATGAGCAGCTATTTTCCCAATAGGTGGCCACTCAGTTACCTTAACTTAACTAAAAACTAAAACCTCTTACAACTTAACTAAAAACTAAAACCTCTTACAAATCATTTTGCAGATATTACTTTACAAGGAAATGATTTCCTGTATTCAATTCTGAAAATGCAAAGTGAGTACATTTAAATGCAAATGTCAATGTTTGCAGTTGAAAGGCGTCCATCTCCGACTGTCAACAAATGCGACTATTTGACCCGCATCATCAGAAAAAGTGATTTTTGCATATGCGAAAACAAAGGCGCAGATCAGCTGTGCAGTAACTGCACAGCTGATCAGCACCTTTGTTTTCGCTACTCGGATAGTACAATTTCTCTTCTACATTCAAGCATCTAGCCTGTTTCTGTGGCTGTACAGGTCGATTTGTGTCGCACCTGGTCGGAAACGTACCCCGAAGACCGGTTTTCTGACGCCGAGGCAAATTTAGTCTCTCCATATACGGTTTCTGTTGTCCTGATACAAAACCCATCGCTGTAGGAACATGGGGATAGAAATATTCGTCTATTTGCACCGCCCTTCATAACAGGATATGCCTCCCTGCATTCACACTCTACAGTAGTGCTAAATACGATAGGTAACACCCTTGTGCACATGGAATGCGCAAGTATAGTTAAAATACTTTGACCATGTCGCACTAATAAATGTTAAAGATTAGAAGTAAAATGCACTTCGTCGTGTTCACGTGCACACAAAAAACACTTACTAATTAATACCTTCCGTCTACGTACTACTGTAGGTCCCCGTTTGCCTTAGATTTGGATTTCTCCTCTACCGTACCGTGTACCATGATTGGAGCCAATCACGCTCGATTCCCTTGCACTTCCGATACATGTATGCATCTAACTATATACATTAAAACATGTCCATGTAATGTATACCCCCTTATACCCCACTTTTATATAGAAAAAATAGAAAGTGGGGTATGCAGGGGATATACCTTTTTTTCTTATTTTTGCTACAAAACAGAGATTTTGGGTACTCGTTAGAACCGCCATACCGATTGGGTTCTAACGTGTACCCACAATCTATGTTTTGAGCAAAAATAAGGAAAATGTAATAAAAAATCAGTAGAAACTTTTCATTTTTAACAATTTTAAGAATATGTGTATATTGCATGTCATGTTTTCGCAATGTATATGAGAACAAAATCTCTACACCTCTCGTGGGCACGAATAAATGATCCCTAAAAGACTAGAGTATAAGGTCTTTTTTTTTTTCACCTGGATCCAGTTGTTCAAAGCATCGTTAGCTTAACAATATCGTTAAGACATAAATTTGTTAAGCAAATATCAGCTAAAGTAACAAATACACTGTTATTTTTTGTTGAAAAAATGTGACAATCCTTTGCAGTGCAAAGGATTCTCACATTTTTTCAACAAAAAATAACAGTGTATTTGTAATATTAATATTTGACATTTTAACAAAACGTTAACTAACGACGTCGTTAGTTTTGAACAACTCGGCCCAGATGTCTATTGTTTCCATTTTGCACCTTAAGGATGTTCGCTGCTAACATTTGACATTTCGGAACTTCCGGTTTTTATTTTGTTGAATATCTCGTAAACGGTTGCAGATATTTTCCTAATATTTTATATTTGAATACATATTAATGATATGCATCAAACGAGTCATGAAAACTGTCAATCTAAGGAAGTTCATATTTTCAACCCATTTTCTGCAACTTTTTATAAAATTTTAAGTGTCAGCAAAATTTAGGGGGTAGGGTAGATTAAACTTGAATATTTCACAACTTCAAATTACTTGCACTGATTTGATGTTTATTTTAGCATAAGTAAATGTATACAAGGTCTTCTTTATCAGTGTTTCTTTCTTTAGTGTACTTGTTTTAAAATTTTGGGCGGTTTTATGAAATGGGATGTAAGAAATAAGACAGCCGAAAAAGGGCTTAAAATGGCAATTTTCAAGTTGTTGGTTCTCTCTTATATGCACACTACCCTATATTTTTCATTATTTTATTCGAATAATATGAACAAGTTCTATGTTGTGTGAAAATACAAGAAAAAGTTTGATTCTACAAATATGGATTTGACACATTTATAAATTTTGAATTTTTCCGACTTTTCAAGTTAGGGTGTAGGGCTGTTAAATGAGTAAAAAAAAATTGTCATCCATTTCAAGATGAAAATTTATGTGTGGTTTAGGCCCAAAATAGTCAGCGTTACTTAAACAAAATGACTTTTGAAAGCATTTGTGATGTATTATTTGTCCAGAAAGGCATATGTGAAAGAATCGAAAATTAAATTATTTTTTCTAATTTTCAAACATGTTGTTAAGAGGTCTCATTCTGAGGCCTGTAGCTTGAAAAAATGCACACTACCCTATATTTATTTTGCTTTCATATGTCTTATTTTATATTTTGGAATCAAAAAAGAGTGGTTAGAAAAAAAGTTTGAATACTTTTTCATTGGCAGCGAACATCCTTAAATGTCATTTTCGTGGAATGCTTAAAAACAAAACATGCGCAAAACAGGATACCGCGATATGGTTATTGAGTTTCGAAACTGATACATCTAAGCACGGTGGAAGATCTATCAATGTCTCGTAAAATAATATGAACGAAACCGATTCATTCGGTAAAAATGAGTTCGTCTTCTTTGAAAATATAGAAGGCTATACACTAAAAGAAAGTTATAAGAAGCTAATACTTTTCTTCCACTTAACTTAAATGCACAAATCAATGTTTTTGAAGAAAAACTGATTGAAGCACAACATTTATTGAATTGAGGTTAGGCTGCTATCCAAGAGACCCTTCCCACTTTGAAAAACACCAAACCGTGATGATTCAAGTTTTCTATACTGGGAGAATTTCTACGCGTTTATTCATTATTATTATTTTTTTAATCGTTTTTTCAAGATTTCTTGCAAGCGTAACAAATATGCCTGTGAAACATATGGAAATCCATATTAAATTCACCTGATAATATCTAGACATAATATATCTTACTCGAAAAATCTTTATTAAACCATTAATGCGGACAAGCGTGTCACGACTGTCGCACACGGTTTTAATTCTTAATTTTTGAAAAACGAAATGACGAAATTTTTGGTCAATGTTGATGTGCATACAAAATTTGGTCAGGTTCTGTCAATACGTTCTCAAGATATTGACCGGAAACGAAATTCGGGCATTAATGAATGGTCATCCAAGGGTAATAACTGTTCTGCAAATTTGGGGAAAGTGACATGCATAAACACATCAGTAGATATTGTCAATATTGATGCATATGCCAAATTTGGTTAGTCTGACAAATGGTTCTCAAGTAACCAGTAGTAACGGAATCATGACAGAATTACGGAAGGACAGGGTGAATCCAGTACAGCCCAATGTTTTCAAAGCGGGGCTATAAAAATATTCGATGGCCACTTATAACTTTCTGTCAGTGTATGATGTCGAAATAATGATTGAGATTTCAGACCATGGCAGATAACTATATAGTATAATACCAACTCAAGGAATATGGTTTGGTTATTTCAAAACAAGTGCTCTCTGGTGAGAATTAACAGAACAATACAGAAAAATCTCGAAAGCACTGAAATGTCGAAAATGGGATTTTTTCTAGAAATTTATATGTTATCAAAACCAGCATTGATGTTATTAATAGCATATCTTGAAGTAACATGTTGGTAACTTACAATAGTCACGTGAAAATGTAAAAACAGCATTTGTAGTAGTGCAGTGCATAACAAAATTACATTGCACACAATGCTTTTACGTGTACTGAATAATAGTGTTTTAGGCACAATATATACATACATGTGTTATAATAGAGTTCAATTTTGAAAACCGCATAACCTCACACAGCAGGTCCAACACGATAATGTGCAATTATATGTAGAAAGACAATTTGGAAATCAATCGGTCGCCATTTAGGAGACCATCTTGGATTTCTCTGACCGCACCATGATTTCGGCAATCACCCTCTCTTTTCGCGCATCTCAGATATGCCTCTAAACAATTCATTAAATAATACGCTCTAGACCTCTCGCGCAGCGCAGTCCTGAAAGGCCCTAGGCAACTGGAGTATTAAGACATTTAAAAGTTTTCAACAGACGTCTATCGTTTCCGTTTCCACCATAAATGTCAATTTCGTGCAATGTCTGAAACAAAATACGCACCAAACCCGATAACGTGATATTATTCGAGTTTCGAAAATGATACATCTTAGCGCCTGAAAAGACTTTGGACAATCCATCAGCGGTGTTTATAATTACAGAAATGAAAGCAACCCCGTCAGTGATTTAGTGTGTCCGTCTCTTTCGAGTGTATAAAAAAACTATGCGATGACACCATACCATCACGAAAACATGTCCGTGTAATGTATACCCCCTTGAACCCCACTTTTATATAGCAAAACTGGGGTATGCAGGGGTATACCTATTTTTCTTATTTTTGCTCCAAAACATAGATTGTGGGTACTCGTTAGAACCGCCTCGCCGAGGCGGTTCTTACGTGTACCCACAATCTATGTTTTGAGCAAAAATAAGAAAAATATCAAAAAAAATTCTGCAGAAAATTTTCAATTTTTAAGGCTCAAAAAATCTCTGTATATCGCATGGGCAAGTTTTCATAATGCGGTGTGCAAACTTCTAAACACATCATGATGGTTTATGATGCCAATTCAAGGAAAAAAGGTTTTATATTTGAAAACAGCTGCTTTCTTAATCAGTCTACTTATTTAGAGAAAATACATTGCATTGTACACCAAAAACGAACAGCAAAATTTCAGAGCAGTTTGTATGAAAAATTGATATGTTAAAGAAAAGTAACTTTTTTTCGATGAAAGCCCCAACTTCCGGCAATGAAACTCCTTAGCCTTTGTGCAAATTAATATGTAAACACTTTCATTTCCACTGCGACTCGTATGCACTCGTCTGCACTCTGCACTCTGCGATTTGTTTTCCTTGATGACAACATAATCCGCTGTCATATTCCCGGAACAGCCATTTATCTCTCGGTTATATTGTTGCAACGCTGTTCGAGGCTGTGATGAATTGCAGTAAATGTTTTAGCAAAACATAGTAATTTGGGATGTAATTTTGTCTACAAGATTTATACAACGAATAATGGAATTTGACTGAAACTTTCGCAGGACAAAACTCGGAAAACTTGTCTGTGTAATATACATGGAACTAAAAGCTACAAGACTGTACAACCAGAGGACCAATGGTCCTGTAAACGCTCACCTGAGTCTGCTGCATATACGAATAAACATGTTTGAATATTATGGTATTTAACCCCAGTGCAGGGGCAGATGAAGCCCTTGGGCCGTTTTCTTTTTTCAGACTATTCAATATTCTGACCATGGATGCTTCACGCCAAGTTTCATTAAAATCAATCTATTGGTTTTAGAGAAGAAGATATTTGAAAGGTTTTTACCATATATGGGCATGGTGGCCATCTTGGTCATGTGACTTTGATTATTAATAATTGGTTCCCCCATCCTATAGATGCTTCACATAAAATTTGGCTTCAATTGGCCAAGTGGTTTTAAAGATGTTTGAATATTATGGTAATATATAGAGGATATTCAAGTTTTTGGAGTGAAAATGAGTTTTATTTCATTGAGTGAAGTGAAAAAAAAATTATATTTCATGAGTGCCGAAGGCACGAATGAAATATATAATTTTTCACTTCACGAGATGAAATAAAACTCATATTCACGACAAAAACTTGAATTTTCTTTTTATTATATTGCATGTAGTCATTGTAACGTTGCGCGCTAAAGCATATGACGTCAAAATCTTAAATGACGTCATTACGTCACGTCATTACGTCGCTATTGTGTGTGAACGTTCATTGCGTCAACAATAGCATAGATTATAAAATTTAGTTATGTATAAATTAGAAATAAAACGGTGGAATCATAATTTGCGTATTCCCAAATCTTATATTTTCACATGTGAAAATATAACTTTTTTTATATTTTCACATGTGAAAATATACTTTTTTCAAATATTGGTTATATTTAATACATATTTCTCTATATTTCATCACTTGCCATATAATAAACATGTATATTGCCCCGGGTGTGGACATATAAGCCCTTAGGTCCATTTTTTTTCAGAATCATTAATATTTAGTCCTACTACCCATTTCCTGCAAGATTTTCACATCAAATGACTTTTTAAAAGTTTTCCCCATTCCAATGCATTGGCGACCTATGTTGACCGTGTCGTAAAATAGGTCAAGGTCACCACAGGGTCATGATTTATATATACATTGTAGTACTTCAGCCATTGGTGCTTCATACAAAGTTTCTTTGAAATCGATCCTCAAAATTCGGAGAAGATTTTTGAAGGGTTTTTACCATATATGGGCATGGCAGCCATCTTGGTTATGTGAACTAGATAATTTATATATACATTAATTCCCCCATTCGATAGATGCTTCACATACAACTTGGCTTTGATTCGCCAAGCGGTTTCAGAGGAGAAGATGTTTGAATAATATGGTAATATGCATGTATATTGCCCCGGGTGGGGGCAGATGAGCCCCTGGGGTCCAATTTTTTTCATATTCATTAATATTCAGTCCTACTGCCCATTTCCTGCAAGACTTTCACTTTAAATGACATTTTAAAAGTTTTCCCTATTCAAATGCATTGGCGACCTATCTTGACCTTGCCGTAAAAAAAGGTCAAGGTCATCACAGGGTCATGATTTATATGCACATTGTAGTACTTTAGCCATCGATGCTTCATGCCAAGTTTCTTTGAAATCGATCCTCAAAATCAGGAGAAGAAGATTTTTGAAGGGTTTTTACCATATATGGGCATCGCGGCCATCTTGGTCAAGTGACCTGGATTATTTATATATACATTGATTACCCCTTCCTATTGATGCTTCACATAAAATTTGGTTTTGATTGGCCAAGCGGTTTCAGAGGAGATGATGTTTGAATATTATGGTAATATACATGTATATTGCCCCGGGGTGGCTGCATATGAGCCCCTGGGGTCCAATTTTTTTCAGAATCATTAATATTCAGTCCTACTGCCCATTTCCTGCAAGACTTTCACTTTATATGACTTTAAATGACATTTTAAAAGTTTTCCCCATTCAAATGCATTGGCGACCTATGTTGACCTTGCCGTAAAATAAGTCAAGTTCATCACAGGGTCATGATTTATATACACATTGTAGTGCTTGAGCCATCGATGCTTCATGCCAAGTTTCTTTGAAATCGGTCCAGTGGTTCCGGAGAAGAAGATTTTTGAAGGGTTTTTACCATATATTGACATGGCGGCCATCTTGGTCATGTGACCTGGATTATTTATATATACATTGATTACCCCTTCCTATTGATGCTTCACATAAAATTTGGCTTTGATTGGCCAAGCGGTTTCAGAGGAGAAGATGTTTGAATATTATGATAATATACATGTATATTGCCCCGGGGTGGGGGCGGATGAGCCCCTGGTGCCCAATTTTTTTTCAGAATCATTAATATTCAGTCCTACTGCTCATTTTCTGCAAGATTTTTCCTTTAAATGACAATTTAACAATTTTTCCCATTCAAATGCAAAGGCGACCTATGTTGACCTTGCCGTAAAATAGGTCAAGGTCACCGCAGGGTCATGATTTATATACACATTGTAGTACTTGAGTCATCGATGCTTCATGCCAAGTTTGGTTGAAATCGGTCCAGTGGTTCCGGAGAAGAAGATTTTTGAAGGGTTTTTACCATATATGGGCATGGCGGCCATCTTGGTAATGTGACCTGGATTATTTATATACACATTGGTTCCCCCTTCCCATAGATGCTTCATGTAAAATTTGGCTTTGGTTGGCCAAGCTGTTTCAGAGAAGAAGATCTTTGAAAATGGTGGACGACGGACGGACGGACGACGGACGGACGGACGGACGACGGAGCATGGGTATTCTATAAGCTCACCTTGTGAGCCTGACGGCTCAGGTGAGCTAAAAACTCGTATATTTTCATGTTTGCTTAAAAATAGACGTTAGAACCTATAATGTCTCGTCGACAGTCGCCCCGATACTAAATAATTGTAAGATCTGTTAAACGATTTAATTTCTTCCGCACTGTTGTAGCATTTTCTAAATGTTTATCTTTTTTTTCGAGGTACAGGTAACTTGACTAGACCAGTGACAGTTGGATTGGGAAACGATCCAGCGCGACATGGACTCAACACTGTCTGTGCCGTTCTGCCTAAACAAACAAACAACGTCTAAAATGCACATTATTTTCGCACCACGGTAACTGTGTAAAAATCAACGACAGTGATATTTGAAACACTTAACGTCTTTATTTGAACAAAAACATGGTTGAATATTGCCTGAGTATTGCAGCTGTATCCCTGTCACGGATGTTAAAATATGCATTATACTCAAATGAACGAACGTGCACAAGATGTCATGCTCTTATAAACGTTTTAAAATTCAATTTGCAGATATCACTGTATAAAGAAAAGAATGGCCTGCTTTTACGTCTGAAATGCAAACTGGGTACATTTACAAAATTTAATGCAAGTCTATGCAACTGTGATTAGATATAATATCACCCATACGCATGTCGATAAACATGGGTGGGATGTCGACTGGTTAGTAAAACATTGGAGTAGGGTAGTGTAGGAGTGGTTTAGTGGGGGCCACTGTAACACAAATCGTAGTCAAACCCCCAAGGGGGGAGGGTACTCACATATATATATATAGCTAGGCGCCGAAGCCGAAGTCTGCGGGTTCGAAACCTACCTTCGCCAATTTAGTACATCTTTATTTCTCTACTTTATAATTTTTCCGATGTACTTGTATCAGAAATGATCTTTCTTTGATATGAAAATATTATTTCCAAGCTTTGGCATCCCATAGGATCCAGTTATTCCATGTATATAGACGAGTGTGCTTGCACAACGAAAACTAGTAACCTATCAGACGGGTTATGCAGGGAAATCTCCTCTAAACCTGAGCTATGATAACTCCTTTTTTAAGGAGCGTAGTAGCGCAGTCGGTAGAGGGGATGGCCCTGTATAGCTAGGCGCCGAAGCCGAAGTCTGCGGGTTCGAAACCTACCTTCGCCAATTTAGTACATCTTTATTTCTCTACTTTATAATTTTTCCGATGTACTTGTATCAGAAATGATCTTGGTAGGAATAGCTGTTGAAGTTTGTATATCTTTGATATGAAAATATTATTTCCAAGCTTTGGCATCCCATAGGATCCAGTCATTCCATGTATATAGACGAGTGTGCTTGCACAACGAAAACTAGTAACCTATCAGACGGGTTATGCAGGGAAATCTCCTCTAAACCTGAGCTATGATAACTCCTTTTTTAAGGAGCGTAGTAGCGCAGTCGGTAGAGGGGATGGCCCTGTATAGCTAGGCGCCGAAGCCGAAGTCTGCGGGTTCGAAACCTACCTTCGCCAATTTAGTACATCTTTATTTCTCTACTTTATAATTTTTCCGATGTACTTGTATCAGAAATGATCTTGGTAGGAATAGCTGTTGAAGTTTGTATATCTTTGATATGAAAATATTATTTCCAAGCTTTGGCATCCCATAGGATCCAGTTATTCCATGTATATAGACGAGTGTGCTTGCACAACGAAAACTAGTAACCTATCAGACGGGTTATGCAGGGAAATCTCCTCTAAACCTGAGCTATGATAACTCCTTTTTTAAGGAGCGTAGTAGCGCAGTCGGTAGAGGGGATGGCCCTGTATAGCTAGGCGCCGAAGCCGAAGTCTGCGGGTTCGAAACCTCCCTTCGCCAATTTAGTACATCTTTATTTCTCTACTTTATAATTTTTCCGATGTACTTGTATCAGAAATGATCTTGGTAGGAATAGCTGTTGAAGTTTGTATATCTTTGATATGAAAATATTATTTCCAAGCTTTGGCATCCCATAGGATCCAGTTATTCCATGTATATAGACGAGTGTGCTTGCACAACGAAAACTAGTAACCTATCAGACGGGTTATGCAGGGAAATCTCCTCTAAACCTGAGCTATGATAACTCCTTTTTTAAGGAGCGTAGTAGCGCAGTCGGTAGAGGGGATGGCCCTGTATAGCTAGGCGCCGAAGCCGAAGTCTGCGGGTTCGAAACCTACCTTCGCCAATTTAGTACATCTTTATTTCTCTACTTTATAATTTTTCCGATGCACTTGTATCAGAAATGATCTTGGTAGGAATAGCTGTTGAAGTTTGTATATCTTTGATATGAAAATATTATTTCCAAGCTTTGGCATCCCATAGGATCCAGTTATTCCATGTATATAGACGAGTGTGCTTGCACAACGAAAACTAGTAACCTATCAGACGGGTTATGCAGGGAAATCTCCTCTAAACCTGAGCTATGATAACTCCTTTTTTAAGGAGCGTAGTAGCGCAGTCGGTAGAGGGGATGGCCCTGTATAGCTAGGCGCCGAAGCCGAAGTCTGCGGGTTCGAAACCTACCTTCGCCAATTTAGTACATCTTTATTTCTCTACTTTATAATTTTTCCGATGTACTTGTATCAGAAATGATCTTGGTAGGAATAGCTGTTGAAGTTTGTATATCTTTGATATGAAAATATTATTTCCAAGCTTTGGCATCCCATAGGATCCAGTTATTCCATGTATATAGACGAGTGTGCTTGCACAACGAAAACTAGTAACCTATCAGACGGGTTATGCAGGGAAATCTCCTCTAAACCTGAGCTATGATAACTCCTTTTTTAAGGAGCGTAGTAGCGCAGTCGGTAGAGGGGATGGCCCTGTATAGCTAGGCGCCGAAGCCGAAGTCTGCGGGTTCGAAACCTACCTTCGCCAATTTAGTACATCTTTATTTCTCTACTTTATATATATATATATATATATGCAACAGCGATTTCTTACCATTGTCTCTTCATATACGATACACAGCAGATATTTTTTTCTTGTCAGATTTTAGAGTCCTGCCTCGATTTCCGCGCCTGGACCAAACTTACGAACATAATACTGCTCAAATAATATCAAAGAGTATTAGATGGGTTCAGCTTAGGGTTCAACAGGACTCTTGTATACCGTATAATATCTATTTCACTTGCATGCGTCCATGACATTATGACCCAGTTTGTCAGTCACTCGCTACTGATTGTGTTTTACGACTACAGGAAGCTGTAATAACTCATCGTTTTCCATTTTCTTGTCTAAGTTTCCATTGCTTCAGTAAGAATATATTCAAGTCCTAGTGAGTCACAGACACAACGTCTTTCGAAATAGCTTTTTGACTTTTTATTTTATAGTGTAGTCGTTCACATGGAAAATCGGTCAAAGTACGAAAAATAAGAGCACGAGAACAGCAATAAATCCGAAAATATAGCAAGGAAGACAAGGAGACAAGGAATCTTGAAAAACATTGATCATGGGCTCAGGTAGAGTAAGCACAGCCTGCTTTATATAAACCAGTAACGTGTTCAATTATGGCTTTCAGCTGAACATGAACAAGTAAAAAACCTTTAGGATTTTTTTCCACAGAACAGTTTATCCAGTAAATTGAGCTTTGATAATATATGATCGCAACTATTGTCAGACGTATTCCTAAATGCTTACATGTCCGGGTATATTGAGGATAACCACGCGCCATGCCATGCATGCGTCATGCCCATTTATTTCGACGAAAAGTCCAAGAATTGAGTATCATTTGATACAACAAGACCTATAGAATACAAGCATAGCTATGATCATCTAATAGATACGTCGTTTTATCAAGATTGTTTCTAAGAACCAATTGATTCTAATAATTGATTATGCACGTCATCTTCCTTAGATCGGTGATCACAACAATTGCCAGAACGATTACCTTATGTATACATAGCACTCAAACAGCTGTCGTTTAATGCATATCAAAGGGCAAAAATATTTAACTCTTTATATAAAATGTAGCCATCAGTAATTCTTACACGTTTCAAAATCAACCCTCTAACGAGGGTCAAACAAAGCATCACTGACAGTGAATCCATATCTTGGAAGGTATAATTAGACTGCATATACCATGTCGCAAAATATACTCAGAGGCAAAAATACAGTTTTTGAGTGTTTGTATCGCTCTTTATATCGATTCCAAATTTTGCATATTTCGCACTAATCATAACAGCAAAATCGTAACTCGATGATTTGCCATAACTTACACTCATGAAAATTTATTATCAAGCTCATCGTCCGCTAAACATTTTCTGATATGCAGCACATCATTCAAGTGCAACATTGGGTCGAGTGCGGCACTTTTATTACGATTTCTCGTGACGGTTCGAAAACTATTTTTAGGAGACGAGTCTCTTATGATATAAGCTGTTGGCGTTGTTGTCGTTTATGAACTTATGATTTAAGTTGTTGTCGTAACGCGTGCAGCATGATTGATTCTATAATGCCATTTTGAAATCATATCGTGACAACGGCCACTATTGGTTCCATGTTCTGTTAACTAAACCGGTAATTTACATGACAATGCAAGTCGCAAGAACACGACAATAAACAATGCAAGAATGCAAGTCGAAGTGTAACAGGTCATTTTTGTCAATGATGAGCAGCTTAATTAAATTCAACATATTAATTGCAAACAAAGCGAGAAGAAAAAAAAATCTTTCAAATTACCACATGCTTAACAATAACCGAGCGCCGCCAATTTTTTGTTCTTATTCTATTACCAACTGAATGTAGGGGTAGATGCCACTGTGTGTTTCAATAGTTTTATTATTTTATGAGTGAAGATTGGTGTGTGTGTGTGTGTGTGTGTGTGTGTGTGTGTGTGTGTGTGTGTGTGTGTGTGTAAATTAGATAGCAAACGTATTTCGCAGTTTAAGGCAGTTTTAAAAACTTAAAGTGCATTGAATTTTAAGGAAACGTTTTACGGTACGAAACAGCGCATCCCATATCATTATGTTCTCCAAAATGCTAAAATCAGATTTATTCATAAATGTACGTTCGTATTGCTTTTCACATACATGTTTGTATATCAACAATATTCAATTTTCCTGTCTTTGATGGCATTTAGATAACACAATCGTTAAAAACGTCACAAATGATATCGATATTGAATAAGTTTCATCTGGTGAGTGGATCTTATTTTTGCATCCATCCAAATAGTTTGTACTTCACATTATTTAAACGTATTTCCATAAAGAAGACCGTGTAATCGTCTAAAATGTGCGACTGCTTAATTTTCAGATGACCATTTTGTTTCAAGAGTATAGAACCGCTGTGTAAACGAAACGCTTCCATTCTAGACAGTCTAAAAATGAAAACAAACAATGATTGGTCTTCTTACCTGCAAGGTCTGCTAGAGCTAAACTGCATATCAACAAGTTCGTCACACTTCGTAGTGGGTGCTTGGTCAAAATAATTATCGCCAAACAGCCGTTCCCGAATATCCCTAGGAACAATACAGGCACATATAACCCCACTAACGCAAAACTAACAATTTCGTTTTCATACGCTAAGCCATGAAAATGATCATTTATTAAATCCTTTATTATAGACGCATTCAAAGAATTGTTACGAATCGTCGACTCATTACTAGCGATGGTATTCATAGCAAATATCCGTCTTAAGATATTGTCAAGATTATATAATGAGATAAGTAGCATTCGTTTCCAGGGATTCTTAAGAAATAATTTGTCTCCTGTCGCTGTGAATAAACATTTCATCGATATCGGATCAGCTCCTGTAGTTATGTAGGCTGACACTTTGTATCTATTCAGGTAAATCACTTTTCTGGTAGGCATTGAATGATCTCAGCTATTGTTATAGGAAAAATAATACGCGTAAAGCATAAACAAACGTTACCAGTTGACACAAACTATTTAAAGCAGCAAGAGTATCGTTAGCATGACAGCCACTTTTCGTGTAACTTTCTGTGAAGAAAATGATCGATTTTACTAAACTTGGAAAACAAAAAGTTACTAAAGTATTTTCTTGGTTATATGTCTATTGTTTTTGTTTGCGATTGCAAGAATTACTTGGTGATTGATTATACTCGTTTCTTCAGAGGTGAAGCTTTACTGATTTGCTTAGTGGTGCACAGGATCAGGACCAGGCGAAACAAAAATGCCCCCTTTGAAACATTCATTTGAAGAGGTATCAAACAATTTACATGAATAAAGTAAACTATTTTAATTAACATGTAAGCAATTTAAACAAAATTCCACATAACGACTTATATTCAAACCCCTAAGCCACCAAAGCTGCCCGATTAAATAGAATTATTTTTTATCAACAAAGACCGTTTTCATTAAGCGGAGCGCTGATGTCGTTTCACTTTAAATGTCATCGTCAGTTTAAATTACAGGCATTGTCTGACATACAACAAGCTTCCCACATGGTCATTTGATAGTGTAATCTGATCCATAATATAAGATTTCCATTTATCATATGACGCCGCTGTTTTCCAGTGGATAACGTCATGTCATAAAAATCGTATGACCACACGTGTAATAACACTTTTGCGGGAATACGTAACGTCATTGACGACGTCCGTAACAACAATGTAATTTTTTATTGGAAATATGTCCACTTTAAAAGCGATAAAAACCTATTTTAGAAGTCATATTATAAAACGAATCTTACACTCGTGGTCATTTCATATGAAATTTATTAAACTCGCCGAAGGCTCGTTTAATAAATTTCATATGAAATGACCACTCGTGTAAGATCCTCTATATATGATACGATTCCAGTGAAATGGACAATGGACAATGGAATCCAAAACGCTTTCAACTATTTATGTATAATCATACATTTGTATGTGGGTGTTCTGTAAATACACCTCCGAAAGCCGCAAATGTATACGAATCATCTGAAGATATAAAAGCGTATATCAGAGTCATTTGTCTGACTTGAAGCTGTAACGACCACCGAGATGGTAAACTTATTTCCTGTTATTAGCGCCAGATGATAAAGGACAATACCATTCCGCAAGATCAAAGCCAATTTACTTAAACAAACGCCGCGTATCACTTGTTTCTTATTTGCAGTCAAACTCATAATAAAAGATAACAACAAGAACAAGAATTCTAATACCGCCAGCTTTTATGCTGTTCAACAGCACTTCCGTACACATTGTGATGTCATACATCAGGATAACATGTCAGTGCAATATATACCCCCGTAAAGCACACTTTTATATAGAAAAACTGAGGTTTGCAGGGGTATACCTATTTTTCTTATTTTAGCTCCAAAACATATATTATGGGTACACGTTAGAACCGCCTCAGCCGTGCACCAAGAATCTATGTTTTGAGTAAAAATAAGAAAAATATCAAAACTTTTCCGAATATTTTTTTTTACTTTTTACAGCCGAAAAAATCTCTGTATATTGCATGGGCAAGTTTTCGTAATGGATTTGTGACCAATGATGATTTTCTCCTACCTTAAAGTCCAAATAGCATGCTAATCTTAGATTTCTCCCGAATGCGTCTTAATATTGGTCTAAACTTGGAATGTTTCAGAAGGAATGTTGACTTACCTGATTGTTTGTGAAAAATATCGAGATTTTGGCTACATTTGCAAGCTGTAAGGTGACAAAGTTTTGACAGTTATGCAAGTTTCACACTAGCACCCGATCCGTTGCGAACATCACGATCCGCCACTCGTAACGAATTGTGGAACTTCTCTAGAATTTTAGGTTTAGATATGAGGTGATGCATTTTCATACGCATTGATGCGTTTTGCTCCGATTTGATGCAATAAAAAGTACACGCAGGCAGTGATCAGGAAAAGGCGCAATCAGAACGAAACTTCCATTCCAAAATCCAAGGCGAAAAAAAAAAGACAATTAGGTACTTATACTTAGAGAACATATCGTAAGCCGAGTGAGCAGCTATTTCCCAAAAGACGGTCACTCAATTACTCGCACTTAACTTAAATCATGAAAACGTACAAGGTTCATACAGCACAAAACTCGTCTCCAAAACATAAAACAAAAAGAACCACAACAGAAGTATCGCCTTGGAACGATCAGTAATATGAAACTACTGGAGGGGGGGGGGGCTTAAACCGGTTTTACAAGACTCCACCCTCACCCTCATCTTCTGCAGTGATTCACAACATTTAGTTAGTTGTTCTGTCCTCGTGGTGAACTCTGAGTCAATGAATCATCATGGACAAACAAATAAATCATGATAACAACCATGATGAGTCCAAAACGAGGACTCACAGATACAGTAAGCTGCCCGACGATGGAGATCCCTTGACGCCGAATAACTTACTGAAATCCGGAGCAAACGAAAAATATTAGTTGAACCCCGGTTGGCTAAGCAACAGACAAGAAGCTCCGGCCCCAACCAACTTAAATGATTTACTTTAAGTCGGTGCCATCATAGAGTCTGACGCCCGACCCACCGACGTGCAATTAAACAAGGCAGCGTAGTTATCAACCATGGTTGGGTTAAAAACTAAGCATTCAGACTGTCGCATAACATTTAAGTTTAACACTATACGTCTGTAACGTGTAATGTTTTTTCTGAACTGAAAACAAAAATAAATCCTTCCTATAAGTTTCTTAAATTTGTAAACCAAATCATCATAAAATTCAGGTTCCGAGAGGCCCTCACGTTAAAGAGCCTTTAGCCCTACATTAAATTTGGAAATCAGTTCATAGTGTCTGCGATAAAATTTAGAAAACGTTTTTCGAAGTTTATGATACTGATAGCCCTACTCGAGAAGTTTGACTGTTAAACATTTTTTTCGCGTTTAGAAGTCCGCTACATGAGTGCAGACTCTAGCAAACCTAATAAGTTGCAAGTAAGTCAGGATTGGTAATCAGATCTGTTACGATATAACTGGCCGATAAATTACTATGCAGTTCGTGACACTACGATTATCACAATAAGGGAGTAATATTTGACACGAACCATTGCACGGTGATACGTTTGGAATCGTTTGGAACAACAAGGACAATGATGATCAAGATTCAAGCCACGACTGGACGCGATAGTAGTATAAAAAAAACTCTACTGAGTATTGACTCTTTCGCTCGATAGGATTAAACTTGCATTCCAAGGTCATCATTGATGAAAGAAGTAGAGGGCGATAATTGTCTGACTGACTTCAGCCAGAAGATTGGGGCTACATTCATTTTTCTCTCTTCTAAATGGCGTTCTTAGTTTGCAACATCTCGAAGTCTGTAAATACATTTTAGCTCATAGTTGTTTTCATTTGCAGTTCTAGCGGTGTATTTTGGCTCTCATTGTATATGTCAGTTATTTATCTCTTTACCATTTGAAAAGGGTATGAAAGCCATTTGAGGAACTAATGTGTGCAGATTGGTGATATAATCCTCAGAATCGTACAGCAATCGTGTCTGTAATGCAGGAATTCGCAGCAATTCGTGAGTGCGAATTGTTGGGCGCAATTTCTCGTATCCGTATCTACCCGTATCTTATAATATCAGAACGTATCTGCTCTTGAAGCAATCGTATTATATCGCGAACAATGCACCACGACAAATCGCAACATATCGTAGCAAGTCGTAAAACAACTTGGGGCGTTCCTTGCCCAAGATTCGTTGCAATAACCGCGATTGGTATGTACGATAATAACATAATAAAACAAGAATCGATATATTGCGATTTATTACGATGTATTACGATCTGATGCGATGAACACGATCGAATTAAAGACCGGGTTCATCGTGTAAATGTTTTGGCTGTCAAAAAATGTTCCACGTTTAGCCCGATTGACATCAAGATGTGATCATCTCTATTCCTCCTCGATGAAGAACGTGATTCAAATATTTAATAAGCGGGAAAATATGAGTTTTTACACCATTCTAATTCACACACATTGCTACATAATCCAGTAGTATGTTATTTGCTTATCAATAAGGCAATAAATATGGTAGCAGCATCACAGTAGCTGATCAAGTAGCCGAGCCACACCTTCCCAAAATTTCAACAAATCAAAACATGCAATAAATCTCTTGTCAGCCGGCATTAAATGTGTCCCTTTAACTGCACCTACACTGAAAATAAAAAAGTAATGTGTGTAGGTAATCAAATTCATCTATTCACACACTTATCTTTCAACATGCATGCATAAATGATAACAATTAATTTTTAAAGACGACTAGATTCATCTCACGTTATCGCTCAACGTTGAAAACACGTTAAACTGTTTTTGTTATCTGGTTCATATTAAACGTGTCGACTATGTAGACATCTTATTCTTTTTTTTCTTAACCTTAGGCACCGAAAATCAACGGAATGAGTTTCTGAATTATGCAGACCGTGGAAATGCCACGTTAACGTCAAAATGAGCGCGAAAGATCATTTTGCATGTTGTCCATCGTAACGGCTGAAATGCGCATGCCTAGCGTGCTTTACTTGATTGATTGATGATACACTCCCGCCCGCGTGATTGTACTCATTGAATGCGCGTAACATACGTGAGTATCATACGTGAGTAATACTCACGTAATACGCACCTATTTCATACGCGTATGTGTCAATGGCCAGTCAGAATTCAATTATTCTTACGCGAAATGCGTGTATATTACGCGTTATGACTATAACCAATGAGCGGTGAAATAGTCAAGCAAGTCAGTACGCGTATTTGGAGTATACACGCGTATGTATAGGTATTTTTCTAACCAGTCGAGAGTTAAAACGTTTCACGTAAAAAATAAGCGTAATATACACGTAATGAATGAGCCTGTATGGTTAAACGAATTTTTCGGATTTTGCTTCAGACCAAAACAATATCTAATCTTTTTCAAACTAAGACCTGCAGTATTAACGGTCTCGATCACTTCATGAATACGAAATAACATGTCCTAGATCGCCCCGCTCTTACTAAAAGTCTTCCTTATCTGTCCAGTTGTCTTCCCGAGACGCTTCAAGTCTAAAATAATGTTCTTCACTTCGATATTCATGTTGATTTTGTCGCCATCTTGGGTACAACGAATTTCCGATTTATCAATAAAACCCATAAAACTTGCACATTCTTTATTTCGATGGAATTCATAAAATCAACCTAGGTACTTTAGATTTTATACTCCTTGTCACTACGCGTATGATACGCGTAAATACGCGTAAACGTATTGCCAGTCTGATTGGCCGATACTTCATACGCGTAATGACTCAACCTTACGCGCATCGACGCATTTATCTCTGCTTATGAATATGAATGAGATATGTTACGCGTTAATGCGCGCATGATACGCCTAATTGCGCGTAATTGGCCTTACGCACGCAATACTCGCGTTATACGCGCGTAATACGCGTAAATGGAGTACAATTACGCGGGCGGGAGTGTACATATCTGTCCATAACTACATGCACAGTTGAGGCACTGTCGGCGTCCTAACGTCAGAGCGACGTGAGGTTCCAGTGCCAAGACGTGATCTTATAATTACAATGACACATATTCGACAACCCGTCTTACAGACACCTTAACGTTTCAAAACATGTTGTAAGAACCGTTATTTGAAACACGTGCTTTTATGCCGATACGTGGTGTGTAACTTGGTTTTGGACCCCTCTATCATATGACGCTCTATGTCTGAACATTGGAACATTTCATCTGTGGTTTGTTCAAATCAGTGTATTGCCAACTGAGTGTGGACGTATTTGATAAACTGTATTGTCATAGCAATAATATGAAGTAGATGTGACTGAAATAAAAAGAGGCGTCATAAATAGTGTTTAGTATCTATTTGGCCAATAAATATATAATCTAAATCATACTTCCTTGTCTTTAGGTGATACGTCTACATGCATGTAAATAAAGGTTTAATGTTCATTAACCGGGTTTGTCTTCCTAATGAATTCGCAATCTACGTAACATTGTCTTTGACATAGCAATTCACTGTCCATTACGAAATCATGCCTATGTAAAAAGCGCTTGTCAGCTGTAACAAAATTGATTTTCATTTTTTTGCCCAATACATAGTTGTTGGTACATGTTACAGCCATGGGTTCCAATGAGTACCGACCAAAAACTTAATTTTGAAGCAAACATAACAATAAAAAAATATTTTTATATTTATGCACAACTGTCTGGCTTCCGTTGCCGGTTTATTGGGGTCACTGATAAGGTTTCATTACCCGAAATTACGCAAAATGCCTCATACTATCGCCCTTTGGGTGCTTCCACAAGATTATCATTTTTTACTTTATCTGAGCTACATGTACATGGATATGTTAACATGATGTTTTAATGGACCTTCGTCTGTTCCCGGGCATAACGGTAATAAACGTAGCCTTGTTGTCTTAGTACGGAAGTCGACCCATAATAGAACATTTTGAGACATCGCGAACATAAGCTTTTGTAGTGCAAATGGGTCATTTCATAAAGATAGAATGTGATAAATGCACAAAACGTCTGCAAAAGATGCCGATTAGTAGCTTTTAGGGTTTTAATGTTTGGCAAATTCCTGGCTCCTGGTCTGGTCACAGTGTGGTAACCGTTAGGTTATTGCCAATTTGACATTGACTCGTTTCTGACTTGGTCGTTCCATATACTGTACCAAAAACATGCATGTATTTCTATACAAATTACTGTTATAGGTAAAATACATTGACCGTGCCGCTTGATACCACGCTATACATATTCATGCGAAGATTTCATGATGTGAAATAGGTAATGTCAACATTCACATGTTTATTATTTGACTGCGTCTTGCCCTGCATTTCTATGGTCTATGACTATTACATACTCACGTGTCTACTTTACGATAATTACACTACCTAATAACAACTTGGTCCAGTCACGTGAGTTCAAGTGGTACGGTCAAAGTATTTTACCTATACAGTAGTTAAGTTCGAAAACAGACTGAAAATCAATACATATTTTATATGTTCTTACTTGAAATACAAACAATTGTAAGATGCAATATGTTGGACAAACTTGTCGAACTTTGCAAAACAATTTGGTGAGCACTATCGTAGAATCAGAAAACCCAAAAATAATGATACCTTTCTGTACCAGAATATTAAGCGCACTGGTCATTCTCTAGTTCAACCAGTGGAGAAAATCTCATATGATAAACATTCTTCTGTTAGATTCAAAAACATCAAACGATTTGAAACTGAACTTAAATGGATAAAATTATTGCAAACACCCTTTCCACTGGGGTTTAACGACATCATTTACCATGAGGGTGATATTTCCAAAATGCCCGATTTTGATGTACTTACACTTTCAGAGTCTCGTAAACGTAAAGCTAGATATCATGGTATACGCAAAAAGGTAATGACAAACTTAAACGGTACGCTGCAATGAAATTGATCAGTGATGCAGTCCATACCTACGCACTTCCAAAATTCAGAAACACCTTTTCTTTGTTACAAATATAATAAACCAATCATAAATACTATTTTTAATTCCAGTAAACTTGTTTCTGATCTTGATATCTATGCTAATACTCCTAAGTCTTAAATCCTAAGAAATATAGATTCCATTCCTACATTAATTTCGACAAATGTAGAGAGGAGATTGCATCTGCTTTGAATGTTTTCGGTAATCGATGGTGTAAACGAGAGGGTGTTGAGGATAATGCTCTTAAAGAATAAAAAAGAGGTATCTTCACTATCGTGGATAGTCGTATAAAGAGGTACAAGTAGGCAAAGATCAGGAAAAGGAGCAATAAGAAAAAGATCCCCACTCCAAAAACCGAGATGGGGAAAAACTAAATTATCAATCAAGTACTTACATGTATACCATGAAAACATATCGTAAGCCGAATGGGCAGCTATTTTCCCAATAGGTGGCCACTCAGTTACCTAAACTTAACTAAAAATATGAAAACATACAAAAAATGCCAACAGCACTTTTTTTTAAAAAACACCAAGACATAAAACGAAAGGACCACCACAGAAGTATCGCCTTGGAACGGTCAGTAATATAAAATTACTGGCGGGCTTAAATCGATTTTACATGGCCATAAAAGTTTTATTCACAAAATATTAATCTTTTACCTCCTAAACCTAAATCGTCATTTAGGAATTTGAAGCAGGGTATCCAAGAATTTCATAGAAAGTATGTCTTGGTTCCGGCAGACAAAGCCTTGAACAATGTTGTTGTCGTTTGTAGGCTTCACTACATTAACACCTTAAAACATGAGCTTGATGGTACCAGGGCTTACCTGGAGACAGATACTGAATAAATGTATGTAGTTAATGCTCACTTAAACAACGATTTACCTGTTAAGTTTTCTGTTTGTGTCAATGTAGGTCAAGACAAATTTCCTACTATGTATTGGTTACCTTAGCTTCACAAAAGACCATACACAGCTAGATTTATTGCAAATTCGAGCTCTTGTACTACTACTGAATTTTCTTTTCTAAATTATTAACTTCCTGTCTTACTGCTATCAAATCTTATGTCATAAGATACTGTGAGACAGTGTATGAAACTTCAAACAAAACTTGGTTTTGGTCAATAGAAAATTCTGGCGAGGTGCTCAGTAAATTGAAGTGTAGAGGGTTCCGTGCGACGAGCTTGTCCACATATGATTTCTCTACTCTGTATACAACATTACTGTATACAACATCTTTCTGTTGCAAATGGATTTGTTTCTTCTAAAATTTATGATAAGCGCGATGACTTTGATTTTGATATAGTAAATTTTCCGTTTTTGGATGGTGACGTTCCTCGTCGTGCTTCTTATGGTGTATACATTTCGCAACTTATTAGGTTTGCTAGAGTCTGCAATCATGTTACAGACTTCAACGCTCGAAATAAATCTTTAACGGACAAACTTCTCCAACAGGGCTATCGGTATCATAAACTTCGAAAAACCTTTTCTAAATTTTATCGTAGACACTATGAATTGATTTCCAAATATAATGTTGGGTTAAAGACGCTTTTAAGTGAGGGTCTTTCGGAACCAGAATTTTATGGTGACTTGGTTTACAAATTTAAGAAACTTATAGGAAGTAATGATTTTTCTTTTCAGTTTAGAAAAATCATAACACGTTACAGACGTATAGGTTATAACTTGAATGTTATGCGACAGTCTGCATGCTTAGTTTTTAACCCAATCACGGTTGATAACTATGCTGCCTTCTTTAATTGCACGCCGGTGGGTCGGGCGTCAGACTCTATGATGGCCCCGACTTAAAGCTATTCATTTTAGTTGGTTGGGGCCGGAGCTTCTTGTCTGTTGCTTGGCCCACCGGGGTCCAACTGTTGTTTTTCTTTAGCTCCGGAGTTAGTAAGTTATTTGGCGCCCAGGGATCTCCATCGTCGGGCAGCTTACTGAATCTGTGAGTCCTGGTTTTTGATTCATCAGGATGTTTATCATGATTTATTTGTTTGTTCTTGATAATTCATTTACTAGTTAGAGATTCACCACGAGGACCGAAGAACTAACTAAATGTTATGAACCACTG
This sequence comes from Rugalucina vietnamica, assembly GCA_964017185.1. Lineage (NCBI taxonomy): Eukaryota > Metazoa > Mollusca > Bivalvia > Lucinida > Lucinidae > Rugalucina > Rugalucina vietnamica. The sequence continues at coordinate 20,535,191 of OZ024873.1, forward strand.
CAGAAGCTGAGGGTGAGGTTACGGCCGTGTAAAATCGATTTTAACCCGCCAGTAACTTTGTGTTACTGATCGTTCCAAGTCGATACTTCTGTGGTGGTTCTTTTTGTTTTATGTCTTGGTGTTTAAAATATTTTTGTGCTGTTGGCGCCTTATGTATGTTTGCATATTTTTAGTTAAGTTAAGGTAACTGAGTGGCCACCTATTGGGAAAATAGCTGCTCATTCGGCTTACGAAATGTTTTCATGGTATAAGTACCTGATTGTTAGTTTGGTTTTTTCCCACCTTGGTTTTTGGAGTGGGAGTCTTTTTCTGATTGCGCCTTTTCCTGATCTTTGCCTACTTGTACTTTGTTACCACATACTCTAATGAAAGAAAAACGTCTGGATTTGAAAGAGTGGGCCTTCAAAAGGGCATTTTATGAAATGACCCATTTTCACTTCCTCTGACCGAAGTCGGTATGCACTTATGTCATGTCAGAATTTTTTGCGACACCTTATCCTATCTCCTGGATAATATTTATATTAGATTTGGGGCAAAGTTATTCAGGCAAATTGTTGGAATTCCGATGGGTACAATTTGTTTTGCACCTCTCGGAGCTGATCTATTTTTATACTGCTACGAAAGAGATTTCATGGATTCTCTTAATTATGATAATCAAGCACATGTTATCGAGGCGTTTAATTCGACTTCTAGGTACCTGAATGACCTTTTGAACATTGACAACCCTTATTTTGAAGGTATGGTTAATAAAATTTATCCAACTGAACTACAGTTGAACAAAGCCAATATCTCAGATACCGAAGCCTCCTTTTTAGATTTACATCTCTCTGTTACAAATGAAATTGTTTCTCCTAAAAGTTATGATAAGTGCGATGACTTTGTTTTTGATATAGTAAACTTTCCGTTTTTAGATGGTGACGTTCCTCGTCGTGCTTCTAAAGGTGTATACATTTCGCAACTTATTAGGTTTGCTAGAGTCTTCAATCATGTTACAGACTTCAACGCTCGAAATAAATGTTTAACGACCAAACTTCTCCAACAGGGCTATCGGTATCATAAACTGCGAAAAACTTTTTCTACATTTTATCGTAGACACAACAAATTGATTTCAAAACATAATTGGGTTAAAGTCGCTTTTACGTGAGGGCCTTTCGGAACAAGAATTTTATGGTGACTTGGTTTACAAATTTAATCTGATAGGAAGGAAGGATTTTTCTATTCAGTTCAGAAAAAATCATTACACGCTACAGACGTATAGGTTATAACTTGAATGTTATGCGACAGTTTGCATGCTTAGCTTTTAACCCAATCAAGGTTGATAACTATGCTACCTTCTTTAATTGCACGCCGGTGAGTCGGGTGTCAGACCCTATGATGGTCTCGTCTTCAAGCTATTCATTTTAGTTGGTTGGGACCGAAGCTTCTTGTCTGTTGCTTGGCCCACAGGGATTCAACTGTTTTTTTTTCTTTTGCTCCGGACTTAGTAAGTTATTCGGCGCCCAGGGATCTCCATCGTAGGGCAGCTTACTCAATCTGTGAGTCCTGTTTTTTATTAATCAGAATGTTTGTAATGATTTATTTGTTTGTTCTTATGATTCATTGACTAATTAGAGATTCACCGCGAGGACCGAAGAACTAACTAAATGTTATGAACCACTGCAGAAGCTGAGGGTGAGGTTATGACCATGTAAAACCAGTTTAAGCACGCCGGTAATTTTGTGTTACTGATCGTACCAAGGCGATACTTCTGTGGTGGTTCTTTTTGTTTTATGTCTTGGTTTTTAATTTTTTGTGTGCTGTTGGCGCCTTATATACATGTATGTTTTCATATTTTTAGTTAAGTTTAGGTAACTGAGTGGCCACCTATTGGGAAAATAGCTGCTCATTCGGCTTACGATATGTTTTCATGGCATAAGTACCTGATTGTTAATTTAGTTTTTTTTTCCCACGTCGGTTTTTAGAGTGAGAATCTTTTCCGATTACGCCTTTTCCTGATCTTGGCCAAGACTTGCACCATTTTCTTGTGTTTCAACATTTAACGCCCTTAGTTCAATAAAATCATTGTTGGTCTAAACCTATCACGGTTGTTGTAAGCATTCAACACATATGCGAAAGCGTACTTTTTGTCACGTTCTGATAATATTTTAATTAAATTATAGAAAGGTACAAGTAGGCAAAGATAGGTAGAAACCTATGTAATTTATTTTGCTGAGATTTTTGTATTTAGGAAATAATTTCCTGTTTTGATGTCTGAAAATGGAGGCTGAGTACATTGACAATTACATGTCATTGACTATTGCAGACATTACATCCCTTTAGATTAATGCACCCTTCAATTGTAACCATGGTTGCTATAGAAAAGGTGTATGTGACAGGGTCCGGCATTTTGAGTATTGTGGAGTTCAAATATACAATTCTGTTTTAACAATTAAACAGTTATTAGATAATAAAAATTAAAACAGATCCTTTAAGAGCAGTAAAGACATTAATGAGAAAGGGGACCGAATCTGAGAGTCTGTATTTATTGCTTTTGATATTAAAATCGTAAATAATGTGCGTTAATGTAATGTCAAAAAGACAAAACAAGCACCACCTTGTAATTTTCTGTTTTGAAATTTAAATGTTTCAATTTACACAAATCCAGTTACATTGTAAAACATACAGTACAATCAGTTTGTGTGTCATCCTCTATTTTTCGTAACTGTACATCATTACATAATAAGAAATTAGAAAGTGTTTTGAAACTGATGCACCAATGCGCTTCAAACAATTAAGTAACGTGAAATATAATAATGACGTCATTTTGGCCGCATCATGAGAAAACCGGATTTTTGAATAAACAAAAACAAAGGCGCAGATCAGCTGTGATCACCTGTGCAGTATCTGCACAGCTGATTCGCTACTCGGATAGTATAATTACTGTTCTACTTATAGCCAAAATTTCAAGCATCTAGCCTTCTTCTGTGACTGAACAGGCCGATTTGTGTCGCACCTGGTCGGAAACCCCGAAGACCGGTTTTTTCGCGTCGAGGCTTACGGTCATTACCAGAAATTGCGCAATATAGTCAATACTATCGCCGTTTGAATAATTTTACTGCTTCCAAATAATTAAAAAAGGGTACAAGTAGGCAAAGATCAGGAAAAGGCGCAATCAGAAAAAGATCCCCACTCCAAAAACCGAGGTGGGAAAAAACCAAACTAACAATCAGGTAATTATACCATGAAACATATCGTAAGCCGAATGAGCAGCTATTTTCCCAATAGGTGGCCACTCATATATAACCTTTATATTTTATCCGTTGTCTTGCTACAAAACACATCTCTGTAGGAACATGAAGACAGAAATATTCGTCTCTTTGCACCGCCCTTCATAAAGGATACGCCTCCCTGCATTCACAAAAAGACGAAAGGTAACACCCTTGTACACATGGAATGCACAAGTATAGTTGAAATATTTTGGCAAAGTCGGACTAATAGATATTAATGATTAGATGATAAATGTCAATTTCGTGCGATGTCTGAAACAATACGTATATGCACCAAACACGATAACGTGCTAGTATTCGAGTTTCCAAAATAAACCCTCTTAGCGCCTGAAAAGACTTTGGACAATCCATCAGTGGCGTATTGAAAGAACACATTCACTAAGCGTGTGTCCGTCTCTTTCGAGTGTATAAAAAACCTATGCGATGACCATATGGTATGCAAAGTTCTAAACACATTATAATGGTTTATAATGCCAATTCAAGGAGGCGTGAAAGGTTTAATATTTGAAAACAGCTGCTTTCGAAATCAGTCTACGTTTTTCAGAGAAAATTCATTGCGTTGTACAGCAAAAACGAACAGCACCCATTCAGAGCATGTTCAAGAAAAGTATTTGTTTATCGATGAAAATCCTGATCTTTCGGCAATGAGAGCCCTTAGTTCTTGTGCAAAAATATGTAAACCATTTTATTTAGACAGCGACTCGTATGCACTCGTCTGCACTCCGCAACTTGTTATTATTTTTCTTAATGACCACACTTAAATATATCAACATAACCCGCTGACATATTCCCAAAATGGCAATTTATCTCCCTGCTACAGCGAAGCGACGCTGTTTGAAGCTGTGGTGAATTGCAATAGATGTCTTAGCAAAACACAGTAATTTGGGATGTAATCTTCGTCTACAAGATTTATATAAGGAATAATGAAATCTGACTGAAACTTTCGCAGGACAACACTCGGAAAACAACATTACGAAAACATGTTTATGCAATATACGTGGAAATAAAAGCTACAAGACTGTACAAAAAACTACATATGCTTGCTTAAGAAAAGACGTTCACAGGAACGCGTTAGAACATAAAATGCCTTATTGTCGACAGTCACTCCGATACTAAGTAAGTATAAGATCTGTTGAATAAGTTAAAGTCATCAACACTTCTGTAGCTTTACCATAATTAGTTAGAGCCCCAGCCATCAGAAAAATGGTGATAGGTGGTCGGAAAGTAGCACAAATTTCATTCATACCCTCTTGTAGAGGAACACATTGGAAGCTTGAAAACCAATGTTTGGTCAATTTTAAGTCTTGCAAAAGTGTTGAAATTATGGGATGTATACTGTTACACATGACATTTTATAATGCAATTCTCGAAAATGAGGGTGTACATACAAAATTGGTCATATCTCTGCTGTTACTTATCCTACATCACTGAACCTGGTCTCATTTTAAAGCTAATATATAGTCCTTTTATCCTATGATAAGTAATGCAAGTCATCTGATTTGTATATTCATGAATTTTAATGAAAACATTAAAATGACACAAAAAACATTAAAATCCATAACTTAACTAATTTGAGGCCCAAACTATTTCTGTGACACTTTTCTATTGAGCCAGTAATATCATATGACGTGTGTATTGATGTCAAGGGCCTAAATAAAAATTATTTCCTTTGGATATTCATGAATTTTAATGAAAATGTCAAAAATCAAGGAAACACAAGGGAAAAACTATTGCCATTGCAAGGTGTTCGATAGGTTATAAGATCTATCTTGCCTCCCTGGGACCAAACTATAATTGGTCTGATATTGATGCATGGACCTAGCAATTTAACCTTGATACCTAATATTCAAATCATTGAATTTGCCTATTCATGAAAATTAAAAAAATACCACATAAGGAATCGGTGATAAATCATGGATAATAGGGGGTGTATGTACAAAATCACTTGTTCCAGAGCTGTTATTAAACAGGTATCAAATAGCTGCTATGGCAATGTACTATGATCCTAAAGTATGATATAGGAATAATCTGAGTTTCAATTTCATGAATTTTAATGAAAACTTAAAAATTTGGAGAGAGAAAGTGAAAAGATTAAACGGGTAAACCTACAAAATGACATGTATCTCGGCAATCAAAAGCCCTAAAGTGCTGAAAATGGCATCAAATTGTTGCTAGAGAAATATTATACCATCCTGTACTACAATATATAAGTCATTTGATTTGTAGTTTTAAGAATATTAGCAAAACCTTCAGAATTTAGAGAAAAATATACGGAAAAATAAGGAGGTATACATAAAAAGACGCATATATCTTGGCTACTGATAGACTTAGAGAGCTATAATTGGTATCAAATGGTTGCTAGGACTATGTTATATAACCGTGTTATCTCATATATAAATAATAAGCTATGTTTGTTGTATGGGTGTCAATGAGATCTTTATAAATAAGACAAAAAGCAACGAAAAATGAAGGGGTACACAAACAAAATCACGTATATCTTGACTGCCAAGAGCAGTAGAGAACTTAAAATGGCATCAATTTATTGGTAGGACACTGTTTTATTGCCATAAGTTTAGATATATAAAGCATGCTTGCTGGCAATCAAGATTTAATAAATTTTGTTGGAGCACAATCTTCAATTTTCTGTCATTTCCACATTTTTTTCAAAATTTTGTGTAACATTTTTAAAATGCAATAACATATGCTTAAGCTATCAGACCACATGGCAATAGTACATTATCCCAGCATTCTATTGGTACCGTTTTCAATTCTCTAAAAACATTGGCAGCTGAGATACAAGCGATTTTGTTGGTGTACCCCTTAGTTTTTCATTCATTTTTCTCTTATTCATAAAGAACCTATTAATATCCATACAACAAAAATAGCTGATTATTTATTTATCAGATTACGTGGTTATAGAACATTGTCCTAGCAATCATTTGATACCAATTATAGTTCTTTAGGTTTATCAGTAGCCAAGATACATGTGAGTTTCTATGTTTAGCGCCCTAACTTTTCCGTAATTTTCCTCTAAATTCGAAAGCTTTTGTTAATATTCATAAAGCAAAAAATCAAATGACTCGTATATTGTAGTACAGGATGGCATAGTTTTGCCATAGCAACCATTTGATGCCATTTTCAGTATGTTAGGGATTTTGGTTGCCGATATACAAGTCATTTGGTACGTTTACCAGTTTCATGTTTCCTTTTTTTCATTCCTGTTTCTAGAGTTTCACTGCTCTTAAAGGATCTCAGTTTTAATTTTTATTTACTATTACTGCAGCTGGTGTTGTGCCGTGATGGCGGCCCTAAAAAGTCTCCCCGTACATCATCCATAGTGCAGGTTATATTTTCTTTTTTGGTCCTTTGAGATCAGCGAGGATATTCTGAGAAATCAGAAAGTTATTATCGGTTAAGATTCATTTTCATGTTTAATTTATTTAGTCATATTATGATAATACTAGTCTTTGTATCGACTACCCTGTTTAAAGTTGCAAAATTTTAGTAATTCTCTTTGGCCCCATGTTGCCAAATCTAAAGGGTCACTGAGGAGACTTTAATAGTCGAAACCGCGGTATGGCCCATCCCATTTCTCATTAGTGTGTTCACTACTCTTAAAGGATCTCAGTTTTAATTTTTATTCATTATAATTCATGATATTGAAAACCAGATCATTATTATATCAGACTTAAGGGACATAGTACATTGCCATAGCATTCATTTGATACTTTTTTCAGTATCCTGTCCTGGTTTTGTATGTCTACCACTATTTTTCCGGGTTTTTTTTTTTTTTTTTTTTTTTTTTTTTTTTACAGATTTCTTGTGTATTTTATTAATTTTCATGAATAAGCAAACGCAACCATTTGAATAATAGGTATTATGGTAAAATTGCTTGGTCCATGCATCACTATCAGACCAATTATAGTATTCTAGAGCATGCTATTGTTGGTATATGTATATTTTTGAGTACCCTATTCATTAGAATCACACTAGGGGTAGGAGTGGAAACTATGTAATTTTACATCTTGTAAATGCGTTCATTGTTGAGGACAATATTTTATGACATTTAGGTGATACCTCTGACTATACTGGCAGTCATGAGAATTGGTCCCAGGGATGCAAGATAGATCTTATAACCCATCCAAAATCTTGCAATGGCTACAGTTGTTCCCCTTGTTTTTCCTCGTTTTTTTACTTTTTCATTACTATTCATGAATATGCAAATGAGATCTTTTTTATTTAGGCCCATTACATCAATACATTTGTCATATGATATTACTGGCTCAATAAAAAGTGGCACATTGATAGTTTGGTCCTGAAATTAGTTTATTTATGGTTTCTTAATGATTCCTTCTGCCATTTAATGTTTTCATTAAAATTCATGAATATGCAAATTAGATAACTTGCATTACTTTCCATAGGTTGAAAGCACTATGTCTTAAGCTTTAAAATGAGACCAGGTTCAGTGGTCTAGGATGAGTAACAGCGGGAATATGACCAATCTTGTATGTACACCCCCCATGTTCGAGAATCATGTTAATGATTGCCATGGAAACCATGCATTTTTTCATAGAACAAAGAGTTTGTCTTTTACAACAAAAATGATTTGCATTTCTGGGGTCCCAATGAATGATTTGGCACCCTTGAAAGATTCTCCTGGGAGGGGATGTGCAAAGTAGACCAAATTAGCCCCCGGGATACCCAGAAATAAATGCCCTTAATGTCGCGGATCAAACAAGCTAGGGTACTTCATTTTCACCGGGAATAAAAGTACTTTTGCAAGACCGAAAAAAATTAAAACATTGGTTTTCATACTTCCTAAAGACAGTACTAAACAACTATACCAAGGAAATTTGTGCTAAACAGGTGGCCACCAAAAGTGATTTTTTGATGGCTTTCCTCAGTCTGGGGCTTTAGCTAAATATATTTTTTTCAATCGGAAGGGATTTGAACACAGCCAACACAACTCGTCATTAAAATTTGATTCACTTTTTGTGGATTCTGTCGATTCATCCGAAATTCGGAATATATATACCACTTTCAAAGACGACCTGTGAAAATCAGAAATCAGACTTTTTCGTTCGCACACAATGGCATAAAACCTAACAAAGAAGTCATCTTGAAAAAAAGAAGGAAAATCATTTTTTACGAGTTTCTTGCTAAACTTTGTAAACCACCCTGTTCGTTAGCAGCGAAACACAAGGGGAAACGAATCAATACACTTTATATAATACGACAAGGTTGCCAACACAAATTAAGCATATGGTTGACATCTGCAGTGACGTCGACAAATTGACCAATTGACGTTGACGCCTAAAACAAGCAATTTTCGGGCAGTGAAAATCAATGCCAATTTCTAACTCTTAGCCGTAGGTTGCAGGATTGGTAATGCCATAAACTCATCGAATGATCTTCCAAGATTTAAAGTGTGTGAGTTTTTTTGAAAAAAAAAACTTTGGAGCCCGCGCGCGCGGGACACGGAAATGCATATTTGTATCCTGGGGCGTGTTCCCGCTCATGCGCACTAAAACCTCACATTTTTTTGAGTCATTTTAATGATGATAGGGCACAAAAATTTTCAGATTATTGATCAATTTAAAAGATGAGGTAATAGAGGTAATAAAATAAAGTTGCGTTTGCTTTGGAACTCAGTATAGTACCAAAAGTATTAGATGCTTTCAACTTTGGATTCAACAGGAAGAGATATATATGTCTCGTGTATATCGTATAAATATCACTTTCATTTTCATATGTACACGTCCATGACATTATGATTATGACCCAGTATGTCAGTCACTCGCTACTGATTGTGTTTTACGACCACAGAAAGCTGCTCCATTTTCTTGTCTTAGCCTCCATTGTTTCAGTAAGAACATATCCAAGTCCTAGTGAGTCACAGACACAATGTCTTCCGAAATAGCTTTTTAACGTTTTATTTTATAGTGTAGTCGATCACATGGAAAATCGGTCAAAGTACGAAAATTAAGAGCAAGAGAACAACAACAAATCCGAAAATATGGCCAGGAAGTCAAGGAATCTTGAAAAATTTGATCATGGGCTCAGGTAAAGTAAGAACAGCCTGCTTTATATAAACCAGTGACGTGTACAATTATGGCTATACAGCTGAACATGTACCATTACGAAAACGCGCCCATGTAAAATAAAGATTTTTCTTAAGTTGTAAAAATTGAAAATTTTCAGCAAATTTTTTATATTTTTCTTATTTTTGCTCAAAACATAGATTGTGGGTACACGTTAGAATCGCCTCGGCGAGGCGGTTCTAACGAGTACCCACAATCTATGTTTTGGAGCAAAAATAAGAAAAATAGGTATACCCCTGCATACTCCAGTTTTGCTATATAAAAGTGGGGTTTAACGGAGTAAACATTTCACGGACATGTTTTCCTGATGGAGTTACAAACCTTTAGGATTTTTTTCACAGAACGATTTGACCAGTAAATTAAGCTTTGATATATGATCGCAATTATTGTCATACGTATTCCTAAATACTTATGTGTCCGGCTATAGTGAGGATAAACACGCGCCATGCCATGCCATGCCATGCACGCGCCATGCCATGCACGCGCCATGCCACTTTTTCGACGAAAAGTCCAACAATTGAGTATCATTTGATACAACAAGACCTATAGTATGGCTATGATTATCTAATGGATACGTTATTCTATTAAGATTGTTTCTAAGATCCAATTGATTCTAATAATTGATTAAGCACGCCATCGCTCCTTAGATCGGTGATCACAACAATTGCCAGAACGATTACCTTATGCATACATAGCACGCCAACAGCTGGCGCTTAATGCATATCAAAGGGCAAAAATATTTAACAGTTTATATACAATGTAGTCAACAGTAATTCTTACACGTTTCAAAATCAACCCTCTAACGAGAGTCAAACAAAGCATCACTGACAGTGAATTCATATCTTGGAAGGTATAATTAGACTGTATATACCATGTCGCAAAATATACTCAGAGGCAAAAATACACTTTTTGAGTGTTTGTATCTCTCTTGTTTTCATCATATCGATTCCAAATTTTGCATATTTCGCACTAATCATAACAGCAAAATCGTAACTCGATGATTTGCCATAACTTACACTCATGAAAATTTATTATCAAGCTCATCGTCCGCTAAACATTTTCTGATTTGCAGCACATCATTCAAGTGCAACATTGGGTCGAGTGCGGCACTTTTATTACGATTTCTCGTGACGGTTCGAAAACTATTTCTAGGAGACGAGTCTCTTATGATATAAGCTGTTGGCGTTGTTGTCGTTTATGAACTTATGATTTTAATTGTTGTCGTAACGCGTGCAACATGACTGATTCTATAATGCCATTTTGAAATCATATCGTGACAACGGCCACTATTGGTTCCATGTTCTGTTAACTAAACCGGTAATTTACATGACAATGCAAGTCGCAAGAACACGACAATGAACGATGCAAGAATGCAAGTCGAAGTGTAACAGGTCATTTTTTTCAATGATGAGCAACTTAATTAAATTCAATATATTAATTGCAAACAAAGCGAGAAGAAAAAAAAAATCTTTCAAATTACCACATGCTTAACAATAACCGAGCGCCGCAATTTTTTTGTTCTTATTCCATTACCGACTGAATGTAGGGGGTAGATGCCACTGTGTGAGGAGTGTTTCAATAGTTTTATTATTTTATTATTTTATGAGTGAAGATTGGTGTGTGTGTGTGTGTGTGTGTGTGTGTGTGTGCGTGTGTGTGTACATTAGATAGCAAACGTATTTCGCAGTTTAAGGCAGATTTGAAAAGATAAAATGCACTGAGTTTTAAAGAAACGGTATACGGTATGTTCCCAAATGGTTGCTATACGAAACAGTGCATCCCATATCATTATGTTCTCCAAAATGCTAAAATCAGATTTATTCATGAATGTACGTTCGTATTGCTTTTCACATACATGTTTGTATATCAACAATATTCAATTTTACTGTCTTTGATGGCATTTAAATAACACAATCGTTAAAAACGTCACAAATGATATCGATATTGAATAAGTTTCACCTGATGAGTGGATCTTATTTTTGCATCCATCCAAATAGTTTGTACTTCACATTATTTAAACGTATTTCCATAAAGAAGACCGTGTAATCGTCTGGAATGTGCGACTGCTTAATTTTCAGATGACCATTTTGTTTCAAGAGTATAGAACCGCTGTGTAAAACGAAACGCATTCATTCTAGACAGTCTAAAAATGAAAACAAACAATGATTGGTCTTCTTACCTGCAAGGTCTGCTAGAGCTAAACTGCATATCAACAAGTTCGTCACACTTCGTAGTGGGTGCTTGGTCAAAATAATTATCGCCAAACAGCCGTTCCCGAATATCCCTAGGAACAATACAGGCACATATAACCCCACCAACGCAAAACTAACAATTTCGTTTTCATAAGCTAAGCCATGAAAATGATCATTTATTAAATCCTGTATTACAGACGCATTCAAAGAATTGTTACGAATCGTCGACTCATTACTAGCGCTGGTATTCATAGCAAATATCCGTCTTAAGATATCGTCAAGATTATATAATGAGATAAGTACAATGTAGCATTCGTTTCCAGGGATTCTTAAGAAATAATTTGTCTCCTGTCGCTGTGAATAAACATTTCATCGATATCGGATCAGCTCCTGTAGTTATGTAGGCTGACACTTTGTATCTATTAAGGTAAATCCCTTTTCTGGTAGGCATTGAATGATCTCAGCTATTGTTATAGGAAAAATAATACGCGTAAAGCATAAACAAACATGTTACCAGTTGACACAAACTATTTAAAGCAGCAAGAGAAAGGTCGATTCATTTGCAAAACTAAGAATCGTTAGCATGACAGCCTCTTTTCGTGTAACTGCCTGTGAGGGCATTAAATGAACGATTGTATTAAACTTAGAAAACAAAACGTTACTTAAGTATTTTCTTGGTTATATGTCTATTGTTTTTGTTTGCGATTGCAAGAATTTATTAGTGATTGATTATACGTGTTTCTTCACTGAGTACTTAGTGATGAACAGGATCAAGACCAGTCGAAACAAAAAATGCACCCTTTGAAACATTCGTTTGAAGAGGTAGGATTCAATTTTAAATGAGTAAAGTATTTAATCAACCTGTAAGCAGCTTAAACAAAATTCCACATAATGACTTATATTCAAACCTCTAAGCCACCAAAGCTGCCCGATTGTATTTTTTATCAACAAAGAATTATTTTTTTTTTTATCATCAAAGGCCGTTTTCATTAAGCGGACGGCTGATGTCGTTTCACTTTAAATGTCATCGTCAGTTTTAATTACAAGCATTGTCTGACATACAACAAGCTTCCCACATGGTTACTAGATACATTAATCTGGTCCATAATATAAGATTTCCAGATATGAAACAATTCCAGTCAAATAGCTTGAAATGAGGAACATTACGAGCTCAAATAAGCTGTAAAATACAAACATAAACACTTTAAAATCAAATCATTATAAAAGTAAAAAGAAATGTAGAATTGTGTCAATGGCTTGTACGGACAATGGAATCTAAAACGCTTTCATCTATTTATGTATAATCATACGTGGGCGTTCTGTAAACACACAGCCGAAATCCAAAATTGTGTACGAATCATACACACACATCGCTCTTGCATTCATCTGAAGATACAAAATGTCCATGAGCGTATATCAACGGTATCTGTCTAATTTGAAGCTGTAATAACCGCCGAGATGGTAAGCTTATTTCCTGTTATTAGCGCCAGATGATTAAGGATAATACCATTCCGCAAAGTCAAAGCCAATTTACTCAAACAAACACCGCGTATCACTTACCGCTTACAGGTACATGTATGTGCAGTCAAACTCATGATAAAGATAACAACAAGAACAACACAGTTCACACAACACTTCCGTACACATAGTGATGTCATAGATTTGTGACCGATGAGGATATTCTACTACCTTAAAGTCCAAATAGTATGACAATTTTAGATTTCTCCCGGATGCGTCTTAATTTTGGTCTAAAATTGGAATGTTTCAGAACTAGTGTTAGCGGCAACCGTGGCCGAGCGGTTAAGAGCGCTGTTTATTAATCACTCGATCATCTTAATGAATAGTTAATGAATCATCATGGACAAACAAATAATTCATGATAACTACTATGATGAATCAAAAAGGAGGACTCACAGATCCAGTATGGATATCCCTGGTCGCTGAATAAATTACTGAAATTCGGAGCAAAAGAAAAACGCTAGTTGAACCCCGATGGGCCAAGCAAAAGACAAAAACTTCGGCCCCAACCAAGGGTCATCATAGAGTCTGCCGCTCGACCAGCCGGCGTGCAATTAAAGAAGGCAGCATAGTTATGAACAATGGTTGGGTTAAAAACTAAGCATTTAGACTGTCACATAACAATTATATTATACCGTATACGTCTGTAATGTGAAATGATTTTTCTGAACTGAAAAGGAAAGTAATTCCTTCCTATAATTTCTTAAATTTGTAAACCAAGTCACCAGAAAATCCAGGTTCCAAAAGGCCCTCACGTAAAAGCGTCTTTAGCCCAACATTAAATTTCGAAATCAATAAAATTTAGAAAACGATAAAATTTAGAAATCGTTTTTGGAAGTTTATAATACCGATAGTCCTGCTGGAGAAGTTTGACTGTTAAACATTTATTTCGCGTGTTGAATTCCGCAACATGATCTGATTAAAGAAAAACGTCTGGATTTGAAAGAGTGGACCGTCAAAAGGGCATTAACAAACTGTGGTTCACTTTATTTGGCATGTAATGGCAGAAAGGCTCTTTAGCTCACCTGAGCCGAAGGCTCACAGGTGAGCTTATAGGTAGCCGGACAACTCGGACCCAAGACAACTCGGACCCTTTGTATTTTTCGGACCCAAGACGAATCGGACCCAAGCCTGAGACAACTTGGACCCAATTTTGAGACGACTCGGACCCAACAACAAGGACGATAATGCAAACAATGTCTAATTTATTATGGAGATAAAACTTGTATAAAACACACTTACTTGCTAAAATCATAATGCAGGTCATGATGTTATTTTGTGTAACCTGGGTTATTGAATATACTTGAACATTTGGTAACTACTTTAATATGATGATTCTGTGATAATATGATGAGCAAAAATGTTTTTTTTTTTTTTTTTTTTTTTTTTTTTTTTTTTTTTTGTATATATACTAATTGAGTCATTTATCTGTAATAATGCATCTCTGGTGTTATTTTGTGTAACCTGGGTTACTGAATCTACTTGGACATTTGGTGACTACTTTGATATGATGATTCTGTGATATTTTGATATACGGTTTTTTTTTCTTTCTTTTTTTAAATAATAATGCTCGAAATTGAGTTATTAATCTGTAATTATGCAGCTCATGATGTTATTTTTTGTAACCTGGGCTATTGAATTTAGGCGTAAAAATAGCCGTGTATCCGCTAACATGCCGAATAAAAATCAGGGTCGGTACTTTATATTTGTTGAAAACACGTAAACCTGATATTATGCAACTTAATTCATCTCAAATACTAGAAAATGACAGACATCGAGGTTTAAAACATAAAAGAAAGTTAAATAAAGTGATTTAAATATTATTTTTGTCGTTTTAACTTATTTTAAGTCATAATGTCCATTTACCTGAAAAATTCAAGGATCGGTAGGAATAAAAATCTTTTTATAAAATGGCAATAAAAACTGCAGGGTCGGATTAATAAATCAGGGTCGGTCGAAACTCAGCTTTTTTTTTTCGGCCTTACTTGGATATTTGGTGACTATTCTGATATGATGATTCTGTGATAATATGATAATAGTGATGTTTCAATATTATAAACTTTTTAACAATACACAAAAACTCGCCTTTAGGCACAAGTGACACCTCAACTAAGTATCTCTATTCATTCGATAATTTAATCAACGTCGATAATTGTTTATCAATCACGACTTCTGTAATCGATAAGCGATAAACGACATAAATTAACAGAGTTGTGTAAGTACACGTATATCGGTATTTGAGATAGTTTTGTGGTTAATCTGATAGATAGAGACTTGAGTATCTTTATATACCCGTACTGTGCAGTGGACCGCCTTTCAAATAAAATAAAATCTACTTGGCTCGCCAATTTTGTGAGTCTTCATCGCATATGTCGTACAGATAAGGCTTTCCTGTTTTGGTCGGACGGTACTATCAAATTTGACACACACATCAAACAGTCTTCAATTATTGTTGATCACTCTTCACAAATTTGCAGAAAACATAAAAGTTTAAAACCAAGTTTACGCCGTAAAAATTCATACAACTTCAAAAATCATATGCAATTTTTTAAAATGAATTTAGTCTAAATCACAGTAATTCTAAAACCATTGTGTTCATTCGTTCGTATTAAAATTGGTAGTTCCTTTATACATGTAGTATACATGCTCACTTGTCTTATGAGTTTTATTAACATTTTTAAAAGATAATGCACTAGGTCATTTGTAGCCACGACCCTCTCGGCACCGGGGCGGGGTGTTATCATGCATTTATGATATCGTCCGTATATCGTCCGTCAGTATGGGTCCGATTCGTCTTGGGTCCGAAAAGGTTTAGGTCCGAGTCGTCTTGGGTCCGAAAAGGTTTGGGTCCGAGTCGTCCCAGAAATTTTGGGTCCGAGTCGTCTTGGGTCCGAGTTGTCTGACATTCAGCTTATAGGATAGGCAGGCATCCGTCGTCCGTCGTCGTCGTCGTCCGTCGTCCGTCCACAATTTCAAAGAAGAATATTTCTAAAGCTAGTAGGCCGATCTTGATCAAATTTAATGTGAACCATAATTGGGTTGGGGGATTGATGGCATTAGGTTTTGGAGCAGATTGTATCAAAATTATGGTTTCCATGGCAACAGATAGGTCCCATAGACTTACAATGGGAAAAACTAAAAAATCTTCTACTCTGAAACTACTAGGCCCACAGCTTTGATATTTGGTATGTAGCAATGGCTAATGGTCTTCTACATAAATTGTGCCAATCATTCCCCTGGGGTCAAATTTGGCCACGCCCCGGGAGTCGATAGTCTCCATAGACTTACTATGGGAAAAAAATTCAAAAATCTTCTTCTCTGAAACCAGAGGGCCCACAGCTTTGATATTTGGTATGTGGCAATGGCTAATGGTCCTCTATACAAATTGTGCCAGCCATGCCCCTGGGGTCAAATTTGGCCACGCCCCGGGGGTGGATAGTTTCCATAGACTTACAATTGGAAAAACTAAAAAAATCTTCTTCTCTGAAACCACTAGGCCCACAGCTTTGATATTTGGTATGTAGCAATGGCTAATAGTCCTCTACATAAATTGTGCCATTCATGCCCCTGGGGTCAAATTTGGCCACGCCCCGGGGGTTGATAGTCTCCATAGACTTACTATGGGAAAAAAAATTCAAAAATCTTCTTCTCTGAAACCACAGGGCCCACAGCTTTGATATTTTGTATGTCGCAATGGCTAATGGTCCTCTACATAAATTGTGCCAATCATGTCCCCGGGGTCAAATTTGGCCACGCCCCGGGGATCGATAGTCTCCATAGACCTACAATAGGAAAAACTAAAAAAAACTTCTTCTCTGAAACCACTAGGTCCACAGCTTTGATATTTGGTATGTAGCAATGGCTAATGGTCCTTTACATAAATTGTGCCATTCATGCCCCTGGGGTCAAATTTGGCCACGCCCCGGGGATCGATAGTCTCCATAGACTTACTATGGGAAAAAAAATTCAAAAATCTTCTTCTCTGAAACCACAGGGCCTACAGCATTGATATTTGGTATGTCGCAATGGCTAATGGTCCTCTACATAAATTGTGCCAGCCATGCCCCTGGGGTCAAATTTGGCCACACCCCGGGGGTCGATAGTCTCCATAGACTTACAATTGGAAAAACTAAAAAAAATCTTCTTCTCTGAAACCACTTGGCTCACAGCTTTGATATTTGGTATGTAGCAATGGCTAATGGTCCTCTACATAAATTGTGCCAGTCATGCCCCTGGGGTCAAATTTGGGAAAAACTAATAAATATTCTTCTCTGAAACCAAAAGGCCCAGGGCTTCTATATTTTGTATGTAGCAATGTTTGGTTGTGTCCCCATTATAAATTGTGCCAGTCATGCCCCTGGATCAAATTTGCCCATGCCCCGGGGGTCAATAGTGTTCATGCATTGACTTTCATTGGTCGATTCTCAATTAATTTAAATCTCATGAGCTTACAATGTGATAATCTCTCAGGTGAGCTACAGGACCAATGGTCCTCTAGTTTCACTTCCTCTGACCAAAGTCGGTACACACTTTGGTCATGTCAGAATGTGTGCGACGCCATATCCTATCTCCTGGATAATATTTATATTTGATTTGGGACCAAGTTATACAGACAAATTGTTGGAATTCCGATGGGTACAAACTGCACACCTCTCGTAGCTGACTTATGCTTTACTGCTACGAGAGAGATTTCATGGATTCTCTTAACCATGGTAATCAAGCTGATGTTATCGAGGCGTTTAATTCGACGTCTAGGTACCTCGCTGACCTTTCGAACATCAAATCATATTTATCCACCTGAACTACAGTTGAACAAAGCCAATATCTCAGATACTGAAGCCCCCTTTTTAGATTTAAATCTTTCTGTTGCAAATGAATTTTTCTTTTTTTCTAAAATTTATGAAAAGTGCGATGACTTTCTTTTTGATATAGTAAACTTTCCGTTTTTAGATGGTGACGTTCCTCGTCGTGCTTCTTATGGTGTATACATTTCGCAACTTATTAGGTTTGCTAGAGTCTGCAATCATGGTACAGACTTCAACGCTCGAAATAAATGTTTAACGGCCAAACTTCTTCAACTGGGCTATCGGTATCATAAACTTCGAAAAACATTTCTACATTTTATCGTAGATACTATGAATTGATTTCCAAATATAATGTTGGGTTAAAGACTCTTTTAGGTGAGGACCTTCCGGAACCAGAATTGTATGGTGACTTGGTTTACAAATTTAAACTGATAGGAAGGAAGGATTTTTCTATTCAGTACAGACGTATGTGGTATAACTTGAATGTTATGTTACAGTCTACATGCTTACTTTTTAACCCAATCATGGTTGATAACTATGCTGCTTTCTTTAATAGCACACCGGTGGGTCGGGCGTCAGACTCTATGATAGCCCGACTTAAAGCTTTTCATTTTAGTTGGTTGGGACCGGAGCTTCTTGTCTGTTGCTTGGCCCACCGGGCTTCAACTGGAGTTTTTCTTTTGCTCTGGACTTAGTTAGTTATTCGGCACCCAGGGATCTCCATCGTAGTAGGGCAGCTTGGTTTTTTATTCATCATGATTTATTTGTTTGTTCTTATGATCCATTGACTAATTTGAGATTCACCGCGATGACCGAAGAACTAACTGAATGTTATGAACCACTGCAGAAGCTGAGGGTGAGGTTATGACCATGTAAAAGCAGTTTAAGCACGCCTGTAATTTTGTGTTACTGATCGTTCAAATGCGATACTTCTGTGGTGGTTCTTTTTGTTTTATGTCTCAGTGTTTAAATTGTTTTTGTGCTGTTGGTGCTTAAGGATGTTTTCATATCTTTAGTTAAGTTAAGGTAACTGAGTGGCCACCTTTTGGGAAAATAGCTGCTCATTCGGCTTACGATGTGTTTTCATGGTATAAATACCTGATTTTTAATTTAGTTTTTTCCCACGTCGGTTTTTGGAGTGAGAATCTTTTTTACCGATTGCGCCTTTTCCTGATCTTCGCCTACTTGTACCATTTTCTTGTGTTTCAACATTTAACGCCCTTAGTTCAATAAAATCGTTGTCGGAAATTGCCCGAGAACGTTGGTCATCAGGAAAACATGTCCGTGAAATAAATACCCCCTTATACCCCACTTTTATATATATTTAGTAAAACTGGGGTATGCAGGGGTATACCTATTTTTCTTATTTTTGCTCCAAAACATAGATTGTGGGTACTCGTTAGAACCGCCTCGCCGAGGCAGTTCTAACGTGTACCAACAATCTATGTTTTGAGCAAAAATAAGAAAAATATAAAAAAATTTCTACTGAAAATCTTTCACTTTTTACAACTTTAAAAATCTCTGTGCATTGCATGGGCAAGTTTTCGTAATGGTCTAAACCTGTCACATTCAACACATATGCAAAGTTAACGTGCACTTTGTGTCACTTTCAGATAATAGTTTAATTAAATTGTAGAAACCTATGTAATTTATTTTGCTGATATTTTTGTATTTAGGAAATAATTTCCTGTTTTGATGTCTGAAAATGGAGGCTGAGTACATTGACATTCACATGTCATTGACTATTACAGAAATTACATCCCTTTAGATTAATGCACTCTTCATTTGTAACCATGGTTGCTATAGAAAAGGTGTATGTGACAGAGTCCGGCATTTTGAGTATTGTGGAGTTCAAATATACAATTCTGTTTTAACAATTAAACCGTTATTAGAGTCTGTATTATTGCTTTTGATGTTAAAATCGTAAATAATATGCGTTAATGTAATGACAAAAAGACAAAACAAGCACAACCTTGTAATTTTCGGTTTAAAAATTAAATGTTTCAATTTACACAAATCCAGTTGCATTGTGAAACATACAGTACAATCAGTCTGTGTGTCATCCTCTGTTTTAGTTAACTGTACATCAGTACATAATAAGTAATTTGAAGCGCCTGTTAGTTACTTTCAATCTTACTTAATAACCATTAGACAGTGTTTTGAAACTGATGAACCAACGCGCTTAAAAACAATTACGTAACGTGAAATACGTGGGTGATCCAAGAAGTAATGCGAACACAACTATATTTTAGTAACCAATGCAGATACATTTAAATAATTTGGCATGTATACATGTGCGTATATGTGCAGTAATTAGGTGTAATATCACGAAGTTCAGATGTTGAGTTGAGATATAAGGATTATTTGATTTGTCGACCCGAAGTCGACATGGACGCGAAATTGACTGAAAATGTCATTTTTGTTTGGGTTACAGGGAAAGATTTTGTGCTCCAATTTATCAAATTGACTTTTATATACACACAAATCATATTCATTGTGTTATATATGCCTTATGTTTGGAAATAATAGAGAAAACGAAATGCAAAGAGCAGCAGGGACTATTCTATGTTGCCTAGCAACGGCATCTGACAAAAATATCACAATTTCGACCAAGTACGACAAATACCCATAATTCGTGCGTACATTTGACCCAGATAAGGATGTCAATATCGACATTTATGCCCACAGCCTATCAAAACGAAGAAGTTTTATTTAAAAAATAAATATTGTATGGAATTTAATCTTTTTGGTTAAGTAGAAGGGGCGTTGATGAAAATGTAGAGATTTAGAGAGACAAAAATTGACTCAAATTCTAGGGGGTACAGATAGCCGAACCTCAATAATTTGTGCTACGTTCAACTCATCAAGGTATGTACAGTAACTTTATTAAAGGGATTGTTGTACTTTGGAATAAAACGATTATTAACGTGATTATGCTTTACATTATGACATTTCGTTACATAAATAAAACCCATTTTAACCGTGGCCAAGGTCGTTTATCTTGCATTCTCTTGTTGCTAGGCAACGAGGGTTGCTATGTGATTCAGTCAAAATAGTAATCGGATCTGGAAAAATCGATAATGCATCGTTATTCTGATGTAAACTATCTTGAAAAATGGCAATGGTGAAAGAAATTACACAATAGTTCGCATTACTTCTTGGATCACCCTCGTATTATGACGTCAAGTTTACTCACGTGTTCGACAAAATCGCAGGGAGCGTCACAAATATTGCGGATATCGTGTCGTTTTATTCTAGTTGTTAGTGTCTCGCTTTAACACCTACCCTTGGTGCAAACTAAGGATCAGAAAAGAAAGGTTCTTTGTACCTCCATTCGTAAAAGAACATCACACCCTACAACGCAATTCAATCGTGACAAACTGAATCAAATAGCCAAACGGACAGAGGACTTTGTCTTTCCGATATTATCTGTCCTGCGTAAAGGCTTCTATACATATTGCCACTGTCGCATTCTGGCTTTGAAACTTGACCGGTAGCGTCGGGTGTTTATGTTCGTTCAACACTGTTGATGTGAAAAAAATGTCACTGTAATAACGATGATCAATTTTTACCGTCGTCAACTTAGATCGCATGTGTATGAGAGAACACTTGTAAATTGCATACTGATGAACTGTTTGTTTATAATTGGCCAATTTTAAAACCATATATAATGACCGTATGATGTCAGGATACATTATCCTCTTGTTATAAATAAATACAACTGGGGGTTTCAACTGGTTTTGCCATATATTTTCAACTATTATTTATCATTTTTTGACGTTGCTACTGCACTTGCATCCAGCATGAACGTAAACGTACATACTTATTGAGAAACGTCAAACGTATGAATGAGTAATTATTAATGGAAATAATTGCAGTGAGCTTCATGTGGCTCTGTCTTATTAACAAAGTCTCTTTAGCGTATGTATCTTGAATACTGTATTGGTATCACATATGCACTCAATGACATTGTGACCCAGTTCAGACGAAGCTGTCAGTCACTCTCTACTGGTTGTGTCATACGACCTGGCGAGGAAGCAATAATCTATCATTTTACATTTTTCATATCTTAGCTTACATGGTTTCCATCAGAATATATCCAAGTCCTAATGAGTCAACGACATAACGGCATTCGAAATGACTTTTCATTACGAAAACTTGCCTATGCAATAAACAGAGATTTTTTGAGCTTTAAAAATTGAAAAATTTCAGCTGAAAAATTTTCGGTTCTAATGAGTACCCACAATCTATGTTTTGGAGCACAAATAAGAAAAATAGGTATATCCCTGCATACCCCAGTTTTACTACACAAAAGTGGGGTATGAGGGGGTATACATTACACGGACATGTTTTCCTGATGTTTCTGTAGTTGATGGGAAGAAAACTCGTTCAAAGTACCAAATACGGTGTACCAAAATCCTCAGATCCAGACTAACCCGGTTAAGGCACCAAAGCAAAGATCAATTTATGTTGTCTCTGCTTTATTTACTGTATCACAAACACTCCAGAATGGTTTAAAATGAGATTAAGTGACAACTAAGGCTCCAAAAAGAGTTTGTTTTTTTTTTATCATGTTAAGTCAAAAGTATAATTAACTTTGAATGAAACTGGAGTTTTCCCCTTCATTTTTACCAAAATCTGCGAATTTCTATACAAAATGCTGAAAACGGTGAAATTTGATACCTAACTTACTAGACAATTTCTGCAGAACATGTTGATTACTCCAGAAATACAATTATACCGTCTTAAAGTTAATATATTAAGCTATTGCTTTATGAAAAAAATATCTTGTATATTTGCTCAAATAATTAAATTATCAGCTTTTAAACTTTATCAATTACAGCTTTGACAACCTAGCCGAAACCACATATTTCCAATAAATACTATAAATATACCATAGTTACCTATCCGGGGTTTATTGGATCCGAGCTCAATCGTAAGACCGAACATAACTTACCACAGTTTACAATGAGAACAGCAATTAATCCAAATTATGTATCAACTATGGCATTGTACACCAACGGGGATTTCTAATTATTTGTCTGAGTGTCATAAGCACACCTTGTTTGTTATGATAAACCCATTATGACTTTATATGTAACAGTTGCTGATAAAAAGGTATGATACTTGATGAAATAAGACCTATCCAACACATGATGCAAATCCATTTTCATGTTAGGCATACGTCGTTTTATCAAGATCGTGCCTAAGAACCATCAAGTCTAAGAATTGATTAAACACTTCATCATTTTTTTGATCGGCAAATATATCAATTTCCAGACGAATAAGTGAACGTTTACATCACAGCTGTCACTTAATGCATTTCAAAGGGCACAAAGTTTAACGCATACCGCTGATACAGCAATAAATCGTGCATGTCTCTCAATTGAGAAAACGTCTTAAAAGTGAATCTGAATAGAAGATAAATTTTAAGTTAGTCGAGCAAACGCTGATAAGCACTTATTTTGCATATTGCAATGTAAGCTACAGCAACAATGACCCACATTGAAATGCATTTGAGAAAGACCCTGACTCTCTGTTGGCTTCGCTCCTTTAAAATAGTTCCTCATTAAACAATACGTCTATTTGAATAATATCCTTATCAGAAAACGTTTTGCTCTACTATTTTATTCTTATATTTAACCAATTTTCAAAAGGTAAAAAAAGGCTATGGTCAGGAAATGGCGAAATTAGAAAAAATCCCACTCACAAAAACCGAGGTGGGAAAAATAAATTAACAATAAGATACTAATACTTATGGAACATATCGTAAGCCGAGTTCGCACCTATTTCCCAATACGCGGCCACTCAGTTACCCAAACTTAACGAAATATATGAAAACGTACATAAGGTGCAAGCAGCACAAAAATTCAACTCCAAGCCATTTTGACTCACAGTTTGAGATTTTCTTAATTGTTTTGTTGCTGAATAATTTGTTTTGGGCTATCGAAACAACAAATAAGTTCTGAACACTGTTTCACCACGAGGACCGAACATCTAACCAAATGTTGTGAGCCACTGCGGAAGATGAGGGGGAGGTCAGGCCCCTGTAAAATCGATTTAAGTCCCCAGTAATTTTATATCACTGATCGTTCAAAGGCGACACTTCTTTTGTGGTTCTATTTGTTTTATGTTTAAATGTCGAATTTCTGTGCTGTTTGAACCGTATGTACGTTTTCATAGTTTTAGTTCAGTTCGGGTTACTGAGTGATCACCTATTGGGGAATAACTGCACACTTGGCTTACTATATGCTTTCTAAGTATACATACATGTACCTAATTGTCAATTTAGGCTTAACCACCTCGGTTTTTAGTGTGGGGAATTTCTTTCTGATTGCGCCCTTTTTCTCTGATTGTTGCTTACTTGTACATCTTTCTGATGTACTTAGTGATAAAAATGATCATGACCTGTCGAAACAAAATGCCCTTGTTGAAACAAACATTGGAAAAGTCATGAAACAATATGCACGAATAAAATAAACTGTTATAAATAAAACCTGCTGTCAACTTTAAAGAAACTCCACATGCCGACATTTTGTTTGAACTCTGATGCCACTTAAGCTGTTCTTGTCTGTTGCTTGGCCCACCGGGGTCCAACTGGTGTTTTTCGTTTGCTCCGGAGTTAGTAGGTTATTCGGCGCCTAGGGATCTCCATCGTCGGGCAGCTTACTCAATCTGTGAGTCCTGGTTTTTGATTCATCAGCCTGAGGATGTTTAATATCATGATTTATTTGTTTGTTCTTGATGATTCATTGACTAGTTAGAGATTCACCACGAGGACCGAAGAACTAACTAAATGTTATGAACCACTGCGGGAGCTGAGGGTGAGGTTAGGTACCTGTAAAACCGGTTTAAACCCACCAGTAACTTTGTGTTACTGATCGTTCCAAGTCGATACTTCTATGGTGGTTATTTTTGTTTTATATCTTGGTGTTTAAAATTTTTTGTGCTGTTGGCGCCTTATGTATGTTTTCATATTTTTAGTTAAGTTAAGGTAACTGAGTGGCCACCTATTGGGAAAATAGCTGCTCATTCGGCTTACGATATGTTTCATGGTATAAGTACCTGATTGTTAGTTTGGTTTTTCCCACCTCGGTTTTTGGAGTGGGAATCTTTTTCTGATTGCGCCTTTTCCTGATCTTTGCCTACTTGTACCTTTCCATTAAATAGAATTCGTATTATTGTCATCGAAGGCCGTTTTCATTAAGCAGAGCGTTGATGCCTTGTTATTTCCAATTTTAATGTCGTCGTCAGTTTTAATTACAAGCATTGTCTGACATACAACAAGCTTCCCACATGGTGAGCCGTGTCATGAGAAAACCGGATTTTTGCCTATGCGAAAACAAAGGCGCAGATCAGCTTCGCAGTAACTGCGAAGCTGATCAGCGCTTTTGTTTTCGCTACACGGATAGTACAATTCCTCTTCTTCCTAAATCCGAAATTTCAAGCTTCTAGCCATCTTCTGTTGCTGCAGAGGCCGGTTTGTGTCGGACCTGGTCGGAAACCCCGAAGACCGGTTTTCTTGCGTCGCGGCTCATTTGATAGTGTAATCTGGTCCATAATATACATGTAAGATTTCAATGTATGATACGATTCCAGTGATGAAAATAGCTCATTTATGAGAAACATTACGAGCTATTATATGAGCCGCCTCGTGGGAAAACCAACAATGTGGTTTCCTAACAGGTCCGACACAAACTGACCTGTACAGCAACAGAAAAGAGCTCGAAGCTTGAAATTTCGGATTTAGGAAGTAGAGGGATTGTACTATCCGTGTAGCGAAAACAAAGACGCTGATTAGCTTCGCGGTCACCGCAAAGCTGATCTGCGTCTTTGTTTTCGCCTATACAGATTGTTGGTTTTCCCATGAGGTGGCTCATATGGTGTATAATACAGATATAAAGGCTTTAAGATTAAATCATTATTAACGTTAAATGAAATGTTGGATTGCGGCAATGTCTTGTTATGACAAAGACATCTGAAACGCTTTCATCTATTTGTGTATATCATATGTGTGTATTCTATAATTGAACCAAAAGGCACGGGGGATTGAAGACGAATTATGCACATACATCGCTATTGCAATAATCTGAAGATATAAAATGTCCATGAGCGTATGTCAGAGGCATCTGCCAGACCTGAAGCTGTAACAACCACCAAAATGGTTAGCTTATTTCCTGTTATTAGCAAAAGATGATAAAGGACAATACCATTCCGCAAGATCAAAGCCAATTCACTCAAACAAACGCTGTGCAGTCAAATAAACGACAAAGATGCAAACAAGAACATGCAATCTAGTTGGATAAGCTTTTATACTGTTCACAAAACACTTCCGTACACAAGACGATGTCATAGATGAGGGATCAATCAGGTTATTCCACTACCTTGAAGTCCGAATCGCATAACAATTTTAGATTTCTTCTTAATGAGGGTCTGGATGGGGTATAATGATTAATGAATAATGGCCTAAAATTTTTAATGAGAGTGAATAAAGAGCAAAAAATTTAATGATTAGTGAATAATGAGGTCCTTAAGAATAATGAATAAATGTAAATTTTTAATGAATAGCAGAGTAATATAATGAATAGTGAATAATAACATTTTAAAGAATAATGAATATGCTAAAATTTGGCTATGGAATTGTCTTAGATGGCCTCCCTGACATTCCAGAGTTTCATTTTTTTCTGGGGTCTGGACGCCCCAGACCCGATTTAGTTCCAATGTTGTATTCATATTTCAGAAATCCTTGAATGTTTGGAAAGACATATGTCTGGAAGCCAAACATGTAGGGGCTCACCTCATGGACCAATGGAAAAAGAAATGTGTCATAAAATAAATCATTCTGGATGTTTACTTAGCCAGATATTATTTCACTGTTTTGTTGTATTTTCTTTTCATTGTATTACCCCACTTTGTCCTTATTATGATTGTTCCAATCCTATAATGATACTCTTTTCTGTGGATGGACATCATCTTGCTTTTTATATGACAGAACATAATTACAGTGTCTTTTGCAATCAGAAACAAGGCAGCACTAAGAACGTTAATGCAAATCTATCTCATTCTGGTAATTTACATATATTTTCCTCGCTCGCTTCGCTCGCTCATTATTTAGACATTAATAATATGTATTGTACAATCAGGCACAAGCACAAATCCATACATCACATAGTACTCCTATACTAACTTGTTTACTAAATAAAAACAACAGCATTTTGTTATAACGTTTACCCCTGAAGTTACAATTTTTCTTAAATAACATTTGGTATTCATAATTGAAGAGAAAGATTCAGGGTAAAACTTAGGGCATATTTAAGGTGGAGGGAATTATATTCCAAACAGATTTAAAAGGGGATTTGCTATAAGAAAATCGGTATACTATTTCGGAAAGTTTCTATGAGGCTTTGTGGTCTAGCAGAGTATATAATTATGCTTCTCTCAAGATGTTAATATCAAGGTCGCACTCAGCAGTCTACAATTACAATTTGATATCATAGAACTAGTTCTTGTGGCTTGAGATAAGGGATACCTTAGGTGGGGAACACCTATGTGCTTATGGATATTAGCTGGGTGAAGAAGGCGTGACTAGTAATTATCATATTTTAATGAATAATCGAGCTAATTTTAATGAATAAGCCAAAATTTTAATGACAGTGAATAAATGGCTAAATTTTTAGTGATTAGTGAATACCAGGACCCCCCATCCAGACCCTCCTTAATGAGTCTTAATATTTGGACTAAATTTTAATGTTTCAGTTGTAGTTTTGACTGTCTTGATTGTTTGTGAAAAATATCGAATTTTTTAGGCTCCGTACCTTTGCAAGTTGTAAGGTGACAAAGTTTTGAGAGTTACCAAAACCGCGATATGGCCAAGTTTTTATCACCATTTCTCCTAATGATCTAAGCTATATTAAAACCACAGAAAAGAACATACACTAACGGCGCCATATCAGCGCTTTTATTAATGGGCTGGGTTCGAAAGATGCTAAAGTTGTTCGCTTGTTTAATGGTCCCTGCTGGTGCATTATGATCAAGAGGGTAAAGGGCTGTAATAAAGTCATTTCTATATCTCTACAGGGAGTACTTTAGAGGCCCTAAAGGATAATGCCTGTGGTGCCATTGCTTATTGTTTTTTTTTTACAATCTATAAACAGTGTTTAAAAAACAAACTTTCTCTGCAATCAATATTTTTAAGGCCTGTCGATAGTAACAAATAAGACAACTGTAATGAGCTCAAAAAGCAAGAGTTATCGTTATTTGGTTCTTGTAAATATGTTATGAAAAACATATGGTTGAAGAAATTTGCATATCCCATCAATAGAAGAAGTAAAAAGAATTGAAAATGAAAATGCATCGAAATTGCTTGTTTTGTACTTTTTGATTTTAAAATTATTAATAATTGAACAGATGTTTTAAATTCTTTAGCTACAATGCCTCATCTGACTCAGATCTAGCCGGTATTGAAAGGGAAATAATGACTTTTTACATTCAAGTTGAAGCTTTTAAAACTGTTACTATAGAATACTAATTGTCGGGACTATATGATCGCGGTGTACGACAAGTGGTGGTTTTGGGCCTTATATCGCATCTAATATTTATTAGAATTTAATAATTTTGTTATCATCACATTGGCAATTTTCGAATCTTAACATCCATACATAACAAGCTTTAAAAAATATTTTTGAAAAAATGTTTAATGAGGTTTGATTATACTCCAGGATATGCATATTTGTGAGGGGTGGGTGTGGGACAATGCTTATAGCAGCTTAAAAGGCGTGGAAACACCTATCAATTTATGCATTATTGTAACGGCGTCTGGCTATTCCCTGTTATTTTACATGGATACACCACATATTTGAATTAGTTTGGTCCTCCAATTGCTCGTTTTGTAAATGTGAATAATTTGATTGGGGCCTGAAACGAACCATGTCCGAATCGACAATGTGCCAACTTCGCATCGCTTTTCCAAAGGAAATATGCGATAACATTGTAATTTCACGGCTACGTTACGAGAATCAACCCCTAAATAAATGAAACATACCATCTATAATGCATTTATTCCCGTTTTGTAGCTGTATTTTACATATATTTACATCCAATTTTGATTTCTGAGCTGTCATTCGCGCTTCAGAACTTTGTACATGTAACTAAACCTATCGAGCCGTAGCAATCCGAAACGGCAGCTACTGTTGCTAAGCGCGAGCCAGATTCCCGGAACGCTGGTTTCCATCCCCATACACTCCCCAATGGCGAGCACATCAATTCCCTGGAAACATCTATGGGTATATAAACCGAAACGCGCAGCCTTGCTGTAGCTTTCAATAGCTCCCTAGCTGATCACCAATCTCGGTGGAAACATACTAAACTCTCGGTGGAAATATTCTAACACCTAAATTTCACCCCTTTGGCATGCCAAACAAAAGAAATACAGAAAACGGTCCAGCACAGGTCTCGTAATATTTTGTTTACATCTCCGGAAAGTTGCGCCCATTTTGGTGGAAATATTTATTCTACTTTTCTAATCTATCTCGGCGAAGTTGGCACTGGTTTTGATCATTACATAATATAATTAACACCTATGAATATTTACTACCTATTATTCATGTCAAGTTGAATTGTTTAACTTAAATTTCTATGGAACTATTTTCTTTACCCATCTCGGTGGAATTCGCCCATCTCGGTGAAGTCCGCCAAGCTCGGTGAAGACACACTTTAACCAGAATTTGTGCTATTTATGCATTAGTCCTGAGTTCATTGGACAACCTGAGTCTGTGTTCTGTCTTGCCAGCAATGAATTAAAGCTGTTGTGTGTCTTGCTTCTATTTGCGTGACGTTTCGCCCATTTCGGTGCAGTTTCGCCCATCTCGGTGAAATTCCGCCAAGCTAGGCGACACCCTTAATATAAAATTTAGTCTTCAGTATTTGATACTATGTTAATGAATGCAATACTTTGATACTTTAGGGGATTATTTATCTAAGGTGCTGAGTTGTATAACTGCAAATATTAGGATTTAATGCATACTTTTAAGGTTAGGAGCTGAGTTATACAACTTCATGTATTGCACTCGCACTTGTATTAAATGTTAGGGAATAGCAATGGTGTGACTGTCTATCTTTATAACTGCAACTGCATTTACCTAGTAAACTGTAACTGCAGCTATTAAGTATGACTGTATCTACAGTATCTTACCAGCAATAATAAGGCACTGAATTTAATTATACCTGTAACTGCACTAAGTTAATTCTGTTACGTATAGCTGCAACTGCATCTAACTGTTTCTTTAATATATACGTAATTGTAACTAAGGTGTATCCATTAATATTGTATTCTTATACAAATGAAATGTGTATGTTTGAATTGCTATAGCCATCATATTGTTAAGGGAAACAAAATAGATTTAGAAAATTGAAACAATGGCTCAAGTGTCATTTCACTCCCAAGTAGCATAGCTATCAGCCCAGGTCGGATCCACATAAAATTCCTTGTGAATTCATTGTGACTGGTCACCTTTCCTGACAATATAGAGAGAGTATACACTCGACCAGGTGGTCCCGTTGCATTATCTTATTTGAAAATCATTCCCATGTTTAAAAATCATTTTTGTTAATATTCTAAGTATATTCTCGGAGATGTACTAGACAAATATGTTCAAAAATTTTAATAGAAATATTTTTTGCAAAAAATTGTATTTTGCCCTAGTATGCTTATATTCATTTTTACCTTTCAATTTTGTTATTTGGCAAGTAGCCTGTAAATACATTTACAGTTTAAAACACATTCCGTTTACATATTTTATATCATTGGTGCACAAATGACATTGTGACCTAGTTCAGACGAAATTGTCAGTCTCTCTCTACTGGTTGTGTCATACGACCTAGCGAGGAAGCAATAATTCATCATTTGCGATTTTTCATATCTTAGCTTACATGTACATCGTTTCCATCAGAATATATCCAAGTCCTAATGGGTCAAAGGCATAACGTCCTTCGAGTTGGCTTTTAGCGCATGTTTCTGAAGTCGGTGGCCAGGAAACCCGGTCTATTCCGTGAAAAATGAAATTGAAAATATTTCAAAAAGTATATTTTTCTCAATTTTGAAAATCCGTAACTTTTTAAAAAGCATGGATACGCCCACAAATATTTTGCTTTTTGAGTATCATTCCACCTATATGTTAAGCTGTCTAAAAATTATAGATTTGTTTATCAACAAAAATTGGTATCGATCCACCTTAAGATGTCGCTATCTGTATTGAGAGACATTGAAATGTTTTCTTGTGCCATGTCCTTTGTCAGTGATAAGCTCATGACTTTCAATACACAGGAATAATAAGAAATATATTGTTGGAAACTTCAAGACGTATATTATATACGTCTTGAAGTTTCCAACAACATATTTCTTATTTAGTTCCTCAGTGTGAGAGCTACATATATTCTAGTTCTACAATCCACAAAATTTAAATGATTACAGTCTGTTTAAGTAGCCAGTTTAACACACAACTATGAAATAAGAGCGATAATAATTATTCAGTTACAATACATGGAGCCGAAATCTTCATTCATGTCTCATTGAAACTTTCTGTTTAAGTAGCCAGTTTAACACACACATATGAAATAAGAGCGATAATTCAGGTACAATACATGGAGCCGAACTCTTCATTCATGTCTCATTGAAACTTTCTGTTTAAGTAGCCAGCTTAACATACAAAAATGATATTAGAGCGGTAATTCAGTTACAATACATGACGCCTACCTCTTCATTCATGTCTCATTGAAACTTTCTGTTTTAGCATGTCACAAACGTTCAGTTTATGGACAATATGTCGAAAAAAAAACGCTTGAATGAAATCTATACTGAATTAAAAAAGAAGCTTTAAATTTTGGTACAAATTTTTCCAGGGCATGTTGACCGCAGGAACGGCAGGAACAGGATTGAAGATGCATAACTGTTCATCACTGCGCATGCACAGCGGAGGCACTGTCAACGCCCTTTAGTCAGGGCGACGTAAGGTTTCAGTGCCAAGAGTGTTTCTAAACTTACCAAAACACATTTTCGACTGTAGTGTATGGCGGCAACCATGACTTATACAAGTCTTCGTAAGTTTAAATTCATGACAATAAAACATTTTGAAACGATTGCTTTTACGTTTACATCATAGGTTTTGGAATCTTCTATCATTTGCCGCGCTATTCCTCAACGATATAACAATCCATTTGTGTTTTGTTTAAATCATTCTATCGACAATGCGGATTAATTTGATATATTGCCATAGCAATAATATTCGACGCGATATGACTGAAATAAAAAGTGTAAAGTTTCTATTTGGTTCAGTAAATACAATGTATCGTATAATCTAAATCTAAAGGTAATACATACTGTATATGTATAAAACAAAGATTGACCGTTGAAAGTTTAACAAAGAATTCTTCTCCATTTGATAGAGTGGACCTTCGAAAGAGCATTAAAACCATGGTTCATTTTATTTGGCATGCATCACTACTGACAACCACGTGGTATTGTATACATATAAACCGATAAATGATCGGTGACACACACTGCAATTGAGAGAAAAAAAAATCGAGTTTTCTCCTACAGCGTTTCTTCTACTGGCAGTCAATGCAGAAATTGAATATTCATTGAATGAAAGTAATATAAAATAATCCTGATTATTTCGTTTTCGCAAACGCCTCAACGTTATTGTGTTGCAAGCACCATACATGTACAATGTATGTAGTCCCATATATCCAGATATATTGCAAATGTGCATGAAGAATTATTATGCTGAAAAAGCAGTTTTACAGATTTACAACATTTTGATCATTTTTCAAGATAAAAAATGGTTCGTAGTGCATACGAGGGTTGGGATTTAAGTTCATAGACTTTGGCTACTGATTGATTATTACAGAATTTATCCAATATTTGATGCATTATTATAAAGAAACAAACTTCTCCTGGCTTCGTGTTTACACTATTTTTCAAGACATCTTGCGCGGTGCTCATAAAATGGCCTCCATAGCAACCTAGGTTTCGCTAGCCGGGGCACGTCGAATTTTTAACAATTCTGAAGTTATGTAGCGTTGAAGAACATACCAATAATTATCATATTGTAAACCAAAATTTGAGCTAAATCAGTTTAAGGCATGGTAGTATCATGTTGAGGCATGGTAGTATCATGTTGTTATCTCAGTTTAAATTTTGAGCATTATGTCAACGACTTGGTTTGTTATTGGAGAAAATGTATGGCCAGTCGCGCTGCTTGTTAACAGGCAACGTCGAAACAACAGCATTCATCAAATCTTATGCTTGATTAGCCAAAATACCCACAGAAACGGCATTCAAAATAATAGCGATCGTGCAGTGGTATTTAAATGGCATGTGAGATTTCAGATGGATGTACTTGAATTTTAACGATGAGAAATGCACTCGTCTACAAAAAGTCTTCAGATGCTACGGCCAACATTCTTGATTTAAAACACTGATATGCAAGATACGCATATGACGTTATGTATAAGAACTATGATGATCGTAGTATTTCCACAATTATAGTAATAATTAAGGAATCCCTGAAGGAAATCTTGCAAATAAGTAAATGTATGGCTTGTGGTTTGGTTCCAAAGAAGGCGATTTAATGCTAACACTTATTGAAATTTGACGTGGGAAATAGCTGCTCATTCGGCTTACGATATGTTTCATGGTATAAGTACCTGATTGTTAGTTTGGTTTTTTTCCCACCTCGGTTTTTGGAGTGGGAATCTTTTTCTGATTGCGCCTTTTCCTGATCTTTGCCTACTTGTACCTTTTCATATATACTTCATACATACTTCAAGAATGTATTTTCAGATTATAGCATTTCAATTTCTGTGTGACAGACATCTGATCTTTTACAAAGAAAGTCTACGAACTTAAATCCCAACCCACGTACATTGTGAAATTAACTCCTTCTATGGTTTTCAGTATATTAATTTCAATAACACACAGACATACTGAAGATGTGCATGAATCATAATGAAGCAAAAACTATTTGTGACAAATGTTCAGCATTCTAAACCAAGCAAATTTTGGATCATTCTTATATTCAATAATATTGCAATAATATTGCATTGATTGAATTAGCCAAGGGGTCTCGGCACTATTTTTTGGTAATCGCAAACTTGAAATATAGATGAAAAGCACAAAAGAGCAACAAACATTGGGTTATCAATTCTTTTTGTAAAAGTTACATGTATTGATTTTTAAAAATGAGAAAAATACATTTTTAAATACCATCATTTTTTTTATTTTTGACGGAATAGATCTATATTACGTTAACGAAGTATATTTGTAACTGTGCATGCATTCGCAGAATACTTACAAAACAACAAAATTGAAAGGTGAAAATTTATATGCATTGAAAGGCGAAAATATTCATATTTTAGTACATCCCCGAAAATAGACTTGTGTAAATTTTCGAAATTGATTTTCTCATCATAGTCATTTGGGTCAGTCCACTTTCATTATTAGGAGCATCAGGAGTGATTTTAAGATCGATGAAACATTCTCCAAGCAAACAGAAGAGCCCCAGATGGGACGCCGCGTTCTGCCTATTTCCCATAAAAAGGAAACCAGACTTAAATGAGTTAATAATATGTGTATTAAATCAAAAGGAACAAAACAAGCGGGGTTGATTCAGTTTCGTTATGATTGCATTCTTCTTGCTTCTTCTACTGATAGAATTAAACACAATATACAGTCAGAGCACTTACTTAAACAAGTGATCTTAAAATCACGTTCTCGAGTGATTTTTTGGCTCCAAGAGAAGACTGCAATAGCATGAATAAATGCCTACTTTTTTTTTGTTTTATTTTGAATTTCGCGCTGTTTTCCTAATTCTAAGCTGTCCGAGGGGTCAATGCAAAGACGCGCCATTCAGTCACATGGTCAGAGGCAGCTAAAGTGTAAGCATCGCAGAGAAAATCGAGAAAAACTGTGAATTTTATGTGAAATTTTCGTGATTTTCAAGTTCAGTTTTGAAGGATTTCCTTCTTTTTTGTGAAGACAGCGCCTATTTTTTTGATAAGTTTGGAGTCTTATTCGTTGAATAGTGAAAAGAACGTGTGGTGCGCACATTCAAATAAGTACTGCGCGCAGTGGGTTAAAAGTTGAAGGGTAACCCCAAAAAATCACTCCGCATCGTGATCGGCCATTGATCGGTTTGGACGATCACTGTTTCAAGTAACACTTTCTCACTGAAATAAAAACAACAAAACTCGATATGGCTTCTATGTTTCTTGGTTTCATTTTAGCTGACAATGCTCGTCATCTCCCTTAACATGTTGGCATTTGTGCCTGGCAAAATGAACAGACAGCACCGTCCCTTTTTCTTATTTATTTAAATCACCCATGCAAGTGGTTTGATAGTTCAAAATAATCACCCGAGGAAGTGATATTTAAGATAATTATATTTCAAACAAAGGGAAACAAATCTTATATCCTGTGACTGATTTATAAAAAAATATACTGCACAAGGTGATTTTCATAATCACCTGTTTAAGTAAGTGCTCTGACTGATATATGAAAGCTAGATAAACATCGCAACTGCCAAAGAACGACAACTCTTGTTTAGAAAGCTCGTCACAGTTGGTTTATATAAAAATGATATGCCTTTAGTCTTATAATCAATTTTGAACTTCATCATATCTTGCATCTGCAAAAATATTAAAAAAAAAGTCATAGACGGATAATGTAATATTTACATACCAGCTGGTGCTTAATGCATTTCAAATGACACAAAGAAAACACATTATAAAGCGGTGATACATGTACAGCTATAAATCGTATGTTGCAAAATTAAGACAACGTCTTACAAGAGGTCCCTGTGGTTCTGATTCGAGGATAAGTTTTGCAATTTTAAATATTAAATAAGTTGAGTAAATGCTGCTAAGCACATATTTTTTTACATAACCCACGTTGACCCATGTCATTTGGGAAAGACCCTTATTAACTGCTTGTTTCGCTTAATTTAAACGGTTATCGAATGTTATTATTAAACAATACTTTAAACAGTTATCGAATGTTATAAATAAACAATACTTGGGTTTTTATATATAATAAAAAGATTAAGGTTTAGATTAAAGATTGTTAAACATTACAGCGTAACATAATTCTTATCGAGTAAAATTTAAATTAAAAAAACATGTTGGTGTCTGTACTGGTATAATGGTGCCTGAACTTTTTTGGCTTTCGTTATACTGCGAACAATTCATAAGTAGAATGGTACATAACGAAAACATGCCCACGCAGTATACAGAGATTTTTTCAGCTGTAAAAATTAAAATTTCATCAGCAAAAAATCTGATATTTTTAAATATTTTTGCTCAAAACAAAGATTGTGGGTACAGGGTTTGGACCAAAAATAAGAAAATATTGGGATACCCCAGCATACCTCAGTTTTTTTATATAAAAGTGGGATTTAAGGGGGTATACAATTTACGGACGTGCTTTCCTGGTTCCTGGTGAAGACACAGGAACCATATGAGCCGCGACGCGAGAAAATCGGAAAGCATTTATTTCAAATGTAGAGAACCAGTATTCGAACCTATAACTAATATGACCCAAACGTCAACGGTCAACATCTACGTGTAGAAGATGAGTTTACAACAGACGTGCAGCAAGTATTAAGCGAACATTTCTTTCACCACTAACTGCCAGTAACATTATCTTCTTCTCCAATCAGCAAAAATCCTTAAGAATATTTTACGACCAAGTTTTAATGACAGAAATGTGCCGGATGTGAGGATGGATTGCGGGTGTGTTTCAGGTTGTCTTGGACACGCTACCGATTGAGCTGCTGTGCCCCAGAAGCATATTATTGTACATGAATAATAAAACGTATTCAGTTTTTCTCACCTGCAAGGTCTGCTAAAGCTAGACTGCATATCAACAGATTCGTCACACTTCGAAGTGGATGCTTTGTCAAAATTATGATTGCCAAACAACCATTTCCGAATATCCCTAGGAACAATACAGGTACATATAATCCCACCAACGCAAAAGTAACACTTTCATTTTCATATGCTAAGCCATTAAAATGATCATTTATTAAATCCTGTATTACAGACGCATTTAAAGAATTGTTACGAATCGTCGATACATTACTAGCGGTGGTATTCATAGCAAATATCCGTCTTAAGATAGTGTCAAGATTATCTATTGAGATAAGTAACATTCATTTCCAGGGACTCTTAAGAAATAATTTGTCTCCTGTCGCTGTGAATATACATTTCATCGATATCGGATCAGCTCCTGTAGTTATGTAGGCTGACACTTTGTATCTATGGACATTAATCACTTTTCTTATTGGCATTGAGTGATTTTAGCTATTGTTATGAAGACAAACTCGTGTAAAGCATATTAAACTAATTGCGTTATACGTTCACACAAAATTTCCACGACAGCAGTGGGAAGGTAAATTCAATTGCAAAACTAACAACCCTAAGCATGATCTTACTGTCAAGGCAACCTTGAGCGACAACGATAAACTTTGGCTACTAGTGCATGCCCTTTGTTACCTGTTTGACTTGCTGCCCATAGCAGGAATGTATTTGCGATTAATTCAGTGGAAATAGATTCTTCAGAAAAGCATCATGGTAAGCTTCTTTATTAGGACGCACAAGCTTCCAAACAAAATGGCGATTTGTTGGCACAAAGGCAGCAATTACAAGAGAGGGGCAGAGAGGATAAACAAATGTATCATAAAGATAAATCACCGCACTAAAATTGTGACGTTTTTACTGGG
Source organism: Rugalucina vietnamica (assembly GCA_964017185.1). Taxonomy (NCBI): domain Eukaryota; kingdom Metazoa; phylum Mollusca; class Bivalvia; order Lucinida; family Lucinidae; genus Rugalucina; species Rugalucina vietnamica. The sequence goes on from OZ024873.1 coordinate 20,572,845, forward strand.
ACGTTGCGTTACAAAAAAAATTATTTATATAAAACTAAGCATTGCGCTCAACTGGAAAACACATGCTTCACAACATTTTCATGCCATGAAATTAAAGTCCCAACCCAAAGACAACTGGTAAGACGGTGTTTTAAGCTACTTAAACAAAACTCAACATATGAGAGAAGTCACACAGTCTACGACCCATATGGTTCCTGCGAGCTACTTTAACAAAACTCAACATATGAACGCATTCACACAATTTACGAACAATATGGTTCCTGCGAGCTACTTTAAAAAAACTCAACATATGAGCACAGTCACACAGTTTACGACCCATATGGTTCCTGCGAGCTACTTTAACAAAACTCAACATATGAACATAGTCACACAGTTTACGACTCGTGTTCTTACCACCAAAGCTGTTCGACATACTAAAAGCATCCCACAACCGTTACTAAACAGTGCATAACTTTTAAATAGTACAGATATAAGTAAGATATTTAATATTGTATGGGTTCTATTTAAATGATTCTTAATCTGACACCCGTTTTGCTAGGAGTTTTATCAACAGGAAGTGACATCATAGCAAATCTATGATGTCACTTCCTGTCGTCTGCTGTAACTAAAATTCCTGGAAATGGAAAGAAGTTATTAATTATAACAAAATGCCATCTCCAAGTGTTCTAAAGCCTTTATTCTGCCTTAAAAGGGATAAAATCTAGAGGAAGTTGTCACAATCATTAGAAAAATATGAGAACTTGTTCAAAAATGGACAACATTTTCTGAAAATGAAAATTCTATTCCAAAGTTGGAAAAACGACCGTCAAAGATCAACATGTTATGTTAAATTTCCCATAAGAACGTAGCAGCTAAAATGTCTGTTTTCTACTTGCTTCATTTTTACAGAAAACTCATTCAAACGTAGCAGAAGAATTCTTCGAAATGTCTTTAGATACATAAGACTTCTATGATGTACTACAAATTTCTCTGGAATAACAGAATGACTTTATTGCAAATGACTGCTTTCGGAGTATTTGAAATTTACATGACACTTTTGATGGTCGTCCATTTCGCATTTTGGAGTACAAGTTTCATTTTTTAAAACGCTCGTTTGATTTTCTGATAATGATGGCAATTTCTTTCACCTTATACCCATTTTAAGGAAGATTAAAGGTTTGAGAACGCTTGGAATTTGTGACCTGCTTTCCATGTTCAGGAATGCTAGTACAGCAGACAACAGGAAGTGACATCACAGATTTGCTATGATGTCACTTCCTGTTGAAGAACCACTAAGCAAAACGGGTGTCAGATTTGGCATCAGTTATATAATAGAACTACTACTGTGTTTAATATCTTACTTATGCCTAGGTCACACTAGCGCTTACGGATGCCGCGGATAGTTGCGAATACTATACGTAGCGATCCGCAGAATTTTGTGGGCGGGGCTAACGGTTCTTAATGAATTTATTACCTTTAAATACGAATAAATACGGGTAGTTCAGGAAAGATACGGATACGTTCGAAGATAGTTACGGATAAATTCGAATACATACGGTTAAGATACTTGACTACATACCTTTCGATACCATCTGTTACTTTTAGATACAGACATACACCTTCAGATACGTAATGTTGCGTTTTCTTGCGTATATAACGGTGAAATTTGATGCAAGAAAACGCAGGTTTTAGTCAAACTACAGTCACACTAGCACATCCGGATGCTGCGGACGCTGCGGACTGACCTTTCGTATCTATCCGTCATATCCGTAACAATTCGTATCTTTTCCGTATATGTTCGTATCTTAACGTATTGTATATGCAAGTCCGATTCCATCCGCGCCCAAATTTTGAAAAAAGTCAAAAATTAGGCACGGATGAAACATCCGTAATAGTACGTAATGACATGTAAATGAAGGTGTTGATTCGAATCTTTCCGTATCTAAACCGTAACACAAACGTATCTACACCGTAAATGAACGCATCAACCAACAATCATATGGGGTGCCGTTTTACTATTTATTCCCTATTTATGGATATCCATAATTCATTTTGGATATCCAAAATTCATTTCTGGATACTTAAAATCGATTTATGGATATCCTTAATTCGACTGAATATTGGATATCCATTAATTGATTTTAGGATATCCTAAAATCGAACTATGGATATCCTAAAATACAATCCTATTTTTGGATATCCATAACTCGATTTAAGGATATTATAAAATCGGGCTAATATTGGATATCCATAATTCGATTTATGGATATCCATAAATGAGTTATGGATGTACTTCAATAGAACTGTACTTCAGGATATTCATAATTTAAGGATAACCTTAAATCACAAAAAAATGATGTACGTGCCTATGGAGTGCCGTTTTACTATTTATTCACTATTTTTGGATATCCATAATTTATTTAAGGATATTCATAATGTATTTATGGATATCCTTAATTCATTTATGGATATCCTACAATAATTAGGGATAAATCGAATTATGGATATCCAATATTAGCCCGATTTTAGGATATCCTTAAATCGAATTATGGATATCCAAAAATAGGATTTTATTTAAGGATATCCATAATTCGATTATAAGATATCCTAAAATCAATTTATGGATATCCAATATTCAGCCGAATTAAGGATATCAATAAATCGATTTTAGGATATCCAAAAAAGAATTATGGGTATCCAAAAATGAATTATGGATATCCAAAAATGAATTTTGGACATCCAAAAATGAATTATGGATATCCATAAATAGGAAATAAATAGTAAAACGGCACCCCATACGTGCCTATGGGATATAATGATTTCTCCCTAGTCAGAGAATGGAGGCATTCTGGTGTGGTTGAATTTACGTTGGCTTCCGTTTCGTTCAGTTTAAGTTAGCGCATGCGTATTACACGGAAAAAATCATTATGGAAAAGAAATATTTTTTAAAATGAATTATGGATATCCTAAAATCGAATTATGGATATCCTTAAATCAGATCATTATGGATATCAAAAAAAAAGAGTCATGGATATCCAAAAATCGAATTATGGATATCCTAAATTCAAACTTATTTTTGGATATCCTAAAATACATTTAAGGATATCCTTAAATGAGCTGATTTAAGGATATCCATAATTCGATTTTTGGATATCCAAAAATCGAATTATGTATATCCATAATTCATCGTGATTTTTGGATATCCAAAAATGTATTTCAGGATATCCATAATTCAATTATGGATATCCATAATTCATTTTAGGATATCCATAATTCATTTATGGATATCCATAATTCATTTATGGATATACATAATTCATTTTAGGATATCCAAAAATATTGATGGATATCTTTAATTATTTTAGGATATCCGAATTATGGATATCCTAAATTCAAACTTATTTTTGGATATCCTAAAATACATTTAAGGATATCCTTAAATGAGCTGATTTAAGGATATCCATAATTCGATTTTTGGATATCCAAAAATCGAATTATGTATATCCATAATTCATCGTGATTTTTGGATATCCAAAAATGTATTTCAGGATATCCATAATTCAATTATGGATATCCATAATTCATTTTAGGATATCCATAATTCATTTATGGATATCCATAATTCATTTATGGATATCCATAATTCATTTTAGGATATCCAAAAATATTGATGGATATCTTTAATTATTTTAGGATATCCGAATTATGGATATCCTAAATTCAAGCTTATTTTTGGATATCCTAAAACACATTTAAGGATATCCTTAAATGAGCTGATTTAAGGATATCCATAATTCGATTTTTGGATATCCAAAAATCGAATTATGGATATCCATAATTCATCGTGATTTTTGGATATCCAAAAATGTGTTTCAGGATATCCATAATTCAATTATGGATATCCATAATTCATTTTAGGATATCCATAATTCATTTATGGATATCCATAATTCATTTATGGATATCCATAATTCATTTATGGATATCCATAATTCATTTTAGGATATCCAAAAATATTGATGGATATCTTTAATTATTTTAGGATATCCATAAATGAATTAAGGATATCCATAAATGAATTATGGATATCCATAAATGAATTATGGATATCCTTAAATAAATAAATTACCTGTATAATAGAAAAATGACGGACATTTTTGTCAAGGAGACTATATATTCCAGAAACGTTCTTGTATGATTCATTCAAGCATTGGATACAGATTATGTTATGCCCAAACACTCAGCTCTAGAGGGCTCAGCCACACGCTTATTAGCATTGTTCAAGTTGCATCCTGGTTTGATTCCGTTTTCATACGTGTGGCATGCTGTGTAAACTTTAGGAAAACCGTAACATTACGTGTTCGTATCTGAACGTATTAAATTGTATCGAAAAGTGTGTATAAACGACAAAGACCGCAACCGAACGAAACAACACGTATGTAACAGTATCGATCCGCAACAAATGCTTGATCGCGGAATGATACGTTTAGATGCGATTAGATACGGACAGATTCGAATAAATGCCTTCAGTTACGTACCATTGCCTACCATTACCGATCGTCTATCCGCGCATGCATTTTTGACAGTTATGAAAATTTGCCCGCGGATCTACCGCGCCCTGAGGATACGATACGTACAGTTACGGACATTACGGATGAGATACGAATCGTTACGGATAGGACGGACAGATACGGAACACCTATCCGCAGCGTCCGCAGCGTACGTAAGCCCTAGTGTGACCTAGGCATTACAGTATATCTGTATTATTAAAAATTATGCACTGTTTTGTAGCGTTTGCGTTGTTTTAGACACCCTGTATATAACATTTGCCATGTTTGGTACCAGTGATGGAAGTAAAGTATATTACAAAAACAAACACTTTGGAATAAAATTATTGTTGAAAATAAAAGAAGTAAAGGAGTCTTACATAGAACTGTACATATGTAAGGGCAGTCACACCTGAATCGCTTTCATCTATGTGTTTGCTATAATAAACCAATCTGATTAAATTCAAGTTTTATATGGAGAATTAAAAAAAATGTCCTCAAGGAAACAAGAATTCCAAACGTAGTCAGCTTTTCTGTTGTTCACGCCCGTGCACATAACGTTGCTGTGTATCCTTTTGCAAGTCTATTATCAAGTTATTATGGGACAAGCATGTACATGTAACTCGGGAAAATATGAACATTCACAACAATAGCACTTTAAGTAGTCGACCAATTCATGAGTGACCACCTATTGGGAAACTAGTTGCTCATTCGGGTTACGATATGTTTTAAAAGTATAAGTACCTGATTGTTAATTTTGTGTTTTCCCACCTCGGTTTTTGAAGTAGGAATCTTTTTCCTGATCGTTGCCTACGTGTACCTTTTCATGACTTGGTTTTCGACTTGTTTTAGATACGACACAACCTTGGTCTTCTGAACCGTTGAATATGGGCTATATTTTATACCATCTTTTAAAACAATTAATTGCGATACATACACGTATATGATCTATGCCATACTTCCTTGTTTAAAGCTAAAGCGTATGTACGTCAAACAAAAAGAAAATAAGTGTTCATTCACAGGGTTTGTGTTCCTAATGAATTCACTATATACGTCACATTGTCTTTGACACACTAATTGACCGTCTTAATGAGCCCCACTTATGTTACAAAGTGGTAATTTACGTCTTATTGTCTTACAGTGGTCGAGACTTGGTCCAAAAAGGAACTTTTATGAGACATCTCGAATGTACGTGTCGAAAGGCATGCCATTAAAAAGTAACCCAAGCACAAAAAGGCTACGATAGCTGTCGCAAAATTTTGTGGATACAAAAATAAGGATAAATGGGTAAATGATTGTAGACCTACGAGAATATTCACCACATTTTCACACACATCCCTCATACGGTTAATAAGGGAGGACAAAATGGATCACCGGAAATGTTATTTGATGCATATGAAATGCAGACAAATAAGTGAAAGAGCCAAGCCAAAAATGCAACTTCAAAGTATTGAAATCATTATTGTTTTTTTTACGAAAGAAAACATATATCAGTCGCGTCATGAGAAAACCAACAATTCGCATATGCGGAAACAAAGACGCAGATCAAATTCGCAGTAGCCGCAAAGCTGATCAGCGCCTTTGTTTTCGCTACACAGATAGCATAATTCCTCTACTTTTTAAACCCAAAATTTCAAGCTTCTATCCTGCTTCTGTGACTGTACAGGCTAGTTTGAGTCAGACCTGGTCGGAGCCCCAAATTTTTGGTTTTGTCATGCGACGGCTCATATGAAAATACTTTTATAGATATGGTCCTTTTAATTGGCGATTAGATTGTTAATGGACGCCTGTTCTGATATGCTACATTTCTGTCAATGACTTTGAATCAGAAAATTTAATGATAACGTATCGCTAATGCCTAGGTCACATTAGCACTTACGTTCGCTGCGGATAGCTGCGGATACTATACGTAGCGATCCGCAGAAATTTGTGGCGGGCCTAACTGTTCTAATAGTATATGAATTTACGTATTATAATTACCCATAAATACGAATACATACGGGATAGTTACGGATATATTCGGTTACATACGGAAAGATACTTGTCTGCATACCTTTCGATACCATCTGTTACGTTTAGATACGGACAAACACCTTCAGATATGCATTTGTTACGCTCTCTTGCGTATATAAAAACGGTGCAATGTGATGTAAGCACAGAAGTACTGTACTGAGGTTGCAGCGATTAGTCAGTCCTTATTTTTGAGCGTCATTTATTCTACTCAAGGAAACAACAAGTTGAACATTTAATCCAAAGCTAACTATTTTTTATTTCAACTTACAGAGAACAGTGAACAACTCATGATGTAATTATATAATCAAATGAAGCTTTGATGTCTGCACTGACATTAAAATGGACGTCATGACTAATGTCAACCTTGCGCAATATCGGGCTTTTCTGATATGCTACTTTTCTGCGAAATACTTTGAAACAAATTCATTCGTTATTTTTCATATCACAGACGCTACATGTACATGTATATGTACATGTACGTCATGTGGCCTAATGGCTGACTTTTATAATAAAAATAATTGTTAGATCCTTTGGAAGCAGTAAAACATTCAAAGCGAGAAGATGGGCCATATTGTACAATTTTGGGTAATGAACCTTCATCAGTGACCCTTTACAAAACTGGCAGCGAAAGCCAAACTTTTTTTTGCTGCAATTTCAAGAATTTACATATGTGTAGTCTAAATCAAAGACTCGTATTCCCAAAGGGGCCAAGTAATCAAAATACTGTTAAGAAGACGATTCTTAACGTACAATATATTAGACATACTCCAAATATATTCACTGATCCCAAAGGATCAAAAGAAAAATATAATCTGCACTATGGATGATGTACGGGGAGACTTTTTAGGGCCGCCACACGGCAAAACACCAGCTGCAGTAATAGCAAATAAGTCTTCTAACATACCCAAAGAATCAGAAAATTTAATGCTAACGTATCGCTTAACATAATGGATTTCCTGGAAATTACAAGATCCTAACCTATTCATAGTCCGTCATCTGTGACAGCGAAACAAAGTTACTGTATTCAGGTTGCAGCGATTAGTCAGTCCTTATTTTTAAGCATCACTCTTCTACTCAAGGAAACAACAACATTTAATCCAAAGCTTACTATTTTTTTTTATTTCAAATTACGAAGAACATTGCACACCCCATGATGTAGTTATATAATCAAATGAAGTTTTGGCATCTGCACTGACATTTAAAAGGACGTCATGACGATTGTCAACCTTGCGCAATATCAGTAAATTATCATGGGCTGAATAGGGTAAAGGTGTAGGAATGTGTTTTTGAAAATCAAATTGTCTTGCAGGCGAAAACCAAGGATCAGTTGATAAATAAACTAGTTCTCGGTGCTTTAGATAGCATGGTATGCCTTGTATTTCATATAGGGGATAACTGTATTTAAATTTTTCATTTAAGGCGGTATATCGTCGGATATACGGTCGGAAATTTGTTTTACGGCGACGCGTCATACGACGATATACCGCCCCTAATGAAAAATTGAAAAAAAAAAAAATCCCCATTCTAATGTATTTTTAAACTTTCACTTTCCTCATTAATATGCTCGCTGCTCTAAAAGGACCTCAGTTTTATTATGTCTCCGCCCGACAGGGTCGGGAGACATATTGTTTTTCCCCGTGCGTCTGTCCGTCCGTCTGTCTGTCTGTCTGTCTGTCCGTCCGTCCGTCCGTCTGTCTGTCCGTCACAAATCGTGTCCGCTCTATAACTTGAAAACCGTTAAAGATTTTTCAATGAAACTTGGTACACTTGTAAACCACGACGAGACGATGTGTCATGCACAAGAACCATAACTCTAGCTTGAGTATTTTTGGAGTTATTTCCCTTTGATTATTTTCGATACAATTTCGTGTCCGCTGTATAACTTGAAAACCGTTAAAGATTTTTCAATGAAACTTGGTACACTTGTAGACCACGACAAGACGATGTGTCATGCACAAGAACCATAACTCTGGCTTGAGTATTTTTGGAGTTATTTCCCTTTGATTATTTTCGATCCAATTTCGTGTCTGCTATATAACTTGAAAACCGTTTAAGATTTTTCAATAAAACTTGGTACACTTATTGAGCATCATCAGACGATATGTCATGCACAAGAACCATAACTCTGGCTTGAGTATTTTATGAGTTATTTCCCTTTGATTATTTTCCATACAATTTCGTGTCCGCTTTATAACTCAAAAATCGTAAGAGTTATTTCAATGAAACTTGGTACACTTATTAAGCACGATGAGATTACGTGTCGTGCTAAAGAACCATAACTATTGCTTGCATATCTTTGGAGTAATTTTCCTTTGATTATTTTCCATACAATTTCGTGTCCACCCTATAACTTGAAAACCGTAAGAGAAATTTCAGTGAAACTTGGTACACTAATAAAGCATGATGAGACGATGTGTCATGCACAAGAATTATAACTCTTGCTTTCATATCTTTGGAGTTATTTCCCTTTGATTAGTTTCCATACAATTTCATGTCCACTATATAACTTGAAAACCATAAGAAATATTTCAACGAAACTTGGTACACTTATAAGGCACGATAAGATGATGTGTCATGCTAAAGAACCATAACTCTTGCTTGCATATCTTTAGAGTTACTTCCCTTTGATTATTTTTCATTCAATTTCGTGTCTGCTCTATAACTCAAAAACCATTAGAGATTTTTCAATGAAACATGGTATACTTATAAAGCATGATGCACAAGAATCATTACTCTTGCTTTCATATCTTTGGAGTTATTTCCCTTTGATTATTTTCCAAACACTTTCGTGCCCCCTCTATAACTTGAAAACCGTAAGAGATATTTCAATGAAACTTGGTACACTTATAAAACAGAATGACAGGAAATATGATGCACAAGAACTATATACCTGATTGTAAGTTTGGTTTTTTCCCACCTCGGTTTTTGGAGTGGGAATCTTTTTCTGATTGCGCCTTTTCCTGATCTTTGCCTACTTCTACCTTCTATTATTTCAGTTTGAAGACAAACAAGAGAGAGTATTTCAGTAGATTGAAATACACGGGAGAAAACATTTCGTAAGCCGAATGAGCAGCTATTTTCCCAATAGGTGGCCACTCAGTTACCTTAACTTAACTAAAAATATAAAAACATACATAAGGCGCCAACAGCACAAAAATATTTTAAACGACAAGACATAAAACAAAAAGAACCACCACAGAAGTATCGACTTGAAAACAGAATGACAGGAAATATGATGCACAAGAACTATAACTCTTGCTTGCATATTTTGGACATGCACGTAGAAAGGGGGAGACATCAGTAATTCTAGTTTTTATTTGCTATTACTGCAGCTGGTGTTGTGCCGTATGGCAGCCCTAAAAGGTCTCCCCGTACATCATCCATAGTGCAGATAATATTTTCGTTTTGGTCCTTTGAGATCAGCGGGGGTATTCTGAGAAATCAGAAAGTATTGGGAAAATAGCTGCTCATTCGGCTTACGATATGTTTCATGGTATAAGTACCTGATTGTAAGTTTGGTTTTTTCCCACCTCGGTTTTTGGAGTGGGAATCTTTTTCTGATTGCGCCTTTTCCTGATCTTTGCCTACTTGTACCTTCTATTATTTCAGTTTGAAGACAAACAAGAGAGAGTATTTCAGTAGATTGAAATACACGGGAGAAAACATTTCGTAAGCCGAATGAGCAGCTATTTTCCCAATAGGTGGCCACTCAGTTACCTTAACTTAACTAAAAATATAAAAACATACATAAGGCGCCAACAGCACAAAAATATTTTAAACGACAAGACATAAAACAAAAAGAACCACCACAGAAGTATCGACTTGGAACGATCAGTAACACAAAGTTACTGGCGGGTTTAAATCGATTTTACATGGCCAAAACCTCACCCTAAGCTTCTGCAGTGGCTCTAATATACACAAATATAAACAAGCAATAAAGAAAAACATGTTAAGAAATATAAAACATAGGAACCAACTTATATCATGTATAACGGAAAGCAGAGTGAGCAGCTATTGAAGTGAGGTGGTCACAGTGCTAGCTTGGACAGAACAAATGAAATGCGGAGGGCTAAGTGAACAGCCAAATTATATTCAGGTGGCCACAAAGTCATGCAACATAAAACACATAATTGAAATAATTTGGATAAATGTGAACCACAGCAGCAGTCCCGCCTTGGAACGGTCAGTTATAAATACCTGGGGGGCTTAAATCGATTTTACATGGCCATAACCTCACCTTCAGCTTCTGCAGTGGTTCATAACATTTAGTTAGTTCTTCGGTCCTCGTGGTGAATCTCTAACTAGTCAATGAATCATCAAGAACAAACAAATAAATCATGATTAACATCCTGAGGAATCAAAAAGCAGGACTTACAGATAGAGTAAGCTGCCCGACGATGGAGATCCCTGGGCGCCGAATAACTTAGTAACTCCGGAGCAAAAGAAAAACAACAGTTGGACCCCGGTACACATAAAGCTCCAACAGCACAAAAAGTTAAACACCAAGACATAAAACAAAAAGAACCACCACAGAAGTATCGCCTTGGAACGATCAGTAACACAGAGTTACTTGCGGGCTCCAACCGGTTTTACTTGGCCATAACCTCACCTTCAGCTTATGCAGTGGTTCATAACATTTAGTTAGTTTTTCGGTCCTCGTGGTACATCTCTAACTAGTCAATGAATCATCAAGAACAAACAAATAAATCATGATAAACATCCTGATGAATCAAAAACAAGGACTCAGAGATTGAGTAAGCTGCCCGACGATGGAGATCCCTGGGCGCCGAATAACCTACTACCTCCGGAGCAAAAGAAAAACACCAGTTGGACCCCGGTGGGCCAAGCAACAGACAAGAAGCTCCGGCCCCAACCAACTAAAATGAATAGCTTTAAATCGGGGCCATCATAGAGTCTGACGCCCGACCCACCGGCGTGCAATTAAAAAGGCAGCGTAGTTATCAACCATGATTGGGTTAAAAACTAAGCATGCAGACTGTCGCATAACATTCAAGTTATAACCTATACGTCTGTAGCGTGTTATGATTTTTTCTGAACTGAAAAGAAAAATCATTACTTCCTATAAGTTTCTTAAATTTGTAAACCAAGTCACCATAAAATTCAGGTTCCGAAAGGCCCTCACTTAAAAGCGTCTTTAACCCAACATTATATTTGGAAATCAATTCATAGAGTCTACGATAAAATTTAGAAAAGGTTTTTCGAAGTTTATGATACCGATAGCCCTGTTGAAGAAGTTTGGCCGTTAAACATTTATTTCGAGCGTTGAAGTCTGTAACATGATTGCAGACTCTAGCAAACCTAATAAGTTGCGAAATGTATACACCATAAGAAGCACGACGAGGAACGTCACCATCCAAAAACGGAAAATTTACTATATCCAAATCAAAGTCATCGCGCTTATCATAAATTTTAGAAGAAACAAATCCATTTGAAACAGAAAGATGTAGATCTGAAAAGGGGGCTTCGGTATCTGAGATATTGGCCTTGTTCAATTGTATTTCAGGTGGATAAATTAGATTGACCATACCTTCAACATAAGGGATGCCGATGTTCAAAAGGTCACCGAGGTACCTAGAAGTGGAATTAAAAGCCTCTGTAACATCAGCTTGATTATCATGGTTAAGAGAATCCATGAAATCTCTTTAGTAGCAGTATAAAATAAAAATAAAACTGAGATCCTTTAAGAGCAGCAAGCATATTAATGAGTAAAAAGATGGGCCATACCGCTGTTTCGGCTACTCAAGCCTCTTCAGTGACCCTTTAGATTTAGCAACATGGAGCCAAAGTGAATTACAGTAAATTTGAAAAACTTTCAAGAGGGTAGTCAATACAAAGACAAGTATTATCAAAATAGGGCCAAATATTTTAAAGATTGGTTAGAAAATGAATCTAAACCGATGATAAATTTCTATTTTCTCAGAATACGCCCGCTGATCTCAAAGGACCAAAAGAAAAATATAATCTGCACTATATAAATCAGCTACGAGAGGTGCGCAATTTTGTACCCATCGGAATTCCGACAATTTGTCTGTATAACTTGGTCCCAAATCTAATATAAATATTATCCAGGAGATAGGATAAGGCGTCGCACACATTCTGAGTGTATACCGACTTTGGTCAGATGAAGTGAAGAAAGCCTTTCTGTCATTACATGTCAAATAAAGTGAACCATAATTTTTAATGCCCTTTTAAAGGTCCACTTTATCAAATCCAGAAGTTTTTCTTTAATTCGATTATGTAGTAATGTTGTATACAGAGTAGAAAAATCATATGTGGACAAGCTCGTCGCACGGAACCCTCTACACTTCAATTTACTGAGCACCTCGCCAGAATTTTTTATTGACCAAAACCAATTTTTATTTGAAGTTTCATACACTGTCTCACAGTATCTTATAACATGAGATTTAATAGCAGTAAGACAGGAAGTTAATAATTTAGAAAGTTAAGTAGTAGTACAAGAGCTAGAATTTGCAATAAATCTAGCTAAGTATGGTCTTTTGTGAAGCTTAGGTAACCAATACATCGTAGGAAGTTTGTCTTGGCCTTCATTGACACAAACAGAAAACTTTATTGGTAAATCGTTTAAGTGAACATTAACTACAGACATTTCATCAGTATCTGTCTCCAGATAAGCCCTGGTACCATCAAGCTCCTGTTTGAAGGTGTTAACGTAGTGAAGCCTACAAACGACAACAACATTGTTTGCGGCTTTGTCTGCCGGAACCAAGACATACTTTTTATGAAATTCTTGGACACCCTGCTTCAAATGGTTAAATGACGATTTAGGTTTAGGACGTAAAAGATTAGTATTTTGTGAATAATACTTTATACGTTTATCCACGATAGTGAAGATACTTCTTTTCCATTCTTTAAGAGCATTATCCTCAACACCCTCTTGTTTACACCACCGATTACCGAAATCATTTAATGCAGATGCAATCTCCTCTCTACATTTGTCAAAATTAATGTAGGAAGGGAATCTATATTTCGGACCTTTAGAAACAATTTTGCAAATTCTAGAATCCGAGATTATTTTTAAATTTCCAGTCACTAAATGTCTGGCCGGTTGATAAACATATTTTGAATCTCAAGACTTAGGAGTATTAGCATGGATATTAAGATCAGAAACAAGTTTATTGAAATTAAAAATAGTATTTCTGATTGGTTTATTATATTTGTAACAAATAATAGGAGGTTCTGAACTTTGGAAGTACGTGGGTATAGACTGTGACACTGATTTATCCTGGAATATGCTTGGTAAATCAATAAAATCTGTTTAGAAACTGTTTGCCATATTGTTCCGGCGAAACCTTAGTGGAAAGGCTTGGTTGAACTAAGGTATGAGTATGACTAGACTCAATTCTATTATGTTTAGTCGAACCATCTCTAGAAATGGGGCACCTATTTGCTATTCAGATTTTTCCAGTGCCATATGAAGCACGTGGTCATACAATGATTACCACCAAAGTCGCATCATAAAAAACATACTTATTTAAGCAATCTGATCAACAAATGCATATCTCTGTCACAATGAAGCGCCACGGTCAAAGTATTTGCACTATTCTCTGCTTAAAATTTTAATCTATTAGAAGACTTCAGTACACAACTCATCAATTAGGTATGATAGTTGACATTTAGTTAAGCATATTTAGATTACAGCTTAAACAGCAGAAAGTTATAAATACCACCCAGAGAAGACCATAAATAGTTATTTTTTCCGGCATTCATATTAACTTGTGTTTATGTGAGAAGCAAATGAGTCATGTCTGAATAAAATTGTGAGCTCTTGTGAATTATGCCAACACCATATACAAGGGTACATTTTACCCAAATAGGGAAGTAAAACAGCAGAGAAAACGAGGCAAAAACTTATCACATATCACTGTGACAGCTATGTCATCTAAGATTTATTTTGCTTGAACTTGGCACAGATTTTAATTATAGTGCGCATTTTACTTTGATTTAGAAAACAAATCAAAGCGGCCAATATGATCATTAACTTGCGTTTTATGTACAGAAGGTGCCATTTTAGATAAATTACGCAAGGAACATATGCGACAAAGTTTAGAGCTTTTTGATTTCCTGCTGAAAATAAAAGGGGCAATATTGTTCTTTGTTCTAATAATACAAAAGGAATGTGGCCGTTGAACATTTTTTTTCTGAAAATAAAATATTATGCTTAACTTTAAGCCAATAGTATATAACCAAACGAAACATTGGCGGCTGCATTGCCATTCGTCTATCAATTTCAAATGTTAACCTAGTGCAATATCAGCGAATCGCCGTAAGACTAATAAAACAAAGACGTAAGGTTGTTTTTTCGAATATCAGATAGTCTTCAAGATGAAAATCAAGGGTCGCTCTGTCATATACGGCCGCAACATCACTATGTAAGGAGTCTAAGACTAACACATACGTTTGCGTTGAATGTGCAGCCTTCATTCAATAAATTGTGTAGATTCTAGAGGTTTAAATTGTTACTTTCAAATAAAATGTTAGAGTATTCAATGTTCTCTTGATTTGATATCTTTCTCCCTACCACGTACGTGCAATCTCATTTATACGTTTTTATATCTTATTGACTACGTAAGGAATGATATATTAAAGTTTGGTCCTTTGGAAGCAGTGAAAACGTTCAAATGGAGGTAGTATGGGCCATATTGCGCAATTTCGGGTACTGAACCCTCATCAGTAATCCTTTATAAAACCGACGACGACAGCCAGATACATGTAAATATACTGCAATTTCAAAACTTTACTCAAAGGATATCTAAATCAAAGACACATGCCTAAACGGGATCAAATAATTAAAACATTGTTTAGAAGATTGCTCTAAACATACAACTTTAATACCCTAAATATTCTTACTGATCTCAAAGGGCCGAAAGAAAAAATATAATCTGCACTATGGATGATGGACGGGAAAGCCTATCACATAACTATAATAGTTATTGACTGACTTAATATGTCTTCTAAAATTACCAAGTACAGCAAATGCCAGTATATCCCTCTAGTGCCCGGTGTAGCATATATGCTACATGATTTTTAGAAAGCAATAACTTGTTAAAACATGGATACTTTGACTTGCTTCCCTTTTATTGTAAAAGTATATGTTTCAGTATTTCCAGGAATTGTGGTGTATTTGTCTAGCTTTGTGTCATGTGACTTTTATCTTCCTTTCAAAATGGCCGACGCAATAACCAGGTAAATGTGCTAGTTATTGGTCATTTGAATTAAATGAAAAAATCATAAGCAGGTAGGTACAAAATGTCAAACTTTCTTAATATAACTTTTTAAATGTATAAAACAATAAATAAATATATTTTTAATATCTGTGCTACCTGAATAATGCAGAACTTTCGTTCAACTTTAGATGTAGCATACATCGGGCAGAAAATGGCATGTATCATATATGATACATTATGCAACACAATCCAACATCAATTCTATTTAGTTTCCTGACTCTCAATATGCATGTATATGTACAATAATGCTACATTTTTGTTACAAACATGATTCTAAGTAAAAACATGGCTTTTATCCTTATTTATTTGAGTGTGGCCATGCATTAGCCAATATCTGATTTATGTATCATATATGCTACATCGGGCATTAAAAGAACCCAGACTTTCATTTTTGGATGAGTCTCTGAAATATTAATATAGATTCTCGAATAATTAATAAAGATATCTTATTTCCTAATTAAGATATCTTACTTGGCTTGCTTTATATGATATCTTATTTGCTAACTGGATATAGTTTAGCAATAAAGATATCTTATTTACCAAAGTAGATATCTTGATTAATCTTGTCAGTAAGATATCTTATTTAAGTAAAGTAGATATCTTATTTAGGTGTAGTAGATATCTTACTTAGTATATAATTTATCTAAATCATTGTATAGATATCTAAATTATTATATATTATATGCTATATAAGATATCTACGTGTGGCCGCGAAAAGATATCTTTTAGCATGTTACATATCTTCTTTACTATACAAGATATCTTAGTTAGAATATAAGCTATCTTATTTGATAAAAAGATATCCTTATTGCTAAATAAGATATCTTATATCCGAATTATGATATCTTATTTACTATTCAAGATATCTAATAAGCATAATAAAAAGAAAACGGCTTGCCATAGTCTCAACATGGGCGCTATTTAACTAATTATCTATTCATACGAATATGGTCGGAAATCAATTTCAATTATGTAAACCTACTGACATATACGGATAATTTAGTGGACACTGTGCATGTTGAATAATACATTGTTATGACTAATCCTCACATTGTTATGACTAATCCTCACAGATGATCTCAACTGATAAATATGAATTCCATCAAATAACTGACAACGACATTTCATCATATATGTAGGTGATCAGATGCATTTCTTGAATGACATTGTATTTTGGTTTTGATGCTGTTCAATTGTTGCTGTTTACTGTTTCACAAGTCATTGTGTTACATTTCAAAACAAATTAAATCTTCCTGTTTAACAAATGGATTGATATAATTAGGCATTTTGATTTTATAAGAATGTATCATATATGATACACCAGAACTTAATGCCCAATGTATCATATATGATACATGCCATAAAATGGCACCAGATATTCAAATTCATTAAATATTCACATTTTTATAATACTTTCCATGGTCATAGCCCACTATCATGAAATAATAATTTTCTGCTCAGCAAAAAGGTGTTTGGGCACTAGAGGGTTAACTTTCAAAACTATATATATTGTCTTCCCGGAAACTTCTAAACCTTGACCCACGAAAGCTATTATCGTGTCTTGCATGACAGCGAAATAAATTGGAAAAAAAAAAAAAAAAAAAAAAAAAAAAAAAAAACACCTGACACACCTGGAAGCAGAACTTGGCTTGTCTCACATGTGCCCAACATCAGACACAGCGGTGAGATGATCGAATGATTGAGAGCTGTAATGAAATAACAGCGCTCTTTACCTCTTTGCCACGGGAGCCGCCATTTAGAAATATATTCATTTGGGCGATAATACATTAGTAGATTAGCCTATGTTTTTGTCTGCAACAAAATGAGCCGCATCACGAGAAACGTGTAAGTTCACAGCTGATTAGCGCCTTTGTTTTCGCTACTCCGACCGTGCTGTCCCCCTTCTTCTTAATTCGAAATTGTTAGCTTATAGCCTGTTTTCGTTGCTACACAGGCCGGTTTTTGTCGGACCTGATCAGATCAGGAAACCCAGGAGACCGGTTTTCTCGCGCCGCGGCTGAAATGTGATTTTCAGGAGAACTACGAAACTGCATTACTTAATTAGCCGTATGATGTCCGTTAGATATTGCTCGTCTGATATTTGATGTGACGTAAAAGAACATGACAAAAGATCGTTTACTTTTATTCCATTACTAAATAAGTGTGGAGATTGTGGTGCGTGACCGAGTTGTGCGTAGAAGTGAACTGTCCAATTATGTTACTTATTCTGATCTTGATAAGCATCTATAAATGCAAATCTGTGCGCCTAATAAATCTTATACTGCGTTTACACTATGTTCCCGGCGGTCACGGCAGTCACGTTTCAGATAACCGTGATCAAAACGGGATAAGCGTGAGGCAACGCAGGGGAACGGGATAGGCAAACGTAGCACGCCGGGATAACCGTGGACACCGTGGCAAATGTTTGACAGTTTAAAAATCTGCCACGGCAGACACGGCGGAAATGAGAAACGTAATCAGCCGTGAAAAAAAACGGGCTGAACGTTACACACCGTGACAGAACGTAACAGTACGTAGCGAAACTTGAAAGCTAGTGAATAGCCCGGCAAGTTACGGATCTTCCACGTTCAGCTGCGTTTGATCACGGAGTCTCACGTCCCGTCCCGTTTCCTACAGAATACTCAACATGTTTTGTTGCGATAAGTTACGGTGCGTTACGGTCTTTGACGGTGTTGACCCCGTTCTACTGCGTATGCCACGTTATGTTACTGTTATCACGGCGCATGGAATTAAAAGATATAAAATGACATATCATGAGGACATTGGAGCAGTCACTATAGTGAACAATAGAGACCATGCGCTGCGCTATGCCATTAAAAAGAAATAAAATCCCGAACTTTCTTAATCAGCTCTGCAGTCGGTTGTAGATGATCGCGGTTTTAATTATTTCAAAGGGCTTATTGTTATATTAAAAAAAAGCACATAAAACGATTTAAATTGCATGGTTTTCACGTTTCGTACGCAGCTGACCTTGAAAGAACGAAAAAAACGTGTTACGTCTTGGTCGAAACGCAACCGACCGTAAAAGAACGTAACAAGCCGTAATAGAACGTGCTAATAATCGTGATAGATCGTGGACATCGTACCTTATTTAGCACCTCCGTGACAAACCGGCTTATCACTGCCACGGCTTGGTACGGATATCGTAATACACCGTAAGACCAGAGGATCATTGGTCCTGAGAACGCTCACCTGAAGCCTGATCTTGGAGTATTAAGTCATCATGAAATGACCTTGACCTTGTATACTCACACACCTTTTATTGACTTCACAAGTTGTCTGCATCTGCAAAGTTTCAGGTCTCAGGCTGCAATAGTTTCCAAACCCAGTGATTTCTGAGAAAACCATCATTTTAATTTTGATATTTGAATGACCTTGGGTCAAGGTCAACAAATGACCTTGGCCTTCATTAATTACTTACCTTCATAAACTCCATTAGTTGTCTGCATCTAGCAACTTTCAGGTCTCAGGCTGCAACAGTTTCCAAAATATCCATTGTGTTCGCCTTTTCCCATGTAAAAGCCTATGTTTCCAAACTTGACCTTGCCGTAAAATAGGTCAAGGTCATCCTAGAGTCATCATTTCAACAAACTATGATGGGCTGGAGTCCCAAATGCTACATACCAAGTTTCGCGTAAATCGGCCAGCCGGTTCTGGAGAAGAAGATTTTTGAGCGGTTTTTATCATTGTTGGGCATGGCGGCCATCTGTTCTGTTCTGTTTCTGCTTAGTGTTCCCCCGTTGTCTTAGCGAGGCACCACCATAAGGTGTAAGAATAAAATTTGAGCTCAAATGTCTTATAAATATGACGTGCTGGTGAAGTTAATATTTACAGTTTGTGACACAAATTATGTACACTCATTAACGCTGCGAAATCTCGTTCAGTCTTGTTATTCTCCTCTTATGAATCTGGTCGATGAACTCTCTCGAACAAAGTTCAGCTCATCTTGGTCATGTGACCCGAATTTCGCGATCACACTTTTGTTCCCCCTACCCATGGACGCTCCACATAAAATTTCACTTTGATTGGCCGCGCAGTTTCAGAGAAGAAGATCTTTGAAAAGTGTGTATGGATGACAGACTGGCCAAGGTCAAGAGATGACCTTGACCTACATTAATCACATACCTTCATCTACTCCATTGGTTGTTTGCATCTACCACTTTTCAGGCCTCAGGCTGCAATAGTTTTCAAAAAATCCATAGTTTTCACTTTTTCTCATGTAAAAAAGTACAAGTAGGCAAAGATCAGGAAAAGGCGCAATCAGAAAAAGACTCCCACTCCAAAAACCAAGGTGGGAAAAAAACCAAACTAACAATCAGGTACTTATACCATGAAAACATTTCGTAAGCCGAATGAGCAGCTATTTTCCCAATAGGTGGCCACTCAGTTACCTTAACTTAACTAAAAATATGCAAACATACATAAGGCGCCAACAGCATAAAAATATTTTAAACACCAAGACATAAAACAAAAAGAACCATCACAGAAGCCTATGTTTCCAAATTTGACCTTGCCGTAAAATAGGTCAAGGTCATCCAAGGGTCATCATTTTATCAAACTATGATGGGCTGAAGTCCCAAATGCTACATACCAAGTTTCATGAAAATCGGCCTGCCGGTTCTGGAGAAGAAGATTTTTGACTGGTTTTTACCATATATGGGTGTGGCGGCCATCTTGGTCATGTGACCTGGATTTCGCGATCAAACTTGATACTGCATACCAAGTTTCGTGGAAATCGGCCCACCGATTCTGGAGAAGAAGATTTTTGAAGGGTTTTTACCATATATGGGCGTGGCGGCTATCTTGGTCATGTGACCTGGATTTCGCGATCAAACTTGAAATGCCACTATCCAAGGAGGCTCCACATAAAATTTCAACCAGATCGGCCAAGCGGTTTCAGAGAAGAAGATCTTTGAAATTGTGGACGACGGACGATGGACGACGGACGGACGGACGCCGGATCATGGCCATCCTATAAGCTCACCTTGTGAGCCTTCGGCTCAGATGAGCTAAAAACTTTACAAGACGTAATAGATCTTGAAAACAGAGAACTATTTGAACAAAATTCCACGGTACGCTACTTTCCGAGCAAACGGGGCTGCCGGGGCCGCTGGAAACATAGTGAAAACGCAGTACCTGTTCAGTTTGATTAAATACAGAAACATAGAATTGTTTAAAACGGTCATGTTCATTAACATCATCATTCGCTTCTATTGCGATTTGTTTAATTGGTGAAGGAATCAAGTGGCAGATCAAACGTCAAGTCTTGGTTGTGTTTTACAAATGTAGTGTATATTGATTTTGCAAACTTTCAGTCTTTCAAAAGGGTGGGGTAAAACTGGAAGTACCCCGATTTTATTTTATTTTGAAGGTCGGTATTTAACCTTATCTTACTTGCGTAATAAGGATTAGTGTACAGGATAGTGTACAGGATTAATTCTGTAATTCGTCATGAAAATCAAATTTCTTGGGGGACAAAAGAGCAGCGCCTTTATTTTCGCTACATGGATAGCACAACTCATCAACATTCTAAATCCAAAATTCCAAGCTTCTAGCCATCTTCTGTGACAGTACAGGTCGGTTTGTTGTCAGATCTGGTCGGAAACCCCGAAGACCGGTTTTCACGAGCCGCGGCTCTTATCATACTTGCGTAATAAGGATTAGTGAATGTTGTAATTCGTCCTGAAAATCAAATTTCTTGGGAGCCAAAAGAGATTAGTCAACCCATAAACGTCGGTTTCATGATTGATTGGAACGACAAATGACACACTTAGTGACTAAAAGTCACATTAAGAACAGCATCTGTCTGAAGGCATGAACGAACAATATATTCGACAAACCCTATAAATGGAAATGTACCGAGTGAACTATAAGTTTGGGAAGTATTCGCTTTTTGTTTCCTAAGCTACTCTCTATGTCTGAATTTCCAACCTTGATGAATATATAAACCATTGCTTCAATGAAAACTTGCGACAAGTGAGCAGTCTGCTCATTTGCTTGTATTATATGTACTAGCATTTTCGCATACTCAATATATCGTACGTTCTAGATATGCCGTGTAATTGAGTAGCCTTATTTAGGGAAATAGCTGCCCACTCGACTTGCCTTACCATTCTTTTTGTTAGTACCTAATTGTCATTTTGGTTGATTCCCATCTAGTGTTTTGGTTTGGGAATTCGGTACTGATTTTACCAGTTCTGATCATGGCTTACACTAACATTTAAGCTTAGTTATCAGATAGTATGTGTTTTATCCTCGACTTCTCTGTCCATTAGTTATTGAATGACATCAGCTATTAATGCATGCAGCAATAACTCGAAAAACAGTACTTCCAGTTTCAGTTTGGCAAAAAAGTGATTATGGGTATGAGGATATCAAGCAATTTGTTTCAAACGCACAAAAGATGAGGGACTGCAAAATCAGACATGTGATTTGTACCATATCCAGACAGTTTTTTGCTTATTTGATAATATGTTGGCATTCAAAGGCCTTGGCTTAGACTACAGTGGCTAAACTGTCTCAATATTATACATTATAATTGTTTAGGTAATTTGCCAGTTTGTGATGTTAATTACCCAAAATTGCGCAGATTAGATCACCTCCTTCCCTGATTCTAATGCACTCTATGTCCATTGATAATTATTTGCAATGCTTAGGACATTAATAGAAAAGGGTAAAAGTAGTCAATGATCTGGAAATGGCACGATCGGAAAGAAATTTCCACTCCAAAATACCGAGGTGGAAAAAAGCTAAATTTGCAATTAGGTACTTATACTTAAAAACATATCGTAAGCCTACTGAGCAGCTATTTCCCAATAGGCGGCCACTCAGTTAAATAGAGTCCGGGTTGTTTTTAGGACATGCATAATATGGGGATCATACAATATTCATTCATGTACAAATTCCCTTTGCTTTAAACTAAAAATCAAATAGAAGCCACTTTATATAACAATAGACTGTTATTACAATCTGATTTAGATGTTTTTCGTCTAATTTTCAGTACGCAAAACCAATGACAAACTGCATTACTACTTTGTTCGCAGTTATTGTTGTAATGACTTCAAAATTATGTCCCCCCAACCGAAGGTAGGGGACATATTGTTTTTGGTGCGGATCCCGTCGGCGTCCGCGTCTGCGTCCGCGGCGGCGTCCGCGTCCGCGTAGCTTCTTTCCGACGCGATATCTTTTGAACCAGTGGATGAATTTTGACCAAACTTGCATAGATACATGTTTAGGAGGGGAGAAAGAGTTGATTAGATTTTGGTGACCATGATCTCATTTTCAAGGTCACCAGCCCATGAAAACTGATCAAATTAGGTTTTCCGATGCGTCATCTTCTGACGAAATAAATGGATTTTGACCAAACTTGCACAAGAGCATTGTTGGGAGGCGGCTCAGAGTTGATTAGATTTTGGTGATCTTGACCTAATTTTCAAGGTCGCGTGTCTATAAAAACTGTTGAAATTAGTCTTTCCAACGCAGTATCTTGTAAACTGATCGATGGATTTTGACCAAACTTGCACAGAAACATTGTTGGGAGGAGGCTCAGAGTTGATTAGATTTTGGTGACCTTGACCTAATTTTCAAGGTCACGATTCCATAAAAAATGTTGAAATTAGTCTTTCCAACGCAATATCTTGTAAACCAATTGATGGATTTTGACCAAACTTGCACAGAAGCATTGTTGGGAGGAGGCTCAGAGTTGATAGAATTTGGTGACCTTGACCTAATTTTCAAGGTTGTGAGTCCATAAAAACTGTTGAAATTAGTATTTGCAAGGCAATATCTTGTAAACTGATTGATGGATTTTGACCAAACTTGCACAGAAGCATTGTTGGGGGGAGGCTCAGAGTTGATTAGATTTTGATGACCTTGACCTAATTTTCAAGGTCACAAGTCCATATATACTGTTGAAATTAGTTTTTCCGATACGATATCTTGTAAACTAATTAATGGATTTTGACCAAACTTGCACAGAAGCATTGTTGGGGAAAGGCTCAGAAGTGATAAGATTTTGGTGATCTTGGCCTAATTTCCAAGGTCACTAGTCAAAAAATGTTGAAATTAGTCTTTCTGACGCGATATCTTGTAAACTTATCGATGGATTTTGACCAAACTTGCACAGAAGCATTGTTGGGAGGCGGCTCAGAGTTGATAAGATTTTGGTGACCTTGACCCAATTTCCAAGGTCACTAGTTCATAGCTATTGAAATGAGTCTTTCGGACGCGATAACTTGTAAACCAATTGATGGATTTTAACCAAACTTGCACAGAAACATTGTTGTGAGGAGGTTCAGAGTTTATAGGAATTTGGTGATCATGACCTTATTTTAGACAGGGTCCAAAACAAGTTTAAACTACCACACCATACAGAACAAGATGGGCATGGTGTCTTCCATAGAAAAACTTCATATCACAAGGTAACTACACTTCAATTACTAAACGGTTGGGGGACATAGTTTTCCTCAGAAAACACTGTTTTAATTATTGGATTACCTTGAGAAATTAATACGAAGCTGAATTTAGACCTTGTATTTTCATCACGATAACATGTCCGTGTAATGTATACCTGTGGTGGTTCTTATTGTTTTATGTCTTGGCGTTAAAACTTTTTGTGCTGTTGGCGCCTTATGTGTGTTATCATATTATAGTTAAGTTTAGGTAACTAAGTGGCCACCTATTGGGAAAATAGCTGTTCACTTACGAAATGTTTTCATGGTATAAGTACCGTATTGTTAGTTTGTTTTTTCCCGCCTCGGTTTTTGGAGTGGGAATTTTTTTCTGATTGTGTCTTTTCCTGATCGTTGCCTACTTGTACCCATTATACCCCACTTTTACATAGCAAAACTGTGGTATGCATGGGTATTCCTATTGTTCCTATTTTTGCTTCAAACATAGATTGTGGGTACTCGTTAGAACCGCCTCATCGAGGTGGTTCTAACGTGTACACAGAATAAATGTTCTTAACAAAAATGAGAAAAATATAAGAAAAATATACATGAAAAATTGGCTGTGTTATGGTTTATTGTTTTTCAACGTATAGCCTTTTATGGATCGCCGTCTATCATACGTGTTTTCCAATCAATTCACCGATTATTTGCTGTAATATATTACTGTAATGTATTGACAGGCTGTTCTTTATAATATTGTAGAAATGAATAAGTTCCGTAGGTAGAGGCGCATATTAAGTACATTAGGATAACAATATTTTTTTTTTATTTACGTTAGACAACCCGGGTTCGAATTCCATCAAAGACATTTTATTTTATTTTTAAAGAGTGCTCTTCTTTATCTTCTTTTTTGTGTTTTTGTATTGTTTGTTTTGTTTTCGTCACTCGTGACGCCAGCTTAAGTGTCAAAAACATAAACAGCAGCTCTGTATTGTTTGTCGTCTTTGGTGTCCTCTGTGTCGGTACCACTGTTGCTACTGCAGACATGTACATGTACTTAGAAGTTTCTCAATTTCATTTTTAACAGCAATGTCGGTCGACTAGTACTTTTTTCTCAATAGTTTTTACATGAGAACAACAATTGTACCATTTTTGCGCCGAGACCAGGTCGAAAGCGTCTTCTACCAATCTCTTAACGTCATTAAATTCAAAACTTAAGTTCTTACCAGATAGCAACATAACCTTTCACATCTTCTGTCCCCGCATGTAGAAATATAATGTAAAACACGAATCGCATGAAAATATAGGTGATGTTCAGAGAAGCGGCCCCCGTGGCCGAGCGGTTAAGAGCGCTGTTTCTTAATCACTCGATCATCTCACCACTGTGTCTGGTGTGGGTTCGAGCCCTGCTCTGGCCACATGTGCGACAAGCCAAGTTCTGCTTGCGGGTGTGCCAGGTGCTTTTTCTCGGGGTCCTCCCGTTTTCGCCCACCTACTGATTGGCCCGTTTCATATGAGCTGAAATAATCTTGAAAGGGACGTAAAACTGAATAAAAAAAAGAAAAAAAAAATGTTCAGAGAATGACGCGAAAAAAAGATAAAAAAAAAATCTCACTAAAAATTTACCGGTCTTCGAACACGCGAATGTCTGATTCTAGGTCCTAAGGTTTAACCATTACACCAAATTTTAATGCACATCTTCCCATTTAAAACGAGAGTGATTGTTAAACACTACGCTTCACGAATTCCGGTAAACAACGCTCTCAATAGCTCGCTAAATATACAGAAAGGATTCCGTATACGTCATCAAATTTATAAATACACATCGATAACCAAAATATTTACCAAACACACCGTCATTTTATGATGGTGTATCAAGTATTTTTGCATAGTATGTTTACTCATACCACACCTCTAATTACCGAAATCAACAAGACATCACCCCCACCTCAAAATTGTACTTTCGATATTTCGGTCATGAAAATTTTCAAAATCTGTATTTTGTTGCTGCTTCCACTTTGTCATGTCAAATGTATTATATCCTCAGGATGTTTGTGTATTGAGCCATTGAGTGAATTAAGTGTTTTGTATTGTATTGTGTTGTCTAATAGACTACGTTTTAACAAAGAGATACGATCAAAAGTGTCAATTTCAAGCAATATTGCACATACATTTGCCATCCAATTTCATTATGGAAAACAATGGTAATTACCAAACAATCAGCATTCAGAGCAAACAAACCATAAATATCGATTAGACCATATCCTCAGGAATACATGTCCGTGAAATATTTGCCCGCTTAACCGCACATTTATAAGTAAATATGGGGTTTATACGGGGTTCCCTACGTTTCTTATTTTTGATCTAAAACATAAATTGTGGGTACTCGTTGGAACCGCCTGGGCGAGGCGGCTCTAACATGTACCCACAGTCAATGTTTTGAGCAAACATATTAATAATCTTTTTTTCCTTATGAAATTTTCATTTTTTTTTTTTTTCAGCTGAAAAAAAAAATCTGTATATTGCACGGGGAAGTTTTCGCAATGTTTAGACAAAGACAAATCAGATCCTTTTGCACCAATATGTGTTCATGTTTTCAAAAATACCAAACGAATGAGTTCACATTAAGTTTCATGGCGAACCGATTTTCCATTTTATTTCTCAAAATACCAATTTCAAGCAGCCTTGCACATACAACTGACATCCAATTTAATTATGTCAAACTGTGATTATTTTCAGACAATCAGCATTCATAGCAGACAAACCGCAAAGATCATTCAGACAATACTTATTTCACATGTAATGGATGTCCCAATTTTATAGCTAGCGCAGTTTTTCGTGGCACAAAACAATCAATTATTGTTTATTTTGTTAAAAATTACCTTTACTCGTAGTATATCTGCATTATAATACGTAATTGGACTCTAAGAGTGACGTCAATAAGTAAGCCACCTCGTGGAAAAACAACAATGTGGTTTCCGAACAGGTCTGACACAAATCAGGCTGTACAGCTACAGAAGCAGGATAGAAGCTTAAAATTTTGGAGTTAGGTAGAGGAGGAATTTTACTATCCGAGTAGCGAAAACAAAGGCGCTGATCAGCTTCGCGGTTACTACGAAGCTGATCTGCGTCTTTGTTTTCGCCTATGCAGATTGTTGGTTTCCCCATGAGGAGTATTTTCCAGGAATCCATACAGGCACAACACAATAACTTAATATTGTGAACCACTGCAGAGGACGAGGGTTAAGTTAGGCGCCTGTAAAACCGGTATAAGTCACCCCGTCCCCACCTCCCCCGGTAATTTTATATTACTGATCGTTCCAAGGCGATACTTCTGTTGTGGTTGTAATTGTTTTGTGTTTTGGAGTCGAATTATTATGCTGTTTGAGCCTCATGTACGTTTTCATATTTTAGTTTAGTTCGGGTACTGAGTGGCCGCCTATTGGGGGAATAGCTGCTAACTCGGCGTACGATATGTTTTCTTGGTATACGTACCTAAGTACACGTATCATTTTAGTTTTTCAAACCCCTTGGTTCATGGACTTGGAATATCTTTCTGAATGTGCCATCCATTTCCTGATCATTGCCTTCTTGTACCCTTTTTATAACCTTATGTACGATTTCATATTTCTTTATTTCATGTAACTAAGTGGCCGCCTATTGGGAAACAGCTGCTCACTCGGCTTACGATATGTTTTCTTAGTATATGTACCTACTTGTCGATTTTGTTTTTCCCATCTCGGATTTTTGAGTGGCAATTTCTTTCTGATTGCGCCTTTTCCTGATCATTGCCTACTTGTACATTTTTATTTAGTATCAAAATATAAAATACGTCGCTATATGAATCCCCTTGTGCAGCGGAGATATCGAATTCTAATTCATTGATTGAATAATTCCACGAATCCCCGTGCTAGCTATATGATTGGTTCAAGTCATTGTTGAAGGACATTTGGATTTTTTTATTTTATGTTTTCGATGAATTTGCTATGATTTTTCGACAACTGGTTTTGGTCTGCAGCTTGTCATCTGTAGCTATACTGTTGGACGTCCTTTACTTTTTACTTGAGTTGAACACGTTGCTGAGGTCATTAAAATTGGCTCGTTACGACAAACAAAAGTTTAAGTAGGATTATGTGCCCTGATTGTCAGATTTATAGAGACAATTATTAACCGTTTATGATATATCTAAAATATTTACAACATCATGTAATATAAGATATAACAAACTGAAAAGAATTTTAACAGTAGTACCGATATATTTTGCCCTTAAAACAAATCGCACACCATTCTTTTTATAGCGGCCAAATTAATTGTTTTGAATTCTGGACCAGAAAAGTGTTGTAAATTGTCACGACAAGTGATCAAGAAAATGGAGCGTCGGAGTGACGTTATAGTACTTGCATCATATAAATATAATATAAAAGTTTGATCCTTTGGAAGCAGTAAAAACACTCAAAGGGAGAAAGTATGGATTATATTGCGCAATTTCGGGTAATGAACCCTCATCAGTAGTCCTTTTAAATCCGGCAACGAAAGCCAGACTTTTGTACTGTAATTTCGAAAAATTTACACGAGATGTCTAAATCAAAGACATATTCCAAAACGTGGTCAAATATTTTAAAAATTGCTTAGAAGTATGTTTCTAAACGTGAGTGTTTTGAACACTCTGAATATCTTAACTGATCTCAAAGGACCTAAATGAAAATATAATCTGCACTATGGATGATGTACGGGGAGACTTATTAGGGCCGCCACACGGCACAACACCAGCTGCAGTAATAGCAAATAAAATATATATTAAAGTATGCATGTATATAACTGAAGTTTGTTTTCGTTATCTTAAAGTGTGAATTTTCACCCGCTATTACGTGTCCGGCTTTATGTGCAGAAACGACGATCATAAGCAGTTCACTTTATTCGAAGTAATTCTTTAGATGATTTCGCAATTAATGGATTGCATTGGGACGCCATTAAGCAATTTTTTATTCAGCTGAATCTGTGTTGAGACTGAAATTCACTGCACATAATATAATAGCGAGCGACAATGCGTTCATGCTACGAATTTTAATGGTTTCATTTTATCAGAGAGTTGCGATAACAATTGTCAATATTATGCGATATTGCACTTACAACTGCCATTCAATTTCATAATGTAAATCTGTGGTTATTTCCAGACAAACAGATTTCAGAGCAGACAAACCACAAATATCAATCAGGCCATTTATAACCCTTGCGTACTCGTAATGCCTTTTTCACAATTCTTATAAATTGGCTGGGACCACTTTAAGCGTAAAGGAGATCAGGATTACTTTAAAATTTCCGATTTACTGGTTCTTTTCTCCTGAACGAGTTAACTGTAAGCATACGGCTGTGTTCTTGCGAATTAACTATACCAAAGGAAAGAGTTGCGATCTGCAGCACATTATCTACAGTATGTCTATAATGTTCGTTACAAAAATTAAGAGCAGGCAATAATCAGGAAATGGCGTAATCAGAAAGAAATTCCCACTCCAACACCCGGAAAAAATAAATTAACAATCAGGCACTTATACTTAAAACGTATTGTTAGGCGAATGGGCAGCCATTTTCCCAATAGGTGGTCACTCAGTTACACAAACTTAACTAAAAATATGAAAACATATACGTATAAGGTGCTAACAGCACAAAAATTCAACACCAAGACATATAAAACAATAAGAACCACCACAAAGGCACGATACGAAAAAGGACGTTTTTGTCACTATTGTAGAGATAATCGTGGGATAACACATACGACATTTCTACAGTATATACATAATTTTGCCGGCTTAACAGTGCCGAAGGCTCAACTTAAAACGTAATATTGAAACTTAGCACAGACGAAAATAATCAGTAATGCCACACTTATTGGCAATGAAATGCGGTAGTAAAATTATAAGAACACCTGTCTTCAGGTATCATCAGGAAAACATGTCCGTGCAATATATACCCCCTTGAACCCCACTTTTATATAGTAAAACTGGGTTTGCAGGAGTATACCAATTTTTCTTATTTTTGCTCCAAAACATAGATTGTGGGTTCTCGTCACAATCTATGTTTTGAGCAAAAATAAGAAAAATATCGAACATTTTCTGGTGAAATTTTCAATTTTTACAGCTGAAAAGAATATCTGTATATTGCATGGGGAAGTTTTCGTAATAATGTCGTGCTACTATACCTTCTGAAATACAAACACAAGTTATAGAATGTCGCGTGATCAAGTCAACTTTCAAACATTAAGGTGGCTCGATACCAATTTTTGTTGATAAATAAATGTATAATTTTAAACAGCTTAAAATATAGGTGGAATGCTACTCAAAAAGCAAAAATATTGTGGGATGGAGTATCCATGCTTTTTAAAAAGTTATGGATTTTCAAAATTGGGAAAAATAGACTTTTTAAAACATTATCAATTTCATTTTTCACGGAATAGATCCATCGAACGCTAAACAATTGCTATTGCAATTTCAGGAATATACTGAGGGTAGTCTAAATCAAAAACCCATGTTCAAAAATGGGCCAAATAATCAAAAAAAAAAAAAAAAAAAATCGAGAAGATGTTTCGTAACATTATCTGTTTTAAGAATTAAAAGAAAAATATAATCTGCACTATTGATGAAGTGCAGGGAGACGTTTAAGGGTTGCCACACGACTCAATATCAGCTACAGTAATAACAAATAATATACTGTAATCATTATTATGGTCACCGTAATGTATTATCTCCCATCTTGATTCATTTGCATCACGAAAACATGTCCGTGTAATGTATACCCCCATATATAGCAAAACTGGGGTATAGAGGGGTACAAAACATATATTGTGGGTACTCGTTAGAATCGCCTTGCCGAGGCTGTTCTAATGTGTACCAACAGTCTATGTTTTGAGCAAAAATAAGAAAAACTTCATTTTTTTTCAGCTGAAAATTTTCCAAGTTTTAGAGTTTAAAAATCTCTGATTATTGCATGGGCAAGTTTTCGTAATGGTCTTACCTGTAAGATCCGCCAAGGCCACGCTACAGAGGAACAAGTTAGTCACATTTCTCAGCGGTTGCTTTGTCAGTATGATCAACGTTAAAAATACATTCCCGAAAATCCCCAAGAATAAAATTGGCACATATAATCCCACCAAAACAAGACTAGCAGTTGCATTCTCATATGTAAACGTTTTAAAATGATAATCAACTATATCCCGTATTACCGACGCATTCAAAGACGTGTCAAGAACCTCCGATCCATTACAAGCGGTGGTATTCATAGCAGATTTTCGTCTCAAGACTTGTCAAGATTAAGTAATAAGATAAATAGAAATCTTAAGAACCCGTCGCATGTCACCAGTTTATATTTCCTGAAAAGCCAATTCCGGCTCTGTGATAGCAGCCCATAGACCTGTGTTTTTTCTTTTGATATCGATTTACATTTGCTTAGAAATAATATTATTTCATCCTGGTTTATTAAGGACATACTGGCCTCCCACTAAAATATTGATGGTAGTCATCTTTGAAAGGCATGTAGCCTACCTTAGGAACATGTTACAAGCATAATCTACATACCACCTGAAAGAAAAGAAAATGTTCTTTCCACTGATATATGTATGTGTTGAGAACAATTTATTATAGCCTTTTGCTGACACAATGACACAGTTTTAATTGTCTTTTTGCAGTTTATTTGCATCTTCTTTTTTAAGTTTTTGAGTTGGAGGTCCTTTTTTCTGTGGCAGCCATCAGTTGATAGAGATGTACAATATTGTATCAGGGATTTTCGAAATAATAGAGAGGTTGAGAAAATAAACTTGTAACGTGTACGTGTACTTGTAGCTTTATTTACCCGTACACGATCGTTTTGAGTGTAAAATCGTTTGAGAAAATCGAACGTGTACGTGTAGATTTCATAAAGTATATACAGCTGAATTTTTTATTGTTTATACATATATGGTCACATGTACGTCGATTCGCCTTTGGTCAGATATACTTCGGCTGCACGTGCAAAACGATTTGGCAACGCTTCATCGAAGTTCGTTTCCTGACCTATCGATGGAAACATATAAAGAAAACTTACAAGTCGCAAATTTATTTCATTCACAGCCTAACTGATTCTCAACGTGTAGCGAGTATTTTGAACTTGTAATAAATGACGAAGTTTGGGGATAAAACTGTTCTACACGTACACGTACAAGTTACAAGTTCATTTTCTCAACCTCTCTAATGCCTCAAAGCAGAAATACAGCACATTTTGTCATGCAGTTCATAATTAATTGGTCACCCCTAACAAAATCCTTGATAGATCAAGAACCATTCAAAATTTAGCAAATCTGTGATACATTTATCTTTGTCATACTTCAAACCACCCACCCACCAAAAATTATTTAGATCCTTCCATAAATAAAGGAGTTATACCACTTTGAAGCTGAAGTTCTTTTGAAAATCTAATTGTCAGATAGACCTTAAAACTTTTGATGATACAAAATGTCTATAATCCTCTTGAATAGGTAGATTTTAGAGCATGGCATCTACACACATCCAATCAGCACTCTGAGAGACTTTGCCACACACCTTTTGGGCTGGTCTGCTTTATCAAAATATGCCTAAATTATGAAAATATTGTTTATTTTAACCAATAGCCTGATCTCCAGTCTTGAATTAATTTCACGGTCATTAGTTAATGACCTGCCCTAAGTAGTGGAACATTCTCCTGGAAATCTTCAAAAGGGAGGCATAATCTGCTATCACTTAATGATGGATGTGGGAAACCAACCAATACAGGAAATGAATGGATTGGGGTCAAGTTTATTGCGCCTTTTACTGTCTTCAGTACTTCTGATGTTGGCCTTGTCTCGGGAAAATCTATGCACATACAAACCAGGGAGGTAGGATGCAAACCATGACTTAGAATTACATAGTTTACATACACTATTTACATTGACATTTAAAATTCATCAACTACATGCTAGATATGCAACTTAAAAGAAGAGAAAAAAGAAACGAAAAAGTTCTGCTCAAGCTTGTGCAACCACTTTGAGCATAAGATAAGCTAAGATAATACATGTACATGGAATAGTGATAAAATTCTGTTGAAATTAATTCCATTAATTTTCCAAATAGACGGAATGTTAAAGATACCTACTAGTGTTCCATTTAATGAAATATATTTGCAACTATTATCTTATGACATATGCAGGTACAACAGAAAATAATTAGTAGAGTCTGTGAAACAGACTGTACAAAACAGACAAACAAGAATGGTTTTCTGATCAATATAAGAAGAGCAAACATGCAGAAAGAAGCATATGACATTCATTGTCAGTTTTCAAACTCAAAAAGTGCCTTTACGGATCATCATTGAGCCGCACCAAGAGAAAACCGATCTTCGGGGTTTCCGAGCAGGCACGTCACTAACTGGCCTGTACAGCTACAGAACATGGCTAGAAGCTTGATGCTTCAGATTTAGGAAGAAGATGAATTGTACTATCCGTGTAGTGCAAACAAAGACGCTGAACAGCTGTGCAGTAACTGCATAGATGATCTGCGCTTTTGTATTCGCATAGGCAAACATTCGGTTTTCTCATGACATGGCTCATATAATATCATGAGAGTTGTATTTTGCCTTATCTTCTGTCCCCTTTATATCAAGAACAATGCCCCACTGTGAGAAAACCAGCTTCTGGGCTATTCAGCAGATACACAAACTAGCCCGTTTCGATTTATAGGGTTGCCGCAGAAACACAGCTCACCTTTGACTCGTTTTTTTTTTTTTTTTTTTTTTTTTTTTTTTTTTTTTTTTTTTTTTTTTTTTTTGTCTGGTGCAAGAACTAAAACAGGCTTTCTCAAGGAAGACAGTTCTTGTCTGTCTTAGTTGATTTATACTGGCCCTTCAGCTACCTGGTACAGAAAATCTTTATAGCCCGTGAAATCAATTGGCCATTGGCAATCAGGGGTAAATTGATAGAACAAACTTTATCCACAGTTTACAGTTACTTTGGAAATTTTATCAAATTCTAGCATTTCTGATAAAGATATGATTTTCATTTTTGCACAT
The DNA here is from genome assembly GCA_964017185.1 of Rugalucina vietnamica. NCBI lineage: Eukaryota > Metazoa > Mollusca > Bivalvia > Lucinida > Lucinidae > Rugalucina > Rugalucina vietnamica. The sequence goes on from OZ024873.1 coordinate 20,607,111, forward strand.
GATGTAGAATATACTTAATGCCTTTAACAACTCGCAGTTTTGAAAAATGAGCAAAAAATAGTGTTATTGACGTCTGTATGTCCTTAACAGATTTGGATTCAAAGTGGCGAATGAAAAACGAATTATGTTCAGGTTAATAAGATTAAGATTTAGGAAAAATAGATATCTTAATAGCATAATAAGATTACTATAGTTGGTGTATGTTGGGCGCTTAACCTAATAACCATTTTGTTTTAGGGATGTCCCTAAGCGATGCACATTTCTGAAAATAACATTGAAATGTTTATACTACACAGGAAGTTTTGGTTCCTCCCCGCGTTATTTCTAAACAAATGTTTGACTAGTACATAAGCATCCAATTAAATATCTCATAATAAAAGCAAAAAATAAGAACTGAGAACAATCGATCGTCGTAGTGAAAAGCTCTTCCCCAAATGATGGATACATTATTAACACTTGCAAATGTAATATACAGATTTTTCTTAAGTTCTAAAAAGAACATTCTCAGAAGAAATGTTTGATATTTTTCTTATTTTTGCTCAAACATAGATTGTGGGTACTCGTTAGAACCGCCTAACCTCACCGAGGCGGTTCTAATGAGTACCCACAATCTATGTTTTGCAGCAAAAATAAGAAGAAAAGGTATACCCCTGCATACCACAGTTTTGCTATATAAAAGTGGGGTTTAAGGGGGTATTCGTTTTCCTGAATGTATTTTGTTAACTCGCCAGAGATCCTTTTATCTAAAATATATTCTTACTTTTATTTCTTCTACATTGTTCAGAAATACTATTTTAGTCAAGTATAAGCACTACCAATATATAATTAAGAGATTAATTGGAAAACAAAAAAAAAAAATAGAATCAACTTTTATTTCCTTGTCCTAGATTTCAAATGATCAACGATTTAATATTTTCTAAGAACATATTAAGTGTTACTAATATGAAAAGGTACAAGTAGGCAAAGATCAGGAAATCCGTTACAAACAAATATATCACCCCTAAGAGTAGTGAGACCAGGTTTTATCGATATTCGGACGCATAAAATACAATGTTCTAACCATTGAGCCAAAGTGTCGTCACTTTGGCGTTTTTTTTTTTTTTATTATTTTATTTTATTTTATTTTTTTTTTTTTTTTTTTTTTGTCTGAGGTTGTAATTATATGTGAAAAGATGTATTTCACAGAAGCTATATTTCATGTACAAAATCAAAAGGAAACTATCAAGCAAAGCAAAAGGAGATGGAATGGGGCATAACAACAGGACAATATAAAATATAGTTTCACTCAAAACGCTGTTGTGAATTTAGCCACTGGTGAATTTATGAAATAAGTCCAAGAATGGGTTTATTAAACTGCTCATGAATATACATGTACGTATATTGTTGCTGTCGGAAATATGAAATTTACTATGTGATCGCACTTCCACCCAGCGATTTCGACATTACCTATGCCGTTTCATTTCTGTCATTACCCAAATTACACAGAGGCATAAATTCTAGAGGCTTCAAATGATCTCCAGTATCTTGGGTCAGACGTTTGTGTTATTTGGTACAATTTTATTTTGTAAGATCTGCTCTGAAATATACTGCTGCTTCCGTAAAGGCAGACAGATTTATCAAAATTACCGGAAAAAAAGAAGAAGCTTAGCAGGCAAATAGCTAATCAGTCAGCAAGATACATAATAGCTTTTTTGTCATTCAGAAGTTTATCAGTATGAACTGCAACCTATTTGCAAGTAGGAGGGCGGTGGAATGGTGGTAGAACATTGGACATCGAATTTAGAGGTCTTCGGTTCGATCCACACAGGCGGCATCGTGTTGTGTCCTTGAGCAAGACACAACAAGAGGACCAATGGTCGTATAAACGCTCACCTGAGACCTGAGATATATACTTGTAAGTTGTTTGACTACAATGGTAATATGCATGTATATAACCCCAGAGCAGGGTCAGAATAACCCCTTGAGTCGATGTATATTCCAATCATGAAAATTCAGTCCATTTGCCAATTTACTGCAAGTTTTGCCCTTGAAATTGTTATTTTAACAATTTTCCCCATTCAAATGCATGGGCGACCTAAGTTAACCTTGCCCTAAAATAAGTCATGGTCATCCCAGGGTAATGATTTATATAAATTTCGTAGACCGCCATTCCTCGATGCTTCATGCCAAGTTTTCAAATCATAGGCTTCCTGGTTCTGAAGAAGAAGATTTTTCAAGATTTTTATCTTGGTCATGTGACCATGATTATTTATGCAAACTTTCGTTTCACTCCTCCTGAGGATGCTTCACATAAAGTTTGGCTTTTATTGACCACGCGGTTTCAGAGAAGATGTTCGAATATTTTGGTCATATACATGTATATAGCCCCAAACCCATGGGCCTATAATATTATCATTAGCATAAGTCTTCTGTCCATTTGCTCATTTTTAGCAAGTTTTATGCCATTACATGACATTTTCCTATTTACCCCATTCAAATGCATTAGCGACCTTAGTTGACCTTGCCATAAGATAGGTCAAGGTCATCCAAGGGTCATGATTTATATATATATATATACTTTGTAGAGCTCCATTGCATTGCTGCTTCATGCCAAGTTTCAAATTCATAGGCTTTCTGGTTCTTAAGAAAAAGATTTTTAATGGTTTTTGCTATTTATAGCCATGGCGGCTATCTTGGTCATGTGATCTAGACCATTTATACAAAAAGGTACAAGTAGGCAAAGATCAGGAAAAGGCGCAATCAGAAAAAGACTCCCACTACAAACTGATTGCAAGCAATACCTGAGGATTGGAAAAATGAGAGCATTAACAGTTTTGTTACCTCTTCCTAAGGATGCTCCACAGAAAGTTTGGCTTTATGGCCAAGTGGTTTCAGAGAAGAAGATGTTTGAATATTTTGGTCATACACATGTATATAGCCCCGTGGCAGAGACAGACAAACCCCTGGGCCAAAAATATTTTCATAAACATAAATCTTCTTTCCGTTTGCTCATTCCTAGCAAGTTTTCTGCCATTAAATGACATTTCCTACTTTTCCCATCGAATGCATGGGCGACCTAATTTGACCTTGATGTAGAAAAGGTCAAGGTCATCCCTGGGTCATGATTTATACAAACTTTATTGCTTGATGTTTCATACCAAGTTTCAAAATCATAGGCCTCCTGGTTCTGAATAAGAAGATTTTTCAAGGTTTTTGATATTTATAGCCCTGACGGCCATCTTGGTCATGTGACCTTGACCGTTTATACAAAGTTTCATTCCCTCTTCCTAAGGATGCTCCACATAAAATTTGGCTTTGTTTGGCCAAGCGGTTTCAGAGAAGAAGATTTTTGAATATTTTGTTCATATACATGTATATAGCCCCGGGGCAGGAGCAGGCAACCCCCTGGGCCAAAACAATTTTCATAAACATAAATCTTCTGTCCATTTCCTCATTCCTAGCAAGTTTTCTGCCATTAAATGACATTTTCCAATTTTTTCTAATTCAAATGCATGGGCGACCTAAGTTCACCTTGCCGTAAAAAGGTCAAGGTCATCCCAGGGTCATGATTTATACTAACTTTGTAGAGCTTCATTGCCTGATGCTTCTTGCTAAGTTTCAAAATCATAGGCCTTCTGGTTCTGGAGAAGATTTTATTTTTTTAGGTTTTAGCTATTTATAGCCCTGGCGGCCATCTTGGACATGTGACCTGGACCATTTATACAAACTATCGTTCCCCCTTCCTAAGGATGTTCCACATGAAATTTGAATTTGATTGACCAAGCGGTTTCAGAGGAAAAGATGATTGAAAAGTGTGAACAACGACGACAACGACGACTACGATGACCACGACGACGACGGACGACGGACGGCGGAGCATGGGTTTACTATACGCTCACATGTAAGCCTTGGGCTAAAGGTAGCTTATAATTCCCAAGAGTACTGGCTAATACCCAAGAAACGGTTGCTACATAATTGAAACATTTATGACTGAGACGTTACACCTAAATACAAACAAAAGCACCTGCGAGGTATAATTCTTATGCACCCTTACGTTAATGCATTGGACAATTTAAAAGAATTGGTCCACAGTTTGTATTACATCAAAACTGGTTAATCCGAACATATTTGATATGTACATTGATCACTGACAGACAGAAGACAATGCCACCACTGTCATATTCCTTCTCCAAAAGGACAATTAAACCCTTGTCCTGGAAAGATCGAATATACTTATCAAAACCGATTATTTTCAAATTCTCATAACTGAACTCATCTGCAAGAAGTAAAATCAAAGAATCAGGGCTGTGTTTCACTCGAGTTCCTGGGATCAAAACTTTCCTAAGATAGACTCCGATCCTAACCCTTGGACTAAGATCGTCCTAATCATAGGAACGGCCCAGTGAATTAATCCTTGTGCAACGGACCGTGACCAAAACCGTTGTTTTGTATAAACTGCAATTGTATATTATCTGTTAGATTCATTTTCTAATCATAGTTTAATATGCTTGGCCTCATATGGATTTTATAAGTCTTCGTTATGACTACACTGATGAAAGATGCAAAATTACAGTAATTCTCTTTGGCTCCATATTGCCAAATCTATTGGGTCACTAAAAAGGCTTAAGTAGCCGAAACCGCGGTATGGCCCATCCCCTTTCTCATTAATATGTTTACTGTTCTTATTTTTATTTCCTTTGAGAAACTTTTACAATTCACATGAGAAGCAAAACAGTATTTGGACACAAATGTTGAAGTTGAAGAAGTAATTGTACAGACGATCAAATTGCAGTATATTGTCACATGAAATGAATCGTGTATGCAATTTAAGCAAAACTTGTCGTTTAAATGTTTCGCCCACGAAGCTATTAGTCTATTCCTTGGAAGAGTTCGCAGCAACATTTAAGTTAATTTGAAAAAAGAAGACACTTAAATCCCACTGCTCAATCACAACATCTCGTATATTTGCTGATAATGATGCTTCGACCACAACTGTATGATTTACAGCAATGTTATGTGTGTTGTTGGAGAATCTCATTGCTTTAGAACAGTGAAACAAATGGAGGGTGTACTTTGGCCATTTTGCTTAATGATGCTTTGGAAAAAACAACATTGAAAAGTCTGATAAAGTAAAGGTATTCCTTTTTGTATACTTTAATATCATTATATTATATTATGCAATTACGAACGTTTTTAAAGTCCTCTGTCATAGAACGGAGGTGTTACACGTGAGAAGCCTCCGTGGCGTATATAGTGGTTAAGTCTTCTTGCACATATAAGCCAGAGGTCGCTGGCACGATCCCGAGCTTCTCTAGCAATTTTGATGAGACTAAACCAAGGTTCCATGCCAATTTTCCAGGGCTAACTGTTGACAGTGACATACTGGGACGAGGCTGCAGACTATGTTGTGCATACAGTTTTAAGTCCAAGGGAAAAAGAAGCGACGGTATCATACGACACAACTATGTTATGACGAACCAAGTCGTCAACACAACGTACAGCTGGCCTTAAAGAATAAAACATAAAAGTGAGATCCTTTAAGAGCAGAGAACATATTAATGAGAAGAGGGATGGGCAATACCGCGGTTTTGGCTATTTGAGCCTCTTAAGTGACCCTTTAGATTTGGCAAAATGGATCCATAGAGAAATACTTAAACTTTGCAACTTTCAATATTATATATGGTAGTCGATACAAAGACTAGTATTATCAAAACAAAACCAAATATATAAAACGTAGGTTAGAAAATGAATCTAATCCGATAATGAATTTCTGGATTCTCAGAATACCCTCGCTGATCTCAAAGGACCAAAAGGAAAATATAATCTGCACTATGGCAAACCTTAACAATATATCTTGTCGAATTTTAAGATGGCATTGAAATCATTTCAAAAATGCTCGACGTAAAAGCATTTACAGTCTGTGACATATCGCTCTCGGCGAACAACAGGAAATTGAGATTTGCAGGATATTACGAAGACAGGGCCAAATATAGCAATTGGTTTAATGAAGATATGCGCTGGTAGTTATCGAATTTCAATAGCACTCAGGACTGTTGTGCTGCCACCATTACGCCGTGTCAAAAGAAACCCGATTTTCGGGGTTACCCACCCGGTCGCTGAAAATTAAGCCGAACAGTCATTAAAGATGGTTATGCGCTTAAAACAATTAATATAAGATTAGGATGTATTCAAACTTCACTTAGTGTAAAACTAAATAAAATGTAGTTAATAGATTTCTACTTGATTGTAGACTGTGTGTGTTTGTTCTTCCATATGGAAATTACAAGTTTTCTCCATCATATAGCTATTATATTCATTGTATAACAAACGGCTATCCGGGAATGAAGTTACGATTTAAACAAATGTTTCAATGGTTATTCGATATTGAAAAACCTATACCTTACATAGTCAATACGCATTTAGGTGCATGTAATCGGGTAAAATACAAAGTAAGAAGACGAATGGAAGATCATGGACTGGTACTTTAAATTCAATATCGCAAATCAGACATCAGAGGGGGAAAGGTTACAAATTTCAGTACAAGACACCACATGGTATTTAACAACTTGCATAAAGAGCACGACTAGCTCTTTCATAGCAATGCGTCATCCATATCCAAATATCGCCAGTGTATCAGAGGGACGTACATAAAAAAAAACACGAATAGTGAAGATAAATCGCAAACAGAACCGCATTGGACCGTTCAGAAAGAAGGCAGAAATTCATGGTCCCTGAAACATGCCTGACTTTAGGTCGATTGATCTTGGGGTATAGTTGTTCAAGCCTTCAATGAAAGTGGGAAGTAAATGTAAAATGAGCAATGACCAAGACTGTGGCAATCATAATTGAAGTCCTAACATTGAAAAGGAGATTCTAGTCTGAAAGTCCATACTGACAATTATTGACAAACAGAACACATAGCGTAAGCCCTTAGAAAATGTTTTCGAAGCTTAGGACACTGACAGCAATGCATTTTTTATTTAATTTCATGGAACTGATTCCCGCATTATCGAGTGCGCGGGTACAAGCTTTATGGGGGCAAACGTGGTGGAGGAAACCTGGGTCCGTACAGCCAACCAATATCAACCGACATTCACTCGCGACCACAGCCCTGTCACATACCTTATCGCGAATTCGAACCCAGACGATTGAAGTGACAAGGGCTACTATGCTTTCTGGGCCTTTAAACCCATTATTTAAGTTTTTAACCATATCGGCGTCTTTGTAAAATTCTAAGCTTACTGCATGTTGCATTTCCTGCTGTAACCGATTATTATTTTAATATTATGAATAAAAGAGATAATATCTCAACTTATCAATTTGCTTAAGTTTTTACCTCAATTCGACATATACGTGTACTATGCACAATGAATTTGGCAATTTTCGTTACATAAGCCAGTCTCTGCACATTATGTGTTAAAGTTATTTATTGGAAAATAGGTAAAAGTGGCAACCTTTCGAGAAGAACTTCCAAGCGAAAAAGTTCGAAAAAATCAAACTTAGCCGGCGATAGGACGTGACGTCACAATTTAAGACACATGATCAGTATTGACAGTTCTGCATAAAGCGGGGATTTATATCATGCTTAAGCAAATCTTTTATCACCAAAAGCAAAGAAACCACAAAATAAAGCTTGGAAACGAAATTTAATCGTCGAGAAATAAAGTTCCTAATTTTTTGAATTTGACGTTTTTCTCGCGCTCTTACATTTTTGCCTTACCGTTTCGTGTCAAAGTGAAATTTCCTAAAAAACGACATTGACTTTAAGTGCCTGGCGCATACCAAAATGTTACAATAAAAAGGTTTTGTAAAATTTCCTTTCGTGGCTGAAAACATCAGCTTCAAGAATGAGTTTAATTAACGTCAGCGTTATCTCACTAGCTTGACGTGTTATGTCTCATAAAGTTTTACTCGCCACAGTATTTACAACATTATGTTTTGTTTGTCTTGTTTTGGTTCTTCTAAAACTCCATGGAAACCAAGTAACCCAGAATTAAGACAATTTTGACTACACGACGGCACGTTGACGTCATTTTATTCGGCGGTTAAAGTTTGCCAATTGGCACATAATCAACATTTTTGATAAACAACTGATGAAAATGATGGGTCTAATGGACTAAACAAAAGTCAGTTGTTTGCATTGTATTTAATGGTTGTGATTTTTTTCCTTCTCACCCTTTCTGTATTTCGTAGTTATTCAAAAGACCTCTTTAAAGGATTGCGTTTTTAAATTCATGGTTTTATGTTCATAAGACCATGTTCTTGTCGTTTAAATGAAAAAAATCTCCAAAGTTGCTCTAAGCTGAACAAAAATACATGAAACATCAAACTTTCGGATAGTCTTGGTAGCAGAAGAGTGTTCCATCTCACAAACACTAGTAAGAACTGCCATCGATAGCATTTGGTAAACATAACGAAATTTATTATAACGATAGCCCTGTTTGACAACGTCAGTTGTCAAAAATGTCTTTGGTCATGAAATAGATGGAAGTCAATTCCGTGCAGAACAGTGATAAAAGTAAACGTAGGCAATGGACTGGAAATGGCACAATCAGAAAGAAATTCCCATTCCAAAAGCCGAGGTGGGAAATCCAATATTAATATACAGGTACTTATACTACGAAAGCATAATCGTAAGCCGAGTGAGCAGCTTTCGCTTTCTCCAATAGGTGGCCACTTAGTTATCCAACTTAACTAAAAGTATGGAAACGTACAATGTACATAAGAGGCAAACAGCACAAAAATTCAACACCAATACATAAAACAATTAGAACCACCACAAAAGTATCGCCTTGGAACGATCAGTAATATGAAATTTTTGTCGGGCTTAAACTAGTTGTACGGGATAAACCAATCAGCTGCAGAATTGTTTACCACGAGTAGAACAAAATGGTTATTGTCTCGTCCTGCCATGTAAATGCGATTCTCTGACTGTCGGTCTGTCTTTGTTGTTGCAGATGTCAGTCGGAAGAAAAGCTGTGAGCTTAGAAAAATGCAATATTACGCAAGCGACAAACCCAATGACGTTGAAATGGCTTTGCCGTCTGACACAAAGTTCATTTTAATTTATATTCATTACGAAAATTTGCCCATGCAATATATAAATAAAAATTAAAACTGAGATACTTTAAGAGCAGCAAACATATCAATGAGATGGGTAGTACCATACCGTGGTTTCGGCTTCTGAAGCCTCTTCAATGGCCCTTCCAATTTTGGCATCATGAAGTCACAGATAATTGCTGTAATTTTATAACTTTCAACAAAGTAGTTGATACAAAGACTAGTATTGTACAGATTGGACCAAATATATTTACCATTGGTTAGAAAATGAATCTAAACCGATACGAATTTCTGATTTCTCAGAATAACCCCGCTGATCGCAAAGCACCAAAAGGAAAATATAACCTGCACTATGGATGATGTACCGGTAAACCTTTAAGGCTGCCACACGAAACAGCACGAGCTGCAGTAATAGCAAATAAAAACAAAACTGAGATTTCTTTCGGAAGCAAAAATTTAAAAATTCATTGGTAAAATTGAGATATTTTGCTCAAAATCTTGATTGTGGGTGAACTTTAGAACCGCATCGGTAAGGGGATGCGATTCTAACGAGCACCCACATTCTATGTTTTGGATCAAAAACAAGAAAATTAGGTATACCGCGGCAAATCCAAGTTTTGCTATAAAAAGGTTGGGTTTGAGGGGGTATACATTTCACGGGCATGTTTTCCTCATGGTTACTTGGCTCAATTGGTCTAATCACGAAATCACCAACAACATTATTGGAAGACATATAAAAGTGATAGCCAATGAGTTTCCGCAGGAAATAATGACGAATAATTGTTTGGACAGACAGGGAAAGTGTACTAAACTCAGAGAACGTGCCCTGCAAAATGCCAAGGTCTAATAAGATTGTACTAGGCGATATCTTATTAGCCTTTGGGTAAAAGTGAGAACTTGAAGGTGATACTGTATACATTATACATGTACCCATAGGAATAAGGTTTTTCAGTAACTTTGATAAGTCCCAAAACAATTTATCCTAGTGATTGCATTAATGACCATTTTTATAATGTTTGGAAAGACAATTTCGTTCTTATTTTAATAATGCAGATATCGACACAGTTATTGGCCTTTCTCGATAAATATCCTTTATTGAACTAACCGATAAATGCTTAAATCGGTGCTTTGACGTATAGCGTTGCCGAATAGAGGTTGTTTCCGGTGAAAAAAATGTAACGGGATAGTCTCCCTTGTAGAATACGTTGGTGCAACGTATTAGCGGCATATTAGCGGGTAGTAATATGCAAATTAGAAACTCGAAACTTTGTGATTAGAGTAAGTGTTAGGTATATAGCGCAGTAAACCACCCTTGGTGGATGAGCATGCTTTTCCACCGACGGGGTTTTCTGTGGCTTGGCTCGGCTGCACGTTACATTTGGTGGCAGCGGTGGGATGATGACAACTGCCAGAACGGAGTTGCCTTACCCATGTAGTCCCCAGGCCAAGACTCGGGGCGAGTCTTCTCGGAGGGGGAAGTAATGTAACGGGATAGTCTCCCTTGTAGAATACGTTGGTGCAACGTATTAGCGGCATATTAGCGGGTAGTAATATGTAAATTAGAAACTCGAAACTTTGTGATTCGAGTAAGTGTTGAGTATATAGCGCAGTAAACCACCCTTGGTGGATGAGCATGCTTTTCCACCGACGGGGTTTGCTGTGGCTCGGCTCGGCTGTTTGTTATAAAAAAAACTGAAACATTTTCTTAGCAAAATTTTGCCGCAGTCTCGAAAAATTACAAGTCAAACAATCATTATTTGGAGATCACGAAACTTGGTGTATGTAGTTTTGCAAAACTATACGTGATTTTTGTTTTCTTTCTTGAAGTGTTAGGTGTTTTCACTGCTTTATCGCTGGTGTTTTCAATCTAAAACTATCGAATGGTATAGGACATACTATGATTACTAGAATTTTACACTCACAAACTATTGCCTCTGTGTAATTGTGGATCAAAAATTGTTTATATGTTGTATTGATATTGAAAATAAAAGTTAGAAAAAAAAACTATTGCCTCTGGTTATACATGTAAATCTACGCGGCCAATTTAGGTGGCTTACACACGGTGCTTCACTGAATCAGCACTGTGGAAATTGGTTAACAAGATGAAGTTATTGATATACTAAACATTAGTCTTAAGTGTTCTTTAAAAGCTAAGGTGGCTAACACTTAAGATTTAAGCATGATGGTTCACTAAGACAGCACTTGGAAATGGGTTTTACAGTATTGATATTGGAAATAAAAGTTAGAAGAAAAACAATATTGCCTCTGGTTATATAGTCATGTAAATCTACGCGGCCAACTTGGAAATGGGTTTTACGGTATACTGTGAATTAGATGCCTCCTTATACACATGTGGAGATACACGTACCATAACACATGATATTGATGCTTAATTAATGATTTTTCTTTTCAGTTTAGAAAAATCATAACACGTTACAAACGTATAGGTTATAACTTGAATGTCATGCGACAGTCTGCATGCTTAGTTTTTAACCCAATCATGGTTGATAACTATGCTGCCTTCTTTAATTGCACGCCGGTGGGTCGGGCGTCAGACTCTATGATGGCCCCGACATAAAGCTATTCATTTTAGTTGGTTGGGGCCGGAGCTTCTTGTCTGTTGCTTGGCCCACCGGGGTCCAACTGGTGTTTTTCTTTTGCTCCGGAGTTAGTAGGTTATTCGGCGCCCAGGGATCTCCATCGTCGGGCAGCTTACTCAGTCTGTGAGTCCTGGTTTTTGATTCATCAGGATGTTTATCATGATTTATTTGTTTGTTCTTGATGATTCATTGACTAGTTAGAGATTCACCACGAGGACCGAATAACTAACTAAATGTTATGAACCACTGCAGAAGCTGAGGGTGAGGTTATGGCCATGTAAAACCGGTTTAAGCCCGCCAGTAACTTTGTGTTACTGATCGTTCCAAGTCGATACTTCTGTGGTGGTTCTTTTTGTTTTATGTCTTGGTGTTTAAAATTTTTTGTGCTGTTGGCGCCTTATGTATGTTTTCATATTTTTAGTTAAGTTAAGGTAACTGAGTGGCCACCTATTGGGAAAATAGCTGCCCATTCGGCTTACGATTGTTTCATGGTATAAGTACCTTATTGTTAGTTTGGTTTTTTCCCACCTCGGTTTTTGGAGTGGGAATCTTTTTCTGATTGCGCCTTTTCCTGATCTTTGCCTACTTGTACCTTTCAACTGCGCAGTTGTAACAGATAAAGAAAAACAAAACAATCAAACGAAACAACAGGGTGTCACAGAATGAGCAAATTATCATATCAGAAGATCAGCTCTTCTTATTCAAATAAACATTTAGTTATGACCTCAGACGGATAAAAAGTAAACCTAGTCGATAACGTTGGGCGTTTAAAGGCCACCGGGCGACAAGAGATACTTATGGTTATCTATTTTACAAACGAGCATAAAATCAGTTATTCCACAGTAGCAGCCACAGCCTATCAAATGTTAACCTTGGTGTTAAGACTAATACTGAAGTATGCTACCTAGTTTTGCATTTTATAGTCCATCTAGTCTTTGACGGTTCATATGAAATTGATATCACTATTATCTATCAATAGCTCTTACAAATCTGAAAACAGTTACAGATGCTACAGTAGTAAGTACACTCAGAGGCCATAAATGAGTTCCCAAATTGAAAAATGATTTTTACGCCAATTTTTGGGGTTTAATCATTAATTTAAATTGTATTTTAAAACAAATTTTCCCTTCTTACACACCATTATAAAGCACAATTACTTGGGAATAAATTTTGTTGACCATGATTTTGGTTTTAAACTCTTTACTGCTTGCTAGGCAATTTAGGAACATGACTGAAAAATGGATACATGTTCAACTTAAATGGTTGCCGTGGTAACATACATGTTAACACCTGTTTGATTTACTACTTAACTGTAAGATGTTGTACTAAACGTTTTATAAAAACATGTTTGGGCAGGATGGAATCAGACAAACAGAATCTGCAGCCTTTAATTTTTTTTTCAAATATTTGTGATATTTGTTATATTGGTAATAAATTAAAGCAAACACGGATGAGGTTGTTCTTAAGGTAAACATGTCGGCGTTGTTTAAGCAGACACACCCCCACATAGCCAAAAATCGCTGTTTCCTAGTCCATATGTCGCTGCTAAAAGGCTTCAACCTTGAGCTCGAAATGTTTAGTGCTATGGAGTTCTTTGTTTCTCTGTCCTTTACGGGTTTATTAGAAATTTTAGTCAACATATAATACATACATGTGACACGGATTGGGCACAGGCAGAGCCTAATTTCGCCCTCTCCAAAGGTACTACAATATTATGTACATATATGAACATGAATAATCAGCATAAACATATATAGAAGATTAATATCGATGATGTCACACAAGTTGAAGTATAGTATAGCAAGTTTTTACTTTACAGTTGTAATGTGACAAACTTAACTCAAAATTGATTTAAAAAGGAGAAAGAAGGAAAAAAGGAAAGGAAAAAAGAATATATCAAATAATAAACGTCGATGATCGCACTGAGAACTTTTTTTAAGGTCGTCACATCAAGACGCCCAAAGGAGCATCGATTTGATAAGAACAAAGAAGGTGTAAGCGTACTTTACGGGTGTCATAGAACCAATATGGCTTGAATGACAGGCTGTCAACTTTGGACAATTCTTGCAATTTGCATAAATCCAAGATGGCCGCCAGAAAAATGCGTATTTTTAAACCGCCAAACAGCGTAAAAAGATAATGCCATTTTGTTACAATTTCAAAACCATAATCAGTCTGAAAATTTCAAATATATATATCTCTAAAATATCAACAGAATGGTATGTTACATAGTGAAAACGCCGTGCTCATAAACAAGGAAATAAGTTTGTAACTGCCATTAAACCTTTGGTAGAAGAAAACTTTTTGGGGACATTTTTACAACATGATAATACTTTCTTTTCATGCCTATAGAAACCCATTTGCGATCATATAGGGAACATAAATACAATTTTTAATGGCAACCCCCCAAAATAGGGGATAGGTGTATTTAGTACACCATATAACTTGAGCGGCATGGTAAAAATCCATTCGGACAGACCTAAACAGTCAGGGATAGACGTGAGTTAAAAATCCTTACTAATTTATTGTGGTTTTGAAGTTATCTTTAATGAAAAATACATTTAGAAAAATGTTAGCGTGATGCTTAACTTCGACTGTATGTTATTACATAAGAGCCTAATATCTTACCCTTCATCTCAAGTAATATCGGGTAGTAACGTTTTCTACTTTTAAAATAGCAACAACAAACAGCAGACTAATGCTCTGATTTGGGTGGTGTTCTAAGATTGCATAGCGGCCCATTCCTTTTGTGTCATTTTACATTGCTTTGAAATGTTTGCCTTACATGAAGTAATATGTACTAAAAATATCGTTTTGAAGACAAAACATTTACTAAAAACTCTTGTATTTTTCAACTTTGGGAACTCATTTGTGGCCACTGCGTGTAGACCCAGCCAATCTTCCATCCGTCTAGGATGAAAAACAAACTTAAGTTTGTTTTTATCCTAACCATTGTAGTACCAATGCTCATTAAATTGTTTTGCTTTCAATATACTGCTTTTTCTGACTATTTTATAGACAAAACATCAGACATCTTGTATTATGTTTCATCAACATTTTCAATATTCGTTGTTTCCATGGGTTTAATTGCCGTTTTAGACTATTTTAAAGTCTTAAATGATACTTAATCTTTGCTAGATGGTAACAAGAGCAGTTTGAATCCCCCACATGCATCTTACTTGGCATTTCATGTTACAATAAAGTCAAAATGACATTGTCCAGACTCGATGGAGACAGCTTTTTCCACACTCGTACTTATAACTTAAATGTTTGTGTACGAGACTCATCTGAGTTTTTTCTGAACACTGATTACGTTTTATCTTATCTTTGGTTACAGCTTAAAGCAAATACAGTACCTGTAAGAACCAATATGGCTCGATCATAGTATATCGTAGAAAATATGGAAACACTGGAAACACCATTTCTCTCAATTGTTAGTCTGGGAGGTTTGTCAGTTGTTGCTAACTCTGACGTCTCCCAACGGATGTGACAGAAATTCAAAATTGGTCATGGCAAACTGTCATGTTTGATACATTTTCCAGATATATCGCTAACTCATTTAAGCCTAGTGTCCTTTTCATGGAACATATGCAAACAGAATAGCCCCAGATATGACGTCGCAGAACGCGGCGTCACATCTGGGACTATTCTATTTGCTTCAAGAAATTTATCGAAAAATAAGTTTTATATCTAAAATCACTCATAACACATATTAAAGTGAAAGTGGACACTACCAAACGATAACGATGGGCAAGTCCAGTCGTCATAATTTGGTTAATTCTCTACAGAGACAAATTTATTTATTGTCTAGCGGTTAAATTAACACAAGGACGAAGAGAACCTTTAACGTATAGCATTGTAAACCAAGTACAATTGAAATGTGTTCTACAATGACCTTGACCCAAAAGCGTTTGTGAGTCATCAAATTCAAATGTATGTAAATATTTTGTTCGCATTTAGTGACATTTTAGAAATTATATAAGCTCTCAACAATGTTTTACCTGAATCAAGGCAGCAGTTTTAAAACTGTGATAGTCCCATGCCTGGTATTTTACATATAACCGATTTTTGTTTTCAAATGAGAGTATTTTAGAACTGTATATCGTATTTGTTTTGCCTTTCTGTTTGTCTGTTACAATGTACACTTTCCAAGGTTTACCTCATCATGATAACATATACTAATAATGTTGACCCTCTAATACCCCAATTTTATACAGTGAAACTGGAGTATACAGGGTATACTAATTTTTATATTTTTCCTATTGTTCACGGCTGGTAATGACGTTAGGGGCAACCGGAAGGTTATGCAAACGAATCTTCACGGGAACTTCTGACGTGGCTCACACAAAATGTCAACAGCCAAGTGAGTTTTCACGATTTTTTTTTTTTTTTTTTTTTTTTTTTCACAGAATTGCAGCATTGTATATACTAAAAGGAGAATACCATTCTCAACAGTATTTATCTCTGCATCCGAAACGCATGAATCGGACACACAAACGTCAATAGATTACTTGCGATCCACTTTCTCCTGTGTGTGGTGTTTCGGTGTAATTAGATTTCGTGGTGAGGGCGTTCGGTACAATAAATGCTTTACAATACACTTTCGCTACATATTACCATATCCTAATCCATTTTGTTTTGCAAACATAAGTTGTCAAGATTTATTCTCAAGTGTCACTTGTGTAGATGCTGAGCTTTTCGTTTATGTTGACCCTATCGGTATGGGTTGCCCCTATCGGCACTATTCCCCTAACGAAACGAAAGCCTGCTATTGCAGCAAAGTCCCATTAAAAGATTATTTTATAATAAAGCAACAACCCAAAAACGAAAATTTACTGAAATATCGGCCATTTTATTTTAGTAACTGATGGAAGCGGTGTATACCTCAGTGGTAAGATTACTGACCTCTCATCAGGAAAACATGTCCGTGTTATGTATAGCCCCTTGAACCCCAATTTTATATAGCAAAACTGGGGTATGCAGGGGTATACCTATTTTTCTTATTTTTGCTCCAAAACATAGATTGTGGGTACTCGTTAGAACCGCCTCGCCAATATCAAATATTTTCCGCTGAAAATGTTTAATTTTTAAAAAGCTCAAAAATCCTTGTTTATTGCATGGGCGTGTTTTCGTAATGGATGTTAGAGGTCCTAGGTTCGATCTGCGACGGTGGTAAAGAATTTGGTGTCCGTACACGCTTCCCTTTGTGTCATTTGCGGAGACGACGTGAGTGAAATGGGGGATTACAAATTACATTCCAAAACTCCCATTAAACCCCTTAAACCATAACCATTGCATCTATGTCATAGCTTGAAAAATGCATTTTCCCACAGCTACACACATTGTGCGACCGGTTTATGATTGCATATAAAATCGGTATTATTCTTTTTCAAGTTGAATATGTGCATGATCGCGCATGGCATTGCTCTTAATCTGGATTTTATTTAAAAAAGCAAGAATCTTCCCAAGTGATATCTTGCTGGATTGGTGGCCTTGTAAAGCAGTAATTCTGGTGTGCTACTCATGTTATTTTTGAGTAGGCTCTGTTGATAGGCATTAAGAGACGAGAGTTTGTGATTAAATTTCTTCTTCTGCTAACTAGCATTTTAAAGTGGTTTTTCTTACACGTATTTTTGCTCAAAACATAGTTCGCCGAGGCGGTTCTAACGAGTACCCACAATCTATGTTTTGGAGCAAAAATAAGAACTAGAGGACCATTGGTCCTGTAGCTCACCTGAGAGATTATCACATTGTACCAAATTTGACCAAGGGGCATGACTGGCACAATTTATAATGGGGACTACCAAACATTGCTACATACAAAATATAGAAGCTCTGGGCCTTTTGGTTTCAGAGAAGAAGTTTTTTTTTAGTTTTTCCCATTGTAAGTCTATGGAGATCTACCCCCGAGGCGTGGCCAAATTTGACCCCAGGGGCATGGCTGGCACAATTTATGTAGAGGACCATTAGCCATTGCCACATACAAAATATCAAAGCTGTGGGCCCTGTGGTTTCAGAGAAGAAGATTTTTTCCCATAGCAAGTCTATTGAGACTATCAACCTCCGGGGCGTGGCCAAATTTGACCCCAGGGGAATGAATGGCATAATTTATGTAGAGGACCATTAGCCATTGCTACATACCAAATATCAAAGCTGTGGGCCTAGTGGTTTCAGAGAAGAAGATTGTTTTAGTTTTTTTCTATTGTAGGTCTATGGAGACTATCGACCCCCGGGGCGTGGCCAAATTTGACCCCGGGGACATGATTGGCACAATTTATGTAGAGGACCATTAGCCATTGCCACATACAAAATATCAAAGCTGTGGGCCCTGTGGTTTCAGAGAAGAAGATTTTTGATTTTTTTCCCATAGTAAGTCTATGGAGACTATCAACCCCCGGGGCGTGGCCAAATTTGACCCCAGGGGCATGAATGGCACAATTTATGTAGAGGACCATTAGCCATTGCTACATACCAAATATCAAAGCTGTGGGCTTAGTGGTTTCAGAGAAGAAGATTTTTTAGTTGTTTTTTTTTCCTAGAAGATTTTTGATTTTTTTCCCATAGTAAGTCTATGGAGACTATCAACCCCCGGGGCGTGGCCAAATTTGACCCCAGGGGCATGAATGGCACAATTTATGTAGAGGACCATTAGCCATTGCTACATACCAAATATCAAAGCTGTGGGCTTAGTGGTTTCAGAGAAGAAGATTTTTTAGTTGTTTTTTTTTCCTATTGTAGGTCTATGGAGACTATCGACCCCCGGGGCGTGGCCAAATTTGACCCCAGGGGCATGATTGGCACAATTTATGTAGAGGACCATTAGCCATTGCCACGTACAAAATATCAAAGCTGTGGGCCCTGTGGTTTCAGAGAAGAAGATTTTTTAATTTTTTTTCCCATAGTAAGTCTATGGAGACTATCAACCCCCGGGGCGTGGCCAAATTTGACCCCAGGGACATGAATGGCACAATTTATGTAGAGGACCATTAGCCATTGCTACATACCAAATATCAAAGCTGTGGGCCTAGTGGTTTCAGAGAAGAAGATTTTTTTAGTTTTTCCAATTGTAAGTCTATGGAGACTATCGACCCCCGGGGCGTGGCCAAATTTGACCCCAGGGGCATGGCTGGCACAATTTATGTTGAGGACCATTAGCCATTGCCACATACCAAATATCAAAGCTGTGGGCCCTGTGGTTTCAGAGAAGAAGATTTTTTAATTTTTTTCCCATAGTAAGTCTATGGAGACTATCGACCCCCGGGGCGTGGCCAAATTTGACCCCAGGGGCATGAATGGCACAATTTATGTAGACGACCATTAGCCATTGCTACATACCAAATATCAAAGCTGTGGGCCTAGTGGTTTCAGAGAAGAAGATTTTTTTAGTTTTTCCCATTGTAAGTCTATGGGACCTATCTGTTGCCATGGAAACCACAATTTTGATACAATCTGCTCCAAAACCTAATGCCATCAATCCCCCAACCCAATTATGGTTCACATTAAATTTGATCAAGATCGGCCTACTAGCTTCAGAAATATTCTTCTTTGAAATTGTGGACGGACGACGACGGACGACGACGGACGACGACGGACGACGACGACGACGGACGACGGATGCCTGCCTATCCTATAAGCTCACCTGTGAGCCTTCGGCTCAGGTGACCTAAAAATAGGTATACCCCTGCATACCCCAGTTTTCCTATATAAAAGTGGGGTTCAAGGGGGTATACATTTCACGGACATATTTTCCTGATGAAATGTCACATGATGTTTTTCGCGTTCTGTTCCCGTTAATCATGTCCGGAAGCTCCCGTAAGGCGTCCGTTTGCACCCTCACGACATTATCAGCAGTGATTGTTGAGCCAACCAAAAAATTGTGGCGAGGCGGTTGTAACGTGTACCCGCAATTAATGTTTTGAACAAGCTTATAAAAAATATCAAAAAATTTCTAATGAAATTATACATTTTTAAAGCTGAAAAAAAATCTCTGTATATTGCACGAGAAAGTTGTTCAGATTTTGAAATAGACAAAAGCAGCCTGTACATTTTGTAACATTTGCACTCATTGTCGTTTAGAACTGTTTGCAAATTCTGTCGTTCTTGTTGACGGATCTTAAGCCTTAAATAACGCTAAAGCTTTAATTAATGGAACCAGGAGTGTTTTTTCTGTCGCTTTGGTATCCGACTCAGTTGACATTTACAGGTTTTAGATCAGGGTCACCTTGACACTGTAACAAACTCGGTGAACACTGATATAAAAAATAGTTAGATAAAATGCGACTGTATTTTATGTTTTTTCAGAACGAAATTTTAAATTACATGCATCAATTAGCTCTTCTGTTTCGACGATTGCACACAATTATGTGACTAGAGCTCAAGACATTTTAAAATGTGCGCTTTATTAAAGTTAGATAAAAGGTGAATTTACAATGTCATTTTTCTAAATCTAAATGCATCTTTCATTAAAGTTTAAAATAGATTTTCAACTGTTCGTCCGCCTATAGGTACATGAAACTAGCTGCTTACTCGGCATATGATATGTTTTCTTAGTATAAGTACCTGATTGTCAATTTATTTTTCTCACCTCTGTTTTTTTCAGATTGTGCCAACCCCTAATTATTGTTTTTTTACCTTTTCTTATCCAATCAATTGAGTTTGTATATACCGTTGTGCGACTAATATTTGTGTCAGTTTCTAAATAAATTGGTGTACATGGAAATATATAACTACTGCACTCACTGCTTAGAAAGTTTGTGACAAAGTTCGTTATTTATGTTACACATGGGAGTAATCTGTTTCCTTGCCACAACACGGTGCTCTTAAGTCACGCTGTAATGTCATTCTTTACGGAATAGCTGTAAACCTATATTTAAGAGAAGTCAATCGATGTTCTAGAAATGATAAAATGTACAACAATAACATTTTTAAACACAGGCACTGAAATATTGGCGGTTCAAACGAGTACCCACAATCTATGTTTTGGATCAAAAATAAAAAAAAATAGGTATACCCCTACAAACCCTAGTTTTACTATATGAGGTATGAGGGGATATACATTACACGGACATGTTTTCCTGATGTAGAAACTCTACAAAACAGAACGAGTAGGCAATGATCAGGATAAGGCTCAATTAGAAGAAAAATCCCACTCCAAAAACCGAGTGGCGAGATAAATAAACAATCAGGTACTTATGCTAGGAAAACATACCGTAAGCCGAATGACAAGCTATTTCCTAATAGACATTTTTCACTTTTGAACGCAAATTCTGCTGGTGCGTGCGGTTACGACTTTCTGTGTGATGGGGGACGACTCGTGAGGGCATATGTGAGACTAAGACGAGGGGCAATATGAAGAATTACACAGTCAAAACTACCAACAGCCTAACGGAGACAAATTAAATAAGATGTGCAATAAATGTTATAGTGTAGGACGTCTATCTCTGTAGCGCAGTAGGTAGCAAGCTAGGATACAAAACGCAAGGTTCTGGGTTCGAGTCCTGGTCGGACCTCTTTTTTTCTTTTCTTTATTTGTCTCCCCTGTGACAATAAAGCTAAGGAAATAAAAAAAATGTATAATCAGCTGATTATATTTATTGGAGAATGCAAGAATCAGGAAATGCCCTTGTGCATAAAATACTTAAATCGTAAAGGAACTGAAGTGCGAGACGGCACCTCACATTAATGTTTCTCTCTTGTTGACTTTTAACCTGTTGAAATCGACAGCTCGATCGTATTTGTTTTGGTAGAAGAGCTGATCTTCGAGCGATCCTCATGTCAATATTTCTTTTTTGGAGACATAAAAATGTTCATATTCTGAAGGCTTGTACAGGAATAATGTGGCTAGGATAAGTTAGCCACCCTGAATGACTAGAAGGATGTTCGCTGCTAACATTTGACATTTTGGAACTTCCGGTTTTTCTTTTGTTGAATATCTCGTAAACGGTTGCAGATATTTTCCCAATATTTTATATTTGGATACATAATGATGATATGCATTGAACAAGCCATGAAAATTGTCAATCTAAGAAACTTCATTTTTTCACCCTATTTTCTGCAACTTTTCAGAAAAATTTAGTTGTCAGTGAAATTTAGGGGGTAGGGTAGATTAAACTTGAATATTACACATTTTCAAATTAATTGCACTATTTCTTTGTTTATTTTAGCTGCAGTATATGTGTACATGATCTTCTAAGTCAGTCTTTGTGTCTTTGGTCTGCTGGTTTTAAAATTTTAGGTGGTTTTATGAAATGGGCTAAAAGAAACAAAGCAGCTGAAAAAAGGCTGAAAATGGTGATTTTCAAGTTGTTGGTTCTCTCTTATATGCACACTACCCTATATATTTCTTTCTTTTATTCGAACAATATTACAAAGTTCTATGTTGTGTGAAAATACAAGAAAAAGTTTGAATAAACAAATATGGGTTTGGCACATTTCAAAATATTGATTTTTTCCGACTTTTCAAGTATGGGGGTAGGGTTGGAAAAATACTCGTAAAATTTTGTCATCCACTTCCAGTTGCAAATTTTTCTATGCGCTTGGTCCAAAATAGTCTGCGTTACGTAAATATTATGACTTTTGAAAGCATTCTAGGTGTATTTTTGTTCAAGACAGGTTTGTTTCAAAGAATTAAAAAATAAATTAATTTTACTAAATTTAAAAATGATGCTCAGAGGTCTCATTCAGAGGCCTGTAGCTTGAAAAAATGCACACTACCCTATATTTATTTTGCTTTCAAATTTCTTATGTTGTATTTTGGAATCAAAAAAGAGTGGTTAGAAAAAAAGTTTGAATACTTTTTCATTGGCAGCGAACATCCTTAAATGTTTTCCGCGGACGTAAGGCACTAACTCAAATATATAGTATAGTGTACCTGTACAGACATATGTATATATATAAGGTGTAAAAACTACAGTTTCACGTGCTGTCTCGTGAGCGAACATAATTCATTTGGCATGTTTATACATGTATTTCAAACAGATACTCGAAAGCTTGGTGGGGTTTATTTGGTTGATGTTTCGTTTTGATCCCATACAACACCCATCTGCATGTCATAAGGGCGATATCCTAACTACATTATGCATATAGCCATACTAATAATTTAAGGTTTTGTAGGCCTTCAACAGTATTTCAGCCATATCGAGTGCGATAATTACGAATTTTAGATGATTTTTGCAAGCCACAGGCTTTCTGTATGTATGATCCTCATTTATTCTCTTGTAGTATGCTTGCTGTTTGTCTGGTTGACTTCAAATAAATATAATTAATCTTCAAACTAACACAATGTTATTTTCAAGTAAATAAATGATTATAAAACTAAGAAACATCATTCTAGTCTTTTGTTTAGCTCACCTGAGCCGAAGGCTCACAAGGAGAGCTGATAGGATGGCCATGATCCGTCGTCCGTCGTCCGTCTTCGTCGTCGTCCACAATCTTCTTCTCTGAAACCACTTGGCCAATCAAGTTGAACTTTTATGTGGAGCCTCCTGGTGTAGCGGCATTTCAAGTTTGATCGCGAAATACATGTCACATGACCAATATGGCCGCCACGCCCATATATGGTAAAAACCACTCAAAAATCTTCTTCTCCAGAACCGGCGGGCCGATTCCCACGAAACTTGGTATTTACCATCAGTGAATCCAGCCCATCAAAGTTTGGCAAAATGATGACCCTGGGATGACCTTGACCTATTTTACGGCAAGGTCAATTTTGGAAACATAGGCTTTTGCATGGGAAAAAGTGAAAACTATTGATTTTTTTTAAAACGATTGCAGCCAGAGACCTGAAAAGAGGTAGATGCAGACAACTAATGGAGTAGATAAAAGTATGTGATTAAATTCGGTCAAGGTCATCTCTTGACCTTGGCCAGTCTGTTTTTCATACACACTTTTCATACATCTTGATCTCTGAAACCGCTTGGCCAATCAAGTTGAAATATTATGTGGAGCATCCATGGGTAGGGGGAACGAAAGTTTGATCATGAAATCCGAGTCACATGACAAAGATGGCCGCCATCAGTGACTCCAGCCCATTATAGTTTGATAAAATGATGGCCCTGGGATGAGCTTGACCTGTTGTACGGCAAGCTTAATTTTGGAAACAGGCTGTTACATGGGAAAAAGTGAAAACTATGGATTTTTCGAAAACGATTGCAGCCTGAGACCTGAAACAAAGGCAGATGCATACAACTAATGGAGTAGATGTAAGTATGTTATTAATTTAGGTCAAGGTCATCTCTTGACCTTGACCAGTCTGTTGTTCATACACTTTTAAAACATCTTCATGGCGGCCCCCGTGGTCGAGCGGTTTAGAGCGCTGTTTCTTAATCACTCGATCATCTCACCGCTGTCTCTGGTGTAGGATCGCGCCCCGCACTGGCCACATGTGAGACAAGCCAAGTTCTGTTTGCGGGTGTGCCAGGTGGTTTTTCTCGGGGTTCTGCCGTTTTCGCCCCACCTACTGATTGGCCCGTTTCATATGAGCTGAAATTATCTTGAAAGAGACGTTAAACTGAATATAAAAAAAATCTTCACCTCTGAAACCGATTGGCCAATCAAAGTGAAATTTTATGTGGAGCATCTATGGGTAGGGGGAACGAAAGTTTGTTTGTGAAATCTGGGTTACAAGACCAAGATGGCCGCCACGCCCATATATGGCTAAAACCACTCAAAAATCTTCTTCACCAGAGCCGGCAGGCCGATTTTCACGAAAATCGGTATGCAGCATCGATGACTCCAGCCCATCATAATTTGATAAAATGATGACCCTTGGATGACCTTGATTTGCGGATCAAGACATTTTTACGAGAGGGGGTCCAACCAAAATGGTAAAATATTGTCGCAGACGTAAACTTTTCAGATTCTGGGGGGGGGGGTGGTCCGGACCCCCGGTGAGCGTTTACAGGACCATTGGTCCTCTGGTTTTCATTACGTGTTGCTAGACGGAATATTTCCATCGGTATTCTGTTAGACCTCTCCATACACAGAAAAGGAGCGAGGTCACGAAGTTAGCCAGCTGATCAAACGTGCTGTGAACCTTGCTTAACCCGAAAACAGGACAACAATATTCTGAATTTTAAGCGCGCATACACACTCTAACTCACAAACACACACTCACGCAAACACGTTCCGTAGATGACTTTGTCTCGCAGTGGCTCAGTCAGTCGCCTCTTAAAATCACATGGCAAAAATAAATACGCAGTTGATATAAGACAGGTACAAAATGATTTTAATAAGAACATTTGACTCGTTTCGCAGGTTGAGCGCGAGAACGAAACGCCTACAAATGAAAATTGTTGTCTTTCCGTTAAACCGTCTAATTCTGATGAAACAAGGACCCCGAAGTGACCTTTGACACGAAATGTTTTCTAAAATCGCATCATACATGTATATATATCACTTATCATCTTTGCCACTAAAGATGCGTTACTCGTTCAATGCGAGTCGGATTTAAAAATGCTTGGCGCGAATAAAATGCCTCCATTTTAACAGCTTCCAATGCAGAATTCGATTATTTTAGACACTCGTGTGTATAACTAGGCGTCGCTCGTTCGATAAACCGAGGTCCTGGCTTCATATGACCATAACTGTTGGTGGGAAAAACCAATATCAACTATTTGTTATCGCCATGTGACATTTTACATACTGGCTTATGTATATACGTACATTGGTTCTGCTAAGCTACATTTTCACGTGTTTTTCGTGAACGCACAGAAAACTTTATACATGTATACATGGCCTGATTTACGATTTGAAACATAAGTTGATCTTTAATTTTATGTGCAGTTTTTTATTCTACGCCTTACAACGTTTTGACATATTTCAAGTCATCTCGAGCATGGTCGGTTATCCATATCAGGATAACGTGTCCGTGAATACCCCATGAACCACACTTTTATACAGCAAAACTTTGGTATGCATGGGTATACCTATTTTAAGCGCACATGAGCCCTTCGGCTCAAAAAGCGAGCTTATAGGATGACCTTGCCCCCGTCGTCCGTCCGACGTCGTCCGTCAACAATTTCCATGATATTCTCCTCTGAAACCAAATGGCAAACCAAAGTTAAACTGCTTGCGGAGCATTCTTAGGAAGGGGGAACGAAAGTTTGCATAAATGACCCAGGTCACATGACTAAGATGGCCACCATAGCTATAAATAGCAAAAACCTTTAAAACAATTTTTCCCAGAAGCAGAAGTCCTATGATTTTGAAACTAAGTTTGAAGCATCAGACAATAGAGTTCTACAAAGTTGGTATACATCATAATGCTGGGATGACCTTGACCTATTTTATGGCAAGGTCAACTTAGGTCGCCCATGCATTTAAAAGGGGAAAATAAGTTAAATGTAATTAAGGTTCCTTATTACTATAATAATAGTGTTTTCTGCTCATAAATATTTCATAGATTTTTTTTAAAAAATGTGGCATGTTACATACCAGAATAATCCCTAAACCTTAAACTTTCTTATGAATGATAATGTTTTCCAAAGGGAAGCCATTGTAATAGAAGTTTTTAGTGAAATTACCTATTTTTCTAATAAATTTCCATAAATAATCCTTTAAAATAAATTTTTGATTTTAATTGATAGAAACCTTTGTGAAGGTCTAAATAATGTTCTCCAACTAATTTGCAAGCTGAAAAATTAGCTTAGAAACGATTTGCATGAATAGCAGGTGCATCATCTTTATCAGATTTATTACTTTAAATAATATTGTCCGTCACTTATGCAAATACCTGTACCTTAAATATACCATGCCAAATAAATTAAGCAACTTTTACTTTGAACAGTGTCTTCATACGTTTTAGACATTAGGGAAGTTCTTCTGACAATATATTTCATATATCTAATAAGGGTAAAAACAATTGTTGTGTGGTGTTGAAGTAACGTTGGATTTAAAGTCCTCTGAGACATGTCTCAAATAAAACATAGATAAAATTATTTTGTACAGTATATTTATATGCATTATAGTATGTACACGCTGTGTATACCTGTTAAAATAGGACAGGTAGTCTGTTCATTCAGGTAGAACATACATATACAGTATATTTCCATAGCCTTTTTACAAAACAAATAAGCCCATTAATTTGACCTTGATTAGTCTCAAAAAAACGGGCTTTTTGTCTGCAGATATTTCGGTAAGAATTGTTTCAAACAGAACAAAAATGATAGCAGTTGATAGATTTTTCTACTTACTAACTACCGTGCCAACACTCATCCCACAATATTTCTTATTTAAGCGTAAAACAATGCAAGAAAAATAAAAGCAGTTTTCAAACTAACAGTGCATTTCACTACCAACATGCACGAAAATGCAAATACAAATTCTGGTTATATTACTAGGATAACGTTTGTCATTCATAGCCCTTTCAGGAGATGTAATATCATGAATGATCTGTATCCCAGGACTGAGAACAACATGTTCAAAGTTTAGGGGGGGTTAGGGACTTTGTAAATATATCAATCCACGTTAAATGGGTGGAAACTCGCGATGAGCATGCAAAGGTACTGAAGATTTATGTCCGTGAAAACATTTAGTCCCCAGGGGTGTGTCTGCTCCTGCCCGGGGGCTATATACATGCATATGACCAAAATATTCAAACATCTCTGCAACCGCATGGCCGATCAAAGCCACACTTCATTGAAAGGGAACGAAAGATTGTATAAATGGCCGCCAT
Source organism: Rugalucina vietnamica (assembly GCA_964017185.1). NCBI lineage: Eukaryota > Metazoa > Mollusca > Bivalvia > Lucinida > Lucinidae > Rugalucina > Rugalucina vietnamica. The sequence continues at coordinate 20,634,423 of OZ024873.1, forward strand.
GGCTATAAACTGCAAAAACCTTTAAAAATGTTCTTCAAAATTTTGAAATTTGGCATTAAGCATCTACAAAGTTTATACATGGCCTAAATCATGACCCAGGGATGATATTAACCTATTTTACGGCAAGGTCAACTTAGGATGCCCATGCATCTAAAAACACAGATTGTGAGTACTCGTTAGAACTGCCTCTGCGAGGCAGTTTTAGCGTGTACCAACAATCTATGTTTTGAGCAAAATAAAAAGATAAAAATGTTGAACTGAAAATTTTCATTTTTTACAACTTTAAAAACACTGTATATTGATTGTTAAGGTTTTGTTATGCTAGCGTCAAGATACACGGCACCATTTTAGTGCACATGTATTACACATGCTGACAACAGAGCTACATGTACAACACCTTGATAATTCTTAACCTTATGGTCATTTTTTGCGTCCGGAATCGGGCGAGCATAAATGCGCATAAGCTTCTTACTCAATCAGAATTTACATAAATAATAAATTTGATTGGTTTGTTGATTTGAGGTTTAACGTTAATCCAACAGCAAAGGTCATATGGAAACGAGACATCAGTTTATAGTATCATCCGACAGACTTAAGGATCCCGGGATCAAACCCGCGGTCCCTGGTTTAAAAGGACGAACACATGCCGTTAACACTAACTGTTTTCGGCTTGTCAAGCAGCAATGTGGTTTGATAACTGATCCTGCTTGATAAAATCTTTTTTTTTTTTTTTTTTTTTTTTTTTTTTTCCTTTTTTTTCGAGGGGCCGTGGGACAAAAATTCAACAGCCAAACACAGCACAATATTAGGTTCACGGATGTTGTTTCGTTTGTTTACATATAAAAAGCCGGTAAATTGAGCACGTAAAATGTCTGCGTGATATACTGTGCATGAATATGTATATTCAGGAATTGTCTATCAGTATAAGCACCATCGTAAATGCCTGCGATACAACAAAAGTCCTTACAGCAAAGATTGATGCAACATCAAACAACATGTGATAAAATGGAGTAATTGAAAAAAAAAAAAAAAAAAAACAATATCGCTTTGGCAACAACCATCACCAAGACAATGAACACTTCGTCGTAGGTTGCTGCCCAATTGATCAGTCTTACAATCACAGGTGACACAAACCAAATTCTGCTTGTGGGTGTGCCAAGTCGTTTTCTCAGGGTTCTCCACCCCCCCCCCACACACACACACACCTTGTTACTGATTTATCCGTCTCATATGAACTAAAATAATCTTGAACGGGGCGAAAATTGTATGAAAACGAAATTATGATCTGAAATGAGCACAATCAGACTCTTATCTGTAATCAAGTAACAATAGAATGACCTGGAATCGATACAATTAAATTTCACATCCTCACTAAGGTGGGCGTAGTGTAATTCTGGGCCCTGATTAGATTTTAACAGATAGCAAAACTTCTCCGAAGTTACTCGCGCCTATAAGAAAAAAAATCCATTTACTTTCCATCATGCACGCATGCTTAATGTAAACCATATAACGAGGAATATTCGGGGTCTCACGTGCAAATAACTTTGACTATTTACATACTGGACCCTGGTCTCGACCGAAAGACGGAGTTACGCGTTGGATTGAACGCGCGGCCCGTTTTACGAGGCGACTGACTGAACCACTACGACATGGAGTGCTTTATGGAAACACTTTAGCAACTCATAAAAATAATATTGTGTTAGTGTTATTTTAATCATATTTATTTGAATTCAACCAGGTAAACAACACGCATACAATATCACACAGAATAAGTATGGATCAAAAAGAAAACTTATGTCTTGCCAAATTAATTTACTACATCGTAACCAGCACACTGGATATGGCTGAATTACTGTTGAAGGTCTACAATAAACAAAATTAGTTGTGTGGCTTGGCGAAATGTAGCTACATGTAGGATGTTGCCTCCATCGCACTTCGTATGGCATGCAGATGACTGTCGAATGAGCGAAACTTCGACATCAAGCTGATAATCTGTTTGAAATATAAACAGAATGAATTATGTTCGCTCACGAGACAGCACGTGAAACTGTAGTTTTACATCTAATAAACACAGATATACATGTATCTGAACATGTACACTATACTGTTTGATTTATTGTCTTGCGCATTTTAGTTCAGTTTTACGTCCCTTTCAAGATTATTTCAGCTCACCAATCAGTAGGTGGGGTGAAAACGTGAGCACCCTAAGAAAAACCACCTGGCACTCCCGCAAGTTGAACTTGGCTTGTATCATATGTGGCCAGCGTGGGGCTCGCACACAAGACACAGCGGTGAGATGAACGAGTGATTAAGAAACAGCGCTCTCAACCGCTCGGCCACGGGGGCCGCTAAGTCATTAGAGGCGGTCAACTTATCCTATCCGCATTATCTGTACCAGCCTTCAGAAAATAAATGTTGACGTGAGGATCGGTCGCGGGTCCGCTCTTCTGCCGATTACGATCAAGCTACCGGCTTAAATCGGTGAAAAGACAAGAAGACTTAGTGAAAAACCTATACGTGCGGACTGCCTTCTCACTACACACTAACGATTTTAGTATTAAATGCAGTAGTGCATTTTGTGAGTTTTGCATTTTTTTTCTTTTCTTTTCTTTTTCATTTTCTAAGCTATATTGTCACAGATGCGAAAAAAGGAAGCAATTAAGAATAGAAAAAGAATTTTTGTCCTAGCCGGACTCGAACCCAGGACCTTTTGGTTTTATTCCATACATGCTACCTACTGAGCTACAGAGTAAGACGTCGTGGACTATTTCTTTTTTGCCTGTCTTGTTTAACTGGTCTCCGTTAGGCTATAGGTAGTTTTTACCAAGTAATTATTCATATCGCCCCTCGTCATCGTCTCAAATATGCCCTCACGAGTCGTCCCCCATCACACCGAAAATCGTAACCGCACGCGCCAGCAACATTTACGTTCAAAAGTGAAAAATGTCTAATAGGCGGATACTTGGTTACCCAAACTAATCTAAAATACAATAACGTACATAAGGTGCAAACAGCACAAAATCAACGCCCATACATGAATCAATTAGGTCCACTACAGAAGAATCACCTTGAAACGATCAGTAATATAAAATTACAGGGTGTCTTAAACTAGTTTTACAGGCGCCTAACGTCACCTTCAGCTTCTGCACTGGAACACAAAATTAGTTATTTGTGTGGTCCTCGTGGTGAATCTATAACTATTTAATGAATAATCAAAGAAAAACAAATGAATTATGATAACCACCATAATAAATCAAAAACGAGGACTCACAGATACAATAAGCTTCCAGGCGATAGAGATCCTTGGGCGCCAATTAACAATTCTGAAAATCTGGAGCAAACGAAGAACACCAGCTAAACCCCGGTGGACCAAGCAACAGACAAGAAGGCCCGGCACTAACCAACTAAACAGATAGCTTTAAATTGCAGCCATCATAAGGTCAATTTAAAGATAAGCAATTTAATCAATTTGGGCATTCAGAATGGTGGTTCGACTACTACACGTTTGGAATAATTTATGCAATATATTATTTAGTAAGACTCTGTCTAACGTCTGTAGCTAGTCACCACATTTCAGTAACTGCACAGCTGATCAGCGCCTTGATTTTCGCACTGCACAGCTGATCTGCGCCTTTGTTTTCGCTACATAGATAATACAATTCCTCTTCTTCCTAAATGCAAAATTTCGAGCTTCTATCCCTCTTCTGCGGCTGCACAGGCCGGTTTATGCCCGACCTGGTAGGAAACCCCGAAGACAGTTTTTCTCGCGTCGCGGCTCATGTTATAACATTGCATACGTTGTTGATAAAGGAAAACTGTCCAATAAAATGGCTGTGGGGATTGTGATCCTTACAGACTAAATTTTTCCTCGAAGTATATGATGACGATGTTGAAAATCAAGATACATGTAATTAAACAGTCTTTAGCATGATCTTAACTCTTCCCTCAGAATACCTTTGTCATGTAGTGTCCTTGAACAAGTTCCATTGAGTAATAAATAATTGTTTAATTGGACGTAACGCCATTTGCGACACGGGACTTACGTACGTTCATGAATAAGCAGTACGTCGGTCATGCTATGGCGTTTTAGTTTCACGATTTGTAGTAGCTGTGTATACAAAATTTATGCATATTGCTATTTTGTTGATGATATGAAATTTAAATTGAAAGGCATTCAGCAACTTGTGCAGTATTACTAAATGTCTGTCCATGTAATTAGTGAAGTACTGTAAGATACTCATTTTTCAGACTGACGTTTATTACTCCACCCGTCAACTCAAATTGCGTTTTCGGCGTATCTTAATAACACCAATATAGTGCTTCATCCCGGCGAGAAACTCGCTTACAACCGTTAAGTATACCACCGGACTTACTCTAATAGCACATCGACCGGGGTATTCACGATTCCACTGAGCAGGGTATACCTTTTTAGTTGGACAGCAACGGCCGATAAACCTTTAGGTAATAATAGTTCATCTTGCCCATCTTTGATTGATATATGATTTTTGTGTTACTTCTGCCGATAAAAATATAAGAATTTCCTCACTGATAACTCCCCCTTCATTCTTATTAGCAAACAGCAAATAAAACAGCTGATGATGTATACACCTAATGTACCCTGATTTCATTTTTGAAAAGTTGTTTTTTTCTGGTGCTTTATATTAAAACGTTGTCACATGATACAACTACAACGTAAAATCAACGTCGGTATGACGCACAGTGTATGACGTAATAATATCAGATCTACATGACGTTACTTCGAAGTCACATTTAACAAACACTGTGCCGTCACATGCCTGGTTGGTGTATTCTCTTACCTGCGATATCTGTCAGGGCAAGATTCCATAGAAACAGGTTAGTAATATTTCTCAAGTATCGATTTCTGCCTATGATAAACAACACAGCTCCATTCCCGAGAATCCCGAGCAGAAATATTGGTACATATATTGCCACAAAAACAATTGTTTTATCGTCGATCTTTGTGTTAAAGAAATGGCTTTGAAGAATGTCTCTCAATGTTGAAATATTAAGACTCCCTGTGAGATTAAGCTGTGTAAAATTGTTGCGATCTCTCACATTTATTGAGTCTGATTGATTAATAAAAGAAGTTAATATGTCGTAATCTGTGTTATTCATATTGGCAGAAAACGTGCTAATTCATTCCCAGATATTGTTGAGAAAACAATAAACACAGTTTCACCATCATATTGTATGATACCTCTATAAGTTGGTTCACACAAACATTATTTTAGTACTTTCTCATATATAAAATACAATGTATACATGCAATGGAATAAGATGGCTCTAGCAACAGCGTCAAGTTGAATAACATTTTAACAAATTGTCTTTTTTCTAAGCCGTTTTAATAAGATGCATAATCGCAAATTTGTCCAGGGCAACTGATATTCCATCACAAGTTTAAATACAAATTGTCTTTAATAAATCAATGCGTTTTCTTTTCTGGAATTCGCGATTCTCTACTTTTAACCATGAAATACGTTTGCCATGCCAACTATAATATTAAACAAATTAAAAGACACGCATGTTTCGAGCCTATAAACAGTTTTAAGGATTTTGTTATTTGTCCCATGGAAAAGAAATATCTAATTTCCAATCTGCATGTTCACAATTATTTACATTTCAGTTCGCATGATTAATTAATTTACATTTCAAATGTTACACTCTGGCACAGATTTAATCAATCCATGTCTGCGACAATATTCCTTATCTTTATATCCAGACAAGTCTTAAATATCTCGTAACGGGTTTCTGATGTTGTAATTATGGCTGCCGTTTTGTTAAAATGGAGAAACATTAAGAGTTCTAAATCAGTCCACAGATTCAGTAACGAACGTCTAATAGAAGGTGACGAATACAGACACAACCATTAACGCGAAGGTCAAGACATTTAACAGCCTAAAGAGCTGCGAAAAGAAGGGCTGAACAAATAACAGCAGTGGAAACGCATTTACACAGACGCGTTATTACAGTTCTAAGATGAATGACACATGCCTCAAAATGAAACGGTGTGGGTGTTCGGCCGATAGAATAAAAACGACTCGATAAGGACTACCATATGCTCAGTTTGGGCATATTCCTTTTTTCCCCATACTTGTTACAGAGTGGTTTTGCATCTGAGTCTACTCTCTACATGTATTTATTGACACTGGCTATAGCTTCAGCTATGGAACTATAGGCGTACATAAATTTCATAAATCATTGAGACTTACATTGTCAAACGGAATGACATTTTAGTCTGTTATCTGACAGTTACCTGGTTTTACCCAATGATCCAATGACCGTGTCTGTTCACAGGGGCGTTCAGCAGCAAATTCAACAAACAAACAAACAAACAGACAGACAGCTTTAAAGCCTATTGGCTGTTTCGAGCAATCGTTTTGACAATAAGCGAATAATAGTTGTTGTCCCCAAGTTTTGAAATATATCTGGGTCTGGTTCATATACAATAAAAGAAGACTTGGAATTCCTCATTGATGTCGAATTGAATCGAATGTCATGACACCACAGCAGGAATTTCCCAACACTGCTGATTTGTTTATGTGTTTGCATTGTCAGAATCACTAGATAATTTCGATTCTGACAAAAAATCCGCAAACAATCGGATCAACCCAGTTATTCTGACATTTGTAAACTAGGAATTATTTATTTAATCTTGAACAATTGAGAAACGGGGAAAGACCAGTGCTAATGACTTAAGGCAAGCAGCGTGTCACGTCAGTAAAAGACGGATATTTTCCTCATTCCGTGTGACTTTCCTAAGCTTTTTGTACTGTAACAAGTTATTTATTTTAAAATTTACCGAACGTAAAATGGAAAACAGGAACTGGTATTATTTGAATTTAAAATCACAACTCAGACATCTGGCAGAAAAGACAAAGATAGCATATAACCTGACATACCATCTTCACAACTTAAATAAACAGCGTGTCTCAGCAGGAAATTAAATATTTACAGCAATGACCGACACAGCAGAGAGGCAAACAGTACAAATAGTAATCATGAAGATAATGCCAAGCAGAAGCGTCTTGAAACGGTCAGTAAAGAATAACTTGACAGCTTAAATCAATTTTACAAGACCTTAATCCTCAAATTTAGTCTGTTTTGATGCCACAATAAGAATGTGTTCGGTTAATATAAACCATTCCGCACTCGGAATTGAAACACCACAAACAATTCCAGCTTTGTTATGATGAAGAATCGTGGTCAAAAAAGTTAATGATTAGCGTGATGACCGATTTAGATATTGTACTTGCTCCGTTTTTGGATAGTGACGTCCCTCGCCGTGCTTGTTATGGCCTATACATTGCCCAGCCTATTAAGTTTGCTAGGGTCTGCAATAACGTTACGGACTTCAACGCGCAAAATATATGTTTAACAGCCAATCTTCTCAAGTAGAGGTATCAAAACCTTAGGAAAACGTTTTCTAATTATAATCCAAGACACTACGAATTGATTACCAAATTAAGTGTTGGGTCTTTTAATCAAAGGATTTATGACAAGTCTTTGTCCTAAAAACGTACAAGTAGGCAAAGAGCAGGAAAAGGCTCAATCAGAAAAAAGATGCCCACTCCAAAAACCGAGGTTGGAAAAAACTAAATTAACAATCAGGTACTTATACCATGAAAGCATATCGTAAGCCGAATGAGCAGCTATTTGCCCAATAGATGGCCACACAGTTACCTAAACTTAACAAAAAATATGAAGACATACATAAGGCGCCAACAGCACAAATCTTTTATATACAAAGACAGAAAACAAACAAGTACTAAAGTACACCATAGCACATATTTTGCACTATGATATGTCTAACTTAAGATGTCATAACTGTTCCTCTACGATATGTCTTACGATGAATCACGTTCAAAATATAAATACAACATTTCAAATAATGAATCTTAAATGTGAATTTAATAAGATGAAATCATATTAATTTATGTATAATATATTATGCTATGAATTAGTGGGTAATGTGCAAGTTAATATATGAAGTACTACACACGTCGAAACTTAGTGATACGATATCGAATCTCGCCAGCATTTTCTTTTTTTTTTTCTAGTTTGTACAAGTTATCTAATAATCGGTAACTAAAATCGCTACCTTTAGTTTGCATATGATATAATATGTCTGAAAGTCTTAGTACTTTTCTATGACTAGTCTTGGTCATAAGATAAGACACGTCATATGACAGCTGCTTGAAACGGCTCACAGAATTTTATGGTGACTAGGATTAAAAATAATATGCTTACACGAAATTGTGACTTCTAAAGAAAAAAAAAGTTATCATAGCTGACAACGATGCTACCTTCTTTCATTTCAGGCGGTGGAACGGGCATTCAGCTCTACGATTGCCCCAACTTTAAGCTATCTATTGTAGTTGGATGTGGTCGGAGCTGTTTTGTCATGCCTTTGACCCATCGGGGTTTAAGTGCTGCTTCTCTTTTGGCTTCCAAGGGTTACCTTCGATCGCCTGACAGCATATTGTTTCTTTGAGAGGTACAAGTAGGCAAAGATCAGGAAAAGGCGCAATCAGAAAAAGATTCCCACTCCAAAAACCGAGGTGGGAAAAAACCAAACTAACAATCAGGTACTTATACCATGAAAACATTTCGTAAGCCGAATGAGCTGCTATTTTCCCAATAGTCCTCATGAAATTTGTCATAATTTATTTGTTTGGCCGTGATGATTCATTGTCAAATATAGGGTTCGCCATAAAAAACCGAACAACTGACTAAATGCTATGAGCCACTTCAGACTATGACAGTGAGGTTTGACCCATAAGCTGGATTTTAGACCCCTTCCCCAGTAATACTATATAACTGACAATTAAAATACGGTGCTTTTGTTGTGATTCTGTTTTGTTTTCGGTCTTAAATTTTTTTGTGTTGTTTGAAACGTTTATGTGCGTAAACATAAATAAATTGGGTACGGGTAACCGAGTGGCCACCTATGATGAAATAACTGTTCACTAGAATTGCGATGTGTTCTCTATGAATTTGTTCCCAATTTTCATATAAGATTTCTTCGCCGCATCGTTTTCAGTGGAATTTCGGTTTGTTTGTGGTATTTAAGCAGTAGATCAGCGCTAGCAGTAAATTGATGAGTAATAATAATTCACTGTTTTGAGGCCAGTTGTAAAGAAGATCAAATCGCGAGCTTGTAGCGCGAGTGATTTATATTGCTACAATTATTTCTCAACAATTCGCGCAAGTGAGCTGATCTTTTTCGATTCTAACACACTTAAACGGAAAAAGTCGACGAAACCGTCGATATCGTTCAGCTTTCCGCCATTGCTTTGTAGATATCCCGCCCAATATTTGACTGTAATGCGGGTGTTAACGTTTGTTATGCACTAAAACATCGTTACACCGTCTAATAATGCTTGGTGGTATAGATGACGTCACAAAAGGCGCAAAGTAACGATACGCTTTTTCGCACAATTTAACACGTTTTAACTATTGGCTATATAGGCGAGGTGTGTTAGAATATAGGGATCAACCATGGCTTTCAGTGTTCAAACATTTGATGAATCACGAGTAAAGCGTCTGAGCAGGCCACCTGTTCAAGCCCCTTTCGATGAACAAGCGAATGTTTGAACACTGAAACAAAACATGGTTGATCTATATTCGTGCATGTTTACAGTAATTCACTTAAGGATGTTCGCTGCCAATGAAAACGTATTCAAACTTTTTTCTAACTACTCTTTTTTGATTCCAAATTACAACGCAAGACATTTGAAAACAAAATAAGTATAGGGTAGTGTGTATTTTTTCGAGCTACAGGCCTGTGAATGAGTCCTCTGAACAATTTGTTTTAAATTTAGAAAAATTAATTTAATTTTCAATTCTTTGAAACATACCTGTCTTGAACAAAAATACACCAAGAGTGCTTTCAAAATTCATAATATTTACGTAATGCAGATTATTTTGGACCAAAAGCAATGAAAAATTTGCAACTTGAAGTGGATGACAAAATTTTACGAGTCGTTTTCCAACCCTACCCCCATACTTGAAAAGTCGGAAAAAATCAATATTTTGAAATGTGCCAAACCCATATTTGTTGATTCAAAATTTTTCTTGTATTTTCACACAAGATAGACCTTCGTAATATTGTTCGAATAAAAGAAAGAAATATATAGGGTAGTGTGCATATAAGAGAGCACCAACAACTTGAAAATCGCCGTTTTTAAGCCTTTTTTCGTCTGTTTTGTTTCTTAAAGCCCATTTCATAAAACCACCCAAAATTTTAAAACTAGCACACAAAAGACAGAAAGACCGACTTAGAAGACCATATACACATATACTGCTGCTAAAACAAACATCGAACTCGTGCAATTAATTTGAAGATGTGTAATGTTCAAGTTTAATCTACCCTACCCCTAAATTTTACTGACAACTATAATTTTCTGAAAAGTTGCAGAAAATGGGGTAAAAGAATAAAGTTCCTTAGATTGACAATTTTCATGGCTCATTCAATGCATATCATCAATATGTATCCAAATATAAAATATTAGAAAAATATAACCGTTTTCGAGATATTCAACAAAAGAAAAACCGGAAGTTCCGAAATGTCAAATGTTAAATGTTAGCAGCGAACATCCTTAAAATATTCTTGGAAAAAAAAAACAAAAAAAAAAAAAAAAAAAAAAAAAACATTAACAAGGTCACCGAAAACCGCGGAGCTTCTTCAACGTCGGCCATTTTGTTTCTACGGAACACAGTGACGTCACGTTGCAGTGACCAATGACATCGGTCAATACCCATGTTCAAACGCCACGTGAATTTCCTAATTTGAACATGAGCTATGCTGTTTGAATCAAACAGCTATGCGCATAGATAGCTATGCAATGATTGCTGAGTGGTGGAGCAAACGAAAGCCACAACCGGCTTGTTGTACGTATAAGCATTCTTCTTTGTGGTAAGTATAAGCATTCTAGAAAGTATGCACTTCGGTCAAGTGAACTTAATTCTAATATTCTTACCATTTTGTTTCTCAATACGACTGCAATTGAAATAACTGATTTGGTGGGCTCTTGCTTCCAAAAGACCTTGCGATTGATGCTTTGATATTTTTTCAGACGTTTAGTGCATTGGAGATAACTGCGGTAGTAAACTGAGCCAGCGTCTGACTAGAGTTTACCATACGTAGCGTTATAGAAGAAGAATACAATGTCATATACTACTAAAAGTTTGATACGGATCCCATACAGGAATAGATAGAAAGTCATCATCCCACAAATTAGTTGCACATGTATAAGATTTGAATTTGGTTTTAACCAAGCAACTTCGGATTATTTTCGGGCAAAAACATTTTTTTTTCGATTAATTTTCTGTTTAGAAAAAAAAAACGAATTTTTGACAAAAATCACAAATGGGAATTTCTAAAAATCTATTTGCTATCGCTTTGATATCAATCTTGATGATGAGAAACGTTTTAGTAAAAATGATTCTTGAAACCTGTGAAAAGAAAAATGTGAACGTCTAGCCCACCCACTGGGTTTTGTATTATAGCAGATTTAAGGGGTACATGTGTTGAAAAAAAAGAATAAAGCTAATTTAATCAAACATTCATTTTCTTTACTTGGATAAATGTCCGGTACAATTGTGTAAGGATTGTGAACATATATAGAAGATATTCAAATGATTTAGTTTAAATTGGTTTTTATTTCACGAGTGAAGTGAAAAAATACTTATACTATACATATTTTCAATTCACGAGTGAAATTAAAGCCACATCGTTTTATTATATACAATGGTTAATACAACCATTTCAGCAAAAGAAAGCATAATTATGCATGTTATTTTTTATAATCTCGCTTTTATTTAAAGCTTGTTACTTGACCTGGTATTTGAAATGACAATACAAACGTAAAATATTGACTGTCAATCTTGCTTTATTACTGGTAACGACTTTGTATGACAAGTGGCGTCCGCTTATAGTTTGATGACGTCACATAATGTCAACGTCTTACTGAAAAAAGAACGCACTGAAGTTGGGAGGTGCAAAATATAAAAGAAAAGAAGGTTAATTGTGGTACCAAAATGTTCCTTATGTTCTAAGTAAGAAAATGAATACCCACACTTTATGTTTTCGCTCACAAATAAGAAAGTTATGGGCCTTTAACTTCCGAAGTTGTGTGCAGTAAGTAAACGGCAAAGGCATTCAAAAAAATGTCTGCACGACATTCGACCAATTGAAAACGGCTTCAAACAGCTAAGTATACGCTTAGATATCTATGCCAAAATTCCTGATCATTCCTTACTTTTACGTCATCAGTAATGTCGACTCCGTAGTGGTGAAGCAAACAAAAACCACTGCCGGCTTGTAGTTAGTATAAGCATTAATAGTCCAGCGGCCCCCGTGGCCGAGCGGTTAAGAGCGCTGTTTCTTAATCACTCGATCATCTCACCGCCGTGTCTGGTGTGGGTTCAAGCCCCGCACTGGCCACATATGAGACAAGCCAAGTTCTGCTTGCGGGTGTGCCAGGTAGTTTTTCTCGGGGTCCTCCCGTTTGCGCCCACCTACTGATTGGTCCGTCTCATATGAGCTGAAATAATTTTGAAAGGATCGTAAAACTGAATAAAAAATAATAGTCCACTCCAGTCAAGTTTGATACAGATCATTCCCGTTTTAATCCCATACAGGAATAGATTGAAAGCCCTCAATGGTGTTTAAAATTGTTTGTGCTGTTGGCGCCTTATGTATGTTTTCGTGTTTTTAATTAAGTAAAGGTAACTGAGTGGCCACCTATTGGGAAAATAGCTGTTCATTCGGCTTACGATATGTTTCATGGTATAAGTGCCTGATTGTTAGTTTGTTTTTTTCCCACCTCGGTGTTCGAAGTGGGAATCTCTTTCTGATTGCGTCTTTTCCTGATCTTTGCCTACTTGTACTTTTTTCTCATCTCACAAATTATTTATAAGATTTGAATTTGGTTTTCACCGAGTTGAACCAACTTCGGAATGAATGGAAATCATTTTTCAGGCAAAAACATTTTTTATTTAAAAAACAAAAAAAAAACAAAAAAAAAAAAAAAAAAAAAAAAAAAACACACGCATTTTTGAATAAAGCTGGAGGATATTCAAATGTTTCAGTTTAATATGGCTTTTATTTCACGAGTGAAGTGAAAAATATTTAGATTTCATGAGTGACTTCAAACAGCTATGCGCTTAGATATCTGTGCAAGAATTCCTGATCATTGCTTACGTTTACGTCAGTAATGTCGACTCTGAAGTGGTTGAGCAAACAAAAGCTACTGCCGGCTTGTGGTAAGTGTAAGCATTAATAGTCCACTCCAGTCAAGTACTTTCCCAGTTCAGACGGTGAGCAGCGGACCTCCAAGTGAACATTATTCTAATATTCATAACATATTTGTTTCTCAATATCAATGCAATTGAAATGACTGATTTGGCGCACTCTTGCTTCCAAAAGACCTTGCGATTGATGCTTTGATATTTTTCCAGACGTTTAGTGTATTGGAGATAACTGCGGTAGTAAACTGAGCCAGTGTCTGACTAGAGTTTACCATAAGTATCGTTATAGAGGAAGAATAAAATGGCATATACTACTAAAAGTTTGATACGGTTCAATATCGTATTAATCCCATACAGGGGTAGATTGAAAGCCCTTATCTCACAAACTAGTGACAAGATTTGAATTTGGTTTTCACCAACCAACTTCGGATTGAATGGAGATCATTTTCAGGCAAACACATTTTTTTCGATTTTTTTTTTTCAGTAAAAACGTTGTGGTGTCACGAGTTTGTGAGTTTGTATGTCAGAGCGAGTTGTCCTCTTTAGTACCGGGTTTGCGAGTCCGCTAGTTATCAGAACTTATTTTCGGGTAGTCGTTATACCATTTTCCTTCTTTGCACGCGCCAAAGTTGTCAAAGTTATCAACTCATTTTTGAAGCTGTTTTCTGGTCTAAAATCCTTTGTATATCCACCTAGATGTAAGTACTGTAATTCTGTAGTGTTCCATCCATTATTGTATGCTATTGACATATCATTTTTACAAAATTTAAGGTATTTTTCGATGTTTTTCTGATTCGTACCTAAAACAGTTTTCGCCTCTAGATGTTTCGTACCTCATGAAAGTTGTTATAAACGTTTTTCCAGTATTTCTGTCTACAATTTAGGTATTGTAGAATTATTTTATGATTACTTTCTGGCAATCTTTTTAAGTAAGTTTTGCAGTCGCTCAGTCCATTTGATAGTCATGTCTGTCATTTTTGTTGTAAACCTGTATTTTCTTATTTGCTGTATTTTCAGTCTTTACCTCACTCATCAGCTTATATCATCATCTGATTTGCACATACGACTGACAGAATTAAAGTTGAAGTTAATCCACCTCTCGTCTTTATTCGTCAAACCAAGTGCAAGGGGTAAACTAGCCGTAACAGTCTCCGCAGATCTAAGGCGGCATAGTAAAGAATCTAGATGATAGAATTCCTGGATTGGAGGCCGGTTTTGTCGACAACATTGTCACCACCCCGTGGTTTCGCTACAGCTGGTTCGAGCTAAACACCCCGTGTTAACGGCATCACATCAGTGTGGGGGTCCATCACAACACCCCAAATAACATTTTGTGAAACAGGTCCGTCGAAACACCCCAAACAGGTCCATCGAAACACCCCAAATAACATTTTCTCCTACAATTGAAATACCAGACTGTGATGAATAAACTTTTATATGTTGTTGTGTTTATTCTCCTGGGGCCTTTGACATGCACCCATCCCCTCACAGAACTTGACTGTCAAAAAACAATCATCATCATGAGTAAAGCAGGTGATACAAACTCTCAGACTGAGACTGAAACAGAGAAAAGAACTCGAACATTGACAGAAAAGGGTGCTGAGATTTACGAGGCCAGGAAATCTGAATATGAATTGAAAATCCAAAAGGCTTGGGATCCTGTTGCACAATTTTTGAGTGACAATTTAGTCTTTCCTTCCCCAAGTAGCCTTGAAACCCTAAATGAACTTGAAAAAGAATTAAATAAGCTGTTCTCAACATATAAGAAACTCATACAAGATTATATAGCTTATTTATTAAGAGTGTCAACTCAAGACAGTTTGTTAGTCAGTCAAAAGTTTCAATCACAGTTCATTAATTCATTGAAGGTGTACACAGACTTTAACAATAGATTGAAAGACCTGAAAGGCATGCATAAAGAAACTTCTCATGCTTCATCGGGTTCCCATACTACATCATCTAGAATAAGTAGTGTTTTAGCTGTAAAACAGGCAGCATTAGAGGCAGCCAAGGTACGAACTGAGTATGCTGCTCGTGAAAACGTCCTTAAGAAAGAAAAAGCTCAAATTATAGAACAGCAAGCAATCGCTGAAGCTGCTCGTGTTCGTAGAAAGGAGGAGTTAGAAGCCGATATCGACTTTCTTAATCAGGAAAAAGAGTTAGCGGCTTGTGCTGCTGAGACACAAGCTTTGGAGACCAGATCTAATAAATCAGTTTCGCAGGGAATCAAAAGTCTACCCGTAGATGACCCTCTTGAAAGAGTAGAACAGTTCGTTGAGAAACAGAATGCTCTGAAAAACGAAGTCATTGAAATAACCTCCACAGAAAGCTCCACGTCCTATATAACAGTGAAGGAAGAGAATCATCAAGATGTTCGTACCCCAATAATTAAAAGTGAAAATCAAGTTGTGAAACCTATAAATGAGTTTTCTGAGTCTTGTGCTGCAGATTTCACCAAATTTCTATTGAGAAAAGATCTCACATTATCTAGGCTATATCAGTTTAATGACAAGCCCGAGTCGTTTAGGGTGTGGAAATGCAGTTTCAATGAAGTGGTGAAAGAGTTAGGTGTCACACCGTCTGAAGAAGTTGATCTTCTCATTAAGTGGTTAGGTCCTGAATCAAAAAAGCAGGCATTAAGCATAAGGTCATGTTATAGTTACAATCCTCAGAAAGCCCTAGAGAAAGTGTGGGAACGCCTCGAAGACCGGTATGGTGCTCCAGAAATGGTTTATTCGACAGTGTTGAAAAAGCTGAACGAATTCCCTAAAATTGGGCCTAAAGAAAATGAGAAATTGTTCCAACTTTCTGACATTCTCGGAGAGGTTGAAGCCTTAAAAGGGGACCCCAAGTATGACATGATGCTGTCATACTTTGATTCCTCTGTAGGTATCTCCCCGATAGTGTCAAAGTTACCCTTCAATTTACAAGAAAAATGGACAACCAGAGCTAATAACTTCAAGAAGGATCACAATGTAACCTATCCAAGGTTTTGGGTTTTCACAGAGTTTGTTCATGATCAGGCCAAAATTAGGAATGACCCAGGGTTCATATATACACAGATACCCTCAGAGAAGCCACAGATTCATAGTCAAAAGAAAACTTTTATTTCAGCCAAGAAAACTGATGTTAAGAAGGAGAATAAATCAGAAACCAATGGTGATGCTCCTCGTTGTCCTATGCACAAGACTAAACATTCTATTCATAACTGTAGAGGCTTTAAGTCTCTGTCTTTTGAAGAAAGACGAGCATTTCTCAAAAATAATCACCTCTGTTTTAAGTGTTGTGCATCTACAGATCATGGTGCGCGAGAATGTAAACAGAAAATTAAATGTGGTGACTGTGGCAGTGAAAGCCACTGCACAGCCATGCACATTTATAAGGATAAGTCAGATCAGTCTGTGCATGGTGGGGAGGAGGAGACACCAAGGAAAACTGTAACTTCCAAATGTACCCAAATTTGTGGAAATAAGCAATATCTTGATGGTAAATCTTGTGCCAAATTAGTTTTGGTCAATATCTATCAAAGTACAGATACCAGGTCAGACCACAAACTAAAAGCCTATGCTATTTTAGATGAACAAAGCAACAGGTCTCTTGCAAAACCAGAATTGTTCTCAAAGCTACACATTAAAAGTGAACTATTTGAGTACACACTGAAAACATGTTCTGATACTGTGGTAAAGAGTGGACGTAGAGCTCAAAATTGTGTTGTTGAGAGTTTGGATGGTAGTGTGAGTTATCGGCTTCCTACGTTAATTGAGTGTTCTCAAATTCCCAATATTAGAGATGAGATTCCCTCCCCTAGTGTTGCAATGCATCACCCTCATTTGCAAGACATTGCCTCTAGTATTCCTGAAATTGACGAGGAAGCTGATATACTCCTATTAATTGGCAGGGACATGATTGATGCTCATCACATTATTGAGCAGAGAACTGGCCCAGTGGGTTCCCCATTTGCCCAGCGCCTTGGGTTGGGATGGGTGGTCATCGGGGAAGTTTGTTTAGGAAGGGTTCATCAGCCTGACCTAGTTACTTGCAACAAAACATTTCTAATTGGGGAAAACCGTGCATCTGTCTGCCCTCCCTGTCCAAACAAAATTAAGGTTAAAGAGTTACCTCCCTTTCAACATAATGATGACAACAATATATTCATTAAGACTGAGCAAGATGATAAGGTTGGCCTTTCTGCTGAGGACCGTGAGTTTTTAAGCATCATCGACAGTGATTTCTGTATGCATTCAAGTGGGCACTGGGTTGCCCCCCTTCCATTTAGACAGTCTAGGCAAAGATTACCCAATAACAGGCCACAAGCCTTGCATAGGGCCAAAATTCTTGATTCAAGCTTAAAGTCAAATTCTCTCAAGAGAAGTCATTTTGTTACTTTCATGAAGGAAATCCTGGATAGTGGCCATGCGGAGAGAGCTCCACCTTTAAGTAGTACAGAGGAGTGTTGGTATCTTCCATTGTTTGGAGTCTATCATCCGAAGAAGCCGGACCAAATCAGAGGTGTGTTTGATGCGTCTGCGAAATATCAAGGTGTTTCATTAAATGATGTGTTATTATCTGGACCGGATCTAACAAACAGTCTGTTAGGAGTTCTGATTCGTTTCAGAAAGGAGCCTGTCGCTATGACAGCTGATATAAAGAAGATGTTTTACTGTTTCTTAGTCAGTGAAAACCATAGAAATTTCTTAAGGTTCTTCTGGTACCTAGATAATGACCCTGACAGTGAACTTGTGGAATACCGTATGCGGGTGCATGTTTTCGGGAATAGCCCGTCCCCCGCAGTTGCGTCTTATGGCTTACGCAAGATAGCGGATAGAAGCAAAGAGGATTTTGGTATTGATGTTCAGGAATTCATTTCCAATGACTTTTACGTAGACGATGGTTTGACGTCAACACCCACCGTCGACACTGCAGTCAGTCTAATGAAACGGACGCAACAGGCTTTCCAAGAACATGGCAATATCAGACTTCACAAGATAGCTTCTAACAGCAAGGAAGTCATGAGTTCCTTTCCATCTGAAGACTTGGCAAAAGATCTCGCTGTTCTAGACCTGAACAAAGATGTTTTACCTTTGCAGCGCTCTTTAGGATTGAACTGGAACCTACAGACGGATGTCTTTACATTTTGTGTGTCTGATGAAATGAAACCGTATACTCGCCGTGGTGTGCTTTCTACGGTAAATAGTATATATGACCCAATAGGATTTGTGGCTCCAGTGAGTGTTACAGGGAAGCTTTTTCTACGAGAACTTGTTACAGGAACTATTGACTGGGACGCCCCTTTGCCTGAAGACCGTAGGAATGATTGGGAGTCTTGGAGAGATTCTCTCATCCTTTTAGAGAAGATGAAGATTCCAAGGTCGTATTTCGGTGTAGCACTAAGTGATATATCTAGACTTGAGTTACATATATATTCTGATGCTTCTGAAAAAGCTATTGCCGCAGCTGCCTACTGTGTTGGATATAGAGGTGAAATGATTCTTTCTAAGAGCTTGGTCATGGGAAAAGCTAAAGTTGCTCCAAAGAATGGACACACCATTCCTAGATTAGAGTTATGTGCCGCAGTTCTTGCCACAGAGATATATGACACTGTGTTAACCGAAAGTGGTTTGAGTTTTCATGAAACTTTCTTTTACTCTGACAGCAGAGTTGTGCTTGGTTACATACAAAATAAGACTCGTAGATTTTATACGTATGTAAGTAACAGAGTGGACAAGATTTTGAGGCTTACTAAGCCAGAACAGTGGCTTTATATCAATACTGCTGACAACCCAGCAGACTGTGCTACTCGGCCAGGTCAAGTTACAAACCTAATGGACAGTAAGTGGATACATGGGCCAAGTAACATACAGGTACACGACAAGGGTCAGATAAAGTCTTTCTCTCTCATTGATCCCGACGAGGACAAGGAAATACGCCCAGTGATCAACACCCTTGACACTTCTGTATTGAAACCCTCCTTAGGTTCTCACCGGTTTGAGAGATTCTCCTCATGGCAACATCTTGTCCGTGCACTGGAAAATCTGTTACATATTTGTTTGTCATTCAAACATGAAAGTGATTCGGATTGCAGAGGTTGGCATATGTGCAAAGGTGCTAGGGATATCAGGAAAAAGATGCAGGCTGAGCAGCTTGTTATCCGTACTGTACAGTCAGAAGTGTACGAAGAGGAAATGTGTGCTTTGCTTCAATCCAAGCAAGTTTCAAAGAAGAGTTCTCTGTTAAAGTTGAATCCTATTCTAGATGACAGTGGATTGCTCCGAGTTGGTGGGCGTTTGAAACATGCACAGGTTCCCACGAACGAAAAACATCCTGTGATCATCCCAAAGAACAGTCACTTAGCAGTTTTGCTTATTCGTTATTATCATGAAAAAGTACGGCATCAGGGTCGTCATTTTACAGAGGGCGCAGTGAGGTTAGCAGGATACTGGATCATAGGCTGTAAGCGTCTGGTGTGTTCCATTATTCAAAAATGTGTTAAGTGCAGGAAACTGCGACAGGATGTATCAAGTCAAAAGATGTCTGACCTTCCCGCTGACCGTGTCCAGCCAGCACCCCCATTCACATTTGTCGGAGTCGACACATTTGGACCATGGGAAGTTACAGCTAGACGTACCAGAGGGGGCTATGCGAACAGTAAAAGATGGGCTATCCTCTTTACATGCCTCACCTCCAGAGCCGTACACATAGAGGTTACTGAAGAACTTAGCTCATCAGCATTTATCAATGCTTTTCGTCGTTTCCTGGCAATACGAGGTGATGTCAAGGAGATCCGATCAGACCAAGGAACTTACTTTGTGGGTGCAACCACTGATCTAGGCATTGATGTTGTGAAAGTTGGAGTGGATCCTGTACAAACTTTCTTGCACGACAAAGGAATTTTGTGGACTTTCAATCCTCCCCATTCCTCACACATGGGCGGAGTGTGGGAGCGAATGATTGGTGTGACAAGAAGAATCTTGGATTCTATGTTGGGTGATTTGAACACTACGCATTTGACCCATGAAGTATTAACCACATTCATGGCTGAAGTTAGTGCCATAATAAATGCTAGACCACTAGTACCCATTTCAAGTGATCCTGACTGTCCAGAAATTCTTACCCCAGCCATGTTATTAACTCAGAAATGTTCTACCCCTGTTCAGTACAACTATCAACCTGTAAGTCCTAAAGTTCAGTGGAAATATGTTCAAGCCCTATCTGACACATTTTGGAAACGTTGGCGTACAGAGTACTTGCAAACTCTCCAAAATAGGCGTAAATGGCAGGCTGATGTACCCAATCTTAAACATGGGGATGTTGTACTACTTAAAGACTGTTCTGTTCATCGTAACAATTGGCCTATGGGTGTGATTACCAGAGTGTTTCCAAGTGAGGATGGTAGAGTAAGAAAGGCTGAAGTCAGGGTAGTGAGTCGTGAGAGTGGATGCTCTTTATTCGTTCGTCCGATATCTCAATTGATTTTGCTGGTATCAGAAACCTGAATGTCAGATTTAATAGTGCTTCCGCTAGTTTTTTAGGGCGTCGCGCCCTGCCATTTCATTTTTTGCAAGTTTTTTATGTTTCAAGTTCATATGATGATTATAGGTGATTGTAATTGTCTTTTTACAGTGAATAGAGATGTCTCAGAGAAGCATATATGTTTATTTTGACATTGCATTAAGCTTCTTATCTAAAGTTTTGATAAGGGTTTCAGACATTTACATGTGTACATATTATGTTTTCAAGTACAAGTTAGCAATTGGATTTTTTGTGTTATAATTGTGACATTTTTAATGTCAGGTGGGGAGTGTGGTGTCACGAGTTTGTGAGTTTGTATGTCAGAGCGAGTTGTCCTCTTTAGTACCGGGTTTGCGAGTCCGCTAGTTATCAGAACTTATTTTCGGGTAGTCGTTATACCATTTTCCTTCTTTGCACGCGCCAAAGTTGTCAAAGTTATCAACTCATTTTTGAAGCTGTTTTCTGGTCTAAAATCCTTTGTATATCCACCTAGATGTAAGTACTGTAATTCTGTAGTGTTCCATCCATTATTGTATGCTATTGACATATCATTTTTACAAAATTTAAGGTATTTTTCGATGTTTTTCTGATTCGTACCTAAAACAGTTTTCGCCTCTAGATGTTTCGTACCTCATGAAAGTTGTTATAAACGTTTTTCCAGTATTTCTGTCTACAATTTAGGTATTGTAGAATTATTTTATGATTACTTTCTGGCAATCTTTTTAAGTAAGTTTTGCAGTCGCTCAGTCCATTTGATAGTCATGTCTGTCATTTTTGTTGTAAACCTGTATTTTCTTATTTGCTGTATTTTCAGTCTTTACCTCACTCATCAGCTTATATCATCATCTGATTTGCACATACGACTGACAGAATTAAAGTTGAAGTTAATCCACCTCTCGTCTTTATTCGTCAAACCAAGTGCAAGGGGTAAACTAGCCGTAACAGTCTCCAAAAATCACAAATGTCGGGAATTTCTAGAAAATCTCCATGTTTAATAGTGTTTGTCATGAAGTTGTTGTTGTATAAATCTTTGTATAGAATTTGAGAAAAAAAATGAGAAAAAAATCTCTTTGATATCACGTTAATATCAACCTTTTCATGCAAAGCAACTTTTTCGTGATAAAATAATTATTGAAAGCAGTGTATAGAAAAATGTGAAATGAAAAATAAAGATAATTTCATTAAACATCAATTTTCTTTACTTGATACAATTGTTTAAGGATAGTGAACATATATAGAGGATATTCAAATGTTTCAATTTGACATGTTTTTTTTTTTTGTATTTTACAAGTGAAGTGAAAACTATTTATGAAACATACATGTTTTCACTTCACGAGTGAATTTAAAGCCATATTAAACACATTTGAATTATTTTTTTATTATATACAATCGTTAGTACAATCATTTCAGCAAAAGAAAGCATATTATTTTTTTAAAATTTCGCTTTCATTTAAAGATTGTACCATGAACTGGCATTAGAAATGAGCATGCTAACATATCAATTGACTGTGAATTTAGTTGAAATACTGGTGACGACATGGTATGACAAAAGACGTTCTTTAAAAGTTTGATGACGTCACATAACGCCAATAAAAAAACGAACGCGTTGAAGTGGGGAGGTACAAAATATGAAAAAGAAAAAACATTTTAGGTTAATTTTGGGACCAAAATGTTCCTTATGTTATAACTAAGAAAATGAATACACACACTTAATGCTGTCTTTCATAAATAAGAAAGTTATGGGCCTTTGAACTGCCGAAGTTGTGTGCAGTAAGTAAATGGAAAAGGCAGAGGCAATCCAAAAATGTTATATTTTCACATGTGTCAATAGCACATTTACCGAATATTTGCTATTGACAGACGTCTGTCAAAAGACACTAGGTACCTTGATGACCTTTTGAACATTGACAACCCTTATTTTGAAGGTATGGTTAATCAAATTTATCCATCTGAACTACAGTTGAACGAAGCCAATATCTCGGATAACGAAGCCCCCTTTTTAGATCTACATCTTTCTGTTGCAAATGGATTTGTTTCTTCTAAAATTTATGATAAGCGCGATGTCTTTGATTTTGATATAGTAAATTTTCCGTTTTTGGATGGTGACGTTCCTCGTCGTGCTTCTTATGGTGTATACATTTCGCAACTTATTAGGTTTGCTAGAGTCTGCAATCATGTTACAGACCTCAACGCTCGAAATAAATGTTTAACGGCCAAACTTCTCCAACAGGGCTATCGGTATCATAAACTTCGAAAAACCTTTTCTAAATTTTATCGTAGACACTATGAATTGATTTCCAAATATAATGTTGGGTTAAAGACGCTTGTAAGTGAGGGCCTTTCGGAACCAGAATTTTATGGTGACTTGGTTTACAAATTTAAGAAACTTATAGGAAGTAATGATTTTTCTTTTCAGTTTAGAAAAATCATAACACGTTACAGACGTATAGGTTATAACTTGAATGTTATGCGACAGTCTGCATGCTTAGTTTTTAACCCAATCACGGTTGATAACTATGCTGCCTTCTTTAATTGCACGCCGGTGGGTCGGGCGTCAGACTCTATGATGGCCCCGACTTAAAGCTATTCATTTTAGTTGGATGGGGCCGGAGCTTCTTGTCTGTTGCTTGGCCCACCGGGGTCCGACTGATGTTTTTCTTTTGCTCCGGAGTTAGTAAGTTATTCGGCGCCCAGGGATCTCCATCGTCGGGCAGCTTACTCAATCTGTGAGTCCTGGTTTTTGATTCATCAGGATGTTTATCATGATTTATTTGTTTGTTCTTGATGATTCATTGACTAGTTAGAGATTCACCACGAGGACCGAAGAACTAACTAAATGTTATGAACCACTGCTGAGGGTGAGGTTATTATATGGCCTTGTAAAATTGATTTAAACCCGCCAGTAACTTTGTGTTACTGATCGTTCCAAGTCGATACTTCTGTGGTGGTTCTTTTTGTTTTATGTCTTGGTGTTTAAAATATTTTTGTGCTGTTGGCGCCTTATGTATGTTTTTTATATTTTTGGTTGAGTTAAGGTAACTGAGTGGCCACCTATTGGGTAAATAGCTGCTCATTCGGCTTACGAAATGTTTTCATGGTATAAGTACCTGCTTGTTAGTTTGGTTTTTTCCCACCTCGGCTTTTGGAGTGGGAATCTTTTTCTGATTGCGCCTTTTCCTGATCTTTGCCTACTTGTACCTTTCCGTTATCAAATATAACCTGTGAAAAAATAACGTTTATAAAAGACAGAGGCAATCCACAAATGTTATATTTTCACACGTGATATTATAAAATATAACTGTGGAAATATAATGTTAAATATATTTGGCACCATTTTGGATAATACTTAGTCTAGTCTTTGTGTTGACTACCCTCTTGAAAGTTGAAATTTTATAGTAATTCTCCTTGGCTTCATGTTGCCAAATCTAAAGGGTCACTGATGAGGCTTGAGTAGCCGAAACCGCGGTATGACCCACCACTTACTCATTAATATGTTCACTGTTCTCAAGGGATTTCAGTTTTAATTTCTATTCGATTTTACTGCAGCTGGTGCTGTGCCGTGTGGCGGCCCTAAAAAATCTCCCCGTACATCATCCATAGTGCAGATTATATTTTCCTTTTGGTACTTTGAGATCAGCTTGGGTATTCTGAGAAACAAGAATTTTTTGAAAAGTTTTGAATTTTTATTCAATATATGTTATGTTTGATAAATATTTCTCTATATTTCATGACTTGGTATATAATAGATATAGTCCCACTGGCATAATACTGAAAAAGTGATCCTTATCAAATTTTAGAAGCATATTCATGAACTGACGAGTTTTTTCCCCACAATAAATTTGTCTTGATGCGTTATTAAACGTCCCAATTATCATTTTCGGTCATGCCAGGACTGGATCATCGTTTGTTTTTCAAGTGTATGACCCAAAAGTTTTGGAAATGCATATCATTAAGTCACCGATGGCCTGCGAATCCATCATTACGAAAACTTGCCCATGCAATAAATAGGGATTTTTTGAGCTTTAAAAATTGAAAATTTTCAGCTGAAAATTTTTGAAATTTTTCTTATTTTTGCTCAAAACATAGATTGTGGGTACACGTTAGAACCGCCTCGCCGAGGCGGTTCTAACGAGTACCCACAATCTATGTTTTGGAGCAAAAATAAGAAAAATAGGTATACCCCTGCATACCCCCGTTTTGCTATATAAAAGTGGGGTTCAAGGGGGTATACATTGCACGGACATGTTTTCGTGATGTGACACCCTCGTTTAGGAGTCCGATGCTGTACCAGCAGGAGGCCATCGTGCTTCTAAAGTACTGGCTTCTGTAAATATCTGTATCGCACTCAGCTATATACATGTAGATAACATTGTTAAAAAGAATACATATTATGCCATTCTAGTTTAACAACTCCAACCGAAGTAAAAGAATTGCTAAAATACCAGATTTAAGAAAAGAACCGGGTAGATATCACTGCGTTCTACTTGCATGTCCAAAATCGTTTATGTTTCTAAATATGGTAGCACATTATTTTTCATTATGTGATATTGATCGGCATGATTTATAATCAAGATACAAGATATAATTTTATTTCACTCAGTCCATAATTTACATGGGTACATGAGATACAGATATTCTACTGGTAGCAATCTATGATGATTATATTTTGTTGACACCTGGTTCATTTATTCCCTAAGGACACATCTACAGTTCATAAAACGACATCACAGGCATACTTTCTAATCTCAGAGCAAGGACTAGATGATTGCGAATAAAGATCGTTTTATGCCTAAAGCCGTATTATTTTCCAAACAATTTTATCTAAATATGGCATCCATCTAAAATGAGCGTGATCTATTTGCCCAATAACCAATTTATTATAGTAATTATCGTGACCTTTAAAGAGAAAGATTCATTGGTTGGGGTACGAGCTTCTTGTCTCTTGCTTGGCCCACCGAGGTTCAACTGGTGTTTTTCGTTTTGTTTGGGTTTTAGTTAGTAATTCGGCGCCCAGGGATCTCCGTCGTCGGACAGCTTACTGAATCTGTTGAGTCCTCCTTTTTGATGCATCAGGGTGGTTATCATGATTTATATGTTTGTCCTTGATGATTCATTGACTACTGTCTGCACACCATCTTCCAGAAACTGCATTTTTTAAAATCTCACTTTTCTGAAAGACCTCAAGAAAAATATTACCATGTCTCCATTTTGCACTCCAAAAGTCTTAAAAAGTATCACAAAAATTTTGAAAATCGGTTAACAAACCGTAAGTAATTCGGAGCCCAGGGATCTTCGTCGTCGGGCAGCTTACTGAATCTGTTGAGTCCTCGTTTTTGATGCATCAGGGTGGTTATCATGATTTATATGTTTGTCCTTGATGATTCATTGACTACTGTCTGCACACCATCTTCCAGAAACTGCATTTTTCAAAATCTCACTTTTCTGAAAGACCTCAAGAAAAATATTACCATGTCTCCATTTTGCACTCCAAAAGTCTTAAAAAGTATCACAAAAATGTTGAAAATCGGTTAACAAATAAAAATTTTATGCCAGAAAATAGCTTTGAATAGGGCTTTTTCCATTGTAAAAATGTCAGCAAGGGAAGTAACTATTTTCCCGGAAAAAATCTAAATTGGTTATTTTTCATTAAAAATGCGCCAAATCAAAACAAAATTCTATTGTATGGATAGGTGAGTGCCAAACTCTTAAAATTATTCCACAGATTTGCTTGATTTTCATTTTTAAGGCGTTTGGATTACCTCCCTTCCACATGCAAAAGGCCTATTCAAATTAATTTTTGGGCATAATTATTTTATTCGTGAACCGATTTTCAAAATTTTTGCGGCACTTTTTAGGACTTTTGGGTTGCAAGAAAATGACATGGTCATATTTTTATGTGGTGTTTCAGGAAACTGAGATTTTGAAAAATGCAGTTTTTGAAAGATGGCGTGCAGACAGTAGTTAAAGATTCACCACGAGGACCGAACAACTAACTAAATATTGTAAACCACTGCAGAAGATGAGGGTGAGGTTAGGCGCCTGTAAAATCGGTTTAAGCACCCCAGTATTTTATATTACTGATCATTCCAAAGTGATACTTTTGTTGGGTTTCATTTTGTTTTGTGTTTTGGAGTCGCATTATTGTGCATTTTTGTGCTGTTTGAGCCTTGTGTACGTTTTCATATTTTAATGAGTGGCCGCCTAGTGGGGAATAACTGCTCACTCGGCTTACGATACGTTTTCTTTGTATAACTACCCATATGTCATTTTGTTTTTTCCCACTCCTCGGTTTTTGTAGTGGGAATTTCTTTCTGATTGCGCCATTTCCTGGCCATTGCCTACTTTTTTCCTTTAAAAGGTGTAAAAAATAATTTGAGCTTGGGAACAACCAGTCCTTCATCCGTCTTTTGTGTTATGCATATCAGATACACGATTCGTTTCAGCAGTTAACCCTGCCATAGGATATCTAGGCAATATATCCTTGTTCTGTCATTCTGTGCATAACAAGATGATAACAAAAACATAATAGTAATTTTTACTTAGGCCTCATTTCCATGGGCAATATTTCTTTGACAACGTAGAATGGTCGCAGAAAAATATGCTCATGTACTAAACTCAATTTTGTGGTGAAGTTTCATTGTCAAATATCTGTGACAAAGGTGAGCGAGCTAAGTAATATAAGTAATCTTTTCTGTGTGTGAACGCAAAATCAGTGCCCACATTTCTGTGACAAATTATCTTCGTCAAAGAAAAATTGTCCGTGGAAACCAGGCTTTTAAAAGGTACAAGTAGGCAAAGATGAAAACATATCGTAAGACGAATGGGCAGCTATTTTCCCAATGGGTGGCCACTCAGCTACCTAAACTTAACTTAAAATATGAAAACATACATAAGGCGCCAACAACACAAAAATTTTAAATACCAAGACATAAAACGAAAGAACCACCACAGAAGTATCGCCTTGGAATAATCAGTAATATAAAGTTACTGGCGGGCTTAAATCGATTTTACATGGCCATAACCTCACCCTCAGCTTCTGCAGTGGTTCATAACATTTACGGTTAGTTCTTCGATCCTCGTTGTGAATCCCTAACTAGTCAATGAATCATCAAGAACATACAGATAAATCACGATAAACTTCCTGATGAATCAAAAACGAGGACTCAACAGATTCAGTAAGCTGCCTGACGATTGAGATCCCTGGGCGCCGAATAACTTACTAACTCCGGAGCAAAAGGAAAACATTTAATTTTAAATTAGTTGAACCCCGGTGGGCCAAGCAACATACAAGAAGCTCCGGCCCCAACCAACTAAAATGAATAGCTTTAAGTCGGAGCCATCAAAGAGTCTGACGCCCGACCCATGGGCGTGCAATTAAAGAAGGCAGCATAGCCATCAACCATGATTGGGTTAAAAACTAAGCATGCAGACTGTCGCATAAAATTCAAGTTATAACCTGTACTTCTGTAACGAGTAATGATTTTTTTCTGAACTGAAGAGACAAATCATTCCTTCCAATAAGTTTCTTAAATTTGTAAACAAAGACACCATAAAATTGTGGTTCCGAAAGGCCCTCGCCTAAAAGCGTCTTTAACCCAACATTATATTTGGAAATCAATTCATAGTGTCTACGATAAAATTTAGAAAATGCTTTTCGAAGTTTATGATACCGATAACCCTGTTGGAGAAGTTTGGCCGTTAAACATTTATTTCGAGCGTTGAAGTCCGTAACATGATTGCAGACTCTAGCAAACCTAATAAGTTGAGAAATGTATACACCATAAGAAGCACGACGATGAACCTCACCATCCAAAAACGGAAAATTTACTATATCAAAATCAAAGTCCTCGCGCTTATCATAAATTTTAGAAGAAACAAATCCATTTGCAACAGAAGGATGTAAATCTAAAAAGGGGGCTTAAGAAATTCCATGAAATCTCTTTTGTAGCAGTATAAAAATAAATCAGCTACGAGAGTCAGCTATAAAAGTCACTTTCATGTATATTAACAATCAACGCATTCCCAAGCTCTTTTAAAGATTTTATTGCGACAAACCAAGAACATGTAATAATACATATTTACTTATTGAGCTGTGGAAATGTGGAAATCGTTCAAGGCCACAACAGACGACGACGCTAACGAAAATAGAACCAGGGACCCCCAGCGATCCCAAAATCCGATGCGCCAGTCCGCTCCAAAAGACGATTCTGAGACTCCAGGATATAAATATCAGCTATCAGGTAGCATTCGCCATGTAAAAGGATGATATGTCATATTTGGCAAATATTATTATATTCCGCAAAGCACGCACTTTGACATTGTGATGTAATCGTGAATTGTCACAATTAGTATGAGACGAAACTGAGTAAAACTTGCATTTATTTATTAACAAGGGTTTAATTTGTGAAACTTAACGCGACGTAATCAATATCTTAATTAAAAAGAGGAGACCAGTCATACAAGTTTACTTGAAGCCTTTTCGTTATCACTTTATTTTCTATTTGTTATGTGCGAGCGAATTTGTGTGTGTGTGTGTGTGTGTGTGTGTGTGTGTGTGTGTGTGTGTGTGTATGTGAGTGTGTGTGTGTTTTAGCGTTACAGCCAAACGGAAATCTCAAATATAAAACTATCTCACCAATCTAAGGCTCTTTAAAAGCCTCAATTACAAGTACTACAATTACTACAGACAAAAAATCCGTAGTAGAGTACACTTGATCCCAATTTGTAATTAGCGTATTGTAAAAGCTCTGACCTATTGGACTGGCAGTTGTCAACATGTAAGCCGTTGTATTGCTGAGGGTTTTTTTTTTCTGTCCAGGAGCAATTATAGACATTTGCTTTTTTCTCGGTTTGAAACTCGGGCGCAACGATAAAGACGGGCGCAACGATAAAGCATTGTATTTTGTTACAGTAAAACCTTATTTTGTAACACGCTTTAGGACTGGGTATGCAAATGGTGTTTGGGACCTGAAATGACGTCAGATGATAATATAACAGGACTTACTTTCCGGAATTTTTTATGTGAATTGCTTTGCTTAAAAATACATCTGCCTCAGACATTAACCGACTGAAAGCTGTATTATTTACGTACATGTACGAGTGCTATCCACATATCCTTAGGAGCACCAGGCATTTTACAAAATGCTCATAAAAAGGGGGTAGGGTTGGTAAATCGTCCATAAAACCATTTCTGTGAGACTTAGAAACACGCCTTATGCCTGTATTAAAAGTAAAAAGACCGCTCTTTAACATAGTGTAAGCTGTTTTGGTTTTGCTACTGAAAGGTCACGGCGCAGGGGTCACCGTGGAAAAATCGATGCGCACGGACTTCTTTTTTTTTTTTTTTTTTTTGCGATTTGATTCCCGATTTTTTCCTCCTTTCTCCTCTCTTTCTATCTCTCTTTTTTTCTCTTTTCTTGTGTCTCTTTTCAACCCTAGCAGTTTGGTCGCACTTGTTTGGTTTGAGCGTGGTGGCGATTCAAAGATAACAGGGTAAACTCGACCTTTTTAACACAGAAAAATCACGTTTTTTCCCAACTTTCTGGACCTCTTACTCGCTTGTTTGATGTACTGTGCAATTAAGCTTTATATCGGTTAAAGCCTACTTACTGGGCAATTGAAAAATATAAAAAGATCGCACATGCTAGCTTTAACAATGCTGTGAGGGTCGATCAAAAAGTGTTTGTCAGCAATTACGCATAAATACGCTCTGGTAGTGGAAAGGATATGGGGTTTCGAGTTATGACCAAGTATTGGTTATTGTATATTATATTTCACTGATTTTCAATCACATTCAGACTGTTCTAATACACTGAACAAGCAAACAGTTAAGCGTAAGAAAATAAAAATATATGTTTTCCAACGATCTTGTGGTTTTAGATTAAAGTGTAAGACTTAGTCTAGTGCTTGTCTTTGACTATTTTATATTTCGGAAAAACAACATAAGAAAAGGTAAAAGTAGGCAATGATCAGGAAATGGCGCAATCAGAAAGACATTTCCACTCAAAAACAGAGGTGGGTAAAACCTAAATTGACAATTAGGTACTTATACAAGAAAACACATCGTAAGCCGATTGAGCAGCTATTTCTCAATAGACGGCCACTTAATTACCCGAAAGTTTACTAAAATATGAAAACGTACATAAGGTGCAAACAGCTCAAAAAATCAACACCAAAACATAAAACAGTTTGAAACACAACGACAGAAAACCTTATTTAACACCTTTGTCCATGTGATGTTTGTCACGGTACTAACAGCAATGATTCCCATTTCATTTTGAGCAGGCGTAAAACCATTCAATATTTCCATAGGCGTAAGGACATTACGGATTGAACTCCAGATTATATGACAGGGTTATCAGGACACAATGTATCACATATACTAATTTGATTCCCAGAAGGTTACATCTAGCTAAAAGTGGCATTTTATCAATTAATTTCAAACATTTTCACTGTATCGTCCTTGAGATGTGGAATAAATGCCAATGTCCGCATTTTCTTTTTTCAAGATACAATAAGTTTCCGATCTCATCGTAAAAGATACAAAAGTAAATATCAAAAAGCCATGACATCAATATTTTTATAATTATTAAACTTTTGTTTTTGATTTGTGATGTAAAATGAACATAAAAAGGTAATAAAGATTTGTGTAAGAAGCACAAATATCTGCAAAATGTAAAACATGATGTTAATTTAAAAAAATAGAGATTGGCACACATATTCAACCGAAAACTTGATTTAAACTCGTTCGACGGAAAGAACAACACTGCCATAACACGGATTAAGCAAGTTTTATTCCAGAGGCTGTCCGTGTTGAGTTCATGTTACATGTACGTTGACGCACAAAATATTATGTAAAACAGGTTATTATAATAATTCAATGTCCAATGAGTGATATAATACTTATCCCGGGTGCCCGAACCTCAACGAAAGCACCATCAAGAACGGAATGAAGCAGGCGTCCACTGTAATTTCACCAGTTACGAGTTATGACGATTTTCAGATAAAATTTTGTTTCCAGCGATCGACAGGATATTAAGAGATGTGCAAAGACTATGTCAAGTGATTATTGAAGCCCAGAACATGCCTCATAACAAGAACCTCGCCTTAATAGTCAGAACCTATTTTTATTGTTATCTTTATCCTGATTATTTGATAAACAATGTATCTGCGACACGCGTTCATTTTGAAATTGACTGAATAACCACTGCTACTTATATTTTACCATTTAAAAGTAACGATAAATAACGATAAAATATGAATGGATTTCAATGTCGTGATATACATATTTGAAATATTAAAAAAATAAAAAGAGGATATTCAAGTTTTTGGAGTGAATATGAGTTTTATTTCATTGAGTGAAGTGATTTTTTTTTTATATTTCATGAGAACCGAATGAAATATATAATTTTTCATTTCACGAGATGAAATAAAGGTCATATTCACGACAAAAACTTGAATTTTCTTCTTATTATATTGCATGTTGTCATTGTAACGTTGCGCGCTAAAGCATATGACGTCAAAATCTTAAATGACGTCATTACGTCACGTCATTACGTCGCTATTGTGTGTGAACGTTCATTGCATCAACAATAGCATAAATTATAAAATTTAGTTATGTATAAATTGGAAATGAAACGGCGGAATCGTAATTTGCATATTCCCAAATCTTATATTTTCACATGTGAAAATATAACTTTTTTATATTTTCACATGTGAAAATATAACTTTTTCAAATATTGGTTATATTTAATACATATTTCTCTATTTTTCATCAGTTGCCATATAATGAATAAAGCTTTGTAATTTTTTTGTAAGATATTGAAGTGTTTGAAACAATGGTCTGGTTAAATGTCACTGTATGTATAAACTACGGACCAAAATCTTCCAAATAGGAATAAACATCGCCTGCACAAGGTTTCATACCAGTCAACAGGGTTCGCGTGAAGTTATTTGAAACTAAAACAATACTGATGACGTCATTTGTTTACATTGTGGTGTATATGGAAATAATTGCCGCCACATGATTACCAGCAATGTTATTTCTACCTTTGTACTAGTCCTAACCAATAGTGTTTAATGGAAAACAGGGGAAGCAATAATAAAAACTGAAGTTGAACTTTATTCATTTACTTCCTCATTGTTATGTTCGAGCATATGTATTACATGTTTGTATGTACATGTATCTTCATCAAATATGTATTATTGTCACTCCTAATACTCGCATTCGAGGTTTACCGCAGTAATGCACAGAAAACCCTAACTAACAAAATCGCTAATATTAAGCCAATAATAAACAGCCAATAAGAATCACATAACGTAAAATCTCAACCAATCAGTGTGATTCCGTTCCACGCCGCTACTGTCAGCTGACGAGTAAACAATTTTATTTCAGCTCTAGAAACCAAGGTTGGAAAATCTTCTCGTCAGTCTAAGGCACTGTCCAAGACCTCAATGATAAGCTAAAGAATAACATTTAGTAGAGTACACTTGAACTCATTTTGTTCATTATTAGCGTCATTTCAAAGATCTGATTTCTTGGAATGACAGTTGTCAACATGTAAGTCATTGTACTGCTGAGTCTACCAGTGAAACTTGTAATTAATATCCGATTTGACAAAGATAGATATTTACGTATTTGATTGCGAGTAACTAATGCGGTACGAATAGGCATCTCTTCCTACAAAAAGTAGTTCAAAGTTGCACTATACATTGTGACAGAGTGGTTTATTTAGTGTTCCAAAAGCAATATTATTCTATAACGCATCCCGAGGTTAATATTACTTTCCCGTGTGATCAAATCGCCATATCGCCCTACAAACTGGGAGCAAACAATGTTTTACTTTATCATTTGACAAAACAGACAACAGACTCGGGTGTCTTCTGTGAGTCCTGTTTCCTCCACAGTAGAGGGGAGGTCACTTGCTTACTTACAATGGACGACCTGCCCATTGATTTTGGGTAACCAAAGTAACTTATAAATCTATGATTTTGTGTCGTGTTATTTTTCCGGATACATTTGTATTTCACGTCCTTTGACAGTTCTAACAATATGCTATTTAGCTCACCTAAGCCGTTAGGCTCACAAGGTGATCTTAGAGTATATCAATGTTCTGTCGTCCGTTGTCGTCGTCATTATTGTTTTTCACACTTTTCAATCATCTTTGCCTCTGAAACCACTGGGCCATTCAAAGCCTAACTTCACGTGGCGCCTTCTTAGGAAAGGGGGACTTAAGTTTATGTAAATGGTCCAAATCACATTACCAAGATGGCGCCAGGGCAATAAATTGCACAAAAATCTTCTCCGGAGCCGGTAGTTCGATTTCAACTTAGTATATAGCATCGGGGACTCAAGCCCATCATATTTCATATACGTTGACTTTTACTCAATTTATAGCAAGCATAGGCTTTCCAGTGGGGAGAAAATGTTCAAATTGGATTTTTCAGAACGTTTTGTAGATCAGCTGGCTAACCTGCACACCGATACACTTCATGACCTCGCTCCTCTCTCGTAACAGCTTAGCATTAGTTGCCTTTAAACTATGGTCGAACAGATTATGGATTTCGTAAGAAGCTTATAGCTGCTTTATTTGATGAGAATTATTAGAATTTTTCTTATGTTTTGTTAGAAAATGTAAAAAATCTTTTTGTAAACATCTGGTTAGCCTGCAGAATTTCAATAAATTTGCAAAAAGCAATCAATTTTCTACTTTGTGTCCCATATTCTACAGAAGTCTCACCTTATCTATTTATAGACGCATGTGATATTTTCCACAGAAAGCATGATGTATTTTATGAATCGGCGTATCTTTACGTCTAGAATATGTAAAAACTAAGTCCTATCAGTCAGAAAAATATAACATAACATAATTTTCAATTTATGTGGCGTCTTCGATGATTTTTCATTTTCGACCAAGGGCTCAATACATGTCATTTCCGTCGGTATGGAGAGGTCTAACGGAATACCGATGGAAATATTCCGTCTAAACTTTTTGTAGCTTGTGACCCGAAAGTTGGTACATCGTAGATACAGACAACTTATTGAATTCATGAAGTTATGTGAGTATTCAAGGTCTAGGTCATTTTGTAACCTTCGCTCAAGGCTATGTACATGTCAAAAATTAAAACTTTATTTTCTCAGAAACCATATGACCTTTTGAAAACAAACTTACGTGGAGCCTCTTTGGTATGTAGAATGAAAGTCAATATCAATGATCAAGGTCACATGACTAAGATGGCCGCCAATGCTATAAACAGCAAACACCTTTAATAATCTTTTTCTCCGGAACCAGTGGACTGATTTGAATGAAACATAGTATGTACAGTTGTAACATTATCCTGCCAATAATAGTTTATATAACCCATGACCTTGGGTTGAAAGTGACCTGATCTACGGCAAGGTTAGATTTGGTCACATATGCTTTTCAGTGGGACAAGGTGTAAGCATTGGATTTTTCGGAAGGTTTCGTAGCTTGTGACCTGAAAGTTTGTAAATACATACAATTTATTGAATTGATGTGAGTGTTCAAGATCGAGGTCATTTCTTGACAAAAGCTCAATGTTTTGTACATATCAAAAGTTAAAACTTATTTTTCTCAGAAACCACATGACCTATCAAAACAATTTTTTATGTGCAGCCTCCTTTGGAAAGTGGAATGAAAGTCTATATAAATGATCAAGGTCACATGAATAACCTTTCAGAAGTATTTTGCTCTTGAACCGATGAACAAATTTCAATAAAACTTATACAGTAGCATCAGGGACTCTGGTTTATTATACTTTATATAAATCATGATCTTGGATCGACCTTGACCTATTTCATAGCCAGTTCAAACTTGGTCACATAGGCTTTTCAATGGGAAGGAGTGTAACCAATGGACTTCTCAGAACGTTTAATATCATGTGGCCTACAAATCTGCAGATACAGACAGTATACGGAGATAAGAAAGTACAAGTGTATTGAAGGTCATGGTCATTTTGGCCAAATGTCATTTTCAAAGACTAAGTCTCAGTTGAGCGTTCTCATGGCCATTAGATCTCTGTGACGTCAGTGACGTCGACGAAAGAACAGCGATTTTGAACCACAAAATATGCTTTTTTGGGCTACTGATTTTTACAGTTTTACTGCCCAATGTATGTTTAACTTTGTCCACTACAGAAGCATGGTTTAAATTACCAATCCATGTATAAAACAATAATGTATTACCTTGATTTATCTTGATTTAAATTACCAATCCATGTATAAAACAATAATGTATTACCTTGATTTGAAAATAAATTATGCATTTGAATGGGAAAAAATGGTAAAATGCTATTTAATGGGTAAAACTTACTCGGAATAGGTAAATGGACAGAAGATTAATGTTAATGGAAAATTTTAGCCCCTGGGGGGTTGTCTGCCCCTGCCCCGGGGCTATATACATGTATATGACCATAATATTCAAACATCTTCATCTTCTTCTCTGAAACCGCTAGGCCAATCAAAGCCAAACTTCATGTGGAGCATTCTTGGGAAGGGGGAATGAAAGTTTATATAAATGTTTAAGGTCACATGACCAAGATGGCCGCCATGGCTATAAATAGCAAAAACGTTTAAAAATCTTCTTCTTCAAAACCAGAAGGCCTATGATTTTGAAACTTGGTGTGAAGCATCTGGGAATAGAGCTCTACAAAGTTTATATAAATCATGACCCTGGGATGACCTTGACCTATTTTACGGCAAGGTCAACTTTGGTCTCCCATGCATTGGAATTGGAAAAAAATAGGAAAATGTAATTAAATGGCAGAAAACTTGCTAGAAATGAGCAAATGGACAGAAGATTTATGTTTAAGAAAATATTTTGGGCCCAGGGGGTTGTTTGCCCCTGCCCCGGGGCTATATACATGTATATGACCATAATATTGAAACATCTTCTTCTCTGAAACCGCTAGGCCAATCAAAGCCTAACTTTTTGTGGAGCATTCTTAGGAAGAGGGAATGAAAGTTTATATAAATAGTCAAGGTCACATGACCGAGATGGTCGCCATGGCTATAAATAGCAAAAACGTTTAAAAATCTTCTTCTTCAGAACCGTATGTCTATGATTTTGAAACTTGGTATGAATCATCTGGGAATGAAGCTCTACAAAGTTTATATAAATCATGACCCTGGAATGACCTTGACCTATTTTACGGCAAGGTCAACTTAGGTCGCCCATGCATTTGAATGGAAAATCTAATGCAATGGCAGAAAACTTGCTAGGAATGAGCAAATGGACAGAAGATTTATACTTATAAAAAAATTTTAGGCGAGTTGTCTGCTCCTGCCCCAGAGCTATATACATGTAGATGACCATAATATTCAAACAGCTTTTTCTCAGAAACTGCTTAGCCAATCAAAGCCAATCTTTATGTGGAGCATCTTTAGGAAGAGGAAATGAAAGTTTATATAAATGGTCAAGGTCACATGACCAAGATGGCCGCCATGGCTATAAATAGCAAAAATTTTTAAAACATCTTCTTCTTCAGAACTAGGAGGCCTATGATTTTGAAACTTGGCATGAAGCATTAAGGAACGGAGGTCTACAAAATTTATATAAATCATGACACTGGGATGACCTTGACCTATTTCACGGCAAGGTCAACTTAGATCGCCCGTGCATTTGAATGGAGAAAATTGTTAAAATGTCATTTGAAGGACAAAACTTGCAGTTAATTGGTAAATGGTCTGAATTTTTATGATTTGAAAAAGACATTGACTCCAGGAGTTATTCTGACCCTGCCCTAGGGTTATATACATGCATTGTACCATTCTAGTCTAACAAGTTTATTGGTACATGTATATATCTCAGGTCTTAGGTGAGCGTTTACAGGACCATTGGTCATCTGGTTTGGTTCACTTGTGTGGTTATATTTTCAAGCACATTTAGGGTGTTATGACAAACTAAAAGAAGTCCCATAAAATGGCGGCAACGACCAGACATGAACATAGCTGTTTACTGGGACGCTAAGCCACGATTTAAACAAACAAATAATCTGAGACCAGATTTTCATAATCAAGTAAAAATGCATGGTTCTGATCATAAAATTATCTCCCTTATCAATGCAAAATCCCTCTTTGAAAGCAGTTTTGGCCATATTATCTTGTCCCATTTTTGCAGGTCACTGTAGGACAAATAAAGATCAAAAACATAATACGCCTATCGCCCTACAGGCATAAGTTCTAGTCTAAAAATCATTATTAGGTTTCACACTTTAGGTATGAATGGTGACGATTACCAGATATGTTATTTCGACAAGCGATTTGTATTTTCTTGCACATCTGACGAGAAAATATCAGTATACTCAGATCTGGGGCATGGTCACGAACACTTGTCTACCTCTGGTTATCTGACCCTGCGTTAACATATTTATGTTTTAACATAGGACGTCACGTAACTTCGTCGCTAAGCATACACGTCACAACGACGTCAGAAACGTTCATAAAAAAGAAAAAAATAAAAAAGAAAGAAAACAAAGCGGAGGTGATTGTAATGTTTTACGATATAAATAGTATGAACATCAAGCATCGCGCACTAAGGCGTGCAATAAAAAGAATTTTACATGAATGTCAGGGATGGAAAGACAAATCAGTCCTGAGGGTCACATTGGCATCATGAGGCTTGCGAGATGATGCAAAAGTGTGACCCTAGGGAATGATTTGTCTATCCGTACCTTACACACTTGAAGCAATACCTTATACGATAACTCACAGCTTTTCATGGTTATTCATAGCTAAGTGTCACTATCTATAGCTATATTTATATACTATATGTGTGTGCACCTCCTTTAAAACTTAGTCTAAAAACAGACTGCAGAGGACGAAACATCATGCTTCAAAATAAATGTGTAAGCAAGTTACACCCTTTAACCAGCCTAAATTACTTCCAAGACTTATGTATACAATATGTCCTAGGAAACTTTTCCGTAAAGTACGCTTGAAATCCATTAGTTCGTTATCAACCTAATTGAAGGCTCAAGAATGACAGTTGTGAAGATATTACACACAGTACAGCTGAGACGTATAATTTGCTTCCGTTCCAGGAGCGATGGATATTTGCTTATTTCTTGGCGCGTACATGTAACTCAGGCGATGTCTTGGCATCAATTTTACCATCTTTGCACTTAAGGAATTCAACCTATTAGTATGTATTAAAATATGGAACCGATGACTGCAAAAAACGTTGCTCTTTAACTTTACATTTTGCATAAAAGGTGACAAAAATGACAAATTTTAACGTTTAGTTTACAATCATTTGTTGTACATGTATATACACACACCCATTTCTTACTTCCTTTCGTAATCGTTTTTTGACATTTTATATTGTACATGTCAAACGGTTGCACAATGTTGTATAAAATTTCCAATTATGATCAAATACGGGTAAGCATACTACTTCTAGATTTGATAGAGTGGACCTGGCTTTCATCACTTGCTTTGACCAAAGTCGGTTTACACTTTGGTCATGTCAGAATGTGTGCGACGCCTTATCCTATCTCCTTGAAAATATTTATGTTCTGCGCAGAGTAGGAATCGGTACAATTCCGGAATTGCACCTGCGCAAAGTAGGAATTCTCACTTTGTCGGACAAAGTAAGAATTCCTACTTTGCCCGGTTCGATTCCGGAATTGTCCATGCGCAAAGTAGGAATCGGGACAAAGTAAGAATATATTATTTGCCTTGCGCAAAGTAGGAATTTTGGGACAAAGTAGGAATATTATCTCTTCCGGACGTTTTAAGTTACAATAACAAACCAAACCAGACCATACCTTTGTTCTCATTTCACAGATGTCTTTTAAGTAGTTTGTGTTGGAATTTTGCTAACCATTGCTTTGTTTTTGTTCTATTTGTAACATTTAATTTGGGAAGATGCTGTATACAGTCAGAGTCACTAGCAAAACGTGTTGACTGGCTATCTCCTGTCAAATGTCACTGGCAACGTCGGACAAGAGTCAAATATTTTTCGGTCTTAAAAAGAGGGAGAAAAAAAACAAGCTTGTCTACATCCTTTAAATAGCAGTCACACATTAACGTATAATCCAAAAGCGAGCCGGGCGTGTTGACAAAAATGTAAAATTCAGCATACGTCAGGAGTACGTCGGAGACACTTTAGAGGCGCGTTACATGTGCTTTTGGTACGTCGCTGTAGGTCGATGCCCGTCCCAGGCGCGTTTGGACTAAAAAGATTTTTAAGCATGCTTTAAACATTTTTTAGAAGCTCGACGCGTATAGCGTTTGATGCGCGTCTATAGCGCGTGCTTAGCGTGTCTGGGACGCATATAACACAAACGAACTCCAAAAAGTAACTGCTAATATTCGAGTTTAAGAAGCAAATTAATTTTATACATACGTCCAAAATATTCAGCGTGTTGAGGTTTTTCATAGACCCGGTGCGCGTTTGGGCTATACGCTAATGTGTGACTGCTCTTTTACGGTTAATTTATATGCGCATCAAAATATTAAGTTGATTTTTTTTATCATTAAAAGGATCATTTTTGCAAAAGGAGTTCCTATTTTTTGTATCTTCGTTTTGTCTATATGCTGTTCTAAAGCGCCAAGTATCCCATGTAACATACCGACAGTCAATACATATTTGAGATAAACCTTACAAATCGTGAAAAGCGCGGAAGAGAATTGGACTCCGAATCGAGAGGTCCTGGGTCCTTGAGCGAGATACATTAACTCCCCAGAGTACTGGTTAATACCCATTAAGCAGTAGTTCTCTTCCGACATGACTAAAGAAAGAAAGAAAGAAAGAAAGAAAGAAATAGAAAATGCATCGTCAGTATTTGTTTGAATTGTGGCTTAATGTCGCAGTCAACAGCATATGGTCATGTCGGGACGTTGCCTGAGGCCCTCAGTTCTATGGGTCTTCTACCCAACATTAGTGTCATGACACACAGTCTTCAATTTCTATTTGCTCGCGTCATGCATACCTGATATATTGTGTCTTTTCATTAAATAATGACTCAATTTTGTTGTTCATCTAAACAGATCGCGGTTTATTAGACAGACATAGAGGCTGGATTATGATGTTTCTCTATCTGTCAAGTACTCCAAACGCCTCTTTTGAGTATTACGCGGAGTGGGGTGGGACTAGATGGCGAAAAGATGCTCTTTTTGCGAAAAAAATGCGAAAAAAATGCACAAAGAGGTATTTGAATGCCAAAAGAGTCGTTTATGATGCATTTAATGCAATACAAATTAGTTATTTCAGAGAATATGATAATAGCAACATGCCATAATACAAGTATAAGATTTCTTGAAATATTTAATGTCGACAAAAAGGTGCGATGGCTTAGTGACAGGGTACATGTATCTTTAATTACTAGGTGTGAATTATCACGCATATTGCCTTATGACACCTTGGTTGATATCTACAAATAAAGATTATCACCGATATCGTGATTTTTTTTAAAGAAGCAATAATATTTTACCTTAAATAAAAGGAAATTGGAATTCACGCATATTTTGTCTCTATTTAATGGTAAAATACCACTTTTTGCCTCTTTTTGCGAAAAGGCCTCTTTTGACATTCCGCACGGAGTGCATACCCCTAAAACATGTAAGGGATATTCTAGGTTTTATGACACTTGAATCGTGTCATAATAATAATTGGAAAAGGTCCCTCAGGACCTTTTCCACAGTGTTTACTTTGAATATAATTGTACCCTTAGTCGACTGCTCTCCCTCAATTACGCGTTTTGTCACATAAAGCGCTTACAAAAAACTAGTGAACCCGTCTATAGGGACTAGACAGTTCACCGCAATCAATTTAATTTATCAATTGTTGACACTCCCCGTCAAATAGCGGTAAATATCTAGCAAGCAGTCTCGATCGTGGTGACTGCTTATCATAGCGCATCTAGGTTTACATCGTATATACCCTGACGAGGGGTACAGAAACTACAGAAACTCAATATGGCTGACTGTTAGTCCATCACATCGCACTTTGGGTCTGTTTCTGGTAGTGTGACTGCAGGTCAAAATTCAGAACTCTGTCACAAATTGACTGCACTGCAAAATGGTTTACTACAAATCGACATATTGATTGTAACCGTGTGCCCTTTAGTATTGGCTTTGATTCCATAACATCAAAATTTTTTGTCGTCGCCTTGAGCAACAGATACACACACTGGTCAAGCTTCATTACAAGAAACGATATTGATGTATAGGAAACGAAACTGAAACTGTACGAGAATTGAAATTAATGACGAACCACAGAATCAACAATACTGGAATCTAGAGCAAAAGGGAATCTCTTATAACAAACGGCTGCTGACCTTTTCATTGGTTTCTTTTTAAAGAAGCCAACTTGTAATAATAATGTCGCATTAAACCATGGTGGTAGCCGCTGAGAAGCTGATCAACGCCCCATATTTTCACAAGGCATACAATGCACCATTCCTTGCGCTTTTATCCGGATACTTAAACAATTTACCCTGACCTACCCGGCTAAAGTTTGAACTCATCAGAAAAACCGAATACAGCTTTTTCTTGACGCAGCCCTATTATTCGTATAATGTGTGATTGATTTTATATCGCAAAAAAAGCGATATTCTTGTAACAGAGCATCTTTAATTGATAGGTGTGAATTATCACGGATGGCATTACTGGTACGCGGATAAAATGATATATCGTTTTATCATCACACACACACATACACACACACACACACGCGCGCGCGCGCGCACGCACACACACACACACACACACACTCTAAAAAAAAGTTTGCATCACTTCTGCGCATGTCAGTGTCGCATATATGCGATTTTTGTGCAGCTGTTTTTTATCTACAAAAATGACTTATGTCGCGCCAAACTAAATTAAAATGATCACATTATGTCGATAAATGGTACCAATTTGTGCTAAAAGTTAAGCAAAGAAGCTTTAAGAAATCCAAATTCATAATTCCTTATTGAATTCGGCAGCTCTTTTTATAAAATTTGTTCATTTCTTTTTTTTTTTTTTTTTTTTTTTTTTTTTATTTCATTTTATTTTATTTTATTTATTTATTTTTGTTTGTTTTTTTTGACAAATTATTTGAAACACAGAGAAAAGTATCACCAAAATCCCATGAAAAGGTACAAGTAGGCAATGATCAGGGAAAAAATCAATCAGAAAGAAATCAGTAGTCCTATTCA
Source organism: Rugalucina vietnamica (assembly GCA_964017185.1). NCBI lineage: Eukaryota > Metazoa > Mollusca > Bivalvia > Lucinida > Lucinidae > Rugalucina > Rugalucina vietnamica. The sequence continues at coordinate 20,677,365 of OZ024873.1, forward strand.
TCTACGTGTGGTGTCATTGACATTCAGAATTGCATCCGATCTTATGGAGCGGCTCGCCGCATTTGATCTCTCTCTCTCTCTCTCTCTCTCTCTCTCTCTCTCTAAATAAATAAATAAATAAATAAATAAATAAATAAATAAATAAATAAATAAATAAATACTCATCAGGATAACATGTCCGTGAAATGTATACCCCCGCAAACCCCACTTTTAGATAGAAAAAAACTGGGGTTTGCAGGGGTATACCATATTTTCTTATTTCTGATCAAAAACAAACATTGTGTGTACTCGTTAGAACAGCCTCGGCGAGTATGATATCTTTATCTTCCTCATGCACAAATCTGTTTCAAAATAGCGTCTTTTTCGAATCGTTTTATTCTTTTCCCACTTTATATGCCTATTGATGTTCTTTTTGTTATTTTTTTGTCTATTCCTAAGCAATGATCTATGAAATTCCGAAATTGTCCCGCTCATTTCTTGCGCAAAGTAGAAATTCCTACTTTGTCCAAATCGATTCCTACTTTGCGCACAGAGTTTATCAGCTCACTTTTACCTTGTACAATTCTAGAATTGCCCGGTACAATTCTAGAATCGGCGGACAAAGTAGGAATTCCTACTTTGCGCAGGTGCAATTCCGGAATTGCACCGATTCCTACTTTGCGCAGAACATTTATATTAGATTTGGGACCAAGTTATACAGACAGATTGTTGGAATTCCGATGGGTACAAATTGCGCACCTCTCGTAGCTGATTTATTTTTATACTGCTACGAAAGAGATTTCATGGATTCTCTTAACCATGATAATCAAGCTGATGTTATCGAGGCTTTTAATTCCACATCTAGGTACCTCGCTGACCTTTTGAACATTGACAACCCTTATTTTGAAGGTATGGTCAATCAAATTTATCCACCTGAACTTCAGTTGAACAAAGCTAATATCTCAGATACCGAAGCCCCCTTTTTAGATCTACATCTTACTGTTGCAAATGGATTTGTTTCTTCTAAAATTTATGATAAGCGCGATGACTTTGATTCTGATATAGTAAATTTTCCTTTTTTGGATGGTGACGTTCCTCGTCGTGCTTCTTATGGTGTATACATTTCGCAGCTTATTAGGTTTGCTAGAGTCTGCTATCATGTTACAGACTTCAACGCTCGAAATAAATGTTTAACGGCAAAACTTCTCCAACGGGGCTATCGGTATCATAAACTTCGAAACACCTTTTCTAAATTTTATCGTAGACACTATGAATTGATTTCCAAATATAATGTTGGGTTAAAGACGCTTTTAAGTGATGGTCTTTCGGAACCTGAATTTTATTATGGTGACTTGGTTTACAAATTTAAGAAACTTAAAGGAATTAATGATTTTTCCTTTCGGTTCAGAAAAATCATAACACGTTACAGACGTATAGGTTATAACTTGAATGTTATGCGACAGTCTGCATGCTTAGTTTTTAACCCAATCATAGTTGATAACTATGCTGCCTTCTTTAATTGCACGCCGGTGGGTCGGGCGTCAGACTCTTTGATGGCACCGACATAAAGCTATTCATTTTAGTTGGTTGGGACCGGAGCCTCTTGTCTGTTGCTTGGCCCACCTGAGTCCAACTGGTGTTTTTCTTTTGCTCCGGAGTTAGTAGGTTATTCGGCGCCCAGGGATCTCCATCGTCGGGCAGCTTACTCTATCTGTGAGTCCTGGTTTGTGATTCATCAGGATGTTTATCATGATTTATTTGTTTGTTCTTGATGATTCATTGACTAGTTAGAGATTCACCACGAGGACCGAAGAACTAACTAAATGTTATGAACCACTGCAGAAGCTGAGGGTGAGGTTAGGTACCTGTGAAACCGGTTTAAGCCCCCCAGTTATTTTATAACTGACCGTACCAAGGCGGTACTGCTGTTCTGGTTCACACTTATCAAAGTTATTCCAATTACGAGTTTCATGTTGCATGGCTTTGTGACCACCCGAATATAATGGCTGTTCACTTAGCCCTCTGCATTAACTGTCCAAGCTAGCACTGTGACCACCTAATACCTTCAATAGCTGCTCGCTCTGCTTTCCGTTATTCATGTTAAACGTTGGTATCTATGTTTAGTGTTTTCTTAATATGATTTCTTATTTCTTGTTTATCACTGAACCACTACAGAAGCTGTGGGTGAGGTTAGGTAACTGTAAAACCGGTTTAAGCCCGCCAGTAACTTTGTGTTACTGATCGTTCCAAGTCGATACTTCTGTGGTGGTTCTTTTTGTTTTATGTCTTGGTGTTTATTTTTTGTGCTGTTGGCGCCTTATGTATGTTTTCATATTTTTAGTTAAGTTAAGGTAACTGAGTGGCCACCTATTGGGAAAATAGCTGCTCATTCGGCTTACGATATGTTTCATGGTATAAGTACCTGATTGTTACTTTGTTTTTTTCCCACCTCGGTTTTTGGAGTGGGAATCTTTTTCTGATTGCGCCTTTTCCTGATCTTTGCCTACTTGTACCTTTTGACATAAACGGCCTAAGTCAACCACCGGGTGGCAAAAGATTATTACCTTTTAAAATTGAGACAGGTAATACAGGTAGAGAGATAAACTACTGTGCAGCTACTGCCATATTTATTGTCTTATTAATAATCCAAAAGACAATACAAAGTTGTTTGAATTAAGCGCTATAAAATTAACCTCAGGTATTGGCATAGGTACAGTAGTTATGGTTTTGTATTTCACAAGCAATAATATATTAGTTAATCAACAAGTAGCAGCTACAACAAATCAAATTGAGTATTTGATTTTATGATCTGCCAGAGATGTTGCCCCACTGGTGTTTACACAATTACTGAGATAAGCTACCTACATGTATTTTTGCCTTTTATAGTCCACCTAGGCCTTTAACAGAGTCTCATTTCAGACCACACACTGGCATTTAATGATGGTGTTTTATCTCGTGAATTACATAAAACAAGTCGCTCGAATGGCAAAGATCACTTATAATAGTTGTTTCCGTTACAACCAGGAAAGAAGAAGTCGCTTGAGTTGCCACAGCATTTTCCCTATTATAACCCTATATGGGAGCTATCTGTTCGTCGCTTCAGTGCTATACTGTTCTAACTAACATTTTTGAAAATATGGAGTGTTATATACCGTTGGATTCAGAATGAAATGTTCTATCTGCTGATGGTCTTATTGACCCAGTAGCTTTTTTGTATAAACATTTGTGGCTAGAGCGTTTTAGCAGTTTTTCAAATTGTTTAGTGCTATACTGTGCTAACTGAATTTGCATTCACTTTCAATGGGATACCATGCCATTTTCGTACCACGTGACCAACTTTTGGAGAGTGTCACAGTGTTCTATCTACATTGACTTATATTGTCTTACCGGCCTTGAAAAAATTGATTTGTTTTCCCTGGATTTTGATTTTTGCTATAATACTGCAGTATCACAAAAATTTGCACTAACCTTTTGATGTAAATAGCTTCTTTGGAGTAAAAGGCATCTGTTTTATTGTAAATATTTCTAGGAATTATCCAGAGTATTAAAATACAAGAGAAAAAAGAAACAGTTAGAACAGTATAGCAATGATCGGAAAAAGCGTTAAAGAGGTCAAAGTGTTCTAATTGTAAAATGACAATATGGCTCTGACAATCATAAAAGGGTGAAAAAGCCAACAAAATACTGTTTTAAAGACACAAATATGCATTTATAATCAGTTGGTAACTCCTAAAGTCTCTTGGTTGAATATGAAATGAAATATTGACATCTGAAACTTAAAACTCGATTTTCTCAAAACCCTTTTTAAACAGTTAGAACAGTATAGCACTGAAGCGACGTGTTGCCGAATGTAGGAAAAAAAAAAGTCACAGGAAAAAGTCACGGAAAAAAAAGTCATATATTTGGGTACTAGGAAAAAAGGTCGCAGGAAAAGTCACAAACATTTTTTTTTTTTTTTTTTTTTTTTTTTTTTGTCTACATTTTGTTACAAATGGGCTTTTTTTTTTGTCTACATTTTGTTAGAAATGGGCATTATTGTTTTTATTATCACTAATATTATAAAACTGGTTTTGTTTGGGTTGGTGTTTTACGTACCGATTATAATTTTTCAGTCATGCCAGGATGGAGCTAGACAAGTGCTTCCTGAATACTAAAACAAGTGCTCTGGGAGCTTACTAGAGGCTTGTACAAGTACACAACATGTATATATTGCAGCATTAGGTTTCCAACCCCTTTCCTCTGGCTCCATGCTCTACCAAAGCACCAAAGTGTACCATATACTAGGGTGGTTCCAATTTTTCATTTGTTTCAGTTGTTTTCAATTTCTAGAGCAGGAATTGAGTTTTAATTTTGAAAGTTCCTCATCATTTCTTACTTTACACATGAACACTATATCCTACTTCATTTATGTACAAATTATATGTATTTTCTTTTAATCTTTTATTTTTGTGACTTTTTCCTGTGACTTTTTTCCGTGACTTTTTTCCTGTGACTTTTTCCGTCCACCATGTTGCCATATGGAAACCAGAGTTTGCATCCGATCTGCTTCATAGCCGAATGCAGGCAATTTCCTACCCAGTAATGCTTCATATAACATTTGATTGCTATTGGATGACTTGTCGCGGAGGTTTTCGTATATGAAGTTAATGGAGATATCGTGATGGGTATAGCTCTAGAACCACATCATTTCACACGGTAATTCTAACTAAACTTTGATATTATACAAAAACCCTCCTCGAGTTCGACAAATTTAATCAGCGCCCAATGTAATCGGCATAGGCGTAATAACGTTAAGGATTCAACCCCTACTAGATTACATCATATGTTTATAAAGTCGAACAAAACTATCAAGTATATGTATTTCGATTCCCAAAACAAACATCGCCGTAAATGAAAAAGCTTGACATTTAAATTTAGAACACATTTATTGTGTCGTCCTTCAGAAGCGCCCGACATTTTGGTTTCAAGAATTATTTTTTTGTCTTTTTTTATATTTCAAAAAATATTAGTATTTGAATGCAATGAAATCGATGTTTCTTTTTTACGAAATTCAAAATAGTGTTGCTTGTGAACCTTAAAGCAGGTTAATAACAGACACGAGCGTATGTCGAACTTAAATCCAAATAGTTATGCCTTGTAATTATGAACATAAAAGTACAATCAGTAATGCCTGAGTTACATTTGGCCTACGACTAGCTTGCGATGATCGTACGATGTCATTTTTTGCATTTCGTGCGGTCTCCGCAGGGTGACCTTACGATATCCCTACGATTTTACGGCTTCCTACGATCTCCGCAGCCTCTACAATTTTGTAATAGGCTGCACTTTTACAATTTTTTAAAAATTGTGAGACCGTAGCACGTAGAGGTAATTTCTATCTGATTGCGCCTTTTCCTGATTATTGCCTACTTGTACCTTTTGACGAAATGTGCATTGCATCATTGATGAAAATGATTTGCAGGTAAATGCCTTAGTGACATCCATTAAATTTATTCAAACTACACATTAATGCTAATACATAAGCATAATCCTCTGCTGCAGAATTTAGCCTGCAACAGCAGCTTCTCAAGCTCGCGGTTCTGGACCGCGATGAAAAAGCAGTTCTATTCATAGCACTGCTTAAGTGTAAAATTAGTGAAACACCATCACGAAAACATATCAGGGAAACATATACCCCATCGAATCCCAATTTTATATTCGTAAACTGGGTTGCGAAGGGTTAAACATATTTTCTTATTTTTTTACCCAAAGCATAAATTGTGGGTACTCGTTAGAACCGCCTCGGCAAGCCCACGATCAGATCAATGTTTTGTGTAAAAATGTTAAATAAATCAAACAATTTCTTGTGAATACTTTCAATTTTTACAGCTCAAGAAAAAATATGTATATTGCCTAAGCTTTGGCTCCGTAATGGTACCCCTTACCTGACAAGTCAGCTATGAAGAGGTTGGTCAGAAACAAATTCTTCAACAGGTTGGTCTTGCCGCAAAACATCGCCAAAATAACCAAAGAAGCTAAATTTCCAGCAACTGATACCAGAAACACGGGTCCATAAAGAGCTATTAATATAATAGATGATGTCATATCCTCCGAATATACTGGATGACGTATGTCAAACCATGGTAATGAAATATTATTTTCAAAGTTTCCCGTCGCATTCTTTTTTTTTTTTTTCGGCGAGTAGTTTATCAATTTATGCAGGATCAACTCTTGGGACAGATGAATATTTCGCGTTTCCTTAACTACGTCGTGTTTGTAAATATACCAAATTCATTGTACTAAATAAAGTAACAACACACAAGTTCCTTAGTTTGCAATTAAAACTTCTTTAAACGAATTCGTCCGCATATTTGACTAGTCTCTCCTTTTAAAAAAATAATACTTTGAATACCAGTTATTACGTTAGGCAAAAGCTTTATATACCACTTGAGGCTATACTGTCTCTTGTTTCAGTAATGATTCCAATCCTTTAATTCAAGACCTCTACAATTATAAACGAATACGGTTTCAAATTTAACTATTCGAAAAGAGTTTTGCATCACTTTGTGATTTTCATAATTTTAAGCAATTTTTGATTTAACACATTCGGAAACGAATCGATATTTTGCAGAAACTGATTAAAGACACATTGTTGTTGTGTTGCGAATAAAGCTGGAAACTGGAAACAAAAACTCACAAACAACACGTCAAAGTGTTCAGGACCCGATTTGTATCAAAATGTAACACTACTGACTCAGATAAAATTAGAGATGACATCAGGCTTTGTTGCGTGGCTATTTGCTAAGACTTTCTTTTGCACGAACGGTCAAATTGATAGGTAAATATAGGCAACGACCAGGAAATGGCACAATCAGACAGAAATGCGCGCCCACTCCAAAAACCGAGTTGCGAAAACATAAATTGACAATAAGGTACTTAAACTAAGGGAACATGACGTAAGCCGGATGAGAAGCTATTTCCCAATAGGCGGCCACTCAGTTACCCGAACTTAACTATACTGAGCTAACTTATAACGCAACATGGGCTTATTTTAATGTAATACTCCGGAACATTATCAAATAAACTTTGAAAAATGAAATGCATTGTGATTTTCCAGAACGCGACATGTGACGTGTATTCGTACCCTAGAAATTAATGTTGGTTTTCAGGATTACCCCTGCTGCACCTTAGACAATGAATAATTTTATTGAATGTCAAAAAATCAATTTTTCTCAATTTTGAGCAGAGTTGACGACTCATTTTCGCACCCAACCATTCATGTTTACTCACATTTTAACCTTTGTAATAGACATTCCTGACCTAACAATTGGATGCTACTGTGTTTTCTAACAATGCTGAGTGACGGAATGAACATGTTTCTCCAAAAAGGTTTCATTAAAAATATTCTCCTTTAGAATTTTTCATTAATTCCATTTTCTATTGTGTTCAATGGAATGCTCCATATTTTACGTTCAATTTTCAATGATGCAAATTTTGATTTAAAATTTTGGGTACAAATGGAAGGCATTTTGCAGTTACCTCATCGAGCCTCACAGGACGATCCATAAAGAAACAACTTGTGTTAAACTGACTTCCAGAATCTCTCAGGAGGCGCATGCCACCCAAATAACAGTTTTGACCAATCGGATTCAAGCTCAGTGACCCATGCTCTGCAAACCAAAATTTTTATACCCAGTTTATTCACTGGCGATTGCTGACCAGCATATGTCCGGTAGACCGTCTTGCATTACAACTGTACATTAAAATGCGAAAAAATGTGATAACCTTGTTGCGTTATAAGTTTGGCTCAGTATAAATATATGAAAACTTACATAAGGGACAAAAAGCTTAAAAATTCAACCCCAATACAATTACAATTAGAACCAAAACAGAAGGTTCGCCTTTAAACGATCAGTAGTATAAAATTACTGGCGTGCATCCGTTTTACATCGCCAAAAACCTCACCCTCAACTTCTGCAGTGGTTCACAACATTTAGTTAGTTGTTCGGTCCTCGTGGTGAATATCTTACTAGTCAATGAATCATCAGGGACAAACAAATAAATCATGATACCCACCATGATTGATCAAGAACGAGGACTTACGGATTCAGTAAGCTACCAGACGATGGAGATCCCTGGGTGCCCAATAACTTACCGAAAATCTGGAGCAAACGAAAAACACCAGTTGAACCCCGGTGGGCCAAGCAACAGACAAGAAGCTCCGGTCCAATTTAATGTTCTTATTTTTCAAATCCTCGGGGATTGCTTTATTTTCACATCTCATCTCTAGCTACCTTACTTCATCGACACTATATTGAATGTCATTAGTTGACCGTCACTCGTATCTCGCTGTATAAACGATTCTTACATGTCTATCAATGGACTTGCATTAGGCATGAACCCGAGATGTGATCTTCTGTTACATCTTTCTCTTTTCTTCAAGAGATTTTGCAAATTACGATTAAATGCATTATTACTTCTGTAACCGGTATGAGTGACGCACTTCTTTTGGCAGTATCAACACTAAACTCAACACTATGACTATAAAATAAAAGAATAGGAATTACTGTGTGTAACATTAACTCCCCCTAGGGTACATTAACTCCCCGTAGGTTACATGCCGCGTCTTCGTACGGATTCCTCATTCTACTAACAATTTTCAAATTTTCTTACCTACTGTTAGGGCGACACCTCATGATTTATTTTCGGCATCTACTATTAATCTACACGGAGCTGCTAATTTAAAAAAAAAATATCGCCACTGTTTGCACATTGATGAGAAAAACCTTTAAGAAAAAATACTTTTGAGAAAAACAGTGTGCGTGAACACTGATATTTCTTAGATTAGTGACTCTTATGTCTGACACCTCTGAAACAGAGCATGTTCAGATTATGTGTGTCTTAGAAATTAGAGTCATCGCAACATCAGCCAATCAGAGAACAGTTTTCCTGTGGTTGTTTTCAGCTTAATACCTTTAACGAGTTCAAGCAAGGTCACCTGGTTCCAAATATTTGTAATTTCTATGAAATATTTCTGGAAATAAAACCTTAACAACAAATGGATAAAGAATTCATTTATTTACACAAAGAACAAGTCAAAAGGCTCATTAAGCTTACTGTGCGCACACGTGTCTCCTACTTTTTTATATCCATGCAGATGTCCTTTGTCTAGAATGTATTCTGTCATGTCAAAGTTTAAGAACCCCGATTGCAAAATTAACATTATCAAACAAATTAAGTTGCAACATACTTTTATACTTTTGGAGCAAAAATAAGAAATACTTTTTGGCTGCATTTTCCATAGCAACAACAAAAACACTGAGTGCAATAAAAGTGTAAATTATCCCAAGAAAGCCTGAAAGGCTGAATACTAATTATAAATCTATTTATCTCAACGTACCTTACATGTATTCATTGTAGGTATCCTAGATTTCACAAAATAAGTCCAATACCGAATGGAACCAATGACATAGTGGCATTTGACCATGTGATCCAAAATGTCATGTGACTGAATTACTCCAAATGCAGCCATCTCATCGGTCAAAATAGAGATAGAACAGAACAGCATGAAACTTTAGGGCCATTTTGGACATAAAACATAAAATAACTGTTAATAACATAAAATCTGGGCAGAAATATCAACACCTGACTACACTAGGACATAGAATATTTGATTCCAATATCAACGGTATATCACACTTAATATGACCCCAAAATTGAGATAGAACGGTATAGCACTGAGCCGACAAATTATAAAGCTATTACGTGTATTTCCATATCACCCAGACATGAAAAGTTTTATACACAATTGATCAGTTTTTGTAATACATGATTCGTCTGGCATTTATTAGCCAGATATAATCCAACAAAACATGTGTGACGTCTGTATTTTGTTACTTTGACACAAATAAACAAAGTTTGCTGCTTGTCAGGATATGGAGGCCAGATAAATAGGGCGTACGATTTGTTTTCTTAGTATAAGTAACTAGTTGTCGATTTAGTTTTTCCCACCTCTGTTTTTGGAGTGGGATTTTCTTTCTGAATGCGCCATTTCCTGACCATTGCCTACTTGTACCTTTTTAAAGTCCTTATTCGTACGAAAGCTGTCAAAAATACAAAGCATTTTTGAAGTAAAATAAAACAGTGAGAAGTGTCATTTTGACAGAAAAGATTAAGCTGGAAAAAAGTTACTGCTTTGAATTTTATGGGGGTCCAGTGCCGCTGTATTTTTAAGCGGACATATACATGTATTCATGTTATATTTTTGTATTTGGCTTCTTTAGACATGTTTGGGGCCGGAGCGTCTTTTCTGTTGCTTGGCCCACCGGGGTCCAACTGGTGTTTTTCTTTTGCTCCGGAGTTAGTAAGTTATTCGGCGTCCAGGGATCTCCATCGTCGGGTCTGTTCTGAATCTGTTGAGTCTGTTGAGTCCTCGTTTTTGATTCATCAGGATATTTATCATGATTCATCTGTTTGTTCTTGATGATTCGTTGACTAGTTGGTGACTCACCACGAGGACCGAAGAACTAACTAAATGTTATGATCCACTGAAGAAGCTGAGGGTACGATTAGGTACCTGTAAAATCGATTTAGGAATGTATCACTATTGACATAAGTGGGTGGGGTATGTTAAACAGATATCTACTGTTTTTTCTTTTTAATCCGTCAATCAAATGATGATGTGCAATTATTGTCACAGATACTAGGAATGGCTCAATATAGTTATTCTTTTAAAATTTTAAATAGCTTGGCTTAGAATTGGAAATGTAACTGGTGTTCGTGAAACCCATTTCCTGGAAAATGAAATGTATTTGAATAAAAATTACACAAAGCCTACATGTCTGGTATACATAATCTGAAAAATTAAGGATTATTTTGGGGTCATGGAAATGTATTTCTCTAAGAAAAGTTAGTGTGAACTTGTTTATCTGGAAAATTCTCAAAGTGGGTAACTTGGGGCGGCTCGTGTTCGCTTAATGTTTGCCGAAAGATAACATGCCTTTTGTTTCAGGTTCTTTGTATGATTGAAATCAATGACTAAATCTGGCTTGTTTTTTTTTTTTTTTTTTCAATAAGCTAAGAAAAATCGGTCCGACAATTTCAACCCGGAAGTAACTGAAAAATGACTCACTTGCTCTGAGCTGACCACTCATTTCACAATCATGTATACACAAATCCATGTATATGCAACATATTCAACAGCCCTATGATAAGCATGCTAAAGAATGTAGCATTGTTAACAAAAATAAACAATGTTTTTATATCCATAAGCCCTTAAGCCCGCCAGTAATTTCATATAACTGATCGTTCCAAGGCGATACTTCTGTGGTGGTTCTTTCGTTTTATGTCTTGATGTTTAAATTTGTTTGTGCTGTTGGCGCCTTATGTATGTTTTCATATTTTTAGTTAAGTTTAGGTAACTGAGTGGCCACCTATTGGGAAAATAGCTGCCAATTCGGCTTACGATATGATTTCATGGTATAAGTACCTGATTGTTAATTTAGTTATTTTTCCCATTTCGGTTTATGGAGTGGGGAAAAAGGTACAAGTAGGCAAATATCAGGAAAAGGCGCAATCAGAAAAAGATTCCCACTATAAAAACCGAGGTGGGAAAAACCAAACTAACAATCAGGTACTTATACCATGAAACATATCGTAAGCCGAATGAGCAGCTATTTTCCCAATAGGTGGCCACTCAGTTACCTTAACTTAACTAAAAATATGAAAACATACATAAGGCGCCAACAGCACACAAAAATTTTTATACACCAAGACATAAAACAAAAAGAACCACCACAGAAGTATCGACTTGGAACGATCAGTAACACAAAATTACTGGCGGGCTTAAATCTTTTTTCTGATTGCGCCTTTTCCTGATCTTTGCCAGCTTGTACCTTTCTATAAGAAGCAAACTACTGTCGCCTTGAATAGCATTGCCATTTCGCTCTCGGTGATATATCAGAAATGATTGCGTGTATTTTCTTTGATTAGATGAGATTATAGGACCGAGTATATTTGAGTTGTAATGAGACGTGACAATCCCTATGATTGAAAACCACCTGTACCTGAATTACCTTTATTATATACATATCATAAATTACAAACCAAAATCAACCTGAATGTACTCACGGACATTCAAAACACGGATAAAAAATTTTTTGATGCAAATGCCATGGTATCACGTTCATTAAATGGCATGGCTTACATGCCCAGGACATTAGATATACTGAACAAAAAAAGAAACGCAACAATTATATTCCACTAAATTTTGAGAAACCTATTATAGAATCAGAAATAGTTGCATTTTCTGCTTCTGCATTCGATATCAGGCTTCCGAATGCAAGAAACCGATTTTCATTTTGATGAGTATTTACGGAGTTATCCGATGCCGACCATGGACATGCTGAAAGTAGTAATCCACACAGTGCGCATGCGCAAGCATTAAAATAATGGTATGATTTAAATCCGCTTTAAACCCCCATTCAAAATCACAATGTACCACTCAGCACATAACTCACACGTTAAAGAAATAAAACGAATTAAATTGAAATTACCCCCTTTCAATTAAACATATAGGGATTTTGATGGTTTTAATTACGAGCTTGTGTGTCGCGGAACTTTATTTCTTTTTCATGAATTTTAATTAGGGAGCAGCTGACATTGTTTCTTGATGATTTGGAGGTTCAAAAGTGTGCGCATGCGCAGAACAAACTTTTCCCGATTTGCATTATTTAAGACGACAAAAAAATTCTCATTCAATTTTTATCGAAAAGAAAATCAGTTTTTGCATGATATACCCTAATATCCCATGAATGAGAATCATACAGCAACAAACCTGACATTATTAACGTTTTACCCTAAAACTCGAAAATCCTCGGTGGCCTATTGTTGCGTTTCTTTTTTTGTTCAGAATATAATGCAGTTGTTGATATAAGAGAACATACCTTGCCCAGTTAACCCATATTTGACGATTGGATTCTCGCATCATTATCAATTGGGTGAGTCCACTTTCATTTTTAGGGGTGTAAGACGTGATTTTTATCTCATTTTTCGATGAAATCTCTCCAAGCAAACAAAATTATAGCCCCAGATGGGACGCCGCGTTCTGCGGCGTCACATCTGGGACTATGCTGTTTGCCTATGTCCCATAAAAGGGACGCCAAGCTTAAATGGTTTAAGACGTCACTTGGTTCAAATAAAGTTCACGGCTATACAGTAGAAGGCAAATTCATTTCAATAAAGTGCTACTGGCCTCTACAATCCGATTGTCTTGGTCTTACTCAGAATATATTTTCTGTCATACAATTAACAAATTTATCAAAATGGACGGTTAATAGCCTCAATTAGTTCAAAATAAAAATCCAAATATCCATGTTCAAATTATCAACGAGTAATTTAATTTTAACGAGGTCTAGTGCTGGGTAAAGAGTAAAGTCTTAAAACCATTGGCAAGTTAACTATATAAATAAACTTACATACGTACGAATGTGCTTTTTCAGCAAAACACTCTTACCTGAAAAATCGGCTACGAACAGGTTAATTAGGAACAAATTTTTCAACAGGTTGATCTTGCCGCAGACCTTTGCCAGTATCGCCAAAGACGCTAAATTTCCAGCGATGGACAACAGGAATACGGGTATATAAAGAATTACTACTTTAATTGATGGCGTCCTATCCTCAGAATATATTGGAAGATGTATGTCAAACCATGGAAATGAAATATTAGATTTAAGTCACAGCTGCATTCATTCTTTTGGTTTTAGTTTTAAAATACCAACGACCGAGGTCTTTGATAATTGATGATTTGACGAAATCAATGAAATCACATGTCGTGAGATAAACGATAAAAATCCCGCGTTTCCTAAAGTTTGGATTTTTATTTACTTCCCCCATAAGCTGATTATAATTTACACTTCCATCTGTGCAAATCACCTATTGGTAATTATAATGTATTGCTTCATACAGATACATGTACGTCAGGCGTTTTAAGATGTTCGTATCCGCTCAGTCAAAACGCGTCAGTCAATAAATTCTAAATACAAACAGGTCGATTCATCCAATGCGTGGTCGGAATCGAAAAGTTCAGATGACCTAGCCGATGTCCTATTACTGTATTTGATGTCTCATGTAATATATTTATTTACCGAAATCTTACAATTTCATTATGGAGTTTGTTAATTCAAGGATTATAATACGATTACTAGAATCAGATACAAAAACTAGGTATATAAATATTTTGCCTATAGTAAGGGCGGATATTAAACACTTAACCACAGAAGCGTTAGAATAAGCGCACGATGTTCTAGGAATCATTGGTACATAAGCAAATAAATTTACTATACATGTACTTCTATAACTTCTAAGAATCGACTTTAAAAGTTAGTTATCTATTATCTAGAATGTGTATCAAATGTGATTCAAATGTGTTCGTGCAACATAGCAAACAAATATGAAACTGACTGTTGTTAGATGAATGATTCAATCCATCGATCGACAACGGCTGCAAAAAGACCATGCCAAGTGATTGATGAAGCCAAAGCATGCCACCGCGAATGACAGGAAATCTGGCCTAATAAAATCATAGGAATGTAGTCATAAGACAATTTTTCCCGACAAATCTATGCTTGTGTGGTCTTAGTATCGCCTGAGTGGACTACCAAAAGGTTATATTATAGCTTTATCTCAATAACTGAATAAACTAGAGCGTTAAATCACGGAATTTTTCAATACCCCAAAAATCCAATTTAGCTATATGAATTAAAAAGGAAGGTTTCAAATATATATGTACGGGTATAATATTATTAATATCATATTTTTTTTTGTTTAATTGTAATATCTGAGCTATTTCTGACTGGACGGACTCTCAGTTTCAGTTCGTCTTGTCAGAGACATTTCAGATATTCCAACTCAGTAAAATTATACTAGGACACAATAGCCTCATGTTGCAATGCGAAGTGCCAATTACTAAAATAGAAAACTCGTATGTTAATAAAGTGTTCATGTATAATTTATATTTCAGAAAGGATACTAGTCAGAAAGAATAGTCCAATGTGTATGTCCCAACGTCCTTAATTTCGGATTTGTTTCCAGATATACCAGGTCGAGGGGCTACTCTGAAGCTTTTCTCGATACTTAGGCTTAGCACAGGAAACAACTATGTACATGTACATGTATTAACAAAAAGCATATGGTTTGGCGGACCAATCAAAATGCCCGATATTTCAAGCAAAATATATCGTTTGTGCAATACCCAAAAATATTAAAAAGCTGAAATTCAAAGAATCATTGACTATTTCCATTTACAAATGCCTATTAGTAGAGTTGCTTATGTAATCCCGTGGCCACTTTTTGTTAATCAGGGTTTCTATATACCAAAATGTTCGGTTTGATGAGTAGATTTCAAAAATGTTTCCTGCCATTTTTTCTGTTGACTTTCAAGGTCAAGGTCAAAGGTCAAAGGTCACGGCTATTAAATATATAGGGCATATGACTATATCTTAATTTATGACCGATCTTCCATGTGAATCTGCTGCAAACTGGAAAATATCGAAAGTAAATACATTTTAGCAATTGGCGAGTGCAATTTCCAAATGACCTTGACCCCTCCATTTGAAAGGTCAAGGTCATTTACCCAAAATTTGCCCCAAAAGAACGCAAAATACGCAAAATAACTGCGCGCGTGCTACAATAGGCATGAGGGAGGTTGAATTCAAGACCTTTAATATGGTAGGTATTCTTGTAGGATTCGACATATATGTAAGTTGCAGCGATCCACCAAATGAGTTGCCATAGCAACGAAGGTTAATGACAGGACATGGTATGAACTTCGAGTGCTGTACATATTTAAGGAAAATGGTTAAGTTTTCGAGTTGCTTATATTGTTCAATGAATTTTAAGACAATCATGATTGTAATATACCAAAGTGTTTCTTTTATTTTTTATATTTCAAAAATGTGTCCTGCCATTTTTTCGGTTGACTTTCAAGGTCAAGGTCAGAGGTCAAAGGTCACGGCTATTAAATACATAGGGCATATGACTATCGCTAAATTTATGGCTGATCTTCCATGTGAATCTGCTGCAAACTGGAAAATATCGAAAGTAAATACATTTTAGCAATTACCGAGTGCAATTTCCGAATGACCTTGACCCCTCCATTTGAAAGGTCAAGGTCATTTATCCAAAATTTGCCCAAAAAGAACGCAAAATTCGCAAAATAACTACGCGCGTGCTATGACAGGCATGAGGGAGGTTGAATTCAAGACCTTTTATATGGTAGGTATTCTTGTAGGGTTCTATATATGTGTAAGTTGCAGCGATCCACCGAATGAGTTGCCATAGCAACGAAGGTTAATAACAGGACATGGTATGACCTTTGAATGCTGTGCCTAATTAAGGAAAATGGTTAAGTTTTCAAGTTGCTTATCGTGTTTAATGAACTTTAAGACAACCATGATTGTAATATACCAGAATGTTTGTTTTATCACTTAGATTTCAGAAATGGTTCCTGCCATTTTTCTGCACACATTTTAAGGTCAAGGTCAAGGTCAAATGTCATGGTTCTAGAATTTATGGGACCAACAAAAATATTATCATTCGTGGTTGCTTCTCTGCGTATATTTGATATTAGGACAGTTTTAAAAAAATGGCCCTGGTCCATTTTGATATTAGGACAGTTTAAAAAAATGGCCCCGGTCCATTTTGAGGCTTTAGACCCCCAGTGAGACTGTACTGTATGCATGGAAATGATCAAGTGATATGCCAAAATAACAAGCGCTCAGACAGGCTTGATCTGACAAAATTCCTACTATGTAACTTTATAAATAAAAAAGTTATGCAGATATTCGATGTAAGGTATTTAAGATTTTAGTGTGACATTTTTCAATGAAGTCAAATTTGAAAGCTACCATACTGCATCAAATTAAGGAATAGAAATTGAAGAGATACAAAGAATGAAACATATGAATATATAGATAAAAATAAAGAACAGCATCACCTCTCTGGTAGTTTCGGATTTTTATATCACCGCACGGAAATCCACAGGGGGTCTAAACGTAAGGAGTGTAAGATTTCATAATTATTGGTCAGCAAATGTTTAATACTTGTGGTTGTCATTTATTTTCTTACTGTTTATACTAAGCTCAGGCCCCAATTCAGTTTACATAACAATTGGTTTAGCTCTGTCACTTCTTTACATTTTTTGAGTGTTTGTTTAGAAAGTAAGGGGTGTAAGATTTTTTCCACTTTACAGATAAAAATTCGAAGAAACGCCATCATTTTTAAGAACCATTCTTCATATTTTATTGATTCTATTCAAAGTTTTAAATTAGTGGTATAACGGTTCAAATAAGGCCAGATTTGTCTGCAAAATAACACTTTTAGTGTTTAAACCCTATGTCACACTTTGGGGCCATTATTTTGAAACTGCCCTTTAACTA
Source organism: Rugalucina vietnamica (assembly GCA_964017185.1). Taxonomy (NCBI): domain Eukaryota; kingdom Metazoa; phylum Mollusca; class Bivalvia; order Lucinida; family Lucinidae; genus Rugalucina; species Rugalucina vietnamica. The sequence goes on from OZ024873.1 coordinate 20,694,758, forward strand.
GGTAAAATCTTCAGCACATACCTGATCGTTATTCTTATGTCACTCTCATATGACCTTGAACTATTTATTTGAAAGGTCAAGGTCTTTTCGCTCACATTTGTCGAAAATATACGCAAGAATATCATTTTACAACGTGATTACATAGCCAGAGCAAGATAAGATACTTTACAGCCACCAATTATGTTTTGTATTTTGATGGCTGTAATAAAAATCTCACTTTTACCTTTATTCTTATTGTGTTGCCATAGCAAGCAAGACTTTTATTAACAAAACAATATGGGTTTTGAATAAATATTTCGACAAGATTTTAGTCGAATTCGATGGACTTTTTACAAGCATGACTAAGGTACTACAAAATAATTGTTTCAAAAATGATTTCTGTCTATTTAGCTTTGATCACTATAGGTCAAGATAACTGATCAAAGGGGTCACAACCTCAAAATATTATACCAGCGTTTATATCATTGGTTATCATGCGGCTACAATTCAATGTATATATCGTTATATGGTAGTAAATACTAATACTTAGACATTGCCCTTTTGAACTTATTGTAAGTAATGCAAGTTATCTAATTTACATATTCATGAATTTTAATGAAAACATTAATAAATGACAGAAAAAAATCGTTAACAATCCATAAATAAACTAATTTCAGGCAAAAACCATCAAATTATCATTGTGACACTTTATTATAGAACCATATCATATGATATATTTATTGATGTTGTGGGCCCAAAATGAAAACAATATCATTTACATATTCATGAATATTAACAAAAATTCGAAAATCGAGGATAAACGAGGGAAAACTATAGCCATTGCAAGGTTTGGGGTGAGTTATAATATCCATAACTATATCCCTGAAACCAATTTTCATGGCTGCCAGTGTGGTCAGAGGGACCACCTTAATGCCATAAAGGTTGTCCTTAACAATGAACACATTTGCATGATGCACACCCACCCCTAGTGTGATTCTAAAGACCAGGTTGTACTTACAAAAAATATTCAAATACCAATAATAGCATACTCTACAATACTTAAATTGGTCTGATAGTGAAGCATGGACTTAGCAGTTTAACCTTAATACCTATTATACAAATTATTGAATTTGCATATTCATGAAAATTAATAAAACACACAAAAATTGGAGAAAAAATCTTTGAAAAATATGGGGTATATGCACAATATCACTAGTGCCATAGCTGTTTACATACCCAGTATGCTGAAAGAAGTATCAATTGAATGCTATTGCAGTGTATTATGACATTTAAGTCACATATAAGAATGATCTGATTTTTAATTTCACGAATTTTAATGAAAACTTCATAAATAGTAATGAAAAACTGGGAAAATTAAACGGGTAAACCTACAACCAAAATCCCTTACATGCTGAAAATGGCATCAAATGGTTGCTAGGGCAAAATTATATCATCGTGTACTACAATATATAAGTCATTTGACTTTTTGTTTTATGAACATTAACCAAACCTTTCGAATTCACAGGAAAATTACGAAAAAATAAGGCGGTATACATAGAAAATCAACTGTATCGATCTTGGCTTCTGATAGACATAGAGAGCTATAATTGGTATCAAATAATTGCTGTGACAATGTTCTACGATCATATAATCTGATATACTCGTGTATAATCTGCGTACTCGCCATATTCCGCAGTTGCAATTACCACTAGCAATTGAAATAGGTAGATATACCCGACCGTATACACAATATCCAAAATCTGCATCTACACAGTTACATAATAAACGTCAAAAATTACCTGTGTCTACACGGTTGCTGGCTAAAATTTAATGGTTTCTACACAGTAGCCTGACTGGTAAATTCAAGCTCATTTTTTTCTACCAGGAAAGTTTCTGTGTGCTACCAGGGCTAGGGAAAGTGTTTAGGGGTCTTGGCTAATAGAATTTTGTAGAAAAGTGACGATATTTGCTGTTTAAAAGACAAAACGTCGCCACAGCCTTATCGATCTCCACTTGGATTTAAAATCATGTAAGTCACCCACTCATTTCGGCCAAATTCTTGCTACAATGGCCAGACTGCGAAATGGCAATATCAAAATCGTAAAATCTGATCTTTGCCTATCCTGACAATGTCTGAGATGGGCATAACTAATATTTTTACAAATAGACGGCGACTCACAAATTACCTGTTTGACTTGCCGCCATCTTGAAACGATCGACACCGGTACCAAAAAACTCTACCAGAGATCAGCTATACGACTCTGTTACTACGTACCATAGGATAAAAGGACAATGTCTAAGCTTTAAAATGAGGTCTGATTCAGTGGTCTAGGATAAATACTAGCAGATATATGACCAATTTTGTATGCACATGCCCATGCTCAAAAATCATGTTAATGGTTGCTATGGAAACCATGCATTTTTTCATAGTGCAAACATATTTATCTTTATGAACAAAAGCATTTCTAGGGTCCCAATGAACAATTTTGCACCCATTAAAAATCATCCTGGGGTGCAAGGTAGGTCAAATTAGCTCCAGGAATACCACGGAGGTTATCTTGCTTTTTGTTTTTCAGTGATTTTTTGTTTTCATTAATATTCATGAATGTGCAAATTAGATAATTTGCAAATGTTACCATGAGATGAAAGGGGTTTATCTTTGCTTCGATTTGATACCACATTCAATGATTTAAGGCAAGTTGTTGCTGACATATGATTAATCTTGTATATATATCCCCGTTTCGGCGCTATTTTAAAAGGGGGTCATGGACGGGGTGTTCGTTGCATCATTCGACCATTATCATTTGACCTTGACCTTTAACTGTAAAATTAAAGTTGTGGGAATTGTTTATGCAAGTAATAAAAGCATTAAAACATTTTCATTTATCCCCATGTTGATTCAAAACCACTACAAAACTAATAGTTAATTCAATGATTAAGCACTTAAATGTGCTATTAAAATCATTCAGAATTCACGCTAAGGCTACCATAAAGTGCTGTTGCTATGGCAACTGTTTGTGACATGGAGGTGCAAATGACTAATATACCAAATCCACAAATATTCAAGATACCATCTATGTCAAAGATTCATTCTATATACTTCTGACTTTGTAATGCGGCGATAAATAAGCCGTATGTCTGTAATTTTTCTTACAAATTTGGCATAAATGACCTTGACCTTTAGAATTGGGTTTTCAAGGTCACTTGAAAGTGACATCAAAAATTGTCGAAATGTGTTTACTATCAATTACACTAGTTTTGTACTTTTCAAAAACATTATCTTGGTCATAATTATTGATATTGTAAGTCACACCAGTAAGCCTTAGTCGTGACCTTTGACCTTTGACCTTGACCTTGAAAGTTAATAGAAAAAATGGCAGGAAACATTTTTGAAACCTACACATGCTAATGAACATTTTGGTATATAAAAACCCTGATTAACAAGAAAAGTCCACTGGAGCATTTTTCGTTACATAAGCAACTCTACTATATGGTTTTAAGGAAAAATAAAAGTCGGTCATTGTTCTCTTGATTCACGTGTTAGCTTCCCTGAATAAGGGGATGTGTGATAGAAGAATTTATTTATTTCGTTTCTGATGACCCAGGACTCTAGAGGTAAATAAGGTTCAAAATTAAAACTCAACAAGAATAGAAAGTCAGTGTACACACTGATAAATGTATGAGTACTGGAACTGGTTGCAACGAACTGATGCAGACTAAATTACTTCATGGATTAGAAGCCAAATCCGATACCCTTTTCAGGTCATACACAGTGGTTGTGTCTACACTAATTTCTGACAATTTCGGAACTGACCGGATACCAGTAGACGTTCCTGTTCTGACCCTGACGTATATTTTCCGACTAGTCATACTTACCTATATGACCGCCGTGCTATTTCGTACCACTTCCTTGATATACAACAAAAAAACTATGGAGCTACATGTACATCCGTGCGACCGGTTTCAGTACTTTAAATTGGCTAATAGTACTATTCGTATCGTAAAGAATCTGTATAAATATAAGCAAAGCAATCAGAGCATCTGCAGACCAACCAAAAAGCTACCATCTAACCCCAAAATGAAGAGTTAGGTGTAAGCATTAATAAAACAAGGTACAGACAGTCTTTGCCATACCCAGCTTACTCTTAAAACTTTGATATACCCATTTAAAAATAGGACCGAGTGCACAGGTTGTAGAGATGATAAGCGGGTTATAGTTCTGAAAATAAAACTGAGATCTTTTAAGAGCAGCGAACATATTAATGAGAACGGGGATGGGCCATACCGCGGTTTCGGCTACTTAGGTCTCGTCAGTAATCCTGTAAATGTGGCAATGGAAATTTTATGGAAAGTAAAGCAAAAAAAATATCCGTGAACCTTAGACCCCACGTCTTGTATTAAAACGGGTTGTACATGGGTAGACATTTGTTTCTTTTCTTTTCTTCTGAAAATTATCACCTTAACAGCCTCGTAAATAGTTGCATATTTGATGGCATAATGAAAATACAGTTGTTGTCAATGCCATCAATATATGAATGTTCGATGTTACGGCTTGTTTTATAAATGAACACTGTAAAATAATGTGTGTTTTTCCGGGCGAGTTATATACGCTTTGGGAATTGCCTCAGTCTGTAAAATCAGCAACACAGAAAAAGCAAGTTTGAGCAACCACCAGTGCGTCGTACCAATGCTTCAAAAATGCCCCCAGTGCGTTGTAATAGAAAATCCTCAATAAAACGTTTACTTCGATACCGAGAGAAGATGGCGATCAGAAATCATTTTATTTATCTTGAATGCGTATTCATAAATATATCATAACGTAACAAAGACTATGCTCAGACTTGCATTGTACCCTCAATTTCGGCACGGACACAGATGCCACCGGCCATGCTGGTAGAACTTTATCGGATGTGGCCTCAGTCAAGTCCATGAAATTTATCACATATTGCGTGATAAAATCATACTGCAATGCATCCGCGGTACTCTGCGCAAAGCGACATGACAAATTAGATACACATAAGTATGTAAGCGAACGGTTATGAAAAAAGTATTAGTTTTATTTACATTTTCCGGCAATTTAATCTTACTCCAATACGTATCTTAGTCTGCTACAGTTCGTTGCAACCAGCTCCAGTACTTTTGCATTTACCAGTGTGGTATTGATACATGTAACATAAAAAAATAATAACCAGACAACAGCCGAGAAAGAAAAAGGATGATACAAAACAACATACATAATACATTACGAAAATATTCCATGAACTTATAAACAGAATTTTCGAGATGTAAAAATAATTCAGCTTATTTTGGATATTTTGTAGCATTTGTTCCAAACATAAATTGTAAGTACACGATGTAGGTATACCCACACTGTTTTGGAACAAAAATAAGAAAATATGTATATAGATATATAACATAAGTCATCAAAGTTAGCTACACGACGCCGGTAATTGCATTCCAACTCTTAGCTTAAGACCACTCAATTAGCAAATTGGATATACACGTACTTTTAGTCTTTCTGATTGCGCGCTTTACTTTCAACTGCCTTCTTTTACCTTTTCAGCTTTAATCTTGGAGTTCATTATTGTAGAATCTAAAATTGCATTCTTCAGATGAGTGTTTTTCGGACGACTGTTCTCGACTTTGATTTTCGAATAAAAGCAATAAGTATATATCGCATAATGTTGAACGATTTTCCAACACTTTGGATGTGACACTAAAGTATACGACACTCACACTTTAGTAGAAATCGACAAATAAACCAAACCGACATAGATCTCCGAATGTCCTAAGATTATACATCTTGATCTTGCTGAGTCTATTATCTCTTATTGGAAAGTGTCATTAGATCAAATCCCGTGGAATATTAATAAATAAATGTAATTTCGTTCGTCTACGACAGTGCTGATAATTACTCCCGCGGCTCATTTTGACATATAGACGAGAAACAATAATATTTAATATATAATATATTGGTAAATATATTTTCCAAAAACAAGTGCATAGAAGTCAACAAATTTACCTTCAAGTGCTGCGTTAAAATGCATAAAGACATAATGCTGATAGTCATAGTCTGTTTTATATCAACGAAAACGTAATAGTGGCATACAGAATGTCAAATGTGTTGAATGCGATGATCAATTTTATGAGACAAGCATCACTACATGCAACCTGTTATATCGACAGCTAGTATTATCAAGCAAACGTTATGGTTTACTCACGGAAATGTTGAAGATACTGAACGTAAAATGGCAATTAGCAACCGATTCTGGGAATAGAATATCGTTTGTCTCTTATTTCCGGACTATCTGTCCCTTTAAGATTATTTATGGAATCTTACTATAATTAACCGTTACCCTAATGCACATGCATTGTCCACTGTTTTCTGTTTTAGAAGACATCATAAAGGTTGCTTACCCACAATTCTTTAAATTGTGATTTAACAGAATAACGTGTCCTTGCAGGTACTAGGTGTCGATATAACAGGTTGTATATAGTGAGCATGTATGATACTCGTAAATCGAACATTAAGATTGCAAAGTAATACATTGATTGTGGACACTTTAGACCCGAAGGCTGATGCGAGAGTCGAGGGCTGATACGGGATTCGAGGGTTGATGTGTGGGTACGATATGAAAATTGTCATATCGTAATCTTTTTATCATATATTATAATTCATGGCAATTTTTTCCCTTTCTTTAATATATTTATATATTTATTTATTTATTTATTTATTTATTTTATTTTATTTTATTTATTCATTTTGGCATACCGTCAAAGCGTGCAGTAGAGCACATATTATTTCCGCATTAGCACAAATCGAAAATTCGTCTCGACATGACAAAATACTGTTGCCTGTGACATACAACCCTGCGGTAAACTACCTAATGAACTCAATACAATAGGAGCCGAGTGCTCCAAATATAATTTTATTAGCCAGTCATTTGGTGATACGGCTTTTTCTCCCTAGGGATGATATGGGTCACGTGGGTATGTGATACGAGTGATATGGCTTTTTCTCCCAAGGGAATGATATGAGTTTTATCAATTTTTGAATGGATGCGGCTTTCGAGATACTGTTCCAAGATACGTTAACGTAACTCCTGTCTGTATCGCATATGCAATAAGAACATATTTTGTAGTAAATATATGATAATACGTTTTATCTTTCTTTTTTGAGGGGTGTTTTGACCCTTTAAAACGTGACGTGCTGGATTGCACAAGCTATATAGTTTATATGTGGCTTATTACTTTAGACATAAACATTGACGTTGCATACGCAAGCAACAGTACTGTCAGCTGCATTCAAATTCCATTTCGCATTATATTAGATTATTTTCTGCCATTATATAAGAGTATTGGACAGAGTATAATTATTTGAATGTATTAAAAACGACCATATCTGTAGTTGAAAATCATATGTACCTAAATTGCTTATTTTGTATTCTATTAAGTGCAAACCAAACTAAACCGAATGTACTCGCTGTGTTAACAAACGAAACGTTAAAAATTTGCTTTGTAGATTTTTCCTCTCAGAATTTGGACAATTTTCTAAAAATGTTGTATGGACTCAAAAGTATATAGAATCAGTCAATTCAGTATCAAACACGAAGTGTTAATGCCAATTAGTTACGTAATGCAGTTTGATTTCAACCGTTACCTCGCATCCAACACATAAATTGCAAAACAGTTCGATGGGGACGATAAAGTTTCTTTCAGACCAAACATGAGTTTAAGGTGAGGTTATGGTCATGTAAAACTAGTTTAAGACCGCCAGTAATTTTATATTACTGATCGTCCAAGGCGATACTTTTATGGTGGTTCTTATTGTTTAAAGTGTTGGTGTTGAATTTTTGCGCTGTTTGCGCCATATGTGCGTTTTCATATTTTTAGTTAAGTTTGGGTAACTGAGTGGCCGCCTATTGGGAAATAGCTGTTCATTCGGCTTACGATATGTTTTCTGAGTATATATGTAAGACTCACAACTAGGCCGGTTCCCCCAAATAGGCCGATTCCCACAACCACCGATTCCCACAAACAGGCCGATTTCCCCCATAACTAGGCCGATTTCACAACGTCATTCTCACAAATGGGCCGATTGCAATTTTAAGCGTTACAATCCCCCGCGTCAATACGACGAAGATACAATCGAAATACAACCATACCCTGGGTACGCTACCACATTCCGACTCATATATTCCAAGTTGCATGTGCGGCGAGGGTGAATATTTTTCACGATTTTGCAAACATTACAACTGATTTATTATTTAGACTTAAATATGGAATCTACACACCGAGTGTAATTTCGGAGAAGCATGTATCTGCCATAGACAAATTCCAGCAATCGATAAGTGTGTGGATTCTCGTCGCTAGTGGAGCAATCACGAATCATACATGAGTTTCGCAACTGAAGCTCACTGAATCTAGCATCAACTTAATAGGTGTTTAACATACAAAGCCCAAGCTCAAATTCAATGAACGCGTTACTGCAAAGCATCTTAAACACACAAACAGCCTCATATTAGGTGAAAGGCTGTTTCACGATCATGGAACAAAGCTCCCGTAGATCTCCGTTGGTGTTGCTACAATGCACTTGCGGCGACGTAAACTTTGTTTTGGTGTAACGTGACGTCAGAAAAAATGGCCCGTTTGTGGGATGACGTCAGAGTTTTCGGCCCATTTGTGGGATCGACCCAGTTGTGGGAATCGGCCTAGTTGTGGGACCCACCCTAGTTGTGAGACCTACATATATATGTACCTAATTGTTAATTTTGTTTTTCCAAACTCGGTTTTTGGAGTGGGAATTTCTTTCTGATTGCGCCATTTCCTGATCATTGCCTACTTTTACATTCAAACATAAACCATAATAAGAACAGAAAATTCAGGAATTTTGAAATACAATAATTACATATAAAAACCATAAACCAGACAAGATAATATTAGACATCACATACATATATCAAAACAGTTAATAACAAACTATTCACGGCTGTTATGTTGATATATAGAGTGAGACATCAAAGTTTGCAGCATCTTGTAGCTTACGACCACGCAATGGGCAAGTCGACTGATTCAGTAATAGATTTTAGCTATCATCTTGAGTTCAATATCATAAGATATTACTTGCATTCTTTAGGTATGTGTTTTTCAGACAACTACTCTGCAACTTTGTTGAATGACTGATCCCGCTCGAAGGCCGACTTACATGTACAACGTTAATTCTATATGGCACATTGATATTCACAGCCCATTATATGACCAAGGTTCTGTCTCCTCGTAAAAAAAAATCGGACAACCAACGTAAATGTCCGTGTGTCACTTTATTACCCATCTGAACGCCTTATTTTTCAGATTATATTATCTCTAATTGGAAAGTGTCATGAAATCTAATCCAGTAAAAAAACATGTTATTTCTAGTGTTGTCCATGACAGCGCTGAAAAATTACATCCGCTGCTTATTTCGATATACATTTAGTACATGATACAATGCTATAAGTTTCGAGAACTAGTGCTCAGAAGTCAACAATTTTATCTTCCAGCGATGCGTTAAAGATATAAACAGACAGAAGGCTGATAGCTGGACTATATTTGTATCGAATAAGCACGACAACTATGGTATGATCAAGGAAAAGAGTATGTTGAACATGTAAAACATTAAATATATTCTATGATTTTAAACAAACTATAAAAAGTCACGTACATATGCATTTCTGCATGTGCGTTAGATATCAGACATCAACATGCAATATACGGATTTTCTGATGAGTAATAAGTAATTCGGATCCGTCTAAAGACGCAAAATGCGCATGCCAAAACATTGAAACAATGATACATTTTAAATTTGCGATGAGCTTTCTTTCCGAAGCACAATGTGCCACTCAGCAGAGAGCTCACACGTTAAAGAAATAAAGGGGCAAAAATCAAGTTATACCACTTTCAACTAAACGTATACTACTAGGGATTTGCCAGCTCGTTCAAGAAGTAAACAAAAATATCTATTAATATTTTGTGCGCATGCGCGGAACTATTTTTTTACCCAATGTTTGCATTATCTTAAATGACAACAGCATCTCATTTAATTAAAATGACGACAACATCTCATTTAATTATAGTAAAAATGAAAATCTGTTCATTTTTGCATTTTGTACCCTGATATGAAATGACATTGTATCATACGGCACCGAACCTGAAAATATCACTGTTCCATTTCAATTCGAAACTTCGTATTGTGGCGTTTCTTTTTCTTTTCTTGTTTTCAGTATATTATGAGACAAGCATTTATGATACACGTGAATCAAACATATTTAGTAAGTGTTCTCACGTGTACACACAATCAATGTTTTGAGCAAATATACTGAAAACGCTTAATTTAACAGACGAAAAAGAAAAAGAAAACAACGCTGTTCATGGCTAAGGCTTGTTTTCGTAATGTATTAGCCATAATAAATGATTAGTGAGGTATTGTTATTAAAGGGCAAGAATAATACACTAGAAACCAATTTCACATATTTTGCATTCTCATTATGATAAACGACCAACTGCATCCCTTAAATACAGTTAGATTTTATGGAAAAAAAAGTATCTCGAGAAACAAATATTAGGGGGGTACCTATACGCTTCCAAACTTTGGTCCCCAGACTATCCACGTGGAATTAAAATGGGCAGTCAGGTCCATAGGTATTTTTCGAAACTTCATCATCATACATGTACATATCATAAAAGATTAGTTCATTATTAAAAAAATAATGTCATAGACAATACTAATCAAGACCGGGGCTAGAATAAACATTTTTCAATATTAACTTCTAATAGCTGAGCGTATAAAGCGGAATTATAAAACTCTACTTCCATGAAAATTGATTGACGTTCATAGCTCTTAAACAATCCGTTTTAATCTAACTTTTGCAATATTTATGAGTTGCAGCATTATGTGCAAGAACAATTAACAAATTCTCGGTTCGTTATACCGATATGCCCATAACGATTTTAATTCACCAAACAAATACGTACATATACCCAACAAAATAAGTAACGCAATTGTATTATAATTCATCATTTTGTCATAAAGATACATGTAAGCAAATGGCACAATTTCATTTATATCATTTCAAAACATGTTATTCAGCTGAGCGTTGCATATTATTGGAAACCAGTGGTAAAAAAACTGGAAGAGAATAAAACACTAAAATAACATAAAAAGTGCACCATTTTTCATTTTCTATACAATGACAACGTAATACGTTTGTTTGAAATCTTAAGAATCCACCTGGCGTCACTTTCTTAGTCTGTCCACTTTATATAATCATTTTGTTAAAGTATGACAAGACTTTATCGTATGCATTACGAAAACGTGTCCATGCAATATATAGTGATTAATTAAGTTGTAAAAATTGAAAATTTTCAGTAGAAATGTTTTGATATTTTTCTTATTTTTGCTCAAAAAATAGTTTGTGGGTACACGTTAGAACCGCCTCGCCGAGGCGGTTCTAACGAGTACCCACAATCTATGTTTTGGAGCAAAAATAAGAAAAATAGGTAAACCCCTGTAAACCCCAGTTTTGCTATATAAAAGTGGAGTTTAAGGGGGTATACATTTCACGGACATGTTTTCCTGATGTATGTGCATATTGTTAAAGTATGACAAGACTTTATCGTATGAAACAACAATTCATACTGGAGATGAATCATATAACCTTTGAAAAACTGTAAGCATAGTTTAAATGACATCCGATCAATTGGAGGGGTATGGGTTAATGGCTGCAAATATACATCAGGAAAACATGTCCGTGCATTGAATACCCCCTTAAACCCCACTTTTATATAGTAAAACTGGGGTTTGCAGGGGTATACCTATTTTTCTTATTTTTGCTTCAAAACATAGATTGTGGGTACTCGTTAGAACCGCCTCGGCGAGGCGGATCTAACGTGCACCCACAATCTATGTTTTGAGCAAAAATAAGAAAAATATCAAAAAATTTCTACTGAAAATTGTCATTTCTTCAACTTTAAAAAATCACTGTATATTGCATGGGCAAGTTTTCGTAATGATTCAACACCACAAGATTCTAAAATAATGCAGGGACTATCATTATATAATATATTACAGCTTACAATCGAAAAGTAAACCTGAAACTAACAAACATGTTCGCCGGTTGCAATAATATTTTTCTACATCTGTATAAAGAACACATCTTCAAAAATGCTCAACGTGAATTTTATCATGATTCCATCTTACACAGAAATTCTATAATATTTTGAATTTGAGCAATTAATGAAGAAATTCACGGGGGAAATCTAACAATTGCGTTTCTTTTTGTCGGGTGTATGTAAAAATAAACTTTCGAAACCACCGATTAATTTTCTGAAAAATGCTTTTTTGTAACCTCCCAGTTCTCTATCATGCAAAAGGTTTTCGTGTTGTCTAATACTGAAGATCTTCACTTCACATAAACTATAAAATTGTATTGGTATACGAACTTTATTTACAAATGAAACTGCAATTTTACACGTTTTGCCCTTAAACCTTATATTAACAACAATACCCTCGCATTCACTGCAAAGTCAAAGATTTGAAAATGCCCAAATCAGGGTGGTGTATAAATAAATCAATAACTTACCCGAAAAGTCGGCTACGAAGAGGTTGATAAGAAACAAATTCTTCAGTAGGTTGGTCTTGCTGCAGAACTTCGCCAAAATAATCACTGACGCTAAATTTCCGGCGACGGACACCAGAAAAACAGGTCCATAAAGAACTATTAATATAATCGATGACGTCATACCCTCCGAATATACTGGGTGGCGTAAATCAAGCCAGGGAAAGGTGGCATTACTCTTAAAGTCATTCGTTAAATTCATTTTGTTCAAGTGATGCAGTAAATCTTTCATTGGATTAATGTTTTAATTATTTAAATTAAACACTATTAAACGTTGACGTTATCGTTAAATAACCACATGATATCAAGCAGTAAGTAACTGGTGTTAAACAGTCTTCCTCAGACGTATAACAAAGTTGTAGATTTTAAATACTGTTCAAAATATATCTTGCAATGATGATTCGTTTGCTTCAAACTCAGATCCGTATCCTGTAGGTCACTATTTCAACAACGTCATCAAACCAATATCTTAACTTATTTATTTCTTAATGGTCAAATTCTGCAGTATTCTCCATTGTCGCAAGCAAACAAACGTTGGCATACAGATACTAAGTCTGTCTCATTCCAATTCTGAAAACTAATTCGCGTTCTCTTTAATGAAAGAACAAGATTTCAAATAATAAAGCTATAACGTAAGGCATCAAAGTCAGCAGCAGGACATTGGTCATGCCATCTAAGCTCTCTGTTTCCGACCACGCAAATAGCAAATCAACCAGTTCAGCTCTGGATACTAGCAAATTTCCTTATGCGTGTAAAACAAGGATCTGAAAATGATACATTACGATGCATGCTGGTCGGGTGATGCAACGATACAGATTGCTCTGCAACTTTTATGTTGCTGTTACTGGGATACAGCACATTTTTCTCATGAGAGAGTCATATCATCTTGAACATAGATGCCCTAATGTCACTAAATAACCCATCTGGATGCCTTATTTTGCCGAGTCTATTAACTCTCATTCGGAAGTGCCATTAAATCAATTCCTTTGGAACAACATGTTATTTCTGTTGTCCACGACACCGCTGATAAATTGCTTCCGTGGATTATTTCGATATCAGAGGTTGAAAGGCAATACGACAAACTAAGATGTATTGTATAGTGGCGCATTTAAGAAGTCAACAAACTTGCAACATGTGGTGTGTTAAAGGCGGCTGTCTGGAACAATTGTAACAGTCGTCGTAACTAAATTCACACATTTGTGTACATGTTTTGCGCATGCAGTGCACTTGTGTTGCACGTCAAGTATACAATTGAAAGCGTGTCTTTAGTTCAGACTTAACTGTAGTGTAAGCACCGCTAAACATTGTTCGCGAAATAATAACACAGCCATCGGCTGAATCTCTTTTAAGATTGTAACTCGTCGGCTGAATCTCTTTTAAGATTGTAACTATGAATTGTATAACATATTTACTTTGTATTGACTACCATATTGAAAGATTTGAATTAACTGTTATTCTCTTTGGCCCCATGTTGCGAAACGTAAAGGGTCACTGATGAGGCTTGAGTAGCCAAAACTACGGTATGATCCATCCCTTTTCTCATTAATATGCTCACTGCTCTCACAGGATCTCAGTTTTATTTATATTTGCTATTACTGCAGCTGGTGTTGTGCCGTGTGGCGGCCCGAAAAAGTCTCCCCATACATCATCCATAGTGCAGATTATATTTTCCTTTAAGTTCTTTGAGATCAGCAAAGGTATTCTGAGAAATCAGAAATTTATTATCTTCTAACCAACAGTTAATATATACTAACCCACAGAGCTAACGCAACAGTGGGTTGTTTTCTCAGTTGCACTCGTCCCGTTACAATTTGGCCGAAATACATCATAAAATAAAATGCTGGCTTATCCAAGCATCACATAGAACTTCCGTTTTACCAAAAGTCGCTGGTTGTCTCGAATCAATTGATTCTACAGAGGCAGTGCGTCTGTTAAAGAACGAAATGCATGGGACTTTGCCGGTATTCGGCATGAGACATGTATTCGTACACCAGAAAACAGAAACTTCGTAATGGGACATCCAAACGCATCTGAGCAGAAGTGTGTTATTCGTTGCATGTTTGGTTAAAATTCTGAGGATCGCTGAGCAGTAACCAGGAAATGATATGCAATCTATTGATGGTAGGCGAAAATTGGATCTTTGCAAAATTCTCTGGATAGGATTTAACCCAAACCGGTACGATGAGCTTTGTAACATTTATAGGCAACACAACTTGACAGTTTCGGACTTTAAAATGAACGGGAGGCAACAGAAATTTGATGTAATTTGATTAAAATCCCGAAAATAAAACTCAAACAAGAAGAGGGGGGGGGGGGGTGGAAATAAAAAAAGAAAAAGAAAGTAGAAGTAAACAAACACGACCGTTCACTTCGAAGTGAACTTTCGTGTTTGTTTACTTCTACTTTCTTTTTCTTTTTTTATTTCCACCCCCCCACCCTCTTCTTGTTTGAGTTTTATTTTCGGGATTTTAATCAAATTACATCAAATTTCTGTTGCTCATGTGTTCTCCAATTGAGTATAATGTGATTTTTTACCTGTATTTGCTTATCTCAAAAATCGAGGACGGCCATTTTCGCCGTCTCACCTTCTATTTTTCTGTAAACTTGCACTAATCAGTATGCCTCTGATGAAGCCGAAAGGCGAAAGCTAGCTCAGGCACAAATAAAATTTTGCACCGTTAATGATAAAATCTCCACATATATATATATATATATATATATATATATATATATATATATATATATATATATATATATATAAAAAACAACAAGTCCTTGTGTCGGTAATGATAGGAAGAAAGAATGAAATGAAGCAACAGCAACAATTTATTTCAGTCCTGTAGCGCTTTCACTTTACAGCTCTTCAGCAGGAACGTCGCCATATTGTTTTGGCGTTACTAAAATTCAAATTCATAACGTCTTGACGTTATCTTTTGCGGGAAATATAGATTAAAGGTTTGACGTCGCGGCAAAAACGTCAAAACTAAAATACAAGATATTTTTCATGCTCAACCCAGTAGAACCCGAAACCAATTCCGTGTGTGTATGCTCACGGAAAAAACGGCCTGGTTTAATGACCTGAACCAATTGATATATTAGAATGCTATTATGAAAGTATTCATAAGCAGCAAAATGTCACGTTCTACCATGATGAGCACGAAAAAGGTTTAATAACCATGTGTTTCTTTGTATAAACACTTAATTCATAAAACTAAACATATACGCAAAAAGTGCGTAATTACATGATTCTGGGAAACCAGCACTGAGTGTTTCATTGTGCAAATTCAAATAAGCACAAAAGATAACCAGCCAATTGACAGTCACGAAAATTAAACTCAACATTAGTCGCACAATGTAGAGAACACAGACTAAATGGAATACGACCATTTAAGACACAACCATGCACACTACGAATTGCGATAATTTTCAACTGACTTCCTGCGAGTTGTACGTGTATGCACAACTCACATGAAACTAGCAACTATCGCTGTTTCAAACTAGGATTCATAAGACGGCAAAGACATGTATACTTTAAAAAAAAAAAAAAAAAAAAAAAAAAAAAAAAAAAAAAAAAAAAAAAAAAAAAAAAAAAACCTTCGACAGCAATACTTGTATTGCGGTACCAGCGAGAGTTCCGGGTTTTATGAATAAAGACAGAATTTATGGGTAGTTCCCCTTGGAATTGGAATTAGAAAAAAACATCTTTTTCATATTCATTAGAATAATCTGCAGTTGATATTGAATTGAAGAAAAATAATATGAAATAAAATAATATAACTTTAACATTAAATCCCACTTTACACAATAACTACAACAATATTTGAGATATTGCGTTTAAAAGGAAATGATTAAGAATTTGAAAGACACTCGATACATTCCATAAATTCCTCATACATAAAGATTATGGCGATTATCATGTTAAAAGATATTGAAATTTACGTCCTACTAAACCATTGCTTATGTAAAACATTACGGTAAAAGAACATTGATTCGTACAGATCCAAAACGTCAAACATTGCAACAATATGGAGAATGACTTGGAAAGACTAGAAGTTAGTTACACCATCAAAAAGAACATAGCTCTGATATATACAGAATGTTCATAAAAGCATAGCCCTCCCCCGGGACCGGAGAGTTAGAAATGTGTGTTGTATCATTTTGGGAATGCAAGTTTAAATATCGTGACTGTAACAAGCTGATTGGCAGTTATCCACACATACAATTTACATACATGAGTTCAAATCTGGTTTAAGGGCATGTATAAGATACCGTTCTTTTTCATCTCTTAATGATGCATTATTATTCAGTACCTTATAAATTGGAAACACTTTGAACTTGTCATTTGCGCAATTATGAAAATGCTTATTTACTTTAAGCACTCTAAATTCATCTCTTATGGTTTGTTGTCTATGCAATGTCATACGCTTACGCAATTCATTGCTGGTCTGTCCTATATAAAAACTATTACAATTATCACACACAAGTGCATATATCACATTTTTAGTGTCACAGTTCATGTTATGTTTAACTGTAAAAGTTTTTCCATTACCAAAAGTATATGACTGGCCTTCGATAATAATTTGACATGTTTTACATCTACTTTTACCACACTTTTCCACGCATGCTTTTGTTTCTGTATAATCAAATTTTGAAGCAGAAAGAATTTGTTTTAAATTTTTCGGCTGTCTTTTACTATTGATTATAGGCTTTTTGGCTAATACATTTATCATTTTGTCACTATTGTGTAAAAATAACTGTTCACATGCCCTCACGACTGGAAAAATGTTTGTATTTCGCGGATTGAACGTTGTTACACATGGTATAACTTCCCCCTTGCGTTCTGATTTTCGATTGTCTCCTTTTATCGGTCCTTTCTCAATTGCTCGCGAAATACCATTTCTTATTAGCTCCTCTGGATAACCTTGTTTTCTAAGGTATGTGGAAAGTTCTTCAAGACGCTGTCCTTGTAATGTTTTATCGGTTACAATTGTCACCACACGCGATGCAAGACTAAACGGAATATTCACCTTTGTATGTCTAGGATGACATGAATGAAAATTTAAGTAATTGTGCGTGTCCGTTGGTTTACTGTAGATGTCACATGTGATCTTATTTTCTGATAATTTAACTAAAACATCCAGAAATGGAATACCTATCGTACTTGAATCCATTGTAAAGTTTATATCCTTGTGTAAATTGTTTAGATCCCGAAAGAAATCATCAATATCTACGTCGTTGTTCCAAATGATGAAACAATCATCAAGAAACCGCTTCCAGTCATTCCTCAGCGTAGTTGAGAACTCTTGGCCGTATTTCTCCGCAGTGCGTTCATACAATGTTTCTTCTAAAAACCCAAGAACCAATGTGGCCAGCGTCGGAGCTACCTTGGTCCCCATGCTAATGCCTTTCGTCTGTAAGTAGTGAGTTCCATCGAAATAAAACACGTTCCTCGTAAGAATAATTTCTAGTGATTTTAAGATAAAATCTAAATTAAAGCGTGAGTCAACCACATCTTTTGCTTTATCCAACCAATAGTTTATTGCAGTAATACCCAGATCATGCGGTATGTTCGTGTATAAACTTACAACATCGAATGTTATGAGTTTTGAATTCGGTTTTACTTCAGACGGTAAATGATTGAGAAAATCAATGTCATCTCTAACAAAACTGGAAACTTCCTGGCAGAGCGGTTTAAGAAGGATGTCTAAAAAATGGCTCAGTCTCTGTGTGCTGCTATTCGGTCCACCCACTATAGGTCTAAACTTTAAATCTTCAGGTCTGCGAATCACGATGTATTCACTGTTCTGTTGAGCAATAGTATTCGCGATAATTATACTTTTATGGACTTTGGGCAATCCATAAAAATTGCTTGTTGCATGGTCGAAATTAATGAGATAGTCTTTTTCGTCGTCATGTAATCCGCTTCCATGTTGATCAATTAATTTATTTATTAATTTTCTGGTGTAACTGTCTGCACTACTTTCTATTTCCTCATAATACTCCTTATCTGAGAGCATTTGTAAAATTTTGTCTCTATAGTAATCGCTGTCCATGCAAACTACTGCTCCACCCTTATCCGCTTCTTTAATGATAATTGATTTGTCATTTTGCAATGATTGTATCGCGTTTCTTTCACGACTAGTTAAGTTACTTTTCACATTATTATTTTGCTCAAGAGGATAGTCACGCAACGTTTGTATTGTTTCTTCAAGGAACTTATCATCGCTTTTAGGGGGTTGCCAACCTTTTTTATTTCGAACTAATGGGATATCTTCATTTTCCTCATCATCACAATCAGAATAAAACCGTTCGCTTAATCGTAATTTGCGACAGAATTCATTTATATCGGTCTGTAATTCTGAAGTATTACTTTTAGGAGTGGGCGTGAATTTAAGTCCTTTTTTAAGTAACTCTATTTCATCCTGAGAAAGTATCCTACTCGAAAGATTTATGACTTTAGGGTGGATTTTTTCAGGGCCATTGTTTACATTATTTCTTTCGGGGTCGTTTCCTCGTTCACTATTATCGGGTCGTCTTGTTGATTTTGTTCTGGTGCTAATATCTCTGCGTTTCCTCTGCGTGTATTTCCGCCGCGATCTTTGTCGTACCGAGATAGTCCTAAAAAAGGCGCGCGAACGTTGGTGCCAATGAATGTTGTATTGTTTCTCCTGATTACTTGTATTATATATCACCAGGATAACCAATGAATGTTGTATTGTTTCTCCTGATTACTTGTATTATATATCACCAGGATAACCTGTCCATGTTATGTATACCCTTTTATACCCCACTTTTATATAGCAAAACTGGGGTATGCAGGTGTATACATGTACACATTTTTCATATTTTTTATCCAAAACATAGATTGTTGGTACTTGTTAGAACCGCCTCAATGTTTTGAGCAAAAATATTGAAAATATTGAAATTTTGTCAATGGAACTTTCAATTTTACAACTGAAAACAAATATCAGGCAAGTTTTCGTAATGTGTAGCTTTAGCAAATTATTCAAATGTTTACAATAAATACCAGAGGGTCGCAAATGATACTACAATATGTAAACCCTTGTGCTACTTTTGTTTTTATTCAACATTTATATGCTCCAATATAAGTTACATAAGAAGAACATCTTATCTTCCTGTCTTCAAGGAAACTGATAATTTTCAGCGATGACTTTCGCCGATATCCAATTCTCAGTGTTTTCCAGTACTGGCAATTTGATTGTGAAACCTATTATTGTGTCTTTCAAAATACAAGTGACATAAAACATTGAATGCAATAACCCATCACAGGGATTGCTGAATTAAATTCAAAACGCGACACGTTATATAACAATTTTAATTCAATTTGCCGCATTTTAACATGTAATATCAGCACAAATGCTGCAATAAGGGCACACGTGTGTCTTTCATAGAATATGTATCGTTATGTTTGTATATAAGAATGTAAATTTTTAATTATCAAAAGGTCAAAACAAGTAGATACAAGTATATGTAATATGAATTTGCTTCATAACCAAATACAATCATATCTTGTGAAACTGCAGTTATGAATTATTTATTGGTCATTTTGGATGATAACATTATAGTCAAGACGGCAAACCATTTAACTAGCCTATAAACCGTAACATATGACCCGTAGCTTGTTGGACCCTGGTAAACAAAGAGATCGAGATCTATTTGACAACTGATCAGTAATGACATTCAATGAACCACGATCGTCTAATGTCGTCTATATCGGATTCATTTGCCCATGAACTATATGTTATGTTCATTGCATGCTTACATCATTTTGCATCAGCAGTAAACGTTGGTTAGAAGATAATAATTTCAAAACAGCAAAACAATTCTATTTCTGACATTTTAAGTACTGTGACTGTGTACTCATTAAGACGATTAATGAACAGGTTTTAGTCTGCCATGTTTTCATCTTGCCGCTCCCAGTTGGCCAGTTTGCTGTTCCGGTACCGTGCCATCGTCTCTGTGCTGTCCCAGTTGGCCAAGTCACCGTCCCAGTAAGCCACGCCAAAGACCCAGTGCGTTTCTGATGTGGTTTTGTCTTCATGATAAATCTTCTCTTTATTCTGTCCATCTCTTTGCTGCCGGTCTCCTATTCTTTCTCTGTGTGTTCCAAAATAGTTTTTAACAGAATAGAACGTAGTGGTACTGGCATTTCTAAGTCAATCAATGTTTTGGAACAAGCAGATCAAATTTGTCGCACTACTCTGAAGCAGGCGCCAAAGAGTCGTTTTTGCCTCTACAGCTGTATGCAACTGACAGCAATATAATAACTTGACGTCCAAAAACAAAAGTAATTACATATGAATGCCAAATACGTATTCAAATTAGTTACTCGGAAACGAAACAGGAAAACGGAAAGTGCGATGCACTGGTATAATCACAACCTCATAAAATGTCATGCAGTCGCAAGTTTCTCTTCTGTGTACTTCTTACGGGCTTAACATATTTTTCAGAGAACGGGTGTACATTCACTTTCTTTAGTTTTACTTCTTCATATAAGTCATTTCTTGCCTAACCTGACATGTACTCTTACATGTAAATACACCATACATTGACAAAAAGTCAGGGATTATCTCAAGATAATTCATTTCATCGACGCACGTAAAACACTTTTTTTTATCAAACTATTCAATTGTAAGTAAAATGTGTGTTCGTGCGTTCGTTTTTTCCTCCGTTCATTTGTTTGCTTGCTTGAAGGTCATAGTTACTATATTCTGACTTCAGTTAAATAATCATCCGAAGAAGGGTGTTTATACAAATATAAATAGTGACGGAATTGTTCAACGCTATAACAAAAGATTCCGTACGGAAGACGGCTAACACACACACACACACACAAACACACACACACACACACACATAATAATAATAATAATAATAATAATAATAATAATAATAATAATAATAATAATAATAATCGTATTTTACACACAAAACTCAAACTAATGCCTCCTTAGCGGTAGCTAATATTTGAGCTCGTCTTCATTCAATGTGTAATATTGTAAGAATTTAAGAACGAAACTTTGCTGACTTTGCTTCCTTGTCATCATAAGCTTTGGTTTTGTTTGAACATGACAGGACAATTGTTGACAGGAACTACCAAACTACCCAAAATGTATGGCGACAATTTTAATACCAAAAGCCGAGATCTGACACACTGTGGGAGTAGTTCTTAGAAGTTGTGGTTTAGCGTCCCAGCCAACAAATATGGTCGTGTCGGGATGTGCCTCCATTTAATGGGACTTTCATCCAAAATTAGGTTGTCATGACATCCAAAAAGTGTTTCAAATATAACCATCCAACTAAGCCAATACGGCTTAACTATATGGAGGGTTTGACTTGAACCACTTTCATGGCCAGGCTCATTAATCATTACATGCAAAATTCTGATGTCGCCCAAATACAATGACAGCCGTTACAGTCTCGGTAGTTAGTTTTAACTAGGATTGACAAACGAACGGTGAGATATTACATGTAAAACCTAATAGATTGCTAAATGGAAGGCACAGGGAGTGCTACAATAAAAATAAAATAAAAAATAATAATAGATGAAAAAAACTGTTGCCTTCCCACCGTGTATGTACTTAAAAGTACGCGAAAAAAGGGCTCAGCTCGGCAGTTAACCGCGTCAAGAGTAATAATTTTCTGCGGTTATACAACTTATCATCAAACTCCAAAGCCGGGAGCAGCAGCTTGATCGGTCGAGTACGTGGTTCGTATTAAAGTAGGTCCGAGATTTATTTCAGGCAATGATCAGGAAATGGCGCAATAAAAAGAAATTCCCACTCCAAAAACCGAGATGGGAGAAACCTAAATTGACAACCATGTACAGTATCATACTAAGAGAATATATCGTAAGCCGAGTGAGCAGATATTTTCCAAGTAGAAGGCCACTCAGTTACCCCAACTTAACTAAAAATATGATAACGTACATAATTTGCAAACGGCATTAAAATCAACACCAAAACATAAAACAATTAGAACCACAACAGAAGTGTCGCCTTGGGACGAACAGTGCGAGGGACTTTAAACGGTCTTACAGTACCCAATCCTCGTCCTAAGCTATTGCAGTTATTCGCCGTTTTCCGCTGATTCATTTTTTCTTCAGTTTAACATCCCTCTCAACTATTTCAGTCACGCTGGGACACCGCTTCCCCTGACTATTAACCAGTACTATTGCGATATAAATGTGCACAGTGCACAGACAGTCAGGTTCCTGGAGGCTTGTCCGCGAACAGTGCGGTATTACATGGCCTTTGCTGTTGACCGCGTGCGTTTTAAAATATAAATGCAAACTGGCAAAAGAAAGGTTTCTTGCATCGCGACCAATACGATTTACACTATGTACGATTCGACAAGATATGTCCTGGGAAAACCCGCTCTTTCCATCAATGCACAGATCGGTATTGTCGTGACCGCTTAGCTGATTAACGAACATGCGTGTATTAGAAAGGAATTCCTGGATACAAATATTTAACCATCTATCAGTCTGTGACTGTGCAGCTCCTGGTTAGCGTCAGCCTGATAGGGATACACATGTATGAAAGTTTGGTATTTTTATTTTGAGAAACCCCCATTAAAAAGACGTTTGTATCTCAGTGTATGGTGTACAAATCTATCTCGGGTTAGGCAAGAAATGTCTATTTATATTTACGTAGAACTAAATTTTCACCACTGTAGTTCGTCCTCTGGTAATTCCGTTTAAGTTACTTTCTTTCATCAAATCGTGGTATTTTCATTCACAAGTACGATTGTTTTAATTTGTAAATATGATTCAAGTACGTGAATGCAGGTGTGCATATGCATATATGTCCATGCAAATTCGTTTGATTGCATCCAATAAGATTGTGTAGCTAGCACGCATCATTATACAAATCAAGTTTGGTAAATCATCATCATCACCATCATCATCATTATCACCTAGAATGTTGGTACAAACGCTAAGTCGAGGCCCTCGTTTAAAACTTTAATTTCCAATATACATTTTAGATTTTCAGTAAGTGTGAAAGAAAACGTTTGCATTAACGACGCAAAGATTATTGCTAGTGATGTTTATTGTAGAGCTCAGAGAGATGATGACAGGTTGGTATCTAAACAAAAACTGAGACAAGAAACCTAATTCGGCCTTTTATACCCGGTTGCCCCTTCAAGGTACTGTTGAAACGTGCTCCGTACACACATACTCAACTTGTCATAAATGTTTATAAATTTGTAAATTGCACAAGCTAAAGGTCATGTTAAAAAAAAAAGGCGCCTGTAAAATTTTGTTGTGGTTTTAATTGTTTTATATTCTGGTGTTGATTTTTTTCTGTTTGCACTTTATGTAATGTTTTCATATATACTGAAAGGAAATGGAAACTTAAGTTTTGTCTTTTGGAAGTTCCTGCGTTTAACCAATAAAAACGTTTTGTTTCTTGCTACAAATTTCCTATAGAGTAGTGTGTCTGCTGCAAAATTGGTGCGTCAAAAATGAAGAAATTCGCTAAGGAGACTGTATACGGTCAGTTTTTTTATGCAATGGTCAAAATCAGAGTGTTCAGGTTTATTCATGGAATCTAAGCGTTTTGTGTATGATGCAACAAATAACCATAAATATGTACGATTGTCTCAGTCCACTGCACTAGAATGAAAGCTGTCAACAGATAGCCTCATGCGTCGAAAAATCACACTAAAGATTCATCCGGCGTTTTTAAACTGACGTTATTAACGGTGCCCATAAGCTTTGCTTGTTTTACGTTTTTACAGAATTATTCTTGGATTTGATTTTAAAAGTGGTGAAACGGTATCGATTTTTGTACTGCAAGCAGTTTTTCATAAACGTTAAGGTCCACTCAGCTGTGCGTGACGTTACGCTGACGTTTTAAATAAAGTCGATTCTTTCTTTGCGATGAAAAGAAAAGAGTTCAAATAATCATTTATTTAATGGGTATATCGTTAATTATCTAACGAAATGTCTGTACGCAAAAATTGGGACCACATTTCCCGACGTTTACGTTACGCTCTCAACAAAAAAAAGGTAAACAGTTAAAACACCGGAAACAGAATTAGAGTCTCAATGTCGATAAGACAAATGCTTCTTTTGAGTTACCATAAACATGAACTTTAAGCATATCATGAAAACCTTTTCCAAGCGTAAGAAACGTCGAAAATGCACTTTCATGTTTGACGTTAAAAACTAAATGTTACGTTTTTCAGGATAAAATCTCAAATTTTCAATATATTGAGGGTATTCAAACAACTTTGATTACAGACGCTTATGCTCAGTATCTTACATCAGCGAAACCGGCTCTAATCTTGTCCTTGCATGCAAATTGAGGTTAAAACGTCTGAATGACGTAACTCTATTCCCTTTGACATAATGCAATATTTAAAAAACAAAATGTAAATCAAAAATTACACACTGTCACAATCAGAATAAACCAACTGATTATATTTAAAATTGATATAAAAATAAGTGAACAATAAGTAATGTTGAAAACTTAAGTTTCTAATTCCTCTCAGTATATTCAGTTAAATTCGGTAAATGAGTGGCCGCCTATTGTATAAAGCTGTCATTTCCTGATCATTGCTTACATGTACGTTTATTTTTATTTTTTTTATAATTTACTGTGTAAGGGATAGATCCGTCCATATTAGAACAAATGAATGTTAATTAGATGCTTACTAGCACATCATATGATTTTTCTACAATGCTACCTGTACAGTCTTGTGTAACAACAATTGGTGCAATTGCTGTACGCGATTTCGATTCCGCAATTAGTTCATTTTACGTGTCTTACATTATCGGTAGTGTACAAACTCCGGTGCACGTTTAGTAATAAGAGACCCTGTAATTCTAAATTCGTACCTAGCCAATTTGCCGTCCAAGTGCGGTCCAGGGGTGTGGGGGTGTTGTTATCTTTTCGTTCCCGCCCAGTGCCTATTTTATGGCATTAAATTTAATTTAATCGCTTCCCGGTTCCCTCTTACCTTTCATTGCAAATTGGCAAATATATGTGTACATGTTACTGACACTAGCCTCTACATAAATTGTGTTGATTACTGAGTCGCATAAGAACTCTAGTTGCTATGGCAATATAAAGTCTCTTTATCTTATAATTTGAGAAACGGACATTGGCTGCTTCTGCATCTAATTGACGATATTTGAATTTTTTGACATTTTATATTTAGCGTGGCGCATGAGGGTGACGCCTATCAAAGCTTTATTAGTATACTGATCAAAATAAGTTTATTCCTACTTTATAATTGTCGATTATTCTTAGATGTGCGGGGTATTTCTTGATTTGTGTTAATATGTAGTAATTGAGAAACACATTCAAGAAAAGGTTCACGGCAAAAGTACACTTAAAATTGTCTTGACGTCACTTAAGGTCATTTTATCCATATTTATACCGTTCGATTGCCCGCATTTTATGTGCAGTCAAAATCAACAAAATGTGCTTTAAAACATCTGTTTGGTGTCAAGGAAGCAGAAATCCGCTCAAAGGTTTGCAATTTGTTTCTTCAGACACTCGTGAGAGACTACGTTATTCTGACGTTAATTTGCCGTATTTTTCAATGTGCATCAAAACTTTCAAAACTTCTCAATTTAGAAAACTTGTTTGTGAATGACTGTTCTCTGTATCAAGAGCTTCTGATTATGACATAAGTTTTGTCTGTGCATTTCTGGATAATCTATTGAATAAGAAAATCGTGCATAATTTTGCGTAACTGACGTCCTTTTACGCTGAACTTAATGAAATCTAAATCACTGCTTTTCAAAACGGACACAATAGAAATTGTTAAAGAGGTGTTTGAATTACAGAATTACGTTCTTAGTGAAGAAAACAGACGACTTTACTTTTAACGTCAGATTTGACGTTTCAGTCACGTAATGCAGAAATCAGTCTTTGATCGCTAGCTTAATCCAATATTTAGACAGCTTTCAATGATTCAAATGACCAACGAGAATACAATATGTTTTTATCGGTGACCTTACCCCAAATGATTTCCAGCCTCGGTTCTAAAGCGAAATGATGACCTTTCCTGTGACCACCATATGACGTCAATTGTAACGCGCACAGTCATTCATGTGCACCAAATTCCAAGCGGAAATAAAACTTTCAATGTCAATGAAGGCCAAGACAAACTTCCTACGATGTATTGGTTACCTAAGCTTCACAAAAGACCATACAAGGCTAGATTTATTGCAAATTCTAGCTCTTGTACTACCACTGAACTTTCTAAATTATTAACTATCTGTCTTACTGCTATCAAATCTCATGTTATAAGATACTGTGAGACAGTGTATGAAACTTCAAATAAAAATTGGTTTTGATTAATAAAATATTTTGGTGAGGTGCTCAGTAAATTGAAGTGTAGAGGGTTCCGTGCGACAAGTTTGTCCACATATGACTTTTCTACTCTGTATACAACATTACCACATAATCTAATTAAAGAAAAACTTTTGGATTTGATAGAGTGGACCTTCAAAAGGGCTTTAAAAAACTATGGTTCACTTTATTTGGCATGTAATGACAAAAAGGCTTTTTTTCACTTCCTCTGACCAAAATCGGTATACACTTTGGTCATGTCAGAATGTGTGCGACGCCTTATCCTATCTCCTTGATAATATTTATATTAGATTTGGGACCAAGTTATACAGACAAATTGTTGGAATTCCGATGGGTACAAATTGCGCACCTCTCGTAGCTGATTTATTTTTTATACTGCTACGAAAGAGATTTCATGGATTCTCTTAACCATGATAATCAAGCTGATGTTATCGAGGCTTTTAATTCCACATCTAGGTACCTCGATGACCTTTTGAACATTGACAACCCTTATTTTGAAGGTATGGTCAATCAAATTTATCCACCTGAACTTCAGTTGAACAAAGCTAATATCTCAGATACTGAAGCCCCCTTTTTAGATCTACATATTTCTGTTGCAAATGGATTTGTTTCTTCTAAAATTTATGATAAGCGTGATGACTTTGATTTTGATATAGTAAATTTTCCTTTTTTGGATGGTGACGTTCCTCGTCGTGCTTCTAATGGTGTATACATTTCGCAACTTATTAGGTTTGCTAGAGTATGCAATCATGTTACAGACTTCAACGCTCGAAATAAATGTTTAACGGCAGAACTTCTCCAACAGGGCTATCGGTATCATAAACTTCGAAAACCCTTTTCTAAATTTTATCGTAGACGCTATGAATTGATTTCCAAATATAATGTTGGGTTAAAGACGCTTTTAAGTGAGGGCCTTTCGGAACATGAATTTTATGGTGACTTGGTTTACAAATTTAAAAAACTTATAGGAATTAATGATTTTTTTTCTTTTCAGTTCAGAAAAAATCATAACACGTTACAGACGTATAGGTTATAACTTGAATGTTATGCGACAGTCTGCATGCTTAGTTGAATCATGGTTGATAACTATGCTGCCTTCTTTAATTGCACGCCGGTGGGTCGGGCGTCAGACTCTATGATGGCCCCGACATAAAGTTATTCATTTTAGTTGGTTGGGGCCGGAGCTTCTTGTCTGTTGCTTGGCCCACCGGGGTCCTTTTGCTCCTGAGTTATTAGGTTATTCGGCGCCAAGGGATCTCCATCGTCGGGCAGCTTACTCAATCTGTGAGTCCTGGTTTTTGATTCATCTGGATGTTTATCATGATTTATTTGTTTGTTCTTGATGATTCATTGACTAGTTAGAGATTAACCACGAGGACCGAAGAACTAACTAAATGTTAAGAACCACTCCAGAAGCTGAGGGTGAGGTTATGGCAATGTAAAACCGGTTTAAGCCCGCCAGTAACTTTTTGTTACTGATCGTTCCAAGGCGATACTTCTGTGGTGGTTCTTTTTGTTTTATGTCTTGGTGTTTAAATTTTTTGTGCTGTTGGCGCCTTATGTATGTTTTCATATTTTTAGTTAAGTTAAGGTAACTGAGTGGCCTACTATTGGGAAAATAGCTGCTCATTCGGCTTACGATTTGTTTCATGGTATAAGTACCTGATTGTTAGTTTGGTTTTTTCCCACCTCGGTTTTTGGTGGAAATCTTTTTTCTGATTGCGCCTTTTCCTGATCTTTGCCTACTTGTACCTTTTGACATGTACTCATTTGTGCTTTATATAGTACGTAGTTTGTCAGGAAAGTTCGTAGACACCATTGATATTTTCAGCAGGAAAAGAAATGCCGTCAGTGTGAATATATCTGGGTTTGCAAAAATATTCCATGAGCAAACTGATGAAACTTTATGACCAGAGGACCTTTGGTCCTGAGAACGCTCGCCTGAAGCCTAATCTTGGAGCATTATGTCATCATGAAATGACCTTGACCTTGAATACTCACACACACTTTATTGACATCATAAGTTGTCTGCATCTGCCAAGTTGGTCTCAGGCTGCAGTTGTTTCCAAACCCAGTGATTTCTGAGAAAACCCTAATCTTAATTTAATTCAAGAGATGACCTTGACCTAAATTAATCACATACCTTCATCTACTCCATTAGTTGTATGCATCTCTCAGGCTGCAACAGTTTTAAAAAAAAATCTATAGTTTCACTTTTTCCAATGTAAAAGCCTATGTTTTCCAAAATTGACCTTGCCGTAAAATGGGTCAAGGTCATTGCAGGGTCATCATTTGATCAAACTATGATGGGCTGGAGTCCCAATGCTACATACCAAGTTTCATGAAAATCGGCCTGTTGGTTTTGGAGAAGAAGATGTTTTAGTGGTTTTTACCATATATGGACGTGGCGGCCATCTTGGTCATGTGACCCGGATTTCGTGCTCAAACTTACGTTCCCCCTATCAATGGATGCTCCACATACAAATTCAACTTGATTGGCCAAGCAGTTTCAGGGAAGAAGATCTTAGTGTGTATGGACCACAGACTGGCCAAGGTCAAGAGATGACCTTGACCTAAATTCATCTACTCCATTAGTTGTTTGCATCTGCCTCTTTTCAGGTCTCAGGCTGCAACAGTTTTAAAAAAAATCTATAGTTTTCACTTTTTCCCATGTAAAAGCCTATTTTTCCAAATTTGACCTTGCCGTAAAATAGGTCAAGGTCATCCCAGGGTCATCAATTTATCAAACTATAATGGGGTGGAGTCCCCGATGCTACATACCAAGTTTCATGGAAATTGGCCCCCAGGTTCTGGAGAAGAAGATTTTTTAAATGTTTTTACCATATATGGGCGTTGCGGCCATCTTGGTCATGTGACCCGGATTTCGTGATCAAACTTACGCTCCCCCTACCCATGGATGCTCCACATAAAATTTCAACTTGATTGGCCAAGCAGTTTTAGAGAAGAAGATCTTTGAAAAGTGTGTATGGACCACAGACTGGCCAAGGTCAATTCCAAAAAATCCAAAGTTTTCACTTTTTCCCATGTAAAAGCCTATGTTTCCAAATTTGACCTTGCCATAAAATAAGTCCAGGTCATCCCAGGGTCATCATTTTATCAAACTATGATGGGCTGGAGTCCCCGATGCTACATACAAAGTTTCGTGGCAATCGGCCAACCGGTTCTTGAGAAGAAGATTTTAAGGGTTTTTACCATATATGGGCGTGGCGGCCATCTTGGTCATGTGATCCAGATCTCGCGATCAAACATTATTTCCCCCTACCCATGAATGCTCCACATAAAATTTCATTTTGATTGGCCAAGCGGTTTCTTAGAAGATCTTTGAAACTGTGGACGACGGACGGACGGACGCCGGATCATGGCCATCCTATAAGCTCACCTTGTGAGCCTTCGGCTCAGGTGAACTAAAAATCTGACCAATACAACGTTTTCTTCAGCCTTTTCTGTGCACCTCCCTGACCGGGAGCGGTGCAAGGGTCAACGTCACAGTAACGTTACTTTAAGTTTATTGCTGTCTGTTCCTTTTATATTTGTAGCCGATGTTTCAGAATTTTTCCATATAGGGTCCTTGGATATCGGTACATTTTATTATGTGTATCCAGCTGTCAAATGCAGATCTGTGGCAACAGTCGCTAAGTTCTCTGACGACCGGTTGAACATATGAAACCATTTTCAAGCGCTGAGCATGTAAGACGAGTGCCCTTCCGCCACCGTCTATCATTGTACATGTAGATATCGAACATCCAAAAATCAACTATGTCACTTGTAAACTAGTGACCGGCAAGTTGATAGCTTTGATGTTGATGTTTGTATAATCTCCATCGTGTTTGTTGGCAATTTCCATAACAAAAACACACACTTTTATGATTATCGGCTGTTCTCCGACGTCAAATTACACCAATTGTTTCAAACATTTTTTTTCGGACTGCATCTGAAATTTTATTCACAGATATCAAATATACTGCCGCCAAGGTCCAAACATTCAGAAAATGTTGATGATTGACCGTTCTTTCAGGATCAAAAGATTTTAACGTTACATCACACTTCAGTGCTGTTTCACAAGCAAAAACAAAATGTGAAAATCGTCACATTTTATAACGCTTTGACACCCGCCCTTATGCAGAAAACTGGTCATATCGAGCGTGTTATTTTTACTGCATCAAATTTCTAAAATATACTCATAAGAACACTTCTTCAACAACGCCTTACTTTTTCTGATAGCTAAAGTGTCTACGAACTTTCCTGACAAAGCTCGTAGAGATGAAATTTTGTCTGCGTAAATGCCGATCTAATGCTTGTTGAAACGTCTTGCTTTTTCAGCAGCCATATGTGTGAATTTTCATAGTGACCCCTACTTGGAACCAAGGTCAATAGGTCTCATCTCTGCCTATCTTTTGCAGTTATGTTTGTGTAACAATCATCTGAAGGGATGAAATTAACTTCATGAAAAAGTGAATCTGCACCAGGTGCTGAATACCTCACAATATCATCAGTTTCAAAACATTGTAGTAGGAATAAACTTATTTTGATCAGTATATTATAGTGAACGACGCCATGGCAACACTCAGCATAAAAACTTTTTGACACTCGGTTGTCTATTTGTCATGATCACTCAACCACTTTTTAACTATCGGTCCATGCTATGTGCAATTTATTGCCACAAAATAATTTGGATTTGGTATCATAATGCATAGTACATGTACGTCTCCCAGTATTGGTTGTCGCGTTGGTCGGTAAATGTAGTTAAAATAACAGAGCTTTCATGGCACCGCTGTAGAATACTTTAGCTAATGTTACACGTTACAATTATGCAACGTGTAGCCGAATGTTAGCACAGCGTACAGCGTTAAGCATTCGATCGATTTTATATTAAAAGCCCCTTAATATATTCGTAAGGGCATAACAAATTCGGATTTTAATAAAGTATTTATTAATCAGTTTGCTTTTGTGAGCTTTGTCTTTCGTTTAATGTTCGTATAGCCGTTTTGTTGGGTTAAAAAGAGAGAGAAAAAATAAACATATCGTTTGTACCCACTTTATTTAATGACGTCAAATAAATAATTACCTTTTATAATTTATGAAGGATATAGCCCGCAGTGAAGTAACATAAAGCAAGTTTATATATAACATAAATATATTCTTAAGTAAGTTAAACTATACGACACCGGCCCAAAATACAAAGAAAATACATACATCAAAAATATATACATAGAAAAAGTTAGGAAACAATTTTCTGTACTTTTGAAAGGTGTCGTAAAATCCAAGTATCTGTCGCCTAATGTTTATGTTCAATGTTTGCCAGTTTCACAAGGAAACAATATGGAGTACTACAGACTCTGAAGAATTGTAATAGTCATTACGAAAACTCGCCCATGCAATATACAGAGATTTTTTAAGTTGTAAAAAATGAAAAATTTCATTAAAATTGTTTTGATATTTTTCTTATTTTTGCTCAAAACATAGATTGTGGGTACACGTTAGAACCGCCTCGCCGAGGCGGTTCTAACGAGTACCCACAATCTATGTTTTGGAGCAAAAATAAGAAAAATAGGTATACCCCCTTAAACCCCAGTTTTTCTATAATAAAGTGGGGTTCAAGGGGGGTATATATTACACGGACATGTTTTTGTGATGGTGAAGTTCACAAGTTTTGCGAAAAAGGATGTATAGTCTGACGTTGGTTCCTATTTTAAGAACAGGTGATCCCTAATTGTTTCCATGTTTATCATTTAAAGTACGAGGTCCGTCCCGGGAAATCATAAATATTAATGTGTCTGATATTTCGTGAACGGTTCGTTGAAATTAAAAGATATGTTCATGCTTTTAAAATACAATTGTACTGAGCAATCTATGAAAATATTAGTTCAATCGCTTACAAATTGCAAAAGTTGTAGAGATTTATATGATTGTGTATCTGCGTTACCGGAGCACGTTGAAACTCATTTTGCTACGTTTTTGTGGAGTTGGTTTGTGTGCAGTCTCTTTATTAGAGCCGTAATGGTGATAAATATTGTCATCTAAGCACTGATTAAATCTTCTTAGTTAAAATTATAGTCAATAATTTGAGTTATAAATGATAAGTACAAAAATAGCATGATCAGTTTCATTTTATATGAGGGAATACTAATTTTATTTTAGACCGAAATAAAACAAAAATATCTCGCTATGTTTAAAATGTCAACAAGAAACGAGCATTTAGAATATTTAAAGAAACAATGCATACAGAATCATCACAGGATTATTAATGACACAACAGAAGGTTGATTTTATAAATCAATTTTGTTAAATATACTTAACTGGAAAGAAAAGCTTGGGAAAGGTCTAATTTTGCACCGCAAAACATACATTACATCACTATTTTCCAATAAAATAATTCCAGTAGGTTTAAGACAATTTCTATAAATTCAACGCTGATGGTGGAAATTATTTCAAACTTTCAAAAACTTATCTTACACAATTACTCGTGCAACTGATAGTTAGAATTGTGTAATATCACCTGAACTCGCAATTACAGGAACTGTTGAATTTGATCTTGATGAATTTCAATACAGTGTTTTTGACGTGGGCCGTAGACACCTACCCCTCTTGGAATAAATGCATATAAATATATAGTGTAAGGGGTGAATTCATCCATATTTGTACGAAATGTTCATTAGATGTATGCAAACAGATCAAATAAAGTTCATGAAATTCTGCAGACACATTACTGTTTAATCACGAATGTCTACGTATATCTGGGACAGACCCCGTAAATGGTGTAAAACTTATAAATGATAAATCAGTAAATAACTTTTACTAACCAGACCACTCTCGCAATAAGTAATAAATTAGCAACTATCACTAAGAAGTACCCACAATAAACGTAAATGCATGTATTCGAGAAGCAACAACTATGTATATTATCAGATATGAGCCGCATCATGAGAGAACAACTACTGATTTACATATGCGAAGACAATAACTACACAGCTGATCAGTAGTATTTTTAGAGTTGTATACTTTTCGCCAGACTTTCTAAATCCGAAGTTCCATTACGAAAACTTGCCCATGCAAAATACAGAGAAATTTTTAAGTTGTAAAAATGAAAATTTTCAGCAGAAAAATGTTGATATTTTTTCTTATTTTTGCTCAAAACATAGATTGTGGGTACACGTTAGAACCGCCTCGCCGAGGCGGTTCTAACGAGTACCCACAATCAATGTTTTGGAGCAAAAATAAGAAAAATAGGTATACCCCTGTATATCCCATTTTTGCTAAATAAAAGTGGAGTTCAAGGGGGTATACATTTTACGGACATGTTTTCATGATGGTTTGTTGCCTTCTTCTGTGGCAGGGGCCTGGATAACATAGTGGTCAACATACTCTCTTGCTACCTCTGCAGCTCGGGTGTAAATCTGAGTCAGGGCATGTGGTCGTCCAAGATCGAAGTTTTTTTTTTCTTCCCGAGTTCTTGGACGTTATAAGTTCATGGACGCTCTATATAATTGAAGTAAAATAAAAGAAGGTACAAACAGGCAAAGAACAGAAAAAGGTGCAAGCAGAAAAGAATTCCTACTCCAAAAGCCGAGGTGGGACAAAAAACAAACAAACTAACAAAGAGGTACTTATACCATGAAAACATATCGTAAGCCGAATGAGCAGCTATTTTCCCAATAGGTGGCCACTCGGTTACCTAAACTTAACTAAAAATATGAAAACATACATAAGCACAAAAATTTTAAACACCAAGACATAAAACAAAAAGAACCACCACAGAAGTATCGCCTTGGAACGATCAGAAACACAAAGTTACTGGCGGGCTTAAACCGGTCTTACATGACCATAACCTCACCCTCAGCTTCTGCAGTGGTTCATAACATTTAGTAAGTTCTTCTGTCCTCGTGGTGAATCACTAACTAGTCAATGAATCATCAAGAACAAACAAATAAATCACGATAAACATCCTGATGAATCAAAAACCAGGACTCACAGATTGAGTAAGCTGCACGACGATGGAGATCCCTGGGCGCCGAATAACCTACTAGCTCCGGAGCAAAAGAAAAACACCAGTTGGACCCCGTTGGGTCAAGCAACAGACAAGAAGCTCCGGTCCCAACCAACTAAAATTGATAGCTTTTGTGATTGTTCATGCCGGTTTGTGTTAAACCGTGCCTGCGCGGAAATATCTCAGGCATTTTTTTCATGATACGGCTCATTTTATATCATATGTAAAACCGATAAGTAACAACCCACCAGAATTGTTTACATAATAAAGAACAATTCAACAAAACTAAATAACGTAGTTTTAACATGTATGATCATTAAATATATGGAGCAACTTCCACACTTTTCCAAAAAATCCTTTTCTGCAGAAAACGATGATTCTGAAGTATAAACTTTGAACCAAACTAGATGTGTTGGTTGCGTCAACATTGGCAGATAAAATCATATCACAGACCGTTCTGCGTCAGGTATCCTCTGGCGTTTATATATTCGAAATGTTAGATAATTCATTTCCTCCAAGATCATAGGACATTTACCATTTATGACACCCCCCCCCCCATTTATAATTTACTTCAAAGTAAAAGTTGAAAACACTGATTGTTCGGAAATGTTCGCAAGAGCTTAAGTTACGCGAATTCAATACCTCATGAATCAAGGTTCTCGCTAACAAATATATAAGTCATAAAGACTACAAGAACACTCGTTCGCGAATTCAAAACCTCGCGAATAACTAAAAATAGACAGTTCCCAAAATAAAAAAGACGCGAAAAAAAAATTGCACAGCCACTAAAAGCACGAACTTCAAGGAAGTAACCATCACTATACTACAAACGTTTGAATAAGAAACGCGAAAATAGGCGTTACAATTATTGATATTTGATTTTTTGTCATCATGTTTGCAATAGGCTTCAAGAGTGTATGAGTACCTATCAGAAAATTTTTATGTGTACCTGGTTTCAGTCAACCTCGGTTTAAGTCAGCCTCCGGTCCCTTGGAGTTTTGGTTACGTTTTGCTGAACATACAGAATGACTAAACAGACACTTTAATAGTCGATTCATT
Organism: Rugalucina vietnamica; assembly: GCA_964017185.1. Classification (NCBI taxonomy): domain Eukaryota; kingdom Metazoa; phylum Mollusca; class Bivalvia; order Lucinida; family Lucinidae; genus Rugalucina; species Rugalucina vietnamica. The sequence continues at coordinate 20,730,805 of OZ024873.1, forward strand.
TTGTAAACAAATTCGCCATGAGAAAAGTGAATGCACGTCAACCAATACCTTATCAAAAGTAAAGTTATTGATGTCTTGGCTTTAATAATTTGAGCCTGTGCGTGAGAAAACAAACAATTTGATTTCTGATCAGGTCCGACACCAACCAGGCTGTACAGTCACAGAAGATGTTATAGGCTGGAAATTTTTTATTTAGAAAATAGATGTACAGTAGTTTATCCGGTTTCGAATCTTATCCAGTTCCGAATCAAGTGGTCGTATCGTCACGAACTACACAGCAGCTGTTCAATTAAACAGCAAATATTTTGTATGGTCATGAAGTCTATCTTTTTCTCTTTCTCTGCACGAAGTCAGATTTTGAAAACTTATCTGCATGCTAAAAATAAATCTGTTCTTCGAGATGACCTGTCGAATTAGAATGTATATTGCACTTGTGTAATTATCCGCAGTTTGCAGGTTTCCGCAAAACGCATGAACCTGGAACATTATATTTTTACACTTTTGGTTCCAGCATGCGTTCCAACATTAATTATAATACACCAGGAAAACTGAACTTCATTTATTGATTTTCTGTTGCGTAGGAGCTTGTTAATTTTATCTACCAATTTAGCTAGTTTCGGGTCAGTAAAAATTAATTGTGTCGACAAAGTACATGTACTCGTAAATCTATTAATATCGCAGTACACGTCTTAGCGCTAAACCTAAGAACTGAGAATTAAGGGAGTGTTTAAATCTCAGTAAGTATTTTATGTGTGTGTGTGTGTGTGTGTGTGCGTGCGTGCGTGCGTGCGTGCGTGCGTGTCGCTACAATACCACAGTCTTTCATTTGCAATGCAGTTTGTTTGAATTGATGCTTAACGTTGTAGTACACAGCTATGGTCATGTCAGGACTTTGCCCCCATTTTATGGGACTTGTGCCCAAAGTTCTCACCGCTGTGTCTAGTATGGGTTCGAAGCCCGCTCTGGCTATGTGAGACAAACCAAGTTCTGCTTGCGAGCGTGTCAGGTGGTTTTGTTTTTCTCGGGGTTCTCCCGTTTTCTTCCCACCTGCTGATTGGCGCGTCTCATATGAGCTGAAATAATCATGAAAGGGACGTTAGACTGAATAAAAGAAAAAAAAAAAACCAAGATAGGTTGCCCTGACACCCTAAACTAAACGTGCTTCAAAGGATCTAATGCACCAGTCATTTGCATCCCCGGCTCTCCCGGGGCCGGGGAATAGCGGGGCTTTTAACTTTTCAATTTTTAAAGCCCGGCTAAAAGCCCGGCACTGCCGGGCAAGAGTTTTGGTAAAACCCCTGCTAAAAGCCCCGGCTCCCCAGGGGCTGACAATAACGTGGAACAACAGCTGGGAGTTGTTCTGATGAAACTGAAACATGGGAGAAGGGCCTCATTTTATGCATGTAAATGTTATGGTGCATTTGGAAATTAAATAAGTACCATCAAGATAATTATATGTTAAACTGCGTTTTACTGCGCGTTCATAGACTATGAGAAAGCGTTTGACACGGTCATGCGTGATGCGCTATGGTTCAAGTTACTAGATAATGGTATTAGCTCTAAATTTCCTCGAATGCTGCGTTCACTGTATAACAAAGTTCTTGCAGCTGTAAAGATGCAGTCGGATGTTTCCAACTTTTTCGAAATTGCACTCGGAGTAAAGCAAGGTGAACCGTTGTCACCCTTGTTGTTTATTCTTTTTGTGAACGATGTATACTCGGACTTGATTACTGCTGACGGTAATGGCAATGTCGCGGGCGTCGAGATAAATCATTTGTGCTTCTTTCTCCTCCTTTTTGCGGATGATATGGTGTTATTTTCAAAGGATCTGATAGAGCTCCAGTCATTGTTAGATAAGCTCTATAGCTATTCTTGTGAATGGGGTCTAAACGTAAATTGCAGGAAAACAAAAGTGTGTGTTTTTGAAAATCAGAAGTCGGAAAGAGAACATAGTTGGTACATAAATGGCGATCTGTTAGAAACTGTAGATTCATTCTGCTATCTAGGCATGAAATTTCACTATAATGTGAACTTAGAATCAGGGATTAAAGCTCTATCGGATCAAGCTTTGAAAGCAACAAATCAACTATTGGCACTCTTTAAGCGAATGAGTTTTGATGTCAAAACTAAGTTGAGATTATTTGACTCTGTAGTAGCTCCAATTCTTTTGTATGCGTCAGAAGTATGGGGAATATATGGATATGATCATGTCGATAAGGTTCATATAAAGTTTTGCAAGAAGTTGCTAGGTGTTCGTGTACAAGCTCCTAATTATGCAGTTTATGGAGACCTCGGGCGCTTCCCACTTTCAGTTATTGCCAAAGAGCGATCAATTAAGTATTGGTTGAAACTTCTAACAAACAGAAATTCTGTAATGACCAGAATATTCCAATCTCAGATTGACGAAATAGTTGCACGTGCACATGCACGGCCAAGTAGATACAGGCATAAGCTTTCCTGGGCAGACGGTATAAAATCTTTACTTGACGAATTGGGATTTAGCCACCTGTGGTTAAATCAGGATCTTCAGATACCATCTTATGAGATGATAAGGTATCGAATCAGGGACCACTTTACACAGAATTGGTATGCTACTATTAGCAATTTTTCAAAGTTGGAATACTATTGTCAGTTCAAAACAGGTTTTAAATTAGAAAAATATGTGGAATGTATTTCAAATGATTCGCTACGTTCTGAACTAGCAGCATTTCGTCTCAGTGCACATAACCTGGAAATTGAGAGGGGGCGCCACTTTGATGTTTCACGTCAGAACAGAAAGTGCCGTCTCTGCTCGATGGGCATGGTTGAGTCAGAATACCATTTTTTATTAGTCTGTCCATTGTATACTGACTTAAGAAGATCATTTTTGACCAGGTCCTCTTGGCCATCAGTAGCCAAATTTATTAATATTATGACGTGACGCGCGATGTTCGTACAAATTTGTGTAACACGGCGTTCACGTTCAGTTTGATTTATTTTGCGCTGAGCGATACATGTAGGTGTCAGGTTTTTTGATTGTTTGCTTGCATGTTTGTACTTTCGAGAGTTTTAATATTTCTTCTTTTTTCAAGTGATCCTCCTTAACTATATTTTTCTTTCTCCACTGCACAGTTCTGTTCTAAGAAGCTGATATGTGTGTTCCAATAAAAGAATGGTATCATGGCGTTCTGTGACGTACATTAACATGCGTTTACGTCAAGTGTGACAAAAATTCAGCCTTGATAAATCATTTATAAAAATAGCATTATTTGTCGCACGGCAATGAAAATAATATTCTTTTAAAGCTTATAACATGAGCATTTTAGTAATAGTATCGTATGTCTTGTTTTCTAGCATTAAATTTTCTTTATCTTACAATAAGGAAGATAACCCTTTCAAAAACTACGCAAAAATCGCATGTGTGACATTTTGTCAGCCAAAAGTAAAGATCTATAAGAGATAACTTTTCAAAGTGTTATAAATATTTCTGCAAACATTTCAATCAGCTGTTTATGAGCATTTATTTGGTATAAAATAGTCTTACTCGTTAAATTTGTGTAATAATCGTTTATTTTATTTTCAAGTGCACCCTCGATTTTCCCCAAAGCGTGACACTTTTGGCACCGACAGTTTTTTAACTGCCAAAATTGGAAATGTGGTCCGAAGTTAACTAAAATTATGTCAGTGATATCTACATGTATTGTCATTATCCCGCCGTATTTTGATGGGATTTGGTTAAAAAAACTTCGGAGATATACGTTTTCAAACCTTTTTAGCAATGCGATTTTGTTACGCGTGACACGCTGTTTTGGCGTAAAAATTTATTTTATTTGTATCTTGTTATAATTTGCGCGATAAAAGACATGCATGATTGTTGTGATGCAACTGTCCATGCGAAGTGCATTATTTTGATATATAAAACATAGATATTGAGCCGAAACTGAGCTTGTTATTGCGTTTTTACTGATACAGCAAGCATTATTTTAAATTTTGTACGAACTTTGCGCGTCACGTCTATGTCGGTAAATTCACCCCGTTTTATTCTGAAATTAGCTAGATTTATTAAGTCTGCAAATATTGCACGAGCTCAGGCTCTATCTGCTCTAGCTGTCTCCTGATAACCCCTATGTACTACATTGTATTGCTTCAATATTTGTTTTTGTACATCTATGTCATATTGCTGTTTATATGTATTGTACAGCCAAAGGCATTGTATTTTGCTGATTTGCTAATAAATTTGCTTGCTTGCTTGTTAAAAATATCATTAAAATCTAATTTGAATTAATGTGACAGTGTATTGGCGGGAAATCATAACCCCGGCAAATCCCCGGCACTGCCGGGACACATCAGAGGTTAAAGCCAGGCACTTTAGCCCCGCTATGTCCCCGCTATCCCCGGCCCCGGGGGAGCCGGGGATACGAATGACTGGTGCAAAACAATTATTTTTATTTGCTATTACTGCAGCTGGTGTTGTGCCGTGTGGCGGCCCGAAAAAGTCTCCCCGTACATCATCCATAGTGCAGATTATATTTTTCTTTTGATCCTTTTGGACCAGTGAATATATATGAAGTATTTCAATTTTTTATATGTTAAGAATCATCTTTTTAACAGTATTTTGATTATTTGGCCCCTTTGGGAATTTGAGTCTTGAAATTGCAGCAAAATGTCTGGCTTTCGCTGCCAGTTTTGTGAAGGGTCACTGATGAAGGTTCATTACCCGAAATTGTACAATATGGCCCATCTTCTAGCTTTGTATTTTTACTGCTTCCAAAGGATCTAACAATTATTTTTATTCAAATATAACCACACAGCAAAGCCAAAAAGGACAGACACTGGGTTCGATCCTCACGTTGAGCGCCGAGTTATGCTTTTTGGTCCTCATATAAGGAATCCAGCAACATCTCTCTCTCTCTCTCTCTCTCTCTCTCTCTCTCTCTCTCTCTCTCTCTCTGTCAAAATTGTTGTATCTATTATTTTGATTTCTTCTTTTGACACAGTAGCCTAGTGAATAGCTGTTTCCCTAAAAGCGGTTATTCAGTTACCAAAACTCAACTAAATAAATGAATGCCAAACCCCCACCCCGTTGCCGAGTGGTGAAGCGCTGATTTCATTAACGCGTTTCATTCGATCGTCTCTCCGCTGTGTTTGTTGTGGGCTCATGTGATACAAGTTCTGCTTGAAGATTTGCCTTTTTTTTTTTTTTTTTTTTTTTTTTTTCTCTCTCGGGGTTCGCCGTTTTCACTGGCTCGTTTCATATGAGCTAAATGATCTTAAAAGGGACGTAAACTGACCCAAATAGATAGCTAAATAAATGAATGAATTTTAAGGGGGGGGGGGGCTGGAAGATGTTTCCGGGCGTGTTTATTAACCCTACAATTCGCATGGATGTCTCACAAACACCTCCATGCTGAAGAAATAAATTTTGCACTCCTCGCATTGAAACATTGTTGACGCCATGTTTTTAGAGCAGGTCACGTGAATTGCTCCGACCACACCACCTTGGGCGGCGGAGCGCTTCGTCGCCCTCCATTGCGACTACTTGATTTAGAATCTTTGTGCTCGGGTCGATCGGATCAGTCGGATTGGCTATATCAAGTGCGACCCAGGTTACTGGCTAGGTCATGAAAAAAACCGGTTTTTTGTACACAGTCGGAACAACGGTGCGGATCAGGTTGCACAAATTTAAACGCGCAGGTAGTGATTGTTTCTCTTTGCAGCGGAATCTCAGCTTTAATTGCACATTTACATGTAGTCTGTTTTTGAGCAGCAAATCGTTGTCTACACACTCAAATACGACAGGCTGTAAAGAATAATACGTTAACACGTCTATGCAATGTATAATAATTGGAAATTGTTACATTTTGATGAGAAATATGGCAAAATATCATGATATGGTATGCGTGCACCCTTCAGACCCGTAGCTGGAGAGTGGACCCAGACCATGTCCCGACCACAGAGATGGTATTGATAAATAGTAAAATGAAAAAAGTGTTTGTAAATTATGTCTCATTTTGGTACATAGTTACATCCAAATAGTGGCTATTACAAATTTACGGTCGTGATGCTGAACGTCTAGTTTTATTGAGACCAAACGCCTCAGTAAAACTGGTCGGGTGGCATAGCGTTGGTAAGCAAGTGAGTATAAGTAGCTGTAGTGGGGTGGAAACAACCCGGCGGTTCCATGACAGGAAACTCCTAGAAAGCATACTTTCTGTTTCTACCCTCGCAGTTGTGACATCTACAAATCTAGTAAATCGTGACATGTATCTTTAACGCTCGTATTTCCCCCGAGACCTGGTAACTTTAGAGGCGTCTGGTTGTTGCCCCCTCACTCAGCGAAAGGCTAAGCGCCATAAAGCTGATATTTGAAATTGCATTTCTTTTTTGTACCTTCTGTTGTTACATTATATGTAAACTGAAGTGTAATAAAGAACTAGAACTAGAACTAGGGCCTGGATATTATTTTTCTGTCACGACGCGGTCCTGTCTTTTTATTGGTATATATTACAATACGTAAGATAGTAAAATAGAATTTACTCTGTCCTAGATATGTTTTTCGACCAAAATTGGATCCTGTTTTTTTTTTTTTTTTTTTTTTTCTTTTTATTTAAAAAAAATCTTATAGCCCCCCCCCCCCCCCCACCCCCCGTTAATAAAAATTAAATGGGCGAATTCTTACACAGGTGATTCTTTGTGTGCAGTCGATCTGCATCGCGAACAAAACATGCTGTCTGGATTTCTAGTCTAGTTGACATACTCCTGCTAGATATCCCTGTTTGTGCAACATTAAAGCTGCGTGTGAAATTCAATGTTAATCAAACAGGTGAAAGTTAAACTCATAAAACATCAACAACAAAACAAACAAACAAAAATGAAAATAACCAATGCACAGCCCATGATTACCAACACTTAACTGCAAAAATCTGGAACCAGTTACGCCATTATCGACATAGAACATGTATTTGTTTTCGATTGACGCCAATATCCAGAGAGTAAGTTATACGTCGTATACATGTACACAGTTTTTGGACACTTTTTTTCTATCTGAAATGGTAAACTGTGTGTAAGTCTTGTTTTATAAAGAAGCAATGAAGCTACAAACTCAAAATCATAACGCAATAGTGCCAGACAGTTATTTGTTTAAAAATTATCGCAAGTGATTCGGAACTGGACAAATGATTCGGAACTGGATAAATTGTTGGTCTGCTTCAAAGCCATTGTGTGGCACACAGAATATTCACAATTAATCAGATTGAAGTTCATTATTTAGAAGAAGGATTTTACTTTCTAATAGTAAGGTGGAAACCTAATTTGCTTTGAGCAATTATCTGGAAACCAATTCGAAAAAAAAGTGACCCGGAACTGGATAATTTACTGTAATATTCTTTCCGTGTGGCAAAAACAGTCACTGCGAAGCTGATCTGCGCCTTTGTTTTCGCCTATGCAGATTCTTGGTTTTCCCGTGCGGTGGCTCATTTGTCTTCAAAATATTTTTATCTGTCGCCCGCTTTGGCAGAATTCAATCGTTTTATATATAGGTCAACTCTGTGTTTCCGTGTATATAGGTGATTGACAAAAGTTTTTATCAGTCAAAGTAAAATTTTATGATTAAAACACTTCTCGAGTATCTCACAGAAATATTTCACCAAGATCAGCGATAACACGATTTAAAACACCTTACCAGCGAATAGCCTACGACTACATTTAATAATTTCGTATATTCATCGTAATTTTGCGTTTACTTAGTGTCTGCCTATGATTAATAAATCGTTCTACATTTTGAACCGGCCCGTTTTTTTTTTGTTTTTTTTTTTTTTTTTATTCTATTAGTAATGTACACTAAATTAATGTGAATCGCGTGGTATTGTATACATACAAACCGAGCAATGATCGGTGACACACATTGCAGTTCAGGCTGAAGTTTAGGCGAGAAATTCGAGTTTCTCCTATATAGCGTTTTACTCTACTTACTGATAAATGGGTGCTGCCAATGCAGAATGACATTAAGAAATCAGGTCAATTTGTTTTCGCAAACACGTCAACGCTATTGTGATAGAAGTACCATATGTTCATTTTTCTGAAGTGTTTGCAAAAACAAAATAACCTGGATTCCTTATGTTACTTTCATTCAATAAATGTTCAATTTCTGCATTGACTCCACCTACATGTATTTATCAGTCAGTAGAGTAAACACTGTATTATAACAAAACTCCAATTTCTCGCCTCAACTTCGGCCAGAATTGCATTGTGTGTCACCCATGCCGTCTCACGTGTTTCTCAGCTGTGTTGTTATTCGTTCTGTAAACGTTCAAAATAGCTCTTACTTTCATCTAATTACAGGGTAATTGCACGTATGCATTTTTCTCAAACATTGTTAAAAATTTGGTACTGTTTGTCTGTATAACTGCTGAAATGTTCAACAAAATATGAAAATAATAAGTGTATGAAAAGTCAAATTTTCGCGTTTCTTAATTTAGCATTTGGAGTTTAATACGTACCCACATTATTTATATTCGAAAATCAATAACTATATAACTATCACTTATTACTCGCATCATGAGAATCCATGGTTTGCATAACTGCTTGACTGAGCAGTAATTTGTTTTCAATTCATGAATTGTAAAATCTCTCAGTCAAACTCTTTTTAATTCCGAAAGTTCAAGCTTGTAGCCATCTTCTGTGAACGCACATGCTGTTTTTGTCGAACCTGGTCGTAAACCCTGAAGAAAGGTTTTCTCATGACACGATTCATTTAAGTGACAGTCATTGTGTTCCAAATTTCTAGAAATCATATTCTTTTGTCCAGGAAACAATTCTGAAGTTTTAACTTTAAGGCAAATAATACTCAAAAATAAGTATTCGTCTTAAATTTTCGCCTTTGCACTGTGAGTATGAAACTGAAAGCCGTTTTTGAATACGCAACCTGTTCGCTCAAAACAGCGTTTTTGAAATGTGTTATTAAATGTTTTATTCACATAGTGCAAATTTCCATTAAAGTTTTCAGTCCTATAGGGTAGGCAACAATGACAAGTTCAATTTTAGGGGGTACCATCGTTTCTGCAAGTCTGCGAGAAGCGCTCCCAGGAAACACGAAAAAATATGGAATGTTTGCACAGTGATGGTCTTGCTACATATCCATAGCAAAAGTTTGTGTGTTAGATTACCAGTATGTCCTGTGAACAAAAAAATGATGCTTATCAATGTTTAAGTAGTATACTTTAGTCTGCGTCAGTGTCCCTCAGATCTCAATGCCGCATGTCTCACCAGTATATCCGTCCAGGCACACACAGGTGAAACCCTCATACCTGTCAACACATGCGTGGGCTTTGGCACAGGGACTCGGATAACAATCATTGTACTCTAAAACATAAATTAAGCACAAATTACAAACTTGATCATTATGTCAAATTAGAATATTTATTTTCTCTTTGTCTTCTATTCTTACTTTTAAAGGATTCATACTACAATGTGTCATATGCTCTTCGCCAAAACTTTAGCATAAGTGTATGCCTAAAATGTAAAAAACACATGCGGTAAAACTAACCCAAGTGAATTATTATGTTGATGCAAGTTCCCCTGTTCGATGACATGGTGTTATAGCGGAAACAATCAGGGCTTTTTCGGATTCAAAACCGACAGTTATTTAGATAATGAATGACAGAGGTAAGGCTACTGCTTTAAAAGAGTGATTTTCAACGCATTTTCATAATTTTATAAAACGTTACTCAAATTCAGTAACATAAAGCAATACTTATTTAAGTCGACAGATAGAATAATAATTTGGTATAGATATTATCATCCTGTCATTCATCAGGAAAACATGTCCGTGCAATATATACCCCCTTAAACCCCACTTTTATATAGCAAAACTGGGGTATGCAGGGGTATGCCTATTTTTCTTATTTTTGCTCTAAAACATAGAGTGTGGGTACTCGTTAGAACCGCCTCACCTAACGTGTACCCACAATCTATGTTTTGAGCAAAAATAAGAAAAATATCAAAATTTTTCAGCTGAAAATTTTCAATTTTTTAAGCTCAAAAAATATCTGTTTATTGCATGGGCAAGTTTTCGTAATGCTGTCATTTGAGATGTAACCGTTAGAATCTTTAACGACAAACTTGTTTTGATAATGTTTAACATTACAATTTTGCTTAAGAAATAGATCAGCTCTAGCAGTGAATTGTTGAGTAATAATTCACTGTTTGGAGGTCAGTTGTAAAGAAGATCAAATCACGAGCGCGTAGCGCGAGTGATTTATCTTCTTATAACTGACCGACAAACAGTGAATTATTACTCAACAATTAACGCACTTGAGCTGATCTATTTCGATTCTAACACACAATAAACGGAATAAATGTTGCTTAAACCGTCGATATCGTTCAGCTTTCCACCATTGCATTGCAGATATCCCGCCAAATATTTGACTGTAATGCTGGTATTTACACACACTTATTACGTTTGTTGTGCGCTAAAACGACGTTTCACCGTCTAACGCTGCTTTGTGGGATAGCTGACGTCACAAACGCCGCAAAGTAACGTCACGCTTATTCGCCCAGTGAAATTGTTGCACAATATAACACGTTTTTTTACCATTGGCTATATAGGCGAGGTGTGTTAGAATATACATTCTTAACATTTTTGTTCTTTCCAGAAATCAGGAATCAGAAATCGTGAAGTGAAAAATTATATATTTCATTCGTGCCTTCGGCACTCATGAAATATAAAAATTTTCACTTCACTCAATGAAATTAAAGTCATATTCACGACAAAAACTTGAATTTTCTTTTTATTATATTGCATGTAGTCATTGTAACGTTGCGCGCTAAAGCATATGACGTCAAAATCTTAAATGACGTTATTACGTCACGTCATTACGTCGCTATTGTGTGTGAACGTTCATTACGTCAAAAATAGCATAGATTATAAAATTTAGTTATGTATAAATTTGAAATGAAACGGTTGAATCTAATTTGCATATTCCCAAATCTTATATTTTCACATGCGAAAATATAACTTTTTTATATTTTCACATGTGAAAATATAACTTTTTCAAATATTGGTTATATTTAATACATATTTCTCTATATTTCATCATTTGCCATATAATAAAACACGTTTTTTTACCATTGGCTATATAGGCGAGGTGTGTTAGAATAAACATTCTTAACATTTTTGTTCTTTCCAGAAATGTCAGAGTTTGACTTCAGTTCTTTAATGTTTGTGTTCAACAGGTTGTTCAAACATACGCTTCATTTTGTACAAATGTGGCGTATGGGGTGCAAAATTCAGATTTTATAAATACGGCTTATTATTAAATTAATGCGTGTTTAAGCTAAACATAAACTTTAAGAATCTGATAGGCCGAGACAAATCTTTGATTTGACATGCTTCCTTTCTAAATCCATTAATTTTGAAGTCGTAGAATGTTTTAGAAATATTTTGCGGGGTATTTAACTTTAACACTTTAACTATAGAATATGCTAAACTTTTGGCGAGTTGTATAGCTGCGCGATGATCTTAAGTTTTGAAGAAACATATGGAATCATATTTTAAAATCCCACTCCTGTTTCATCATTGCGACATTATGACAATGCTTCTTACTGTTTTCGTCCAGGAATTCCTCCTCACACTGCGCATTGTTGTTTCCTTCTTGACCGGAGTTGACGCTGGTATCTAGAAAAAGAATAATCGTCATTATAAAACGGCCATCCTCGATTTTTGAAATAATTTTTATTTCAAACATCGAGGATTTCAAATATCGACTAGGGCCATTTTGGCCGTCTCTCCCTCCCAGCACCGTGCATGTGCGGTTCTGGGGAGATTTGCGTTCATGTTAAGTCCTCGGTTTACTCTGTCTGCGTCTCGTTTGTGCCCATTACCTTGGTTTTTCTTTGATTGTTCCTAGCCCTAGTTCCCCTTAGCTTATTCAACATTACCGATAAAAATAAACACGATACCGCTACAAACTGACTTTATGCAAAGTGACGCGCAGTTCATTCCGCCATTTTCAATAAGATACTGGGCCCTTTCAAAGGTCGCTTATTGATTAATTTTAAGTCGTTGTTATATGATATATTTCATTTAATCCTTTACTTGTTATATATATAATCAAAAGGGAGTAGGCTTGATTAATACGTACGTACATATTTCTTTTTTTACCATATTCTTTTGTTTCTAGAATTTATAAAGTCTAGAACTTGACAGAAGTGTGTCATTGATTACTTTTATAACTATAATTATAATTAAGAAGTTATTAGCACATTATGGAAGCTTCTGGTTGAATCTGTGTGATTCGAACTGGGTGATTTATTATTGTCACCTTATAAAATACAGTAGGGTGCGCGCGCATCACGACGGCCATGTTTTTGTTGAAGAGCTGAGAATTTGAAGAGAAAAATATAGTTTTAAGTATCAAAGAAGTGTGTTTTTGTCCTGAATCTTATTCCGAGAACTGGGAGAGAGCCTGCTGCAATTGGAGAAAATCCCTTTCCGAGAGTTTCGGAGGCTGAGAGTTATTTTCAGAACATTTGGTTCCATCTAGCTGAGTGGGAAAAATGCAAATGGCGGAAAAACAGCGGGAGGGTGCAAATTTTGAAATAAAATCGTTGATTTTCGGTACTTTGAGATTACCATTTTAGATCTGTACAAACCTGATGTTTAGTGTTTACTTTACTTGTTACTGTGAAAAATACATCAGACAACAGCGTCAGTAGTTTGTTATAAATAAGACCAAATTGGAAAAATATTTGGAAAATTGTCCAAGTTTAACCGACGGTTATTTGAGAGAGACACGTAAAGCATTAATACTTACAGACAGTAAAGGTTACTACGTTTAAGAACAGGTAAATGTAAGTGACCTTATTGATAGTAGTATTATTTGGCTTGGAGACAGGGGTTGGACATCAAAGCAAGGTTTAGATTATTTCACAAGAAACTGTGCAAGTTTCAGTGAAAAACATGGTGATTTTCACCTGTTTGTATGGCTAGGGACATGTGATATGACCAGGAAAATTGGATCAATTGTTCATTTAAATGATAATGAATCAAGATATGCTGCCAAATTAATCACAAACCTAAGAAGTTTTAATATACTTGCGAGGAGAGAAAACTTTCCATGTACTATCCTCGAAATACCTGCCATGTGCATCAGAGAATATAACAAATATCGAGGTCATCCAAACCCTGAAATCTTTGCTGAACAAAATAAAAAGTTAAACTTGTCGATCGAATTGTCGAATCAAGAAATCAGAAGAATAAATCATAACAATGTCAAAATATCGCCTAGGTTTAACAAAGATATAGAATTCACTAGAAAAAATAACAGCAAGTTCAATAAATACAGATTCAACTGTTCGCAATTCAAGGATGGCATAAACCCTAACCCATTATTAGCTAAATATTGGCTGAGAAGAATAGTAGAAAAGGTAGATCTTCAATGCTTTTCCCACCGGCAAGTAAGGATCAGGGACAACAGTATACCAAGAGTAATTTATGTGACTGGTGTGTGAGAAATTGTCTTGCCATAGTCACAAACTTTTAAAGGAAATCTTGTACTAATGCTGAAGGCTGGTGTGTGAGAAATTGTCTTGCCATAGCCGAAAAAACATAGTCACATATTCTTAAGGCAGTTATGTATACATGTATATGCTGAAGGCTGGTGTGTGAGAAATTGTATTGCCATAGCCGACAGTTATATTATACAAGCCACAATAAAGAATGACTTACTGTGAATTTCCGAAATACATTCCAAACATACATACTCTTTAAAACAGAAAGCCTATTTGATTTAAAACTACAACCGGTAAGCAAAAGGACGCAATTAAACTGGTGAGCAAAAAAGATTATGAAATAAAACTGGTGAGCAAAAGGGCTCTAAATTGGTGAGCAAAAACAAACAAAGATTGGTGAGCTAAGAGACTCAAACTAAAAATAGTGAATAATAAAACTTGAATCAAAATTGGTGAGCAAAAGGACTCTAATTAAAAACTGTGAGCAATGAACTCAATATGATCACTCCAATTTAAAGTGTTGAGCAAAAGGACTCAAATAAAAAATTGGTGAGCAAAACAGTTGAGCAAAAGGACTCGAATTAAAGTTTTGAGCAAAAGGATTTGAATTAAATCTGGTGATCAAAAGGACTCAAATTGAACTAGTGAGCAAACTGATAATTAATTAACACTGGTGAGCAAAACGACTCAAATAGATTGGTGAGCAAACAAAAATAAGTAGCCCAGGAGCAACGATCACTCACCTGAGAGTCAACAAGTACAGTCACTGGACAAAGTAATTGGGTTTTTTACCATATATGGGTATGGTGGCCATCTTGGTCATGTGACCTTGAAACCCTACTTACATCAGCAGAAGAGCTCTTGTCTGGATTGTGTATCCTCTTTTCATGTGAAAAAAAAAATCATCTAACAAGGTCAGGGTCCTATAATGACCCCCAGGGTGGGGCCATATTTGACACCAAGGGCAAGATTGGCAGGATTTATGTAGAGCTCCACATGACAATGTTGTATATCAAATATACAAGCTTTGTGTCATGCTGTTGCAGAGAACATTTTTTCATATATTTCCATTATAAGTCTATGGTAGATAATGACATGCCTGGGGCGTGGCCTGTATGGACCCCAGGGCACCCTTGGCAGCATTTATAAAGGAGAGGATTATACATTGGTCCACACAATATATGAAAGCTCTGGGCCATATGGTTTCAGAGAAGAAGATTTTTTTATGTTTTTCCCATGACGCCCCCGGGCGGGGCCCGTATGGACCCCGGGGGCACAGTTGGCAGGATTTATAAAGATAACCACTATACGTTGCTAAAAACAAAATATGAAAGCTTTGGGCCTTGTGGTTTCGGAGAAGAAGATCTTTTAAAGTTTTTCCCATGATGCCCCCGGGGCGGGGCCCGTATGGACCCCAGGGGCACGGTTGGCAGGATTTATAAACAGAAACACTATACATTGCTACAAACAAAATATGAAAGCTCTGGAGCTTGTGGTTTTGGAGAAGAAGAATTTTCTTATGTTTTTCCCATGACGCCCCCGGGGCGGGGCCAGTATGGACCCCAGGGGCACGGTTGGCAGGATTTATAAAGGGGACCACTATACATTGCTACTGACATAATATGAAAGCTCTGGGCCTTGTGGTTTCGGAGAAGAAGATTTTTTTATGTTTTTCCCATTGTTAGTCTATGGGAGCTAATGACCCCCGGGGCGGGGCCATTTTTGACCCCAGGGGCATGATTGGCAGGGTTTATATAGAGGACCACTACACATTGCTACATACACAATATGAAAGCTTTGGGCCTTGTGGTTTCGGAGAAGAAGATTTTTTAAAGTTTTTCCCATGACGCCCGCGGGGCGGGGCCTGTATGGACCCCAGGGGCACGGTTGGCAGGATTTACAAAGAGGAACACAATGTATTGCTACAAACAAAATATGAAAGCTCTGGGCCTTGTGGTTTCGGAGAAGAAGATTTTTTTTATGTTTAACCCATGACCCCCCAGGGGTGGCCTGTATGAATCACAGGGGCACGGTTGGCTGGTTTTATAAAGAGGACCACTATACATTGCTACTGACAAAATATGAAAGCTCTGGGCATTGTGGTTTAGAAGAAGAAGATTTTTTAATGTTTTTCCCATTGTAAGTCTATGGGAGCTAATGACCCCCCGGGGCGGGGCCATTTTTGACTCCAGGGTCATGATTGGCAGGATTTATAAAAAGGACCACTCCACATTGCTACATACAAAATATGAAGGCTCTGGGCCATGTGGTTTCGGAGAAGAAGATTTTTTTTATGTTTTGCCCCATCACGCCCCCGGGGCGGGGCCTGTATGGACCCCAGGGGCACGGTTGGCAGGATTTATAAAGAGGACCACTATACATTGCTACACACAAAATATGAAAGGTCTGGGACTTGTGGTTTCGGAGAAGAAGATTTTTTTTATGTTTTTCCCATTGTAACTCTATGGTAGCTATCTGTTGCCATGGAAACCAGAGTTCCAATCCGACCTGTTCCAAACCAAGTGCAACCTTTCCCCCTCCTCAATGATGCTTTAGATAAAATTTGATCACGATCGGCCTTGTTGTCTTTGAAATATTTGAGTTTGAAAATGTGAACGGACGGACGGACGGACGCACGCACGGACGGACGCCGGCTCGACTTCTGTACTATAAGCTCACCTTGTGAGCCTTCGGCTCAGGTGAGCTAAAAATAAAAACAAAAAGACTGGTGAGCAAGAGACTCGAATTAAAATTGATGAGCAAAAAGACTCGAAGTAAAATTGGTGAGTAAAAGGACTTGATTTATAAGTGGTGAGCAATAAACTCAATAAGATCACTAATTTAAAGTGGTGAGCAAAAAGACTCGAATTAAAATTGGTAAGCAAAAGGACACGAATTAAAAATGGTGAGCAATAAACTCAATATGATCAGTCTAATTTAAATTGGTGAGCAAAAGGACTCGAATAAAAAACTGGTGAGCATAACATGGTTGTATTTAAGTAAATGATTTACTGTATCTATAATATTGGATATTGAAACAATAATACAAAAATAAACAAACATGGCCAGTGGCATGAGAAGTGCACTTTCTAAGCGGTTGAAACAGGACTCAAATGATGAGGAGGTTGTTTGCCAAAGATGTGATTTACTTATAACAGACAGAGTAATCTGCTCAGGTTGCAAACAGAACTTTTGTTTACAATGTGCCAACATAAGTACCACATTGTGGTCATGTATAAAGAAAGGGGAACTAGAAAATTTTATTTGGTCGTGTAGGAGTTGCCGTGCAACATACCCATCATTGGACAACATAAGCAAGGTCCTTAGCGAAATGCAGAAATCAAATAACTCAAGAATGGACAAATTTGAGGCAAGGCTAGGTGTTGAGACGATTTCCCGAATATGGAAGTGAAATTCAAAACTCATTGAACTCCGATAGCGAGTCCGAAATATATTTAATGCGAATTTGAAACAAACAGTACTGATTCCTTAAAATAGCGTCATTACCTTTCTTAACATTTCTTAGCAACTGACGTTACGTAAACAGAGCATTACGTTATAGCGTAAATACAACGTTAAGATATAAAAGTCGCATGCAATTACCAATTAGTAAACGTCTCATCAAATTTCCTTCTGCCCATTTTCCCCTCCTCAAAATGTTCAGATATTCATTTTGATAAACCTGTACAATTTTGCTTGAGTCGAAACTGGATCAAATTCGACGCAAACATCGTCAAAATATTTATCAAGTGTCAAAATGTTGTTCATTATGCAAGCTCAGATTATGCCGATATATTATAAATTCAAATTGAAATGTTCCACTTAATTAATCATTAAAAACTTATGTCTAGTGCAAGAACTCATCTTTAGAACTCGGCAGTGATAAACTTTATTCTTTAAATCCGAAACTAAGTGTACAGCATTATGATTTACTTAACGCGCATAATCACAAAACTATTTTGTTCCCCTCCATAGCCGTCTGAGAGTTCTCATTTCTTTCATGGTAAGTCTTTTGTTCAGTTTCTCCTCTTATGTTAGGTCCATATTTTCTACCGCGATCTACCGATATGTCCTTTGACCAGCTCCGATGCTCCAGCAAAGCATCACCGTTTGTCGCCCGACCTAGCTTCCTGGCTATGCTGTCTTCTTTCGATTCGCGACTCCTTTGAGTCAGTAGGTCAGAAATATTAAAACGATCATGTGCCTGTCGTGGCGAAGTGGTCGAATCATTCGTTTTATTCTTCCCCTCCGTGCCGGTGTCGCGTGAGACCCGATAGGTCGTGAGAAGTGCAACCGGAAATGCTTGCGGATCTCACGTTACCCAATAAGAATTGCAAGAACCGTGAGAAATGGAAGTAATGGTGTTGAGCGCCCACCATACTATCTTAATAAGGGCACCAGCGATGATCTAGATCAACTGTGCCTTTCACCTAGATTGGCTATAACCGCATAGATCTTTACGTTGTATATATAAGTTGCCGTTGTTGTATTATTACTTATCTGAGACTGTGAGAAATACAAGTTTAACTATCTATATACAGTACAGGCATCTTATAAGACCTGTAGGAGACTGTGAGAATTGCAAGTATACTATACTGTAATGCAGGTGGCTTATCTGAGACCATGAGAAATACAAGTTTTATTGCATATACAAGTATACTCATATAGGACTCTTTTCAGACCTGTACGAGACTGTGAGGGTTGCAAGTATTGTTAGTATACTAAGAAACTAGTCTGCAATGTGAATAGCTTATCTAAGACCATGAGAAATACAAGTTTTACTGTCTAAAGAGGTACAAGTAGGCAAAGATCAGGAAAAGGCGCAATCAGAAAAAGATTCCCACTCCAAAAACCGAGGTGGGAAAAAACCAAACCAACAATCAGGCACCTATACCATGAAACATATCGTAAGCCGAATGAGCAGCTATTTTCCCAATAGGTGGCCACTCAGTTACCTTAACTTAACTAAAAATATGAAAACATACATAAGGCGCCAACAGCACAAAAAATTTTAAACACCAAGACATAAAACAAAAAGAACCACTACAGAAGTATCGACTTGGAACGATCAGTAACACAAAGTTACTGGCGGGCTTAAACCGGTTTTACAGGTACCTAACCTCACCCTCAGCTTCTGCAGTGGTTCACAACATTTAGTTAGTTCTTCGGTCCTCGTGGTGAATCTCTAACTAGTCAATGAATCATCAAGAACAAACAAATAAATCATGATAAACATCCTGATGAATCAAAAACCAGGACTCACAGATTGAGTAAGCTGCCCGACGATGGAGATCCCTGGGCGCCGAATAACCTACTAACTCCGGAGCAAAAGAAAAACACCAGCTGCTTTCAGTTATTAATTATACCCCTGCGATATTCAGAAATAAATTGACAACTTTTCTTGTTTTTGAACCATCGTCACTGGCAATAAATGGACAATTAGATGAATTTGTTTATATGTCTATAAATATTTACTCTGTGTATAAAACTTCCAGATCTTGTTACGTAAATTGATTACATAACATGTACGTGGAGCCAAACTTTTAACAAAAATTTTGCTCATAATCTAGTTTCAAAGAGTCCACAGAAACATGGTTAATGATTTGTACTGTATTCGTTCTATTTAGCACACATGCTCCAATAAGAGCACATCATGGTAATTTCCAAAATGAATGTGCATAAGCGCACACTGCTCAAAAAGCATATTTGTATTTTTACACCAATGTTACATATTAATACTGTCTTAAAGCTTTACCTTAAATTATCAAACTGTATTTTGGAACACAAGGAACACTTAAATGACATAAACATAACTATTTCAGGCATAGTTATTTCGGCAGTTTATGTTTTGTTTTTGTTCTTGGTGTGCGTTAATTAGAACGATATTTAGTTACCTTTACTTTACGTTATTCTGAAAAGTTAAGTGCACTGTACGCTAATTAGAACGAACACGGTAATTTTGTTTGAGCCACTGCATGAGAAAAACAACAATTTGCATAGGCAAAAACAAAGCCGCAGATCAGCTGTGCAGCTATGCAGCTGATCAGCGCCTTTGCTTTCGCTGCATGAATAGTACAATCCTTCTTATTCTTAAATCCAAAATTTCAAGCTTCTTACCTGCTTCTGTGACTGTACAGGCCAATTTGTGTAAGACCTGGTCAGAACCCAAATTGTTGATTTTCTCACGCACAGGCTCATTTTGTAAATTATGAAAGAATAACCATTTTTTGTACAACGGCTGAAAATTTGGTGTCTTTATGAGCACTATTTACAAAGTTACACCATGATTTTCATTCATTGAACGTTTTGGAATTTCATGGTAAAGCAGTTGTTACAATATAAAACTTGTTTGTTTGCATTGAGGCTTTACATCCCAGTCAACAATTTTTCAGTCATGTTGGGACGGAGCCAACTTTTCCTGGGTTTAACCAGTACTGTAGAGAGTTATTGTGTCTTGCTCAGGGACTCAACACGGTGACGCCGGTGGGGATCGACCCCAGGGCTTCTCGATTCGGAGTCAGACGCTCTACCATTATGCCACCGCACTCCCTTATATAAAACTAAGCATGTCAGTGATATTTTGCAAGAAAAGTAATATTCTACTAGGATGGTTTCAAGACCCAGGCTTGCTAGTGGGTTCCTTCATGAGGGAAGCATGTCTAAATGCACTGTGGTGTCACCCATGAACCTGTCATGCTTTAAAAACCCTGTATTTCCCCTAACTGCACACTTCGAAGATTGTGCAAAAAAAATGCTGCTAGATTAATGGCCCTCCCCCAGGGCATGGAGCATAGGTTAAATATGTAATACTATAAAGTCAATAGACTTGAGCCTCAAAGAAATTTAAGCAGGGGAGCTCTACGATACAACAACAACAACAAGAATATAGCTGTAGAAATAAATATACTGTAATGAATTTCTTTGAAAGAATTTTAACATGAGCAGTTTATTAGCAAATTCATATAGAATGAGCCAATCTGTCAAAGTAAAATCAGCACTATACCCAGGTACTTGTATCATTAATCATCATTTGAAATTTGGATGAAATTGCCTTCACCCTTAACAGACACAAACTAATTTCAAATTAAAGATAAGACACTTACCATTAACATAAGATTTCATGGCCTTCTTGAAGTTTTCTCGCTTGTTCTGAGCGGACTTGGATGATGTTTCAGACAACTCATTAGGGAAATCTACAAAGTTCGAGGTAATAAAGTTCACTAAATTCTGATATTCAGACACATCCATTGTAATTTCTGATCACAATCTAACACAAAAACAGCAATATAACACGTTTGAACACGTAGTAGTAATAGTGGCCTTATGAGAAAACCAATTGACCATCAGGGGTTATGGTAAGTGAGGATGCTCAACAAGAATCAGCAGGTTTTATATTCAGAATCTTAACAGTATGCCATCCTATTGGTTCCAAGAACTATCCAATCAGTGACCAGATGATGAAGTTCTGAAACAATTGATACATGCATTTTCACACCTATTACCTTATGAGGTATCCTAAACTCCAATTTTGACATTCACACCTATGTCAAAACCTGCATATTACATCCTTAATAAGGTGTGAACTGTACCTGCTAGAGACAGACAGTATTCTGCAATTATGTAAATCAATAATTTCAATTCGAATTACAAAGAAAAATTCATGATCCAGTTTGTAACCTAAAACTATTTGAATTTATATATGCCTGTGTGTGTGAGAAAACTCTGAAAGATCATGTACTTTTGGAAAAGTTAAAATGCTCAAATGTCGATGATACCCGGGGGGGGGGGGGGGGGCACTCCCTGGTGAGCAGTGTACCGATGCGTGATCAAAAAAACGATGAGAAAGGGTACTTTTTTTCAAGAAGGGCAGTGCGCAGCGCTGACATCATTTAGGGTAAGCAAAATGTCGTTTTTGTGGAAAAAGGGTATGTTTTTTACAATTCTGCTAAAACGCTGTGAAAAGGGGTGGACCGAGGCGTCCTTGGCCGATATGTTTTGGGCCGAAATGACTAAAATGTCTAAAACCTAAGGGATAAGATATGATTTTCCCTTTCTGTTCAACAATGTGTGTTGCTTCAATAGAAATTATTGTTTCTGCTAATTGAGTAGTTCATACAAATAAAAATGGTTTGTATTAAATCTTGTCTTTTGTACCCTGCTCTCCATAATGCTTGCTATATGTAAATGCTTGGTATTTATCTACTATATCAAGATTTATTTCAAGTATGTATAGAAGCCTAGTGGTGTAGTGGGAAAGCTGCTTGTCTTGTAAACCAGGGGTCAATTCCAGGCTTCTCCAGTTTTTCGTACAAGACTTAAACTAATTTCCTATCGCCATATTACCTTAGCTGTTTAGTGGGACAAAACACAAAATTAACCAACCAACCATTATTTCATATATATTTGTGTCAATTTTCTGTGTACATTTGAACAAATTCAGATGCTGAGGGCAAAGCTTGAAAGCCATGAAACAATTTAAACCCCCAATACTTTATTACTGACAGTTCCAAGGCGATACTTCCTCTGTGGTTAGTCTGTTTCTCGTTTCAGTGATGACAATTTCTTTTGTATGTGCATTTTAAGGTTTACCATCTTTTCTTATTGTACCTGTATGTTGCCTATTTGTAACTTTAGCTATTTCATGTGTTGATTGCATGACCAAATGTTTGTTTATGATCATATCAGTTCCACATTTTTAAGCATTTTAACCCAACAGAGCCAAAGTCTCAAAGGTGATCTTATAGGATAGGCAGGTACCTGGCATCCATCTTTCGTTACTGTAGTCTGTCTATATTTTAAAATTACTTCTCTGAAGCCATCAGGCAGATTGTTTGCATATTACACATATAGCATCTTCACGTGGTTATAAAAGAATTATTGCATTCCAGTGTTTTAGTTGACTACAGTGGAAAGGGGTACTTTTTGACGGGACACAGTGGAAAGGGTCACATTTTAAAGCAAACACAGTGAAAAGGGGGGTCAAATTTTAAATGTCGATCACACTGTTTAGGGTATGTTCAACAATCCTTTGATCACGCATCGGTACACTGCTTACCAGGGAGTGCCCCCCCGGGCGATGATAGCAACTTGAATTACTGTGACAGAACCCCTTTCCCTGAATCAGGAAAAGGTGTCCAAATTTTGAATACCCCCTTGAACCCAACTTTTATATAGCAAAACTGAGGTATGCAAGGGTATACCTATTTTTCTTATATAGATTGTGTGTACTTAATGGTACTCTAACAGGTACCCACAATCAATGCTTTGAGCAAATATGAACCTCAACGCGACAAAATGTACCTTCGGACATTCTGACATTGCTAGTAGAAAGCAGCTAAAACCTGAAAATTGATGAAATATACGTTATAGAAATAACACTGTATTTGTAAACTTTGAATACTGGGCTACCAAATGAATGAGTTTTAAAACATATTTATTTTCAATATTTGGAGTTATCTGCCCTTGTTTTAGCTCACAATACACATTATTTTCCCATATCTGTCGTTAAATGGTAAACCATAGCAACCGCATCATCATAAAAATAGACAAAATAATTACGTCAGATTGCCTGTAAGGATGGTATGTTTCTATCTTAACAATAGGTTCTGACCAGTGCTTAAACAGTTTTAAGCAAATTCATCGAGTTTTGTAAGTTCTACTAACATGCAGAAATGCATTACGCAACTTTGACGTCATTTTTCATGACAATGACGTCTGTATGGTTCATATAGTAAATTGGTCATAACTCACAAAATAACCGAAACAATCTGGTCAAATAAAGACTAACAGAGTCTAGAAACTTCATACATTCAAAGCAATTTTGTTTTTCTAATACTCGAAAAATTGTCCAAAGGCACATTTTCTCACGTTTTGGCCCATATATCAAATGTATTAAATTTATTCCAAATGAAAATTTCAATTTTTACGGCTGAAAAGAATATATATATGTATATGTGCCCCCCCCCAAACACCCCCCCCCCCCCTCTCGCCAACCAGGGAATCAACCTGATTCACTAACATTGAGAAATTCCTTATTGGCCATTGACAGCAATTATTAGAATATAATGAATTGTTATGATTATTTTAAAATGAAATGCTGATCT